>OY482671.1:119758838-120977407 GCA_960531455.1 Urophora cardui
ATTTCTGGAACACGCTTTGGAAATTTGTAACGTGACATCTTTGTAACTGGAAGTCATAAAGGAATGAAATTTTGCATAAAGAATAATATTCATATGCTTAGTTGGATGACTGATAAAAATTTTGAAAATGGGCGTGGCTACGCCCACTTTATGCAGCACCCGCTTTATATAAAATCCATCAAACGCAAACAAACAATGAAAACATACAGCTGAGTATCTAATGTTCGATTCCACTCGAACTTAGGCTTCCTTACTTGTTTATAAATATACCTTTCATGAGCATGAAATGGTATTATAACTTTGTGCCAAAACAGTTTTGTCGAAAGTACCAAAAGGAATCGTGGGGGGGGGGGGGGGGCCCACAAAAATATATGTATACTAGACATATACGCCGACAGTGATTACGGCGGCGGCGGCGCCATTCCAAAAAAATTTCGGCGGCGGCGGCGACGCCGGCGTGCTTTTTCGCGCCGGCGCGCCTGCATCAAATCTACAAATCACAATCCTTATTCAAATATTAATTTTATTTAGTTACCTTAATAGCGCTGGCTGAATGGAATAAATAAACCGATTTCCACCTTAAATTGTTGAAACTTTTTTATTAACACCAAAAAACAATTGTTACCTACATAAACTAAAATATAAAATAAAGAAAATAAATATTAAAGAATATACACAAATCCATATGTAAGGGTAAATTTAAATTCATTTGCTTATTTTGTCCCTGCAAAAAATGCGATTAATCCGGGACGTGTCCGGGATCAATCGCAAGGGAGCATGCGACTAATACAATTTTACATCCCTTTATATGGAGTGAATTGATCGCATTTGTTCGAGCATGTCCTATGAAGAGACTAATTGTTCAACTTGTATACCCGAACGGGTACCAATGTAGATTAATCACTAACATACCGAACGGGTACAAATGTAGATCAATCGCTTTCATCCCGAACGGGTACAAATGTAGATCAATCGCTTTCATCCCGAACGGGTACAAATGTAGATCAATCGCTTACATCCCGAACGGGTACAAATGTAGATCAATCGCTTCCAGGACGAACGGGTACAAATGTAGATTTTTCCAAGCTGTTCGCCAAAGCAATTTTTAATAACAATCTTTAAAAAATTGCAAATGTTCATGCATATATAAATAAAGATTATTATATTATTATTATATTCCGTTCGGAATGAAAGCGATTAATCTAAATGTATACCCGTTCGGAATGAAAGCGATTAATCTAGATTTATACCCGTTTGGAATGAAAGCGATTAATCTACATTTATACCCGTTAGGGAACAATTGGTCTACAATTAGTCTACATTTATACCCGTTCGGGAACAATTGGTCTACAATTAGTCTACATTTATACCCGTACGTGAACAATCGGGGACTAATTGTGGACCGATTGTTCTCGAAAGAGATCAATCCGGGACAAATATCTTTCGGTATTAATCGCACATTTTTTTGCAGGGGATGATAATAAACATGCATACATATATTTACATATGTACATATTTATATATATATAAGGCACACATATATGTATATGCAGTGTTGGAAAAAATAATAGGGACAAAATTTTGCAATTCTCCATTTATTTCATTTTAAGACCAAATAATAATTACCATATATTGATGCTTACACGGAGAGGACATGCTTCAATGACTCTGGGGTGGTTTTTGTATAATAATTTAATTTTTATGAATAAAAATAATGAAATGTATAATTTAAGTTGGAAATAATAATAGGGACAAACTTTAAATTCGATTGTTTTTTTTTCAAATAAACTACAATATTACTGCTGCAGCTAGATTTAAACTAAAGTTTAGTTGAAGCTCCTTTATTTTTTATAACTTCTTACTTCTTCGTGGGTTGACCAAATCAGCGCAATTTGCAACTGGTATTAAGTACCAAGCTTCTTTAATTTTTTTTCCATAACTCTTGCTTATTTTTCCATTTTTGATCCCCCATCGTCTTCTTTAATATTCCCTATAGGGCTGAGGTTCGACAACTGTGAGGGCTACTCAAAAACAGCAACTTTCTTACGTTCAAACTATGAGTTTTCGAATCTGGAGGCATGTTTGGGATCATTTTCGGCATCTAATGATATCAAGGCCGCTGTGGTGCAGTGGGTAGAGTGCTCGCCTGCTATGTCAGAGGTCTCGGGTTCAAACCCTAGTCCGATCAAACACCAAAAAAAATTTTCTAATTAGTAAAAATCCAATTATTGGTTTTTTAAGAGCAGCGGTCACCTCTCAGCAGTGGGCGGCATACCCTCCGAGAGTATTTCTGCCATGAAAAAGTTTCTCAAAAAAAATGCATTCGCCGTTCGGAGCCGGCATAAAACTGTAGGTCCACCCAATTAGTAGGAAAAACAAAAAGGAGCACACCTCGAATTGGGAGAGAAGCTCGGCCATAAAACTCGTCAGAGTTATAATAGCGCCATTGTATTATATTATTATTATTAATGATATCAAGGAGGGTTGAAATGGTGCAGTTTTGAGTAGAACAATTAGCAACAGACCTCGAGAAGTAGGACTAAATGGAAGAGATCCCAGAAAAGTTCCGTATCTGAGAAAAAATTATGTAAGCCAACGAACTGAAATTTTCCAGTAGCTTAAATTCTTTAGGACTGAGGCTAGTAAAGTAGGGAACAGCCAAAGTTTTTGTTAATAACTTTTAACCGGCAAAAAACAAAACATTTCCGCATTCAGCTTCGTGTTCCTGAGGTCAAAACATGTCGATTGGTTCCTTTTTTTTTAATTTTGAAGAACTTTAGCAGTTAGTAAAACTAGGAAAATATGTATCTACACATCTCGCTCCATACGGGTATGGCGCGCCAGCGCACGCCGCCGCGCCGATACGCCGATTTCACGGATTATGGCGGCGGCGGGCGATTATGAAGGTAATCGGCGCGGCGGCGGCGGCGTCAATCGGCGGCGTATATGTCTAATGTATACCCATATGATCAGAAATATGAGCTGAGTCGATTAAGCCATGTCCGTCTGTTTATGCGTCTGAGTTAACGCAAACTAATCGCTCAGTTTTTGAGATATTTGACTACGGAAAATTCTTAATACACTTTCAAAAAAAAAATCGTTCTAAAAATAATAATATCGCACGTTTTATGGAATAGGGATTTAACTCAAAAAAATTTTTTTTTGGGAAAACGCAAATAAACTTTTATAATTTCATATAGTTTCCTCCTACGGCTAACTACAAAATCACTTTTATTTCCGCCATTTTTATCTTTTTGAATATTTTATAAGACTAGACTTAAAGGCACGACCCAGTTATTGAAATATATGGCAAAATCCCAGAAATCGAAAATTTCGAGTTAAATCCCTATTGCATAAAACGGGCGATATATTCTTCACTCATATAATTCATAGATTCTTTTTTAGGAAAAGGGAAGTATAAATATGTTACTACAATTCAATATAACGTTTAATATTCCACTATGTGATGCCGTTCGATTGAATTTCAGGTTGATGTCATGGTTCGAATCCGGAGGAGAATATAAAATAAAGAAGAAAAAGGAGAATAAGAAATAAAGATAGCAACCAGTGAATGATAAGAAGGAGAGAAGAAAAGGAGAACAAGCGGAGGCTACATTTTTGGGACTCGGATTGAGAAAAGATGAAGAGAATGCTGTTGGATACAATTTCGAATACGGAAGAGAATATGAAATAGAGAACACTGCATTGAGACAGCGTTTTTTCTGATAGTGCTTAAAATAAAAATAAACATTTTTATATTTAAAATGTTTTTTCTTGATTTAAACATTTTACAATGAACATTTTTAAAATAATAATGTTGGTATTTACTAGAGCTCCAGATTTTTTTTTGAACATTTTCGAGTAGCCCGAACAAATGTTGTTCAAATGCTCGAACAGTCGTTTGTTTGTTTATTACCCGTATGTTTGTACGGGCATTTGAACAATTCGGGCATTTTGAAGTTTGTTTTTTTTTCTTTTGTTTATTATTTTTTTTCTTCTTCATATGTAGTTGTTTTTATTTTTGTTTTTTCGATACACATTTTTTTTGTTTGTAAGCTCGAATGTTTGTACGGGCATTTGAACAACAAACGGGCTTCAAACAAAAACGATCAATTCGAACTGTTCGATTCCGGGTATCTAGAGCTCTAGTATTTACATCACTTTAAAAACGTTATTGCCCATTTTAAGCATGTTTTCATATGTTTTTATAATTTTTTTCCCTGAGCGTTGATTTTGGCTTTTTCAAGCTTAACAATGTTTCATGACGTTTTCGGCTTGATTCAAGCCCACTATACTTAAATTTAGCTTGCTTTTTCTCTGAGTGCATGTACATATGGTCAATTTTCTGGCTGCTAACGTTACATTCGCATGGAGTTTTTATTTAGTTTATACGAAATAATAACAAAAATGTTAGAAACGTCTAAGGTTCTGCTACTTATGCTATCAGGTAGACCTATACCTTCATTTTAAGAGTAAAATTAGTCTGATGGCTACAATACCGTAAAAGTTATAAGCGCGTGAAACGCACTGCTAACGTTACATAATTTGGAAGTGAGATCAAGATACAGATCATGTTTGGTTTAATTTCTGCGAACTTGCTGAGACAATCATCCCAATTTTACTTCATGTTATATAGCAAGGATGTCACAAGGTCATGGCATACCGCTTTACCAAAATCTTTAGGATTTTTTAACGTAATTTAACATAAAATAAGGCACTGCCTACGTTACACAAAGCACTGCTAACGTTACACGTGCGAAAACTGAGTATGTCCACATATAATAAAATTGTAACCGTTGATCTCTGTACATTGCAGATATACAGAAAATAAAAAAAGGAGCCAGAGGAATCCAAATGAACTGTTTTTAAAATTTCTGTCGGTCTGACTGTCTGTCTGTCCTTGTGTTTGTGCGCGGGTCACTAAAAATTGGAATGATGGAATTGAATGAAACTAGTCAGAGTTATAATAGTGCCATTGTATTATTATTATTATTATAGACGTCTACTTTAAGATCTAAGATATCCCTTATTTCTATAGCTCAACCAGTTTTGGAGTTATCGACCAATATGTGGACCAAGGGTGATCCAAAATGTGTTAGTACAATATGGGGATCAAATAAAAGGTGCTGATGAGTGCTGCAATAAGTAATTCTACTAAATTCAATATCTCGATTGGTTTCGGAGATATCTCCCTATCCCTATCCTTATCCCTATCCCTCCAAGTTTTGATATCCTACGGAAAACACTTCCAGAGATATTCAGCATGAAAGATTAAGTTTGTATGGGTTGTGCCACGCCCCTTTTCCAAAAGCTCTAATTTTTTCATCCAGAAAATGATTATTGAAAGTTCCATTCATTTCTATGCAGTCGTTTTTGTGTGACGCGGGCGTTATGGTAAAAAAGCACATTTTTGGTCACATTTTTCCTACATTTTGGTCAATAACTCGGGAACTGGATGAGATATCCAAATGAAAAATATCCTGAATATTAAGTTAGGCGTTAAGTGATAGAATGGTGAAAGTTTCATGCAATTCTATTCAGTAGTTTTTGTGTGATGCGCGCACAATCATACAGACAGGCAGGCAGACAGACAGACAGATAGACTTCTAAAAATTGTAGATTTGGGTTCCGCTGGTTCAATAACGACCTCTCCTATCAGTTTTTCTTCAATATCTTCAATGTACAGACATCGACCTGTTACAATTTTATTATATGTATTATATAGATAAGAAATCACTGCTAACGTTACATATTATTTAAGCTAACAATGTCTTCAAATCTTTGGAAGATTAACTTTTTTTAATTGGAACGTGAGATATACGTATAGTATTAAGAAAATATATAAACAAATTAAATTAAAACGTATTTTAACATGTCTTAAAAAAACTTTTTTGGTTTTGCACTGCTAACGTTACATAAGATTTTTGCGGCACATTTACTTTTCACATAACTCCTAGTTGGAACATAACTTTTTTAAAAACTTTACGTGTTATGATATTATAGCTTATTTTCTAATAGATAAAACTTGGACGGCTAAATTTAGTCGCAACAAACATGTTATATTTACCTTTTTGTTTACCGAACTATTTCCGACCATATTTTTTTTTAATCACAACGTTTTATAAAAAGAGCGAAAAGTTTAATTTAAAACGACTAAAATTGAATGCCACTGTTTTCAACAGTTACTATAATATGTCATGAACCCCGCAAGACCCCAGTGCTTGCAATATTTGACAAAAAAGAAAAAACTACTTGGTTTACTTTCCCAGAAAATCGGCCATATGTACAAACACTGTATGTAAATATCTACATATGCACATTTATATATGTATGTATGAATTTATGAATGAAGGGAATCTGTTCACATCGCAATGTTTACGTTATGCACTGCCGTTTTCATAATTTCCAAATAATATGTATGTCGTTAACGGACACCTGTTGTCACTGCGCATTCGCACGCAATCCAACTTCTGACTCAAAAGTTTGATGCAAAAGCGCTCGGTTGTTTTCTCTATGACGTCACACAACTCCTACCTTGTCTAGGGCAAAAATAAACTGCACTCATGTGAGTGAGTTAAGTAAAACGGAAACGGTCCATCGTGAACATTGAGCTGCTTCAAGTTTACACCGATTCCTCTGCTATGGTGTATTACGCGAGTGATATTGCACTCAGTGAATTTCCTATTGAGTAGCCTTGCTTCATGTGACTTTCACTGTGATTGTGGTAAATAGATTTCGTCTTGCTGTGCCGCGCAAAAGTCGTCTGCAGCTGGAGTGTGCATTGTGAATTTGTTTCCATACATTTCGCTTGATATGCTTTTTGGCATGGAAATTGAATGAACTTTTTAGAGGTTAACTATAAAACGCCGGCAATTTACTGTTTAAGATTTATCATGTTCATACATAACATCATATGCTCAAGATCAAACGTGTACTTCTTCACGACAGCAAAATTAAATTTATGAATTTCATTTGGTTCTGGCCCATGCTCGTGATCATAGGCAACTCTTTCTGATATCTATATTGGCGCTATTAAGTGCTAGCATGACCTGGGATTGGGAACACTTAGTGCTCCTTTATGACTTCTAGTTACAAAGATGTCACGTTACAAATTCCCAAAGGGTGTTCCAGAAATATCTTTGTTAAAAAGTAGGCGTGGTCATAAACCGAATTCAATAAATTTTTGCGTGTCTTTTAACATAAGTTATAAAAGTGTATAAACCAAGTTTCATCATAATATCTTAATTATTTGACGTGTTATAAGCTAAGAAAGCTCGTATATTCTTTGGTCTAAAAAGAGGCAGTGCCACGCCCATTTTCCAAATTTTTTTTGCTTTTTGTTTTCGGTCCACTGTGAAACTCATACCACGAAATTTCAATGAATTATCTTTATATTTCGCTTAAAATGTTTTAATTAGGCCACTTTATAATACCCATATATAAAAGTGGGCGTGGTTGTCAACCGATTTTGGCAATTTTTCGTCCAAACATTTGCCTAAGTAAGTACATCACACGTACCAAATTTCATCGATATACCTGCTATGGTTTCCGAGTTATCACTTATAAAGCTTTCAATGTTTACCCCTTAATAAGAGGGCGTGGCACCGCCTATTTTCCAAAATTTCACTAAATTTCTTCATAAGGGCCTGAGCTCAATACGTGGGTGAAATTTTATCCCTCCTGCTATATTAGTGACTGAGATATCATATTTCCGATTTTTACTATATAGGGAAAGTGGGCGTGGTCATGGTGCGATTTCGCTCATTTTCAATACCAACCGTCCCTGTCCGGATACCAACTTGCATTTCAAATTTCATCGAAATATTTCAATTTTTGCGCGAGTTAGAGTGCGTTAGACAGACTTACAGATGGACAGACGGACGAACATGGCTCAATCAATTTATTTTTTCACCCTGATCATTTTGATATACATATATAAGTCCATATCTAACTCGATTAATTCATGGCGTTATAATCCACCGTTAACAGTGGCCGCTGTGGTGTAGTGGGTAGAGTGCTCGCCTTCTATGCCAGAGGTCTCGGGTTCAAACCACGGTCCGAGCCAAACACCAAAACAATTTTTCTAATTAGTAAAAATCCAATTATTGGGTTTTTTAAGAGCAGCGGTCACCTCTCGGCAGTGGGCGGCATACCCTCCGAGTGTATTTCTGCCATGAAAAAGCTTCTCACAAAAAATGCATTCGCCGTTCGGAGCCGGCATAAAACTGTAGGTCCACCCAATTAGTAGGAAAACCAAAAAGGAGCACACCTCGAATTGGGAGAGAAGCTCGGCCATAAAACTCGTCAGAGTTATAATAGCGCCATTGTATTATTATTATTATTATAATCCACCGTTATGTGTACTAGTACAGCATATATACTTATGCATACATATATACTTATGTACATACATACATACATATATATTTCAACATTGTCATCGCTTTTTCACGCCCTTTTATATTGGTCGTGCGGGAATTATGGCATTCATTAATTTAAGTGTTGAACTATTTAAAACTACTAGCTGGACCCGTGCGCATCTTGCGCAAAAAATAACAAAACATACGTGGCGCCAGTTGGTATGGTTTGTGCTGTCACGCCCATTTTAAAAACTTATTATTTATTTGGTTTGGTGGACCTTATGGAACTTTCAATGAATTACCTAGATATATGTTTGACAAAGATATCGCATAAAATGTTTTTATTATTCCTATATAGGTATGTGGAATATATTTTTATATATTTTATATATATTTTTATGTGCGTATGTGGTTCTTGCCGACTTGGGTAATTTTTTTCCACACGTTTGCCCTGGCTTAATCGATTTATCTGCTACAGTTCCTGAGTTTTGACTTATAAATCTTTGAAAATTTGCTCCTCTTGGCCCATTTTTCAAAATTTCAGCACGTTTCCTCATAACTGCATAACGTAATTTCATCACTCGCGCTTTATTAGTGATTGAATTATCATGTTTTACGTGCTTTTCGAAATACGCACATATGCCTTATTTTCAACGCCAATTTTCTCTGTTCCCATTAGAATCTGTGTACCAAATTTCATTAAAATATTGCTATTTTTGCGCAAGTTAGAGTGTATACTGCCGGACGGACGGACATGGTTCAATCATTTTTTTCATCCTGATCGCTTTGATATACTCTTATATATTAAGGTGGAGTGAAAATTTTTTTTTTGAAATTCAATTTGTTCCAAAGCCAGAACGGCACCTTTTTAGCCCAGTAATAAGCCTTTAAAATTTTATTGACCTACTCGCATGTTTAGAGGTGCCCTCAGCCCCCCCCTCCCCCCCCAAGTTGAAAAAACAGCACGATCTGGTACAAATGTGAAATTTCTACAATTATGAAATAAAAAAAACCAAGTATGAGGATTGATAAACAGGCTAAGTTGAGTATAAAAGTGAATTTTTTTTTTGGAAACAACAACAACCAAAGTTTCTAAAGGTCAAAGTTTATATTATGCATTTTTTAAATTGCAATTACTTAAAAACCACTGAACCGATTTCAAATATTTTTATACCATTCGATAGGTATTTTGAATCCCTTTAGTTTGATATACATTTTATGTGGGTTCCATAACACTCCCCGCTGCGGGGGTAAACCCCCCTTTTACCCCCCTTACTTTTCATATAAAGTACCACGCCCAATAAAACACCGTGTCGCATGCATAGCTAATTAATATCTTTAAAACGATGCCTTACTTATTAATTTTGGTAAATTATGCGAGCAGAAAAAGGGATATTTATAAAACACCAATTAGAAATAATATATATGATTAGTTGTTGGTTTACTTCAATTATCAATTGATTGCTGCTTTTACATTTGGGTTGGAAACATTCATATTTTAAAGCAGAAACACATACACTTTTTTTATACATCCATACATACAGAAATATTGATGACTTCGATTGGTCACATGCAATTGATATACGATTGCATTTGGGAAAATGATATGTGCACTACATATCTATGTATGTACATATGTATGTATATTATACCGGCCTTTATTTTATCAAATATTTTCCGATTTTAAACCGCCGGGCTTAAAAAATTTAATTTTTCCCTAAATACTTAAAATATGAAATTTGGTGTCGATCAGATAAGATTTAGCAGCCGCGCGCAACCCATTTTTTATTTCAAAACCCTCACTTTAGGTGTAATACAGATGTCAGTTAATCCATTTTTACCTTCACATTACGCAATAACTTAAAGTCCAAAAGTTGGGAAAAATAAATCATCTAGTTTCTGAATATCCTAACACAAATTACCAAAATTAACGACAACAACCGAATAAAAACAACAAATAACACATACACCATAAAAACGGCTTAACGTAGCATATGTATGTAATTACTTATGCAATTGCAGTAGGCAAAATTTCACAGTAGAAATTGATTAAAGTAGAATAACCTAGCGACGCCTATGCTGATATGTAAAAGTTATGTATGTATGTGTATGCAAAGTTATCGATCTTGAGGTTGACTTAGTAACTACAGCTAATTTCAATTGTGTATGTATACTAAAATTGTGTGAATGTCAAACAAGACGATTGGATAATTTGTTTGTTGTAATTCAATGTGATTCCAAGTTATTTTCTCTTTCACATTGACATTTTTCATGAAAACAACAATAGCAACAAAGCATGAAATCGTTCCTGCTACAACCTTTATTTGATAAACCTTGGTTATATGTCGTTGAAAACAGAACTAAAAGGAGATGATTTCCAAATAGTTTCTTATATACACTGTTTAACAAATTATTCGAGAAAACCGTTATTAAAGATGAGAAAAAAAATTTTAAAAATCTTAATTTGCGATATTTTTTTACAGTTTATCCGGCATATAAGAAGATACATTAACAATTCGACAGTTCCTAATCTAAGTGAAAAAATGTTGTGGGGAAATATATGCCTGAACCTACGGAAAAGGGGTTTTTGGACCGTAACTCCAGATTTTGAGGGTGTATTGGAAAGTTTGGACATGCAGGTTTTGTATGCTTGGTAAGGCCTATAACGATCGAAAATGGTACTAAAATTTTTTTTTTTTCAGTCACGCAGTGTTATTATTGCTTGACTTATCTGTACAAAGTAACAATGATACTAAAAACTTATGTACGAGTATTAGGGTGGGGCGATTTACTAACCTATATCCCGACTTATGCTTCTGAAATTTGTTTTTTGCTTCCAATAGTACGCTATGGCGTATGAGTAACCTTGAGTTTTTTTAGTTGAATAAAGTAAAAAAACAAGTCCCAAACAGCATAAATTTACGTTTTAGGGTATAACTCTTCAATTTTTGCAGCTAAAATTCTGAAGTTTTGGATTTGGAGCATTGATTGAACACAAAGCGCTGTCAGCGAAAATCATCGATATCGGATGACTATAACATGGAGATCCCATACCGCGATTTTGGGCAAAGGAGAAAAGAGTGCATTCTAGTGTTCCTATACCGGAAGATAAATTAATATTTTCAAATATTTCTCATATATTGTATTGACTTATCTTTAAGAAATTTGCAAAAAAAAATATAAGATATATGGAGGAGTTTTCTACTCAGAAAATTGAAAGGAATCCGAATTTCGATGGCGCGGTATCGATTAATTTCCCTCCATACAAATCGCCCCACCCTAACGAGTATTCCTCCTGTAATTTTTGCAATATTCGTCTGATTTTAGTGTTTGATAGCTTTTTTAAATTGGGAATTTTAATGTGTTTTTGTTTTGTTTTTTTTTTTTAATAATAAACCGAACGGTTAACCCTCTCCCGTCCTACCGCACGAGGGGCGCATCCGCATGACGTGCGGATTTTTTTGTTTTAATTTTTTACAATTGAAATCAAAAATAGTTAGTAGTGAACTAATCGGAAATATAGCTAGTGTACAAATACCTGTTATAGATTTATTAAGTTTACAAGTGTTTTAAAAATATTTTCAAAAATTCTTTCGCTCCTCGTCGGCGATTTTTTCTTTTATCCACTAAATAATTACGCATATAAAATTTCGCAGATTTCATAATCATAACATTTATTCAAAAAAATGCGATCTTTATACCTTTCATGAGAATGAAATGGTATTATAACTTAGTGCCAAAAATTTTTTGTCGAAAGTACCAGAAGGAAGCGTGGGGGACCCACCAAAATATATACCGATATGATCAGAATCACGAGCTGAGTCGATTAAGCCATGTCCGTCTGTCCGTCTGTCCGTCTGTCCGTCCGTCCGTCTGTGTGAACGCAAACTAGTCCCTCAGTTTTTGAGATATCTGAATGAAATTCGGAATACAGGTATGTTGTTATATGCAGCTGATCATTTGTCGGAACCGGCCGAATCGGACCACTATAACATATAGAAAACAACCGATTATTCAGATATACATGAAATTTTTGGAAGTAATTTGTGCATAACTTCCCCATTTAAACAGCTAAGGACATGAAACTTTGAAGTAGACGTGCCCATTTTGGCCCAAACAAGGTAACCGAAAATTGTCTAGATCGGACCACTATAACATATAGTTCCACAACATCCGATTATTCAGATATACACATTTCGGTGTATAACTCCCCCATTTTAAAAGCTAACGGCGTGAAATTTTGAAGTATTTGTACCCATATGGGCCCAAACAGGGTTACCGAAAATTGTCAAGATCGGACCACTATAACATATAGCTCCCATACAACCGATTGTTCAGATATGGACATTTTGGTGTATAACTCCTCCATTTTAACAGCTAACGGCGTGAAATTTTGAAGTATTTGTACCCATATGGGCCCAAACGGGATTACCGAAAATTGTCAAGATCGGACCACTATAACATATAGCTCCCATACAACCGATTGTTCAGATATGCACATTTTGGTGTATAACTCCTCCATTTTAACAGCTAACGGTGTGAAATTTTGAAGTATTTGTACACATATGGGCCCAAACGGGATTACCGAAAATTGTTAAGATCGGACCACTATAACATATAGCTTCCCTACAACCGATTGTTCAGATATGGACATTTTGGTGTATAACTCCTCCATTTTAACAGCTAACGGCGTGAAATTTTGAAGTATTTGTACCCATATGGGCCCAAACGGGATTACCGAAAATTGTCAAGATCGGACCACTATAACATATAGCTCCCATACAACCGATTGTTCAGATATGCACATTTTGGTGTATAACTCCTCCATTTAAATAATAAAGACACCATTTTTTCTAATAAATCTTTCCATAAATAACCCACAGAATTAAAATTATAAATTAAACTTAATCCGGCTATGTACATACATAGGTAACTTTTCATTTCCCCACTCATGAAAGGTATGAAGTCTTCGGTACGGCCGAAGACAGCCGCGCTTTTACTTGTTTTTAATTATATTTATGCTGGAAAATAAGAACCTGTGTGGTGACGGTGATTTTTGATGTGTAAACATCTTTGCTGTAGCTACGAGTGATTTCGAAAAACAGGTAAAGTTTACGCGTAAACGTAAATGACCTTTGTGTTAGTGCACTGCTGCGTCCGTGTGAATCGCTTGGCATTGTCAGTGGTAGGTAGGTAGATAGACATGTACTTACAAATGCTTGCATGCATAGCATAGTGCAAATGCAAATATCAACAACAACAGCAACGAAGCGAAGTGAAGTCGGGTCGGGTCGGGTCCCGAGATATGGGCCAAAATGAGGACTGGATGATCCTTGAATGTTTCTGAGCAATATTGGTATCAAATGAGCAGCCCTTCTACACGGAGCTCTACTCTTTATGATTCCTAGGCCGGGTCTCCAGATATGGGTCAAACTATGGACTCAGATGATCTTGCATGTTTCTGAGCAATACAAAACAAAACAACATAAAAAATGAAAAGTCAAAAACCAAAAACCAGAACAAACAAAAACAACAAAATAGTAGCAGTCACAATGACAACAAAAAATTACAAAAACGATAGTCGCCTTTTAATCCATAGAAAACCAGGAAAAAGGAATAAGGAAAAGGGAATAAATATCCGATTTCAAAACAGTTTACACATCAATGTTCATGAATACCCGTTATTCACGCTTTAATTTTTTTTCCACACGAAACACATACGGTAAATATTGATTTGCTGTTTTTGTAGGAACGACGGGGCGTAAGGAATTTCTTTATATTGTAATAAATAGTAATATTGTTTTAGTTATTGATGCATATAAGAAATTTGGATTTTCAACTATTTACTGGGATGTGCCGCCTTTCCCATATGCATGAGCTCGAATGACGATGACTTTTGTCCACCAGTGTACATACATATATACATATGTTAAATAGTAGCTCCATCCAATTTTTAAGAATAAATTGAGGAACATGCCAAAAGTTACAGAAGCTTGGTCAGAAATTTTTTGAAATTATATTCGCGGCTTGTATATTATATTCGTATGTATGTATGTATAGATATGGAGCAGACGCATGCAAAAACATATTTTCTTTTGAAATGAAACTGCCAAACAAATTGAAGAGTCGTCTATTAATTCATCAACTGAAGCAATTCAGTTCAATCAATTATCAGTCAGTCAACTTAGTAATCAATGGCGATACAGTAGGTCATTAAAGTGTTTTCGATGGAAATAAATAAATTTAATGTGGATCCATTTCACGTACATATCGTACATATCTGTGGCCACAAGCCATAACCGCCTAAGTCGACTTAAGACAAAATTGAGTTATATATACCACGTTATTATATATTAAAAACTCTATATTTCTATATTTCTGTAAAACCCCCATACCTATAACTTATTCCAATCAAAAGATATTAAAAAAAACAATTTGGCTTAACTCACAACAGAGGTATATTAAATTTGCTATAACAGCCAAAATTTATATATATACTTAATGAAATTTCTTCCTAACATTTCGTTTTATATACAAAATTTAATCGTAGCATCGTGGATGGCTCATCGATTTGGCATTCACAGTTTTTAATCAACTTTTATGATTTTTTAAATACACATGCGAATATAAAAATCAATTTATCTCGAAATCATATTATACGACTTAGGCGATTATGGCTTGTAGCCACAGATATGTATATACTTACCGTTTTTCGTTCAACCTTTTGAGGTTTTAATTAGGGAGCGCCACAAAATCACCTGCTAAACTTTAGCCACTTATCTAATATCATGTTCAGACATAAAAATTAATTAAGTCAATTGGGGTTGATTGAACATCTTTAGATTTGGTGTTCAGACATATTTAATTTACTTGGCCCATTTAACAGATCGGCTCAAGATACATACACACATACACGCCGTGAGCTGAATATCAAACTCTCGTGACCTAAATGTCAAAATTGCAAGGAGGACGAAATAATTTGACATTCATCTCACAATTTTTACCAATCGTAAACACGAATGCATGTATAAAATAAGCAGAAATAAAAACAAATTTGATAGGTGATGAAGAAGAACAAGAATGCAGCTGATCTGACGAACCAACCTGTTTAGTGGACACTGACGCTAATCACATTTCTCTTTTCATGACATTTCATTTTACTTATGAAACAAGCCTTTTAACAGGGTTGCATGCAGAATTGTTCTTCATTAACAACTCATTAATTTCTAATGAAGCATTAACTTGGTCAATTTTTGTATGGTAAATTGAGAATCATTGGGCTTGAAAATTGAATGAAGGCTCTTAATGTTCAATTAAGGTTGTGTCTGAACATAACATAATTAGTTGACAGTTGATTCTTCAAACACTTGTTGGTATGCCTTTAATTGATTTTCCATGTTATTTTTTCTTGCGTTATTTTCCGAATCTGCTTGTGTGCTTTTCTTGGCAGATATCGATGATACTTGAAGGAAAACAAAGTTTTGTTATCAAGTATATTAACTGAATTTTGGGAATTTATGAGTGAATATGTACTTGAAATACAGCTTAGACTCAGACTTGAGATATTTGACAACAAAGCGAGTACTTACGCAACCTTGTGTTTAAAATTGATAAATCTTACAAATTATTAGATCAACAATTGGTTATTATCAAAGCTGGGGAACGTCAGCGACAACGTTTTAAAATTTGAATGATGCCTTTGTTGTGCATATGCAACAAAAACGCATTGCTTATAATATAATACTTGTATTATGTACATAAATGCCAAAAATTTGTAAAACGCCATTAATGATTAATGTTGATGACATTTAGCGCTAATTTGTTTTTGTTTTACTATTTTTTGCAAGCTAAAATGTCTGACTTGTTCGCCATTTACATACGTAAGTACATACATACATATGTGTTTGCCATCCCACCCAGCTGTTGTTAGTCTGGCACGGCGATAACGTAAGCTACAAACATACTTTCGTAGCTGCATCTGATTACTTCAATGCCCCGCAGTGCACAAAACATTCGGCTTCTATTCGCTTTTGCTGTCAATGCCATTACACATGTGTACAAATTCAATGCAATTCAATATGAATCTGTGTTATGCTATTTCAATGCCTCCCGGCGTGAATTTTAAACACTATTGATTGCATAACATTGGCCTGAATATGGTTCAATCCTTGTTGTTGTTCATCCGGTTTGTGTCAATTTGTCTTTGAATTTAAATTTTTCATACATTTTCGCGATGATTGCATGCATATATCTATATGTACATTATATAATACATAAGTACATATGTGTTAGACATAGAATTCTACATCTGTATGAATTTGGGCTTTAACTTCTAGCATTTGCATATGGCAAAAGCGCCTGGAGCTAGTTATTTTTATGCTGTTTGTGTGACAAAGTTCGGATCACTTATTTACTGGTCATGCCCTGTGGTATTAAAAATATGTACATTAGGGTGGTCTTTAAAACCAAATGAACATTTCTTTAGTCTCAAGTACGATCAAATTTCAACGAAGAAAATCCATAGTAAAATCGAAAAGTTATAGACATTCATGTAAATACAGCCAAGTCGCGCAATGCCACTACACAGGTATATTCTATGCATATTTTACCAGTGCAGTAGCAGTGCAGTAGCAGCGCAGTTGATACAAGCCCATCGACCGGAATGACCAATAACGAAAACAAAAAAAACAAGTAAGGAAGCCTAAGTTCGAGTGGAATCGAACATTAGATACTCAGCTGTATGCTTTCATTGTTTGTTTGCGTTTGTTCGATATAGGGTGTATTTTATATGAAACGAGTGCTGCATATACAGGGCGCAGCCACGCCCATTTTCAAAATTTGTATCAATCATCCAAATAAGCATATAAATATTATTGTTAGTGCAAAATTGCATCCCTCTATGACTTTTAGTTACAAAGACTTCACGTTACAAATTCCAAAAGGGTGTTCCAGAAATATCTTTGTTAAAAAGTAGGCGTGGTCATAAACCGATTTCAATACATTTTTGCGTGTCTATTAACACAAGTTATAAAAGTGAATAAACCAAGTTTCGTCATAATATCTCAGTTATTTGTCGAGTAATAGGCTCGTAGATTTCTTTGCATAAAAAGAGGCGGTGCCACGCCCATTTTATAAACTTTTTTTATTTTTTGTTTCCGGTCTATTGTAGAACTCATATCACAAAATTTCAATGAATTATCTTTATATTTCACAGAGATATCGCTAAAAATGATTTCATTAGGTCACTTTATAATACCCATATATAAAAGTGGGCGTGGTCGTCAACAGATTTTGGTAATTTTTCGTCCACACATTTGGCTAAGTAAATATATTACGCGTACCAAATTTCATCGATATATCTTTAACGGTTTCTGAGTTATGACATATAAAACTTTCAATGTTTGACCCTTAATAAGTGGGCGTGGCACCGCCCATTTTCAAAAATTTTTGTATTTTTTGTTTTATGTCCGTAGTTGGACTCCTGCCACAAAATTTCAGTGATAGATCTTTATATTTGACAGAGATATCGCTTAAAATGTTTTTATTAGGCCCCTTTATAGTTCCCATATATAAAAGTGGGCGTGGCCGTCAACCGATTTTGATAATTTTTCGTCAAAACATTTGCCTAAGTAAGCATATTACGCATACCAAATTTCATCGATATATCTTCAACGGTTTCTGAGTTATGACATATAAAACTTTCAATGTTTGACCCTTAATAAGTGGGCGTGGCACCGCCCATTTTCCAGAACTTCATCAAATTTCTTCATAAGGGCCTGAGCTCAATACGTGGGTAAAATTTTATCACTCTAGCTATATTAGTGGCTGAGATACCAAATATCCGATTTTTTCTATATAGGAAAAGTGGGCGTGGTCATGGTCCGATTTCGCCCATTTTCAATACCAACCGTCCCAGTCTCGATACCAACTTGCATTTCAAATTTCATCAAAATATCTCAATTTTTACGCGAGTTATCGTGCGTACGGACGGACGGACGGACGGACGGACGGACGGACGGACGGACATGGCTCAATCGATTTCTCTTTTCACCCTGATCATTTTGATATATATAAGTCCATATCTATCTCGATTATTTCATTATGTTACAATCCACCGTTATGAAATCAAAATTATAATACTCTGTGTACTAGTACAGCTGAGTATAAAAATCGCGAATTTTTACGGGCCAATACTTTATTATATGATCTTTATTTTATTTTTTCCAACTAATTGGGTGGACATGCGGATTAATATGCCCCTAAAAGGGTTTGGCGCGAGTGACATCAATTAAATGTATGCGAATATTAAAGCAATTCAATCTAGCATTTACCACAATCACAAAATTAGATACGTATGTATTTATGTACATAATATAATAATATAATACAATGGCGCTATTATAACTCTGACGAGTTTTATGGCCGAGCTTCTCTCCCAATTCGAGGTGTGCTCCTTTTTTGTTTTTCCTACTAATTGGGTACATACATACATAATAAGGTTAATGCGCTAATTACACTGGATCACAAAATGAAATTTGTTGTCTGTACTTTGGACATACATACTTATTCTTTCCACTCTTTATACGACTGTTGTCGCTTTCCTTTGCTTGCTTTAGTTTCGAATTAATTAATATTTTATCCGAATAAAATAAAATTCTTTAAAAGAAGAACAAGAAACATTCGTTTCTCACAGAAGACTATTGTGAATGTAATAACACTGTTGCATTTCCCGTGATATTTTTCTCACGATACCAAATATCACGGGTTGGGGTATGTATGAGAAATTTGCGAAGCTTCAAATTTGATAACACGTGTATTTTGTTGTTGTGCCCGGCAAATTTATCACACTCAAGTCATCTCAGCAAATTTGCCAGCCTAAATTCACACTGCCAGAACAATCTTTATAGGTATATTACATTTTGTTTACATTCACAAATTACTTAATCACGTCATGATGTCATAAAGAAAACAGCACAAAGTAAATACAAAAGTCATACATATTCATATTTACATTAATCTCTTCACATACACCCAATAAACACAACAGATTCGCCTCGAATTCGAGTTGGATTCGCTTTCTCTGATTATATTATCGCGGCAATAATTCGCGGCGGTAGATCGGCGAATCCGAATTCGTAGGCATGTCACCTATCACTAGCGATTCGAATCTTTTATCATTAGCGATTCGAGAATTTTTAATTTCTCTGATCGTTGGCGATTCGAAAATTTGTTCAGATTTTTTTATAAATGGCGTTTCGAAAAATTAAAAGTTCAGCGTTTGGTTTACTGGCAATGGGTTAAATTCGTATAAAATAATACAAAGCACTTAAAATATTTTTATAAAGAAAGTTTAACTTTCATGAATAACAAAAGCTTTTCAAGTTCAGGTATAAATGTAAAATTTCAGAACTATAATCATTTTTTAGTGCAAAACAACTTTAAAAAAATTGAAAAAATTAATATCGCGAAAATTGATTTTCTCGAACTTGCCGCGAACTCGAGGCGAGTCCGAGAAATTACGTTCGCGAAAATCTGTTTTCGCGAACTCGCCTCGAATTCGCCGCGATATCATCCTCGCGTCTGTGTTTATTGGGCATATATTCTCTTTTATATACAAGCCTGATTGCAATTTGTAAATTTAAATTGACCGCAAACAAAAGAACTAATACAACAAACTTAAAGATATTTAGTTTTCTAAAATTATTTCCTATTTACCATAGGCCCGTAGATCGCCTCAAACTATGCATACATACATGCATAGCTACATACATACATATACATACCCTGCAAAAAATGCGATTAATCCGGGACGTGTCCGGGATCAATCGCAAGGGAGCATGCGACTAATACAATTTTACATCCCTTTATATGGAGTGAATTGATCGCATTTGTTCGAGCATGTCCTATGAAGAGACTAATTGTTCAACTTGTATACCCGAACGGGTACCAATGTAGATTAATCACTAACATACCGAACGGGTACAAATGTAGATCAATCGCTTTCATCCCGAACGGGTACAAATGTAGATCAATCGCTTTCAGTACAAACGGGTACAAATGTAGATTTTTCCTTAAAAAATTGTAAATGTTCATGCATATTTAAATAAAGATTATATAATGTTTTACTTTTGTAAAAAAATCTCAATAAATAAATTTAAAAAATTGTAAGATTTGAGTATGCATTATATGAGCGTAATGAAAAGGATTTTTTCATAGAATATTTTAGGCAACATTTTGTTAAAATTATTATTAATCATTGTTATTAAAAGAAAGAGTGTTCAATTCGTTTTACCGGTTGTTCTACAATTTTTTAAATACATTGCATATTTTTGTAAAATTTCAGAATTTTTACACGTTTGGAATGAAAGTGATTAATCTACATTTATACCCGTTCGGGATGAAAGCGATTAATCTACATTTATACCCGTTCGGGAACAATTGGTCTACAATTGGTCTACATTTATACCCGTACGAGAACAATTGGGGACTAATTGTGGACCGATTGTTCTCGAAAGAGATCAATCGAGGACAAATCTCTTTCGGGATTGATCACACATTTTTTTGCAGGGTATTTGCGGTTAGCCACACACTTTCGCTTCATATCTTCATTTGCTTTATTGAAAACGTGCAAATAAATATTTGCATGAATAATTCAATTAACAAAAAATGCGCATTCAACTATTTACACATGAAAATATTTCAATTCAATTCAATTCAATTCAATTCAATTTATTAAGTCTATGATTATAAAAATCTTACAGACTAGATCAGTGCAGTGATACAAATTAATACTTAAAAGTATATGTGAAACAATAAAGAAAAAAAAATTTAATTACACTTAATAAATTTTACTCAGTAGGGAGTTCCAAACAAAAAAAAAAAAAATGCAAATTATAATTATATACATATACCCAGTAAGGGGTACTTGGGCCAGAAAGGACCCAGGGAGATGTATTTATGCGGTTTTTAGTGAACTTCATTGAATATAAAACCTTATTGAATATACCCAGTAAGGGGCAATTGTGCCATAAAGGGCACTTGGGCCAGAAAGGACCCAGTCCAAGGAGGAACTTTGCGATACTTAACGAAAAATATACTAATTTGATACATAGTATGACTCAATGCATGACTTAAACTGAGACCTCGTCATTGAGAAGTCTAGATCGATATTTCTAGACAGACGATTAAACTCTTGTAGTCCTCTCACGATGGGGGCAAGACTGAAATAGTTCGATCGTAGAACCTGAATATGGAACGTGTTATGGAACCGAAGGCCGCTGTGGTGCAGTGGGTAGAGTGCTCGCCTGCTATGCCAGAGGTCTCGGGTTCAAACCACGGTCCGAGCCAAACAAATTTTTCTAATTAGTAAAAATCCAATTATTGGGTTTTCTAAGAGCAGCGGTCACCTCTCGGCAGTGGGCGGCATACCCTCCGAGAGTATTTCTGCCATGAAAAAGCTTCTCACAAAAAATGCATTCGCCGTTCGGAGCCGGCATAAAACTGTAGGTCCACCCAATTAGTAGGAAAAACAAAAAGGAGCACACCTCGAATTGGGAGAGAAGCTCGGCCATAAAACTCGTCAGAGTTATAATATCGCCATTGTATTATTATATATTATGGAACCGAAGGACTCTATTAGGGATATTGAAATTAATCTGCCCAAGCAACACAGGACAGTCAATAGAACCAGAGACAATGTCATAGATAAACATCAAATTTTGAACGAACCGTCTCGATTCAAGAGACGTCAAGTTGATGAGCATGCATCTAGAGCTGTAAGACGGAAATGGAGCTTCGAAATGAAGTGGTTGAAGGGCAAACCGTGAAAATTTTCTTTGTACCCTTTCAATTCTAAGAGAGTGTGAAGAATACAGCGGGTTCCAAATGACTGAGCCATACTCCAGTTTAGATCGTACTAGGGAATTATACAATATCTTTCTTGTGTATGGGTCTTTGAAGTCTTTGGCATAGCGCCGTATATACGCAAGATTCGAGTAGGCCTTAGGAATGATAGAACTGATATGATTAGTGAAAACAAAGGAGGAGTCATAAATAACACCAAGGTCACGAAACTTTTTGACTGAGGTGAGAGGAACATTTGAAATGAAATAAGTTGAAGAATATGTATTTAAGGTTTTAGAGAACGTCATGTGGCAACATTTACCAATATTGAGTCGAAGATTGTTTTGGATAGCCCAGGCATTAAGTGCATTTAAATCCTCCTGTAAGGCCAACATGTCAGAGGCACCAGTGATTTTTCGAAACAATTTCAAATCATCCGCATACAGTAAATAATTTGAGTGTTTGAAGCATGAACCAACGTCATTTATAAAAATTATGAAAAGAAGAGGGCCAAGAATGCTACCCTGCGGCACGCCAGAAGTGGCCACAAATGAGTACGATTTAGTTTTCTCGATCTCTACATATGTAGTTCTGTTTAAGAGATATGATTTAAGCCACCACAGAAAACTAGATTGGAAGCCAATATGTTCAAGTTTCCACACAAGGATCCTGTGAGAGACTCTGTCAAATGCCTTTGAGAAATCTGTGTAAATGGTGTCTACTTGACACCCACTCATAAACGCAGAAACACAATATTGGGAAAAGACAGCTAGATTTGTAACGGTAGACCGCCCACTTACGAAACCATGCTGACAAGGATCAATCAGTCTTTTTATAGCAAAGTCTAGTTTGCTCTTAACCACTTTTTCAAACAGTTTAGAGCAGGTGGACAGCTTCGATATAGG
Source organism: Urophora cardui (assembly GCA_960531455.1). Classification (NCBI taxonomy): domain Eukaryota; kingdom Metazoa; phylum Arthropoda; class Insecta; order Diptera; family Tephritidae; genus Urophora; species Urophora cardui. The sequence continues at coordinate 119,781,946 of OY482671.1, forward strand.
CCTATAGTTTGTTACCTCATTTTTGTTACCGGATTTGAAGATTGGAGTGATCGACGCTATCTTCCAACGGTCTATAAAAGTGCCAGTAGAGAGCGAGATGTTAAATATATGGCATAATGGTAAGGGAATAGAATGACTACACTTCTTAAGTACGGAGGAGGACAGTCCGTCGATATCCTGTTTCCATGCAGATTGCAATGAAGAAATACCATTGATGATATCTAGCTCAGAGACAGTCAAAGACCCAAAATCTAGTGTCTTCGAGGGACCAGAGTCAAAAGGGTTACTCAAATGATCTGGATCAACAACAAAATTAGATTTGAAGAAATCTGCAAAGAGGTTCACCGAATCGGCCAGGCCTTCTGCGCGGGTGCCATTAAATTTCATACAGGTAGGAATATTAGAGAACCCTCTTTTCGAGCGGACAAAATTCCAAAAGAATTTAGGATTTTCTTTAAGCTCTTCTTCATATCGAGATATGTACTTATTATATAAAAATTTATCGAGAATGTTAAACTGTAGCATAAAGGATTTGTATTTATTCCTGAAGGAGATATCATTAGTTCTTCTGTATAATTTGTAAAATTTATTTCTCTGATTTTTTAGCTTTTTTAACTTTTTGGTATACCAGGGCAATTTATGCGTTTTAGGCGGAAGGTAGGGTACATACAGGCCCGACGAGAGGGGGGGGGGGCTGAGGGGGTCAATTGCCCCGGGCCCGGGCTTTAGAGGGCCCGGGAATCTCAAAATGATATCCAAGTGTTTGCTTACAGAAAATAAACGAACAACACCTTTAATCACCTTTCGTAGATAGCAATCATTTTAAATTTCAACAAATTTTATAAATCTCTTAAAGTGTCTGCACCCCACTTAAGGAATTGTTGGTTTTTGGCGTCGACTTTGCAGCATAAATTTGAATTCGTTTTCTGTTGCAACAGAAAAATTCGGTATGATGCAAATTCTTATACAGCGATATGGGTATATCCTGGGCGTTTCGGACGGTATGTTCGCACGATTTTTTGAACTTTTTAGGCAGAAATATCGCGAAATATTGTATCGTTTTATAAATCGTTTTATTATAAAAGGAAAGATTTAGGCCACAGCTAATGACACTGGATCACAAAATGAAATTTTTTGTCTGTACTTTGGACGCGACTATCCTATCTATATGTAAAATCGGTCGCTGATTCCGAAAATCGGGTTCATTTTTAATTCTATGGGAAGGTTTTTGAGATATCGGCAATTTACCGTTATTTGGCCAATGGGTACACTTAATCCACTATAGCTCTTTAACACAGTGAGTTATCTTCTTTGGGGTGACACCATACGAAAGAAAATTAAATTTCTTTTTCGCGGCTCCTATAACATTTTTCTCTAACTCTTATAGTTTCTGAAATATTGACGATTAAATTTTTTCGATTTTTGACGATTTTTTGAAGAAAAAATTGACTTTGTCAGACAATATCTTTAAAACCAATGTCTTCACCTTCGGTTTTAATCTTTTACGTGAAGCTCCATTCCATTAGCAAAAAAATAAGCTATCAACGAAGAAAATCCATGGTAAAATGGAAAAGTTATAGGCGATCAAGTAAATACAGCCAAGTCGCACAATGCCTCTACACGGGTATATTTTATGCATGTTATACCCGTAAATGGGCTTGTATCTACCGCGCTGCCAATGTGCTGCTACTGCAGATGTGTAGGTATTGGTACAATATGCATAGAATGTACGCGTGCAGAGGCATTGCGCGACCTGGCTGTATTTACTTGATCGCCTATAACTTTTCCATTTTACAATGGATTTTCATCGTTGATAGCTTATTTTTTTGATCATAGAATGGAGCTTCATGAAAAGGAGTAAAACCGAAGGTAAAAATATTGGTTTTAAAGATATTGCCTGACAAAGTCAATTTTTTCTTCAAAAAATCGTAAAAAATCGAAAAAATTAAAATTTAATCATCAATATTTCAGAAACTATAAGAGTTAGAGAAAAATGTTATAGGAGCCGTGAAAAGGAAATTTAATTTTATTTCGTTTGGTGTCACCCTAAGGAATATAACTCACTGTGTTAAAGAGATATACAGGATTAAGTGGACACATTGGCCAAATAACGGTAAATTGCCGATATCTCAAAAACCTTCCCATAGAATTAAAAATGAACCCGATTTTCGGAATCAGCGACCGATTTTACATATAGAAAGGATGGTTGCGTTCAGAGTATTTTTTGGCTGTAGAGCAGTGTGATTAAAGTATGTTAGCGACAGAAATTTAGTTTAATGCCTCTGTTTTAGCCACTTAAACTGCGTTCCGGATGCTACAAAAACACGTCCATTTTTTTTTTTTTGAGTGGCTAAAACAGAAGCCTGGCATAGCAGGCGAGCACTCTACCCACTGCACCACAGCGGCCATGTATAGATAAATTAAAGTTCGTAACTATATATTCATTGAATTTTGATTTTGAGAATTTGTTCATTTAGTATGGGGGCCCTTAGTTATTTTGACCCCGGGCCCGGATTTTCTCTCGGCGGCCCTGGGTACATAGCTACTAAAGCAATTAGACAACTTCAAAAGGAAGATATCAAAGCATTCAGAAACTGCCTTGCCATAGAAAATTTGACTCCAATCAATTTCAGATAAAGCGCAGTTAAGAACCTCAAAATTAGCTTCCTTAAAGTTATAAGAACTGACATTCTGATGCGTTATATCCATGAGCACTGGATCAAAAAATTCTAAGACTAACGATAACGGAACATGGTGCATGTCCGATTTGCATATGGGAAAAATACATTCAGTCAAATGAGAAATCAAATTGTCATCTACAAATATGAGATCTAAAATATTATTGAGTTTATTTACGAATGAGTTAATCTGAATGAAATTTGCACCAAAGAGACTATCTAAGAAGTTAATTTCATGAGCACTGTTAACATTTGTTGGCGTTAGGATGCCATTATTTAGTAGATTGGACCAAATTATTTTATTTAGATTAAAATCACCTAGAACGCAGTAGTGAGAATTAGGATTATTTTCGTAAATATCGATTACATTGTTCACATGAGCACAATACAAGGATTCCGTGCTACCAGGTGGGATATACGACACACAGATAAATAATTTGCTGGATGATCCGCAGATGCAAACACAGAGCTGGTCAAAGAGCGAATCATCATTTGAAAGCCGAACAAAAGAAGATAATAGAGAACGCTTAACAGCGATTAGGACACCGCCACCTCTGTTACAGCCTGTTTTGGTTGGATCTCTATCTTTTCGGTAGGTGTGATACAGGTTCTGATCAAAAAATTCTGCATCAAAGAAGTCAGCATTGAGCCATGTTTCTACAATGACATATACATCATATTCACAACGTGAAGTAGCCAAAAATACATCACGGGCTTTTGTGCGCATTCCCGAAATATTTTGAAAGTAAATGCGTACGTTATTATCATTACGTCTTAGACTAGTTTTATTTCTACTTAAATTATGATTATTATGACTGCTACGAACGCTGTTCTGTCCGTTGAAAAAAACGAAAGGGGCGCACAGTGACATTAACGGGCCATAGCTCAGGATTCAGCAACTGTTCATATAGATTTTCAGAAACTCCCAATTTGAAGTTGATGCGTTTTAAATTATCTACCGAGGAGTTTTTCTTAACGAGGCTATGACACACTAAAATATTCTTATCAATACCGGAATTGTTATGTAACCGTGTGTTTGCCTGTAGGAGTGAGTGGCTGTTAGGCATGCTAGCTGGCCCTGGCTTAGCTCGTCGGTGGGGTGGGTCAGCAGCACTCTCCTACTGCCAGCTACATAAACAAAAATTTATAATCATGCCTGTCAAAAATACTAAAATGATGGTAAAGACCCGAAAATAGGAAAGGACAATAGTAGGAGTGAAAAAGAAGAAGACCTGTCCCGTCAGGTGGAGTCTGCCCGCCCTCTTCAACGCATGACACGTGAAACCATGGGCGCTGTGATGACTCCGTATTTCCTTACAGCGCCCCCAAGACCTGACACTTGTACGTCAGTGAACTGTCGTAGAAGTCACTGTCAGTACGTCACCCCGTCACTACTCCCATTTCCCCTCTATTGCCCAAGACACGACCCACACCAAAGATTCAAAACTTTACCCCTTCATATTCCCACCAGTAATAAAAGTTCAACTTGAATTCAATTTGGACATTTCAATACAATATTTTTTTTTTATTACAATTTATCCTTATAGCTATGTATATTCAATATTATCGCTACGTTCTAATGGAATCCAAACAAAAAATAAAAAAAAAGGAAAAGAATGGAAATCTTAATGTTTTACCAATTGATCTCGAGTCAGAAGAATATATAATACAACAAAACTGGAAATTGCTTGCAAAAAAAAAGAAATAAACAAAAAAATTGAAAATAAAATTACTCCCTTATTCACGGAATTGCCCCACTGTGTTTCCCATTATTTAGGTCTATACATATGTATGTGGATACGTATTTATAATTATATCTTTCTCTATGCAAAATAGAGTATGTAAGTAAATCTCACTCACCTTTTGGTTGCTCCAGCGCTGCCGGCATCGCCTGTGTGAGAACCTATGGGAAGAAGTTGTGCAATAAATATACGTATATACATACATACAAGTGCCTAAGCTTGGGTTCGATTGTCTTTACTATTGTCACTCACTTGTGATTGCGGGCGGCAAGTGGGTCAAATTCGATAATGAGGAAGTGACTGAAGGGAACAAAAAAAAAATATATTGGTTGGCAGGTTGGGAATTAGATAGAAAAAGAAAAGAAGCGCGAAAGATTTATAATCGGTGTTATTAAATGATTCTATGGAGCAAAAAAAAAAAAAAACCAAAAGCGAACTGAAACTAAGCAAAAAAAAAAAAAATCGGGAAAAATTTACAGCGAAAATTAATTTGGCAGAGCAAAAATATGCATGTATACCTATATATATAGATATATATATCTATACATACATACATATACCCGCGTATACAAAAAAACAAGATCACCGAAAAAAAAATGCCAACTCAAAAAAAAAACCCACTGCAAAAAAATGTGTTGTTCAACGGAACATGCTTGAAATCCGTAAAAATAGCTTAACTGAACAATTCAAAAAAAAGTGTAACTCGAGAAAAATTCTGGAAAAAAAGAAACAAGGAAAAGAAAAATAATCGGTAATAATTCAAAACTTACTAAAACAAAAGTGGATAATTAATTCACTCGTGGGAGATGATAATATCTATAACAAAAATATTTCAAATATACTTATGTACAAAAAAAAGAATATATATATATGCTATTCTTGAGCTCCACTGCTATGGTAAGTGTTGTCGTCGGCGTCGGCGTCTGTACCTGGTCACAGCTCTTAGTTCTCCCCTTGGCGCTCTGTGAGGTCGGGGTTAGCGTTGAGTGGTCTCTATATGCTCTTCCGCTCCACTTCCATCAACTGTTCCCAGTATATATATGTATGTACTCCTCCACCACTTGTTCTTATGTCCATATGTAGGTATGTATGTTTGGATAATGTAAGTGGGTCGGTCGTTCACCCGCTCCGCCCATCAGCTGTAGCAAATGTTGCTGGAGCTTAATGGCCAAAAATCTGGCCAGTTAGCTTTTTGTCTTGTTACCTGGTTTTCGTGGATATACTGCCCCAATCCTATTGTTGTTGCTGTAGTGTTATAATAATACCTCTTTGTTGTTGTGCTAGTACCAATTGTCTACATTTACTGGATATTCGTTTGATATTCTGTTTGTGACCAATTGTTATGCGTGTCCTTGTGTGTGTGCCTCACATGGTTTCCGTTCCAAACCTACGGGTCACCTCTAACTTGGAGGAGGTCCTTTGGTGGCGACCTGTGTGGTTAACATACAGATGAGTATTTAATATACATTTTTTTTTTTTTGTTTTTCTTCATTTGCGTAGATATATGCATATATGTAAATACGTCTGTTTCAATGTATCTATACGTATGTACATAGATGCTTTAGCTTTTTTTCGGGACTTAAAATACGTTTAGGACTTACCTCCAATTCCAGATTTCGGTGCTCCTGTTTTTTTCTTTGGCTGCTGTTTGTACTCGAAATAGTATATACTCTACGTAAAAAAAAATGTCTTATCTTAGTATCTTATTTTTTTTTTTTTTTTTTTTTTTTAGGGAATTATTTATTTTGTTTTAGCATTTTTATATTCTCTTTTTTTTTTTTTTTGTTTTTCATATTTTACTTTTAGTATAAAACATTTATAGACACACCTAATACCTTTTTTTTTTACTCAGAAGAACACCAAAAAAAAAACACTTTAAATTTCACAACTTCCAACTTTAGTAGGCACTTCCACACGCGATTACAAGATGCGCACTCGACACTTTTTAGATTTTTGTGATCCGCTGATCGGACTTCGGGTCCTTTTTATGTCTTCCTGTTGCTAGGCACATAATTGGCTTTCCTTTTAAAATTTACCATAAAAGGTAATGCTTAATTTTGCAGTTATACGATTCCTATGATCTACGTATCTCGGATTTTCGCGAGTTAACTTTATACACACTTTCACTTACACATTTAAACCGTCTCGGCCTTCACGAGCTAATTTTCAACTTTCACTTACACGTTCACACCTACATTCTGTGATGAAATTGGCTTGTGCCCCACGTTGGGCGCCATTTATGTGATGGACTGGCTTGTGCCTCACGTTGGGCCACAGTTATTTTATGATCTGGACGTCGAAATTATACATATCTTGTTCTTTACTCGACCCAAAACCAAGCTAGCTGTGATGCCAATTCGCCGAGCACGGATAGGGGTTAAGGAGCGGGTACTCTGTTTGCTACTACCAGCTAGTCATTTGCGGATATGGGGGGGATCTTGCTCCTACTTAGACTGTTCCTCGGCCTCACAAAAAAAATCAAACAGAGATTTACTATAGAATTTTATTGAGGGGCTAGAGAAGGTAGAAATTTTAGAGAAAAAAAAAACTAGTGTCACAAGGACGCGAAATCTAAACAGATATACATACGTAACTTACCATACCATATAAATAAACTGACTCTACCGATGTCATACCAATCGCCAGGGTTGAGTCCTTCCGGCAGCGTTATGGAAGGCTTAGATGTTGTTGCACTTCCTTCTTTACCCACCCAACCTGCTAAAAGAAATATATATACGTTGGCTCTTTTAGCCCATAATAAAACCTACCATTGCCTCCACAAGCAAATACAACAATTAAATTAAGCCTTCATTTCTTCTAAACGATTCAATTCATATTTATTATAACCAAAATTTGCTTAAACTCCTAACATGTCTTCGTTATGCTAAATGAAGATTTCACCAACCAATTTCATACGCTCATGCCAGCGTTTACATCTTCCGCTTAATATATGTATATCTTTATGTTAGCATACCTTATTCGGGCTAATCTCTACCACTGTAAAAGTATACATGAGGCATTCTCATTTCCCCATAACCCATCTTTACCACTTAACATAGGCATAGAATTTTCGAATTTTAGTAATGGTGGTGAATAACTACAATGAATATGTTGTGGTGAATAAATAACCTAACTTTACAGTCTGCTGTGAGCAGGTGAGCGAATGTGGGAAAATACAAATATACACCACGATATTTGCTCTTTGTTACCACTCTCTTACACTGTTCAAACACACCACTAGAGCTCGAGTTCACTCACTGTTAACTAATATTTATTTGGTGGGAGAAAATGATCCACTTAATTACAGAAACAAAATTAAACAATCTCAACAAAAGGTAAGAGCGCAAAATTTATAACAGTGGGAGTTTCGAATTCTAGTCATGTTAACTAGTAATAACAAAAAAAAACTCTAACTAGAATTTGGTGATTTAACATCTTCGAAAATCAATTTAAATTACCACATCTCTACATTTTATGTGCCACATGCCTCACTATTATATACATATTTAATTTTATCAAATTTCCAAGATAGGGATGAAAGAATAGGTGAAATAGGTGTTACATATTATGATCTTTAATAAATTGACTTACCGAATTGTCCTCCTTCAGCTGGCCAGTGATGGGGATGACGACGGCTAGAATATTTGCAAATAACCCAAAAACACATTCTACATACTCACTTTATATCTCACCACTTTTCACCTCTTCTTTTCTTACATGTTGGGGAATGAATTTCCCATCTTTTCCTTCCTACTCTTATATATATAATATGTATGTATATATATGTAGGTATGTATATCCTACTCTCCTACTATGTATATATTTTTATGTCAGTGACAAATCAATCATCCTATTGGGAAAATCTATCTTCATCTTAACCATTTATCATACTACCCTATACAAAAAAAACTTATGCCTAATATCTAATCCCGGTTCTGGTTGCGGCTTCCGCGATTCTCCACTGGATGTCGTCACCTCACATCTCCTCGAGGATTGCTTTTGTTATTATTTTTTTTTTTTTTTTCTGATTTCTGTTTCGTTTTTTTTTTTTTTTCGACCAATTTAACTTTTCATTTATTTAAGCTTTCCTTTTTTTTTTCTTAGTTTTGTTCTAATATTATTTCCGCAAATTTTTCTTTTCGTCGGCAATTTCTAAATATATGTTCATTTGGGTGTTTGTCGTAATTTTGGTAGTTTTATTTCAACATTCGTATAATTTTCTCTCTCAATGTCATGTATATTTCAACTAAGTTTTCCCCTATCTTGTCGTTCCAGGTTGTACTATATATATATTTTCATAAATCCACAGATATTATTTTTTTTCTTTTTTTTTTCCACATATCCTTTAAGTCACATTCTTGTTATATGTATATATGTATATCCTTTTTTGTCGACCTTATAGTTATCCTTTTTCCTTCATATTTTATCTAGGAGTATTTACACCACTCTCTTTCTTTTCTCGATCTTCATGTAAATTTCACCAATTTTCTTTTCTATATTTATTTTCTATATCCACATATATATTTTTTTTTAGTTTTTTTTTTTTTTCACCAGGTTAATAATGCCGTCAGCGACTCATTAAAATTGTTAATTTTTCTGTTTTCCATTAACGCGATATACGCAAATTTTTCTATATTTTATTTTTTTTTTTTTTTTTTTCTTTTTTTTTTTGTTTATTAATTTATCGTCTAAAACAATTTTTCCGTCACCAACATTATATTTAATTTTGTTTTTTTCTCAGTTTATAACCAATTATCTTTTTTTTTTTTTCTTAGTCTTTTTATTTTTCCTTTTGTGCCTTAAAACGAACTTTACAGCGTACTATCATTATTGCGACCGCCACGCTCAACAATTATCCAAGAACTGACTAGAGCTTCCTACACTGTATTTCTCCTAAGCTCGGCTTCATCGCGGATCACGCCACTAACTCCATAAAAAAATTGTTTTCGAACTATTCCGGGTTGTTTACGAGCTAATTTCCCGTGCAATTGTTGGTATATATTGCTTTTTATCCAACTCCATTTATTAGTACCGTTATTTGTATGCCCACTCTCGTTTCTCTTGATGACAGGTTTGAAGCCTCCCGAACCACCGTGCGAGTCAACTGTTCCCACTGTTTGAGAACAGTCTTATTACTATCTTCGAAAATTCTCAACCGCTGTTAGCATATACTCAGTGCTATGTAAAATGACATAATGTTGCATAGATATCCGTACACTAATACAAACACCCTACCACTAATGCATGAGACCGGATGTGAATATTCCCTCACGAAAAAAAGTTAGTTGCAAAATAAAAATAAATATATTAAAAAGTGATTTATATTAAACTACTAGTAAAGTAGTTGAAAACAAATGCAAGATAGGGCAATTGACTGCTTGCTATGACATCGCCGTGTTAAAAAAAATCAGTTCATTGCAAAGGAAAAAGTCACAGTTACAATTAGATGTTATTGAAAATAAAGTAGTTTATGAAGTGATTTAAAAGGAATTAAATTTCCTACAGGGTTAGTATGGCCGGCCAATAAATCTCATTCCTTACAACACAGGTTGTTTGATCTAGCTTATTATGATACGCCTAGAACAAACAGCCTGAAACCTAGAGATTTATTAACGCGTCTAGACAAATAAGTGCTTAAACTCAAAAAAAAAAATGACAATCACAAAAAAAAATTTATAGTTGCGAACATCCGTCCCTACCACAAGTCTTTAGCATGATAGGTTCCTACTAATTTTCCATCTAGGTCTTCTAACACATAATAACAATTCCCCTTAATTTCCTTAATTCGTGCTTTTATTCCCGTTGGGGCAAGCTTCGCATTGAAATGGTTGGCTAGGTTGCTCTGAACGAAGTTTCGTCTGGTGACGATTTGACCTACTTGGAATTCCCTATCACGGCTTCTAAGATTATATGTACGAGCGTTTCGTTGATGCGCTTTTTCCAAATTTTTCTTTATCGTATCTCGTATTAGTTGAAAATTGTCGGAGCGGTTTAACCTTGCGGTACTATCATTTAACAAGTGTAAATTACGAAGTAGCTTATAGTCGGATCCGTGCGTAACCATGTGCTGTCCAAATACTGAAAAGTACGGAGTATAACCTAGTGATTGATGTAAGCTATTACGAAGGGCACAGTTGATGCTGCTAGTAAATGCATCCCATTCACGCTGATCTTTTCGTATATAACTTCTAAGGGCTTCATTGATGGATCTGTTCACCCTCTCGGATGCATTGGACTGTGGTGAATAAACAGCAGTTGTTATGTGTGAAACACCATAGCTTCCCAAAAATTGTTCGAACTCTTTGCTCTTGAATTGGCTTCCATTGTCAGTTATGACGCTTTCCGGAGTGCCAAAACAATCAAATACATTCTCTTTCAAGTATTCAATTATCAATTTTGATGTAAATTTCTTCAATGGTTTTAGGAAAACAAACTTGGTAAGGTGATCAAGAACAATCAATAATCCTATGTTACCTTTCTTTGAACGTGGAAATGGTCCTATCAGGTCCATGTATAAAATTTGAAATGGTCGATCTGAAACAATTTGTTGCCCCATTGGTGGTCGTAATGATTTCGTTGGTGCTTTGGAAGTTTGACAATTTTCACAACTTTGTATATATTCGCGAATTTGTATCACCATACCTGGCCAATAGAATCTTCGTCGTATTCTTTCTACGGTTTTCGCTATCCCGCCATGCGCTGCTGAGGGTTGTTCATGCGCCGCGGATATTACTTGTTGGCGCAATTCAGTCGGAACATATAATTTCCATCCGTTGTCATCGGTATCTATGTCGCCAGTCGCAAAATCTGTACGATGATAAATATATCCATCTGTCACCTGAAAATCTGGTAAATTCGAGTCTTCAAACTTACGTTTCAAATTCTCATATTCTTGCGAGTTGAAAGCATCGGCACTTAAATCAATTTCGGGAAGAATATCTAATTCTACCTCATTAATTTCGGTTTCTGACAAATCCTCATGAATTCGAGATAACGCATCGGCAACTATATTTTCGCTTCCTTTCTTATGCTCAATCGAAAAATTAAACCCTTGAAGTTTGATGGCCCACCTCGCTAGTCTTCCGCTTAAATCTTTTTGTTGCATAAGCCATCGCAAACTAGCATGATCGGTCACCACCTTGAACTCCATCCCTTCAATATACATACGAAACTTCTTAATAGCCAGTACAACTGCCAGACACTCTAGCTCTGTCACTGAATAATTTCGCTGCGCCTTGTTCAGCTTCTGCGACATATAAGCTATAGGGCGTTCTTGACCATTATCGTCTTCTTGCAACAGACACGCACCTACTCCTACTTGACTCGCATCGCATTGAAGTATAAACGGTTTATTGTAATTTGGGTGTATCAAAAGTGGGGCGGAAGTCAATTTCTTTTTAAGGTTGTCAAACGCTTGCTGTGCGTCGGCATTCCATGCAAAGTGTTTTTTCTTGGAAAGTAGTTCTGTTAAATGGAAAGTGGTAGTAGCGTAGTCGTCGATAAATCGGCGATACCAACCAGTCATGCCGAGAAATTTTCGAAGTTGCCGTACAGTCTTTGGAATAGGGTAAGTCTCGATCGCTGCAATCTTTTCTTGGTCTACCTGGAGAGTTCCGTTTCCCACTATAAAACCTAGATAATTGACTTGGCTTAAACAAAATTTACTCTTGTGGAGGTTTATTGTCAAGCCAGCTTTTCGCAATAATGTGGAGACTTCGGACAAGTGAACCAAATGTTCTTTGAATGATGACGATAAAACTAATAAATCATCCAAATATACAAAAACGTGAGTTTTCAAGTTATATGGAATCACTTTGTCCATAAGTCTACACATGGTTTGTGGCGCGTTGCACAATCCAAAAGGCATTCTTTTGAATTGATACAGTGGCCTGTTAGGGACGGTAAAGGCCGTCTTTTCCCGTGAATCTCTTTCAAGACCAATTTGCCAGAAAGCATCTTTCAAATCAATCTTAGAAATAAAATGCACGGGAGGAAGCCGACTTAGCAACCCCTCAATATTTGGGATGGGATATGCATCCTTTAACGTCACCTCGTTTAATTTTCGCGAATCTAGACATAAACGGACCTTTCCAGGTTTCACAAGTAAAACTACCGGCGAAGACCACGCAGAACTAGCCGCTTCTTCTATAACTCCTAATTCCAACATTCTATCTATTTCTTTGCACAACAATTTCTCGACGGCAGGTGATATAGGGTAATATCTTTGTTTGATTGGCTTTGCTTCACCTGTATCGATAACATGTTCAACTACGTCTGTCAATCCTAGTCCATCCCTTTCAAAATTCGGAAACGAACCTAATACATTATCTAATTGATTTTGTTGGTAAATGGTTAGAGGCACACATTCCCTAACATCAGTCTCAATCGTATTTACTTGAGCGCTTTGGGTTTCTATCTTTACTTTGATGCCAAACTCATTCCAAAAATCCATACCACATATGGCTGATTGAGTTATCGACGGAACTATCAAAAATTCTACATTTTTCTTTTGACCATTGTAGCTAACGTTCACTAGTATTGTGCCACTTATTTGTTGACGCTGGCCATCAGCGGTCTTAACGTACCCATTCCTAACTGTCGTAATAGGATTTTTAGCTAATATCGATTTAGCTAGTTGACCCCCTATTACACTTTTATTGGCACCACTATCTAGTAACGCTAACACTGGCTCATCGTTAATATCTAACTCTATATATGGTCTAATGTCTGAGGCTTTGTACACCATCGCTGAAATAACAAATTTATGCAAACTCTTTTTCTTCACCCAAAAGTTCTTCATACGCCGTGTAGAACGAGAAACAATGTTTGGTATGGTGGAAAAGATTTCACCACGCCTCTGTTTGTATTCGGCTAAGCGAACATGAAAAGGCTTTATCGGACTCAACTTAGGTAAAACTGGTGATTTTTGGATAATCATGGTGGGATTTGCTAAAATTTGTATCGTTTTTACATCCGAGGCTGTTGACTCGGATATCCCCGTCTGTGGACATCCTGATTCCCGTTTCCCGCATTTCTATTACATTTTTGACAACTAGGTTTGTACGTGTTTAATGCTCCACAACCGTAGCAAAATATCCTTCGCACGGGGTTGGTGCATTCTTGGTACCTATGTCCCATACCATCACAATTCCAACACTTCAGATTGTCTGTTGCCAGTTCTGCGATAGAAACGCCATCCGTTGTATCACGATCCTGTGGCTCGTAAATTTCCTCAACCACTTCTGCCACATTTCTCCTTGCTGGAAAATTTCGATTAGCATGGCTGTTAACAACATTGGACATGAAATTTTCGTGTCGGTGACATTCCCTACGGAGCATTGATAGATTGGTTATATCTAAATGTAACAATTCGTAACGAAGATCTGGCTTTAAATTCCTAACCATGGTTTCTATAAGCTCTTGATCTGACATAGGAATACGTAGTCGATCATTCATTGCCAGTACTTCGTCCAAAAATTGGTCAAACGGTTCGTTGGGGCGCTGTTTCCGTCGACGTATATTTTCTTTCCGGTCATAATCACTCAACTGATCTTTGTATTTCTGCCTCAATCCTTCACACAATTCCGTCCAATCCAACTGGTCTGCTTGGCGGTGATGTCGCCAAAACCAAGCTTCGGCATTGTCGCTGAACAACATGTGTACATATCGGCATAGCACATTAAAATCTCCGTTTAACGATTGTCGTGTCAATGCATTAACCCGATATATAAAATCTTCTACTGACATATCATTCGATTTGCCGGTAAAGCGGACACGCCAGTTCGAAATTATGTTGGAAATTTTATTGGCTTGCATATCGTTAGTCCGAGGTAAAGTTCCTCTGTCCTGGTACGGTCGGTTAGGTGGTTCTTGAGGATTGCTAAATTCCATCTGTGGTGGCCACCTTGGGGTTTCTTGAGTCGTAGAGCGCACTCGATCCCTACCTACATTTAGTTGTTCAAGTAATGTACTCAACTCACTCCCAATTTGAGCTGTTATTTGTTCGCGGAAGCCATTCAGAGATTCTTGTATCAAAGTTCTCACCCTAACATCATCTACACTAGCAACATGCGGTTGAGCATTAGCGGTTGACCTAGTGTCTTGCCGCGGGGATCTATAAGAAAATGGTCTATTCAGATTTGCTCCCCCCCTTTGTGTTGACGATCGCGTTACGGGCCTATTCCTCGGTACGGCACCTCCTCTCACACGGTATGACGCGGTTGCTGGTGAAGCAGTCTCCTCTGTTGCACCAGATGGGCTTTGCAAATCTGTCGCTGTTACTGGTTCTCTACAAGTGGGACAAGAAGGGTTGGTCGCTATCCATCTGGCTATACAGTGATGGTGGAAGTTGTGTTTGCATGGTGTCTCCACTCGTTCCTGCCTCACCGGTTCGCTGCAAATGGTGCAGACTACTTCCTCCTCGTTGTTCAACAAATTCAAATCTTCAGTACTATGTCGTACCGTCATTGTAACAAAAATAGTTTCTAATCAAATTTATTCAAAAAAAAAAACCAAAAAAAAAGATCGTCGCTGTTAAAATTATTTCCGATATTACTGCACTTGGTTCTCAATTATTTCGAAATGTGTATATTAATATCTCTATGTACCAAATTTAACAGATGCTGATGATGATTGTTGTTTTATATATTAAAAAAAATAATAATCGTGTGTATATTTGCTGCATATGAGGACTTACATGGGGTTTAAATACAAAAGTTGCTACCAGTTAAACTCACCCTGGAAATGGTATGATCATCGTAAAAAAATAACTACTTATTCAAATTCCGCGAAATGGCGAGTAATTAGTTATCACTAACTAGATCTCCATTTACCAGCGTATTGTATACAAAAAAGTTGATGAGGTGGGAATAGCGAGTACACTACCGAGATGACCCAGTAGGAAAATCTCAAGCGTATTCCTACCAAAAAAAAATATAACCAAAACTGAATATAATACGTTTGTACATTACTTTAGTTGGGTATGACTTCGACGTTAGCCAAAGGTCATCAATATCACCAATTAAAGTGTGTACTACAATGAACTCTAAAGCATTCTGCTAAAGTCTTACCGGTTCATATCCGAAATAATCCAGATAATGACATTCCAAGGAAAATCTTTTGGCAGATATGCAAACAAGATAAACTATAGATAATAATTTAAGAACTAGCTAAAACTTGGACCTTCTCCGGCTAGCCCCACGTTGGGCGCCATTTATGTGATGAAATTGGCTTGTGCCCCACGTTGGGCGCCATTTATGTGATGGACTGGCTTGTGCCTCACGTTGGGCCACAGTTATTTTATGATCTGGACGTCGAAATTATACATATCTTGTTCTTTACTCGACCCAAAACCAAGCTAGCTGTGATGCCAATTCGCCGAGCACGGATAGGGGTTAAGGAGCGGGTACTCTGTTTGCTACTACCAGCTAGTCATTTGCGGATATGGGGGGGATCTTGCTCCTACTTAGACTGTTCCTCGGCCTCACAAAAAAAATCAAACAGAGATTTACTATAGAATTTTATTGAGGGGCTAGAGAAGGTAGAAATTTTAGAGAAAAAAAAAACTAGTGTCACAAGGACGCGAAATCTAAACAGATATACATACGTAACTTACCATACCATATAAATAAACTGACTCTACCGATGTCATACCAATCGCCAGGGTTGAGTCCTTCCGGCAGCGGTATGGAAGGCTTAGATGTTGTTGCACTTCCTTCTTTACCCACCCAACCTGCTAAAAGAAATATATATACGTTGGCTCTTTTAGCCCATAATAAAACCTACCATTGCCTCCACAAGCAAATACAACAATTAAATTAAGCCTTCATTTCTTCTAAACGATTCAATTCATATTTATTATAACCAAAATTTGCTTAAACTCCTAACATGTCTTCGTTATGCTAAATGAAGATTTCACCAACCAATTTCATACGCTCATGCCAGCGTTTACAACTTCCGCTTAATATATGTATATCTTTATGTTAGCATACCTTATTCGGGCTAATCTCTACCACTGTAAAAGTATACATGAGGCATTCTCATTTCCCCATAACCCATCTTTACCACTTAACATAGGCATAGAATTTTCGAATTTTAGTAATGGTGGTGAATAACTACAATGAATATGTTGTGGTGAATAAATAACCTAACTTTACAGTCTGCTGTGAGCAGGTGAGCGAATGTGGGAAAATACAAATATACACCACGATATTTGCTCTTTGTTACCACTCTCTTACACTGTTCAAACACACCACTAGAGCTCGAGTTCACTCACTGTTAACTAATATTTATTTGGTGGGAGAAAATGATCCACTTAATTACAGAAACAAAATTAAACAATCTCAACAAAAGGTAAGAGCGCAAAATTTATAACAGTGGGAGTTTCGAATTCTAGTCATGTTAACTAGTAATAACAAAAAAAAACTCTAACTAGAATTTGGTGATTTAACATCTTCGAAAATCAATTTAAATTACCACATCTCTACATTTTATGTGCCACATGCCTCACTATTATATACATATTTAATTTTATCAAATTTCCAAGATAGGGATGAAAGAATAGGTGAAATAGGTGTTACATATTATGATCTTTAATAAATTGACTTACCGAATTGTCCTCCTTCAGCTGGCCAGTGATGGGGATGACGACGGCTAGAATATTTGCAAATAACCCAAAAACACATTCTACATACTCACTTTATATCTCACCACTTTTCACCTCTTCTTTTCTTACATGTTGGGGAATGAATTTCCCATCTTTTCCTTCCTACTCTTATATATATAATATGTATGTATATATATGTAGGTATGTATATCCTACTCTCCTACTATGTATATATTTTTATGTCAGTGACAAATCAATCATCCTATTGGGAAAATCTATCTTCATCTTAACCATTTATCATACTACCCTATACAAAAAAAACTTATGCCTAATATCTAATCCCGGTTCTGGTTGCGGCTTCCGCGATTCTCCACTGGATGTCGTCACCTCACATCTCCTCGAGGATTGCTTTTGTTATTATTTTTTTTTTTTTTTTCTGATTTCTGTTTCGTTTTTTTTTTTTTTTCGACCAATTTAACTTTTCATTTATTTAAGCTTTCCTTTTTTTTTTCTTAGTTTTGTTCTAATATTATTTCCGCAAATTTTTCTTTTCGTCGGCAATTTCTAAATATATGTTCATTTGGGTGTTTGTCGTAATTTTGGTAGTTTTATTTCAACATTCGTATAATTTTCTCTCTCAATGTCATGTATATTTCAACTAAGTTTTCCCCTATCTTGTCGTTCCAGGTTGTACTATATATATATTTTCATAAATCCACAGATATTATTTTTTTTCTTTTTTTTTTCCACATATCCTTTAAGTCACATTCTTGTTATATGTATATATGTATATCCTTTTTTGTCGACCTTATAGTTATCCTTTTTCCTTCATATTTTATCTAGGAGTATTTACACCACTCTCTTTCTTTTCTCGATCTTCATGTAAATTTCACCAATTTTCTTTTCTATATTTATTTTCTATATCCACATATATATTTTTTTTTAGTTTTTTTTTTTTTTCACCAGGTTAATAATGCCGTCAGCGACTCATTAAAATTGTTAATTTTTCTGTTTTCCATTAACGCGATATACGCAAATTTTTCTATATTTTATTTTTTTTTTTTTTTTTTTCTTTTTTTTTTTGTTTATTAATTTATCGTCTAAAACAATTTTTCCGTCACCAACATTATATTTAATTTTGTTTTTTTCTCAGTTTATAACCAATTATCTTTTTTTTTTTTTCTTAGTCTTTTTATTTTTCCTTTTGTGCCTTAAAACGAACTTTACAGCGTACTATCATTATTGCGACCGCCACGCTCAACAATTATCCAAGAACTGACTAGAGCTTCCTACACTGTATTTCTCCTAAGCTCGGCTTCATCGCGGATCACGCCACTAACTCCATAAAAAAATTGTTTTCGAACTATTCCGGGTTGTTTACGAGCTAATTTCCCGTGCAATTGTTGGTATATATTGCTTTTTATCCAACTCCATTTATTAGTACCGTTATTTGTATGCCCACTCTCGTTTCTCTTGATGACAGGTTTGAAGCCTCCCGAACCACCGTGCGAGTCAACTGTTCCCACTGTTTGAGAACAGTCTTATTACTATCTTCGAAAATTCTCAACCGCTGTTAGCATATACTCAGTGCTATGTAAAATGACATAATGTTGCATAGATATCCGTACACTAATACAAACACCCTACCACTAATGCATGAGACCGGATGTGAATATTCCCTCACGAAAAAAAGTTAGTTGCAAAATAAAAATAAATATATTAAAAAGTGATTTATATTAAACTACTAGTAAAGTAGTTGAAAACAAATGCAAGATAGGGCAATTGACTGCTTGCTATGACATCGCCGTGTTAAAAAAAATCAGTTCATTGCAAAGGAAAAAGTCACAGTTACAATTAGATGTTATTGAAAATAAAGTAGTTTATGAAGTGATTTAAAAGGAATTAAATTTCCTACAGGGTTAGTATGGCCGGCCAATAAATCTCATTCCTTACAATTCACGAAGTCTTTAACATATACCCTATCCTTTTCTTTTGGTTGTTCGATCGCGTTCAAACGCAAGTAGCCTGCAACCTACGTTGCCCGTGTCATTTATGTTCGAATGGACTGATTTTTCACCACCCTCTCATACAAGGCTGTGTGCAACATGTTGAGATGCACGGTTGGGCAACATTTTGATTGGTTGTGTTGCTAGGTGTTCCTGCCACTAAAAGCTCGCGTTACAGGCTCGCAACCACCGATTGTGCCTGCACGATGGAGTGTGTGCGTAAAGAAACTCAAACGCAGCTTTCCTATTAATTATTTCCGCCCAACGTGTGGCCTCGACCCACGACCAAATGCCGGGCTACAATCACTATTTACATATAACATTTAACATATACTACTACTTATTATATCCCAGATAAACATTTACTAATAATTTTTCTTATCCTAACCTATAATCCCTGAGAGAAATAAACAAAAAAATATGCTAAATATATATATATACGTCTGTATAGGTAAATAACTTATTAAAAAAAAATATCACAGATAGGCTGATATAAAAAGATAAAATAAAAAAAAATATCACAGTAAAAAAATGTGTAAAAAAAAAATGACTAATAATTAACTATAAATAAATAATTAATAAATAAATAAATGAGTAAAAATAATAAATAGCTAAATAAATAAATAAATATAACAATAATCAGGTACAAAAAGAAATAGAAATATATAATAATCAAATAGTCAAGTTGTAAAAAAATTTTTATAAATAAATACAAAATAGTCAGTTTATAAAATGTCGTCAAATCCAATAAATAAATATTTATAAAATTAAAGCTGTAACCAACAAAATCACACACACAAACTAAGACCATCACAACAAATACATAAAACATGGAACAGTCCCTATTTGGCCAAAATATCTTTAGCGTGGTATACCCCGATTTTCTTTCCATTAGTATCTCCTAGCTCATACATAGAGTTGCCTATAGCCTTCAGGATTATGCACTTTACTTGTTTAGGCGCTAATTTGGCATTAAAATTATCAATTTTTGAACTTTGCGTAAAATTTCGGCGGTATACCACTTGTCCAATTTGAAACTTTACATCTCTACTTCTAGTGTCATACACTTTCTTGCTACGCTCATGTGCTAACTTCAGCTCCTTCTTAATTTTATCACGGATGAGTTGTAACCTATCGCTTGAACTTGCAACATCACAATCTACATCTTTCAATGAACCCAACTTTCGGTATAGCTCATATGATGCAGCATGCTGTATCATAGGCATACCGAAAGTGGCGTAGTATGGCGACATATCTATTGCTGAGTGAACCGCACTCCGAAGTGCAAAAGCTGCGTCGCTAACATACCGATCCCAGTTTTTCTGATTATCTTTTATGAACGACCGTATTATTTGCAGCACTGATCGGTTAACCCTCTCAGCGGCATTTGCTTGTGGCGAGTAGAAAGCGGTCTTTATGTGTTTTGTGCCATATTTTTCTAAAAAGTTCTTGAACGTTTCAGATACAAATTGCTTTCCATTATCGGAATGTATATATTCGGGAACTCCGAATATGTGGAAAACTTCTCTCTCTAAATATTTAACGACGTCAGCTGAAGTAGCTTTTCGCATAGGTCTAAGAAAAACGAACTTTGAAAAATGATCTAGACAAACAAACACATAAACATTACCATCACAAGAACGAGGATACGGACCCATAAAATCTATAAACAGACGTTGAAAAGGTCGTTCAGTTATGTGTTGCTTTCCCATTGGTGGATTTTTAAAAACATTTTGCGCTTTATTTGAAGTGCATACTTCACAACTTTTTATATGTGCACTTACATCTGAAACCATACCTGGCCAGTAATATTTCTCGCGTATCTTTGCCAAGGTTTTATGAATTCCACCATGGCCTGACGAAAGTGAGCCGTGAGAGGACTCCACCAACCCCGGTCTCAATTCCGACGGAACCCAAAGCTTCCAGGCATGGTCCGCTTGAAGGCCGTCCCCCCGGTCAAATTGCGTTCGTTTATATACGTAGCCGTCAGATACGCAAACATCTGGTAGTTTATCCGAGTTTTCCGTCACTGTCTTCTTCAATTCTTCGTATTCGTCAGCTTTAAACCATGGAGATTCTAAGCAAATATCAATCGTCCTTTCACTGGGCTTCAATTCTTCCATGTCCATCCGTGACAGTGTATCAGGTACCACATTTTGTGACCCCTTTCTATGTTCAATGTTAAAATCAAAACTTTGCAATTTAAGGCTCCATCGCGCGAGTCTTCCTGACAAGTCTTTTTGATTCATAAGCCATTTCAAGCTGGCATGGTCGGTAATAATTGTGAATGGCAACCCTTCGACGTATGGTCTGAATCGTTTCACGCTTAATACAGCGGCGTAACATTCTAGTTCTGTAATACTGTAATTTCGCTGCGCTTTGTTAAGTTTTGCCGACATATAGGCGATGGGTCTCTCGTTATTGTCGTCGTCTAGTTGAAAAAGTACTCCGCCCACTCCGTCTGTTGATGCGTCGCATTGAATGTAAAAATGTCTTTTAAAGTCAGGATGTATAAGGACTGGCGCCGATATAAGGCTTTGCTTTAATTTCTCAAAAGATAGTTTAGCGTCTTCAGTCATCGTAAATTTCTTAATTTTATCTTTAGTGAGGCAGTCGTGCAGCGGAGCTGCAATAGTTGCGTAGTCTTGGATGAATCGTCGGTACCAGCCGGACATTCCTAGGAACCGTCGCAACTGTTTCGGTGTCTTTGGTTCAGGGAAGTCCCTCACAGCTGCCACCTTGTTGGCATCCGTACGAATACAACCATCTCCCACTACATACCCTAAATAGCGCACTTCTTTGTAGCAAAATTTGCTCTTTTCAACATTTATAGTCAACTTAGCATCACGCAAACACCGAGCGACTTTTTCTAACAAACATAAATGAGACGAAAAATCTTCAGAACACACTAACAAATCATCTAAATACACAAATACACATTCACGTAACGAAGCGGGTATGGCCTTGTCCATCAATCGACACATTCTTTGTGCCGCATTGCACAGTCCAAAAGGCATTACCGTAAATTGATAAAGGGGTCTCCCTGGCACAGTAAATGCTGTCTTTTCCCTCGATTTCTTTTCTAAAGGAATTTGCCAAAATGCATCTTTTAAATCTATGGCCGATATATATCTAGTGTTCTGTAAGCGGCTAAGAATACCATCAATGTTAGGCAACGGATATGCGTCTTTGATGGTTCTTTCGTTTACTTTACGTGCGTCAAGACAAAGTCGATTTTTGGTCCCCTTTATTACTAGTGAAACTGGTGAATTCCAGCTGCTGTTAGACTCTTCAATCACCCCCATACTTAGCATCCTGTCAAATTCAGCAAAAATCAATTTTTGAATGGCGGGTGAAATAGAGTAATGTCTTTGCTTGACTGGGAGATTCTCATCTGAAACTTCAATTACGTGCTCTTCTAAGTCTGTTTTTCCTAAACCCAAGACAGCGAATGACGGAAATTGTGCCTTAACCCTTTCTAACGCTATTGTTTGCTCTGAGGTTAAAATATGTTGCACTGCATCGAAAGATAGGTCACCTTCGCTGGGTGCGAGCTCTGCAATGGTGGCTTGGGTCGGACGTGTGATAGGTCCTCTACTAACTACATTGAGGTCGAACGTCCTCCAAAAATCTATACCTAGATACACCTCTTGTTGCAACCCAGGTACTATTAAAAACTCTAATTCTCTGCTCATGCCGTCCCATATAACTACTAGTTTCACAACACCTGTTACTGGAGTTTCTCCACCATTAGCCGTTCTAATATTTTGATTGTCTATCGGCAGGATCTTGTCTTCGTTTCCTTCTAGAAACTTCTCAGCATTCTTCCCTATACAACAAGCACCTGCCCCGGAATCCAACAAAGCAAGGACCTCTTTTCCCCCTATTTTTGCTTGAGCAAAACACCTATTATCACCTTTCACTGTTACTATGGTAGACACTATCTTATTATAAATCCTTTTGAACATTTTCCTCTTTTCTCGCATCCTTGCAATTTTTTTAAAATTCCGCATTCTTTTCTTCCCTTCTAACGCTTCGCAGAATATCCTTCTCCTAGCTTCCTCATAATTTATTTTCCTCTCGTGTAAACTTACAAGATCACGAGGGTTACCTACTCTTAATTCCTTCTTTGTATCTTTCTCTCTTACTTCATTTGTTAAAATCCTTACAGCCGGCTGTCCGGGCTTTTCTCCTGGCTGAGGCCCCCGGTTATCTCCGCCAGCTTTGCGTTTCCCTGCTTGAGCTTATAGACACAATATGAAGTATCCTTACCGCATGAGAAACACAACATATCATGAAAATTCGACTTGCAACTGTTCTCCCTATTAGCTTCTGTTGGATTCTTCCTGAAATGGTTGACCGGCATCCCACACGTGAAGCACAGCATCAGATGGAAGGGTGAAGGACAGAAAGCCTCAATTGGTGGCCTGGGACTGCTTACCGGTTCAGACGGTGCCGCGTTAAGTGCATTACTTCGAAAATCAGAACATTGGTTGTAATTTCTGTGCGAACCTTTAAATTGGGGTTTTACGGAGTCTATTTGTCGTGAACAATGTGCTTCATCTGGGCAATTATAATCGGTGTAAGTTACTTCGCTTACTCCCTTGGTTCTACCCTTGTTCTCCTTAATAACTTTCTCGGCACGCTTACATTCCGCCTTGAGCTCCGCCAGCGTGTCCGTTTTAGAAGCAAAAGTCAAATTTGCTAGAGAGGGATTCAAATTACCTTTGATTATACCCACTAACTCCTTCTCTGGGATCTTCTTACAAAGTCTAAATGTTAGATTATGGATCTCTCCATAGAAATCGTCAAAGCACTCTTGTAGTAACTGTTTTCGTTCCATTATTCTCCTGATTACCTCGTAATCGGATTCCGCACTACGGAAGTGAGCTAGCAGTTCTGTCTTTAGCTCGACATACCCAAAGTTTGGATCATCAGAGTGGTCCTCGAGCACCTGCCAGTACCACTTCAATGCAGAACCCGTCACGAGGCAGTGAAAATCTGAGAACAACTGGCGGTGAGATATCTCGTGTTGCTCCCGCATTTTCTCTATCCTGAACAGAAAACTTTCCGCCGTCATTCCTTTATCGGTACCATCGAATTTAATGTGCCATTTTTCTAAATCTATTTTCTTCCATCTAGGTGTATCGAATGTTACCGTTTCGTTTATATTCCTGTTCCTATTGTCCGTAGTCTGTGGTGTGGATGTGTGAGTGGAACGATGACCAAGTGGTTGAGCGGCGGAAGTTTCAATATCGGCTACTCGACCATTGAGGTTTGCAACACAAGTTTTCATATTCCTGATTTCATTATTACATTGCGCCATCATGTCCCCTTGAGTCGCCATCATTGCCATCATACGGCTCAGCTGTTCGACGCAGGCGTCGAGTTTGGCCGAAACTTGTCCAGGAACAGCGCTTAAACCTCCAGCAGCCGAATCTCCACGTTGCTCACTCCCCCCCTGGTCAACGCCACCCACAACACCCTCGTCCCCGTTTTCCGACATTTGGAAAATTTGATCAATTTTCTTATACACACTAAGTGTCTCTTGGGTGTAATCTAATGCCTGTTCTGAGTTGGACACACTAGTCTCGCACCTGCTACCCTCTCCAGCTAACTCAAAATCTCGATTCTGTGCACCAGAGATTACGTGTTCAAAAGGTACACCACCTATTCGATTTTCAAGCGCGCGTGTAACACTACGTGTGACCGGTCTATCCCTGCTAAACAGTCCCAGACGACCAAAAATCCTTTCTTCCCGAATAGATTGATCAGACATCCGCACAGAAACGCCCCAAACACTCGAACGCAGATTACTCAAAAAAAACAACCGCAATAAAAAGGCAAAGAAGAAATTTTTCGAAAAAAAAAAAAAGAAGCAAAAAAATTCTATATAAGCACAAAATTAAATGCTCGGCGAAAAACTTTTTATATATCGATATTCTAGTAAAAATTCAACAACAATTCAAACCAAAAAAATACCAAAATCTTATTAAACTTCAAATAAAAAGAGTTATTTAAAAAAATAAGTTAATTAAATTTCAAAAGCAAATAATGTGAATCAAACAAATCTCAAAAATTCCAAAAATTCATAAATTCATATGGTTTTGCTTCAATGCTCAAATAGTGCAATAAAATGTAAAAAAAATGTAATTAATTCAGAATTCAAAAAAGAAATATGCGAATGCGAAATACGCAGTTTCAAAATTATAGGTAAGAGTAAAATAATTTAATAATAAAACAAAAGTATTTACTAAGAAAAATAATTTTTTTTTTTTTTTTTTTTTTTTTTCCAATTGTGAAAATAAACTTAACTAGCAATAAAAAATTTTTAAAACTAAATTCAAAAAAATTCAGAAATTAATCTTAAAACTTCCGCGCGTTTCAAGAAAGTTTAATGAAGTTCAAAATTATAATTTTCCAAAGAGAAAATATATAAAAAAATGTTTAAATAGGAAATTCAAAAGTGATGGTTTTAAACCTGAATTTAACAAAAATAATTTTTAACAGAAAAATTCGCTCCCAGAATCCAATTAACTAAAAAAATTCAAATCTTCACTAAAAAAATTTCATTTATTAACGTATATATGTTAGTATATATCTACATTCAAATAAAAAAATTATGTATCAAATAAAAGTGTAATACTTATGTGTGCAAATATACGTGGTATACTAATAAAATGAAATATACGTGGTTAAATGTGTTTATGTATATATGTTATTAATATTACTTTAGTGTGTGTTTGGTGTGTCTTGGCAAGGTCGTAATGGGAGTAGTTTGTCCAATTGTCATCCGTCAAGTCTCGTCAACACAAATAAAAATCTTAAGCTCTGTGAAGTGTGCACTGCTATGCACGTTGCTAATACCCATGCACGGTTGCAACACTTCACACCCCCCTTCACAAACAACTGATTTTACCCCACACCCCCTTGTAGCATTTTTGAACCTCACCAGTAGTTGTTGTTACAACTACTATTGGGTAGCTCAAACAATGTTACATTCACAAAAAACAAATACAAAACAAACTTTCGCCCCTATGTACCACCTCAACTCCCAGATACCACTTAACTTAGCTCGAAAGCCTAGCTACGGAACTCTGTGGAGTGAGTCAGCACACCCCCCCGTATTTTTCACGATGACACATATCGCAACTGACTGGTATATATATCTATATATATAGGTATACATGCATATTTTTGCTCTGCCAAATTAATTTT
The DNA here is from genome assembly GCA_960531455.1 of Urophora cardui. Taxonomy (NCBI): domain Eukaryota; kingdom Metazoa; phylum Arthropoda; class Insecta; order Diptera; family Tephritidae; genus Urophora; species Urophora cardui. Next base: position 119,808,194 of record OY482671.1, read on the forward strand.
CGCTGTAAATTTTTCCCGATTTTTTTTTTTTTTGCTTAGTTTCAGTTCGCTTTTGGTTTTTTTTTTTTTGCTCCATAGAATCATTTAATAACACCGATTATAAATCTTTCGCGCTTCTTTTCTTTTTCTATCTAATTCCCAACCTGCCAACCAATATATTTTTTTTTTGTTCCCTTCAGTCACTTCCTCATTATCGAATTTGACCCACTTGCCGCCCGCAATCACAAGTGAGTGACAATAGTAAAGACAATCGAACCCAAGCTTAGGCACTTGTATGTATGTATATACGTATATTTATTGCACAACTTCTTCCCATAGGTTCTCACACAGGCGATGCCGGCAGCGCTGGAGCAACCAAAAGGTGAGTGAGATTTACTTACATACTCTATTTTGCATAGAGAAAGATATAATTATAAATACGTATCCACATACATATGTATAGACCTAAATAATGGGAAACACAGTGGGGCAATTCCGTGAATAAGGGAGTAATTTTATTTTCAATTTTTTTGTTTATTTCTTTTTTTTTTGCAAGCAATTTCCAGTTTTGTTGTATTATATATTCTTCTGACTCGAGATCAATTGGTAAAACATTAAGATTTCCATTCTTTTCCTTTTTTTTTATTTTTTGTTTGGATTCCATTAGAACGTAGCGATAATATTGAATATACATAGCTATAAGGATAAATTGTAATAAAAAAAAAATATTGTATTGAAATGTCCAAATTGAATTCAAGTTGAACTTTTATTACTGGTGGGAATATGAAGGGGTAAAGTTTTGAATCTTTGGTGTGGGTCGTGTCTTGGGCAATAGAGGGGAAATGGGAGTAGTGACGGGGTGACGTACTGACAGTGACTTCTACGACAGTTCACTGACGTACAAGTGTCAGGTCTTGGGGGCGCTGTAAGGAAATACGGAGTCATCACAGCGCCCATGGTTTCACGTGTCATGCGTTGAAGAGGGCGGGCAGACTCCACCTGACGGGACAGGTCTTCTTCTTTTTCAATCCTACTATTGTCCTTTCCTATTTTCGGGTCTTTACCATCATTTTAGTATTTTTGACAGGCATGATTATAAATTTTTGTTTATGTAGCTGGCAGTAGGAGAGTGCTGCTGACCCACCCCACCGACGAGCTAAGCCAGGGCCAGCTAGCATGCCTAACAGCCACTCACTCCTACAGGCAAACACACGGTTACATAACAGAATGCTTTCCGACATATTCGATTATATGTATGTATCCCTGTAGGGAAAATCTCAAGTTCCGAACTAGGTCGCTTCTAGTGCACTTTTCGCCACTACTAGTGCGAGCTAAATCTCTTTTGCATGTTACCAATTGGCGAATTTAACACGGCGATGTCCTAGGCGGTGTCAATTGTCACCCTCTGCACTACATTTTCGATAGTTCCGAACTAGCACTAAATTCTACAGTTTTCACTAGTTCGTTTATTGGCACAATTTTGATAGTTCTGAACTAGCTACAAGTACAAGTACAAATTCTACAGCTTTACATCTGCCGCTTAGTGCAGCATTTGACACCATTGATGCAAGTGCCGCGATGGCCCACTGGCTAACGCGTGTGACAATCAATCTGGCGACCGCGGGTTCGAATCCTGTCTGTGTCGAGGCGGATAATTTTTTTTCTTATTTTTTTTTTAACTAATATTTTTTTTTATTTATTTATTTAATAAAAATTTAGAAAAATATTTAAAAATTAAGAAAATAAAAAAATTTAAAATAATCATAAAATCATAATTAGGCGAACATTTCATTTCATTAATTGAAAATTCAAATTGTACTCTTTATACGATATGATTCACTAACAATCTGAGAATTGTAGAAATATGCAAACCCGACGGCAAATGGATGAACAAAAAAATAAATGAATTTTTTGTCTATTCGAAATTGCGTACAAATCAAAGTGTGTCTTATAATGATGACTCAATGCACTCCTTCTGAACTGGTGAGAATCTAACTACAATTATAGTTCCTTTTTGGCACCTTTTCGCTAGTTCGGAACTAGAAATTTTTCTCACTAGTTATTAAGTTCCCTGCAGGGTATGTTTATGTGCGCACAAATATTTGTGCTAAAGGGTGAGCCAGGTTTTATGATTTTTTTTTTCTTCGAAGGCAAAAATATGAACACTAAATTGTGAAAATATTTATCTTTACTCTGAATATTAACCCGAAACAGTTATTAACATTTAAAGCGCAGTGAAATACCTCCCAAATGAAATACTTGAAAAATAAAATAAAAAATAATATTATTATGTATGTTAGTGTCTAGCACGAAATTATTGTTTTTAATTTTAATTTTTATAGGTACTTTGGGATAAGCGGAAAAATCCAATTAGCTCATACAGCGATGGTAGATGTGATAGATATTTCGAAGAAAAACCACTTTCTTCATCATGAGACATCTTTTCTACGCTGCAACCATCAGTAGTCGAATGTGGTTTTTCTTCGAAATAGCTATCACATCTACCATCGCTGTATGAGCTAATTGGACTTTTGCGCTTATCCCAAAGTATACAAAATAATAAAATTGCCAATGAAATTTTGTTGGGAGTTATTTCATTATTTTTTGCCACTAGGAGATATTTATTGGGACTTCTCTCATTGGGAGTTATTTCTCTGCGACAACATTTAATGACAAATTGTTTTGAGAACTCATTTTTTTCAATGTTTCCACACATTTCATGGATATGAATTGACTTAACACATAGCCTGGCAGAAATTGATAGCTGCTCCCTCTAGCGAATTAAAAAAATTTAAATCACTTAACGGTAAACCTTTCTTAAGCACAAAATTTAACCAATTTAATTGATTGTACAATGCAGCAAATATATATGTACATATGTATTTTGTGGCCTTTGCCAGTTATCCACATACTTTTATTGTTATTTATTTGGCTAATGAATAAATTACCTTGTAGGCATTTACAGCCAATTTATGTATGCTTTCAAATTAAAATGTGCATTCTCACCACTTTAATTGTTGATGATAAGAATATTTTATGGCGTCGCCAGCAAAAGAGTTTATAAATTGTTTGTATCAGCATAAACATCTACTTAATATATATATGTACATATGTATGTATTTAATTTAAACTTTAATGTACAATTTAGAAATACTTCGGTTATTAACTTTTAACAATTAATCAAATTTAATATTTGGCTACCTCCCGCATTTCTTCGCAGTGTGTACTTTGCAATATAGTATGTGCGTAAATTTAATTTAAAATTAATTTCTCGCATTTCATTTAAGCTCAAATTTTCAGTAAAATTGTGTCAATGATTGAGAGCAATTACTAAAGGTTTTCAATATTAATACATTTATGTATGCATGTATGTACCCTGCAGCGAAAGTCCAAACTATTCAGCCAACCTACCAGTAAACTGACTAGATAAATTATGGGAGCTGCCCAACTGGTTTCATAGTGGACAAATTGAGATTATTTATGAAACAAGAAGTTTTGCAAACAAAAAGGGTTTTAAATTAAAAACGAGTGTATCCGGGGTTTCTGGAGGTTGCAATGAACTCGTATGCAGTAAAAGTAAAACAGCTTCTTTATTGTTGTTGTAGTATTCGAACTAAATAAATGTATTAGAAACTTTATTTTGCAATTTTTATTTTCATTGGAGTAGCATGTATGTAGTCAGTCAACTGGTATAGTTCTGATATCTACACTGGCTAGTCAGCAAAGTGGTATGACTCTGGTGTGAATACCGAAAATTGCCATTTCCTAGGTCATAACCGTGTTAAAAATACCAGTTGCTAATATGGAAAAAAGATAGATGGCCAACTTGTTGTCAATTAGTTTACAACTAGTTTATTTCGCTGCAGGGTACATATAACATAATGTTATTATACATACATATGTATGTATATGTTCAACATACATATTTTTTTTTAATGAATTAATGTTAATTTACCTAAATATTTAATATGCAAGATCACAATCTAATGTGCCTGAATACTTTAATTTAAATATCATATTCTAATAACTAAATAAATGTATGAGAAACTTTATTTTCAATTTTTATTTTCATTGGAGTAGCATGTAAAACTAGTCAGCAAATTGGTATGATGCTGGTGTGTATACTGACTAGTCAGTCAAGTGGTATGACTCTGGTGTGGATACTGACAATTGCCATTTCCTAGGTCATCACCGTGTTAAAAATACCAGTTGCTAATATGGAAAAAAGATAGATGGCCAACTTGTTGTCAATTAGTTTACAACTAGTTTATTTCGCTGCAGGGTACATATAACATAATGTTATTATACATACATATGTATGTATATGTTCAACATACATATTTTTTTTTAATGAATTAATGTTAATTTACCTAAATATTTAATATGCAAGATCACAATCTAATGTGCCTGAATACTTTAATTTAAATATCATATTCTAATAACTAAATAAATGTATGAGAAACTTTATTTTCAATTTTTATTTTCATTGGAGTAGCATGTAAAACTAGTCAGCAAATTGGTATGATGCTGGTGTGTATACTGACTAGTCATCAAATTGGTATGATGCTGGTGTGTATACTGACTAGTCATCAAATTGGTATGATGCTGGTGTGTATACTGACTAGTCAGTCAAGTGGTATGACTCTGGTGTGGATACTGACAATTGCCATTTCCTAGGTCATCACCGTGTTAAAAATACCAGTTGCTAATATGGAAAAAAGATAGATGGCAGACTAGTTGAGCTGTATGGTATTGATTTCGCTGCAGGGTATGTAGATCAAACAACCACACGCGCTGTCTGGTACAGATTAAATCAAGTTGCATTAGTTGAAGTGCATTTCTTCTGTCGAAATCTTTATATATTCTTTATATATAATATTACGCTAAGCGATTTTTTGTACGCACCATAACTTTTACACCGTTATACCGATTTTCGAAAATGGGATGCCAAATGAAAGGGATTGACCTGTAGGTTTAATATTTCTGAAAAGGGTTGCCGCCTATTTAAAAATTTAATTCCCCTGTATAGTTTGATTTTTAAATTTCAGGTACCATATGAAAGGGCTTCAGCTGAAAATGACTAATTTATTGAAATTTTTACAAAAAGTGTTGCCACCTGTTCAAAAACTCAGTTTTACGCTAGTTTGTTTGATTTTAAAATTTGAGGTGTCATATGAAAGGGAAGATAAAGAGGACTAGAAAGGAAACTAAAAAGAGAAAGAAGAGTGCGACAAATGGCCTTTTGGGGGTCATATCATATTCATAACATATTCATATAACATATTCTAGAAAATTATTGGGCATAAAACTTCACTATGGGGCTCCTCGAACAAAATCTTTGTATAAAAAATCTAGGTCCACAGAAAAAAAAAAAAACCAGTAACTATATATCGACGGCTGAGAATAAGATCGTCCTATTTCAAAAATTTTTTCAAAAACGCCCTATTCCAAAAATTTGTTTGAATAACGTCCTTTTTCAGATTTTGCTTCAAAAACGCCCTATTTCAGAATTTGTTTCAATAACGTCCTATTTCAAGCAATTATTCAAAAGCGCCCTATTTCAGAGAAATATATATGAAATTTTCTCTGAAATAAGGCGTTTTTGAAGCAAAATCTGAAATAGGACGTTATTGAAACAATTTTTCAAATAGGGCGTTTTTGAAATAATTATTGAAATAGGGCGATCTTATTCTCAGCCGTCGATATATGTATATATATTACATTTTAAATTTTATTAATAAGATTCCAAGGGCTTACAGCCCATTTAAATTCTGCCAATTTTAAGGGGCAGTCAAATTTCAAATGGCAATCAAAAAAATTGTCAAATGTGGCAATAAGTGGTCTTCCATCCTAAAATTGTCGCACAGTGTAATTGAAAGCCACAGCATCGCGTGGCCGGGTTTACTAGTAAACTTTATTGCTCTGAAAAATTCAATAAAATTTTATTGCGAATAAAGTTTGTGTTAGTCCTCTGCACAATACCATTTGCCTCTTCTATATTTGAGAATACTCTATGCGTTGTACAATTAGTCACAGCACAATTTCAATGCAGATACGAATATAACCCATACTTTTCATTTGGAATACAAATACTATTTCTATTTGCTCTGTTGGAGCGATTAGTGTACACTAATCGCCACGATAGAATAGAACATAATAATAACCATGTTATGAAGTATTCGCAAAACCTTGTTGCTTCTTTGGTTTGTTTGTTTATTTAATGTGCATATGGTATTAAGGTGGACCAAAAAATAAAAGCCCAACAAACATATGTTCCATTTTTTAATGATAAGAAATGTTTTTCTTGTACATTAAGGACTTTGAAAAAAATTATGTATCATCACTGATATAAAAGGAGAAAGAAATTTGGAGGCATTTGCACGACCTCTAAATTTTAATATATTAAGGAAAAATTTTAGGTATAGATTTCCGTATTATATTCGCATGAAAATCGGGTTGTTCCTCGAATTTCGGGAGAACTTTATTTCCTTCATAAAACCACCTTAATATGCCAAATAAGTTTCCTAACTAATGCCGAAAAAATCAAAAGAATCGAAGTATTGGTTACCGAGTTATTTTAAAATATATAGAACAGTTGGAAATATGTAGATCGTAAAAAGCTCTGGTTCGAAATTTATTTTAGACATATGGTTTCTTGGGCAAAAAAGCTTGAAATTACCCAAATTTTTATAATTGCGATGTGTCCCTGTTAATTTTTTTTTGGCCCCTACCAATCGACCCGCCCTAGTGTGTATGCATATGCACATACACACACTCACACTAGCAGCGTAATTTTGCTGAACACAACGTCTGGATGTGTGTTTATGAAAATATGTAAGTACATATGTACATACATACATATATTTCGATTATATTCGAAGTATTCGCAAGTAGTGTATACTATTTGCAGAACCTTTTTAAGGTCATGTAATTGTCGCTACGAATAAGTAATTGTATTGGTTCTGTTTATGGTTGTGCTCTACTTGCGTTTATTCTAAAACGACAGAAACAAGTAGGTACTGTAATTGGACGGCTGCGAATATTTTGTTGGCCGTTTCGAATCCATTCGTGCAGCCTTCTAGTTTGTGTTAATGTAAATGATGAAGACCATTTGACGGTGTTGCCTTAACCAACTTTTTTGCAGTTTGTTTATTAATTATATGTATATTTTTTCTTTAATATGTAAAAGATTTTCATTTTGCAATTGTTAAACTAAAAGATAACAAACTACTACATATTTTTAATTGGACTTTAAGGATGATGTTTTCTCTAGCTTTCCAATATCTACTGCTTTTTTTTAATTACTAACTTTTGAAATAATCACAATCTTTGCCGTAGAGTTTTGAGATGAAAGATGATGAATGATAAATGTTGGACAACTGAAGCTGCATACATCTAAAGCCATACATATTTACATGCATTTGATTATATGTATGTAAACAAATCCACTTTATACTTTGTGAAAACGCTGTCGGCCATCAAACAAATTACATATGTATGTATGTACCTACACAACATAATTTGAAGGAGGAATGAAAGTTAAAAAAAAACCCCGCGTGTAGCACAGTACACGTGATAGAAGTTAACTTCTTACATCAATTTATATTCGCTCGAAAGCAACAAGTAACAAGTTTCATATATCATATGAGAAACGAATTTGCAAAAAATGCGATTAGTCCGGGATAAATCGCAAGGGAAAATGCGACTAATACAATTTTACATCTCTTTATATGTAGCGAATTGATCGCATTTTTTCGAGAATGTCGTTTTAAGAGGCTAATTGTTCAATTTGTATACCCGAACGGGTACAAATGTAGATCAATCGCTTTCACCCAATTCTGAAAATGTCTAAAAATTATAAATCGTTTTATATATTAGAAGAGTTTATTCTATTAGATTTGATTTCGTAAATTAAAAAAAAATAAGTATTTCCTCCAAATATTTAAAGTTTTGAGAATGCATTATGCGAGTGTATAAGATATGTGAGGAATTTTTCAAAGTTGTTAGCCAAGGCTATTTTTATAACAATCTTTAAAAATTATAAATGTGCATGCCTATTTAAATAAAGATTATACAATAAGTTTTACTTTTGTAAAGAAATCTATTCAATAAATTAAAATATTTTAAATAGTCAGTTTTGAGTTTATAATCGTAATTGATTTTTCAATGGCTATTTTTGGTAAAATTTTGTCAAAATTATTATTCATCATTGTTATTAAAAGAAAGCGTTTTCAATTAGTTTTACCTATTGTTTTTTTTAATACATACATACATTGAATATTTTTGTAAAATTTCTTCATATAATCAATCTAGATTTATATCCGTTTGGGAACAATTGGTCTACAATTAGTCTACACTAGAGGTTACCCGCGGGTTTCACACCACGTGCTTTTAAAAATATTAGCATATTGAGTTAGTCCAAAAAAGTTACATAGAAAAATATCATTCTTGACGTCAAAGATAGTTTTCTTATTTTTTTTTGTCCGTTGAGTACGTAATTATCTCATATGCCCAACACCAATTTTCAGTATCCTACTATAAATATTTCAAGAGATTTTCGCTGTAAAAATTTCAGTCTGTATGGGAGTAGCCCATCCCTGCTTTACCAATACCTAGCGTTTTTACCCGTTTAATACATAGTTATCTCACATGCCCTCACACCAGTTTTCAGTACCCTACTACAAACATTTCCAGAGATATTCGCTGTGAAAATTTCAGTTTGTATGCAAGGTGCCCATCCCTGCTTTACCAAGACCTAGTGTTTTTCCCGTTTAATATATAGTTATCTCACATGCCCTCACACCATTTTTCAGTACCCTACTACAAATATTTCCAGAGATATTCGATGTGAAAATTTCACTTTGTATGGGAGGTGCCCATCCCTGCTTTACCAAGACCTAGCGTTTTTACCCGTTTAATACATAGTTATCTCACATGCCCTCACACCAGTTTTCAGTACCCTACTACAAATATTTCCAGAGATATTCGCTGTGAAAGTTTCAGTTTGTATGGGAGGTGCCCATCCCTGCTTTACCAAGACCTAGGGTTTTTACCCGTTTAATACATAGTTATCTCACATGCCCTCACACCAATTTTCAGTACCCTACTACAAATATTTCCAGAGATATTCGATGTGAAAATTTCAGTTTGTATGGGAGGTTCCCATCCCTGCTTTACCAAGACCTAGCATTTTTACCCGCTTAATACATAGTTATCTCACATGCCCTCACACCAGTTTTCAGTACCCTACTACAAATATTTCCAGAGATATTCGCTGTGAAAGTTTCAGTTTGTATGGGAGGTGCCCATCCCTGCTTTACCAAGACCTAGCGTTTTTACCCGTTTAATACATAGTTATCTCACATGCCCTCACACCAATTTTCAGTACCCTACTACAAATATTGTCAGAGATATTCGATGTGAAAATTTCAGTTTGTATGGAGGTGCCCATCCCTGCTTTACCAAGACCTAGCATTTTTACCCGCTTAATACATAGTTATCTCACAGTTTTCAGTACCCTACTACAAATATTTCCAGAGATATTCGCTGTGAAAGTTTCAGTTTGTATGGGAGGTGCCCATCCCTGCTTTACCAAGACCTAGCGTTTTTACCCGTTTAATACATAGTTATCTCACATGCCCTCACACCAATTTTCAGTACCCTACTACAAATATTTCCAGAGATATTCGATGTGAAAATTTCAGTTTGTATGGAGGTGCCCATCCCTGCTTTACCAAGACCAAGCATTTTTACCCGCTTAATACACAGTTATCTCACATGCCCTCACACCAGTTTTCAGTACCCTACTACAAATATTTCCAGAGATATTCGCTGTGAAAGTTTCAGTTTTTATGGGAGGTGCCCATCCCTGCTTTACCAAGACCTAGCGTTTTTACCCGTTTATTACATAGTTATCTCACATGCCCTCACACCAATTTTCAGTACCCTACTATAAATATTTCCAGAGATATTCGATGTGAAAATTTCAGTTTATATGGGAGGAGAGTGCCCATACCTGGTTTACCAAGACATAAATTGTTTATCCGTTGAGTATATATTTTTGTATTATTCCTTCACAAAAATTTTCATTATTCTAGTACAAATATTTCAAGAGATATTACGAAAAAAAGGAAAATTTTGTATGGAAGGTGCCCATCCCTGACTTTTAATCAGATTAAAAATATGCCTATAGCAATTACCGGGTGAAAATACCTAGCTGTGCAAAGTTTCGAGAGGATCCGTTCAGCGGTTTTCTCGCCAATTGAGTTTAAACACAATTTCCATTTCACATTTATAATATAAGATTTATACTCGTTCGGGAACAATCGGGAACTACTTGTGGACCGATTGTTCCGGAAAGAAATCAATCGGGGACAAATCTATGTATATCGGGATTTATCGCACATTTTTTGGCAGGGTATTACAATGAAAACTATCGCATGTACATAAGTACATGTGGTTGTGTGTTTTTGTTTGTACAAATTCTATTTATAGAAAAGGCGATGCTTGTTCTTGTTATTAGATTTTGTTTATCGGCAAGCTCATCCGATTGGTTTTTATATTGGTTGTTTGATCGTTTTTATTTTAATAATTAACTAGTATGTAATCCCCGATATTCGGGTGGCACTTTTATTTAATAAACAATGACAAAGAAAATTGTTTAATAAAAAAAAAAAAGCAACAAAAAAAACTGACTCGACCTGGACTTGAAACCAGCTTCATTTGAATTGGAAGCCTAGCATCTTACAGCTGAGCTACCACGCTAGTTACATGGGCTGTGTCAAACGGTGTACTCTAATTTCTTCTTGTGTTATTAACATTCTCACCTCGCCTATTTCACTACAGCGCTGTCCTGGTTAGAATTTCGTATGTAGGTACTTACACGTATGCATACCCTGCAAAAAATGCGATCACTCCGGGATACATCCGGGACAACTCGCAAGGGAGCATGCGATTACTACCCATTTGTATCTATTTATATGGGTTGAAGTGTTCTCTTTTGTTTGAGCATGTCCTATGAAGAGACTAATTATACCCAGTTTGTACCCGAACGGGTAGCAAAAGCGCACAATTGTACCCGTTTTGTACCCGAACAGGTAGCAAATGCGACACATCCATTTGTGCGACTAATTGTACCCGTTTGATACCCTTTCGGGTACAATTCGTCTACAATTAGTATACATATGTACCCGTTCGGGTACAATTGGGAACAATTGTAGACTAATTGTACCCGAAAGAGAGCGCTCCCGGACAAATCTTTTTAGAGACTCGTCGCACACTTTTTTACAGGGTATGTACATCCATACATATGTACATGTACATACAAATCTCCAAAAGAATTTAAAATAAAAATATGTATTAGTAAAAAATACGATTTTAAATTTTTTTTGACATACTGAGCACCTAATGCTTTTCCTTAAATAGGTACTTATATTTTCGTTCATCGTTTTGTTTTTATATTAAATTATTTCTCAGATTTTAGTGCGATTTTAAGATTAAAGCGTGCTTTTTAGTTTTTTTAAGCTATTATTTATTATTAAAATAAAAAAATAAAAAAAAAAAAATTTGTCGCCTGGCTTGATTCGAACCTACCTCCCCTAGCTTCCACACCCGACACACTACCTCTACGCCACCACACCACTTGCGTGAAGTATGTCAAACGCTGCACTTAAACTGAACTAACAAAACGGGTCGTTGCTTTCATTGTAATATGTACAATGTACATATGTATTTGCAAATATCAAACTTGTTACTCGTTAGGGCCTTTTCACATTACTCGGTACGACATCGGATCGACATTTTTTGCTCGGTATTTTCGGCTTACCGAAACGATTCCGCGTTGCTGTGTTTTTCACACTTGTGGGAATACTTTCGGTGCGTAATCGGCAGAAAATAGGAAAACAAACATCGAAATTTGCAAAACAAAATTTTTAACTTCAACAAATCACTCAATAATAACAATAATGTCTTCTAGCGAAGACGAAGACATTATAACTTGCTACATTTATAGCCGAAACGAGTTTTTTACTGACTTTGTTCTTCTTCTTTTGTTACTCCGCAAAAATGTATGCAGTAATTCCTCAAATTTTACTGACCGGTCTTACCGCACTGCGGTATACCGAAATTAATCCGCTCCGATTTCATGTATGCAACACTAATGTGAAAGTGCCAATTGAAATACATGTGGTCGGTAAGGTTTCGGAATACTCTCGGTAAAAACCAAAAATGTCGATCCGATACCGCACCGAGTAATGTGAAAGCGCTCTAAGTGATTATCTGTAAAGTTAGCAGATCAGTAAAAAGCCCTGAGGCCTTTTATCACAAGGTGACAGTAGTGCATTTTTGTTATAAAGTTTATATTACAACCTTATTGATATACCTTTCATGAACATGAGTTGTAGGTAAGTGTTAAAAGGTGAACAGTTAGAACCACCAAAATTATACCAATATCATGAGCTGAGTAGATTAAGCCATGTCCGTCTGTCTTTCCGTAAAAAAAACGTAAACGTAAGAAATCAACTTCATTACAAAACATTATTTCATACCCCCATCGTTAATGATCAACTCACACTATCTCTCTCCCAGATGCAAATTGAGCACAATTGTGCCATACCCGCGTCTTTATGGTCTTATCTTTGTTTACAAGCATATGCAAGAAAAAAGAGCAACATGCTGCGCAAAAAAAAAATTGCACAAAGAGGCAGAAGAAGTAAGCATATTTATGTAAATTAATATGTCTGCAGAAGGAAAGTACGTAAGGAAAAAGAAGGAATTATGTTAGCCTTGCATTGTGTTCGCGGTACATTGTTTTAACGTTGACAGGCAGGTAAGTCGCCGAGTAATGAGCATACGAATATGTGCACATTTGATTGCTATTTGTTCTACGCAATTAGTGCATGTCATGATAATTATCTTATGAACACAAACATAAATATGTATACATACATATGCATACGTTATTTAGGGCTCTGCTGACTAGTCTCACCTTCAAAGCTAAATACGCCCGCAGAAATAGCATTTATTGCAGTGGTCGGCGAAATCTGAAAGGAGGTTGTGTTGGTGAGAACAAAACAAGTTCTCCGCATGCGCACCCCAGTAGGAAATTAATCCGCTTCAAGTGGAATATATGTACATACGTATACATATGTAGAACGGACATTTTTGGTTTTTTTGTTGTTTTTATTTTTTGCTTTTGAAAGGAAAAGAACTTTTTAATGAAAAAAATATCTCTTCTGAAAAAAATTAAAGGGTAGTTGGGTAAAACAGAGTGTTTGGAAGACAAAAGTCATCCAAACAAGAGTACAAAAACTGTTTGTGAAACACTTCGCAATGCCTTTAATCATTTATATTATTTTTAAATACTTTATAGCAAAAAAGGCATTGCATATGGCCGACGGCATTTCCATTATATAAAATTTCTCGCCGGGCATTTTATTTGTGGACATACATACATACATTACCTGTATAAAGTCAATGCTTGCGTTCAACCACGAAGCGACGTAGTCAGGCGCAATGTTTATCATTCGACAGTTGGCAATAGGGACACGAATTTCGATACGATACGATGCCAAATCGATATTTTTTGCATTTGATACCGATACTTTTTACTCGATTCTTTTGCAACGATATTTTTTGGTATCGAGTACTTCAACCACGGTATCGAACAAATGAGTACATTCAGTGATGCAAAATTAAAATTGTATCATATTTGTCCAAAAAATTGTGCAACGTGAAATAGTGCCGAAAATAGGTCGAGTGTGCAGAAGTGACAAGCTGCAGGTTTTTTGACATTTGGCTCTTTTTTTCTGACAATTGTTTCAATTTGACCATTATAAAATAAATTATTTTTAAAATATATGGATTAAAAATAAATTTTAAATTTGCCTCTTGTAAGCTTCTGCTTTGGCCGTAAGGGGAAAGAAGAAGTCCGGAAGAAAAAGCATACTGCGTAATGGCTTCTCTTTATAACATGGAATGCACATGTATTCTGCCACTTGAGTTTCATCATTTTTTTGTTTCGATAAATTCAAATTTCCAAAAAAATTGAATGACGGATACATACATATAATCTCAATGAAAATGAATTGTTAATGTTATTTAAGATGTTTATTTTTCAAAATACATACTAAATATTTTGCAAATATCTTTTTGCAACTGTGATTGCGTTAAATACACCTGTGCTGGAATTCTCTAACTTATTTTGAGACCGATAATCGCAAAATCTACCGACACAAAAATTTCCCTCGATACCTCTGCGATGATTATCGGAAACATCTGTCAAAATATACTATAGAATTCGACCGAAAATCGTACAGAATAGCATAATCGCAAAAATGATCGCAAATTTACGATACCGATCCAAAAATTGTCGCAAATTGGCTACAGAATAGGTCCACTGTTGTTTTGTAAAAGATGTTGATTTGTAAAAAATGTTTTCAAGAACTTAATAAACTTGTATAATTTTTTTAACCAGCTTGAACTATTCTCATGAGTTGGAAAAGGATTTACGTCAAAATCAAAATGATGTATTGTGGAACGATTTTCCGTCATCCCTTGTCAAGTTTGGTTTGGAGACAAACCGGTTTCGGCTAATATGCGCCATCTTCAGTGTCTTCTTTCGTTCTGAGTGATTTTGTGTAAGTTCGATAGTATTTATAGTAACTAACTTCCGTCGTTTTGTTCAGGTACTTCGTGTTCATGTGATGTGTTCGTGCATTCGTGCGTTCGGGTGACGTGTGTGTGTGTGTGAGTCTGTGTTGTGTGTTTAGGTATGCAAATCTATGTTTGTCATATTTTCATTATTGTACCCTCATTAACCAAGTAGGTAAAAGTCCGTTATTGTCCGTTTGTGTGTTGTTTTGTTTATGTCGATTTTAGGTCTTTTGTCCTCTTTCGGGTATAGTAGCTTAAGCGGTTCAAATAATGTATCCGATGCGGTGTTTATTTGTTCATTTATTATTTTACCTACGAATGTTTTTTGTTTGTATATCTCCATATTTTCTAATATGTTAAGCCGTCTTCCTTTATGCTGTATGTGGAGAATTTTAGCTGTTTTTCCTATTTTCATGGGTGTACACTTGTTTTCTGCCATGTGGTTGGCGAAATTTGATTCCACTGTCGTTGATGATTTTCTTATTTTCTTATTGTAATCCCTTATGTGTTCTCGATATCTCGTCTTGATTTGGCGTCCTGTTTGTCCTATATAACTGTTTTGGCATTCGCAAGTCAATTTGTTTACGCCTTGTTTGTCAAAGAGGTCTTCCTTGTTAATGTTGTTTCGTAGAAGTTTTCCCATATTGTTCCTCGTTTTAAATGCTGCATTAATGTTATATTTTTGGAAAACTTTAGCCAACTTGTAAGATGTTGCTCCGGTATATGATAGGACTGCCCATTTCTTCTCTTCTTTTTCTTTGGTTTCTGACTTTCTTGAATTTATGTTTTTTTGTATTTTCTTCACTAAACTTTTTTGATATCCGTTGTTCTCTGCGATTGTGTATATTGTGCTCAGGATATAGACTATCAAAACATCTAAACAAGCTACTAACCGAGAAACTAGACCTATCCAATAAACACACAATCAAAAACACGACGGAACTAGTCAACAAACTGAACAACCTGAACGTACCCAAGGACTCAAAACTGGGGCCTCACTCTGTAGTTCGATTCGAACGAAAATTCGTTCGCTTTCGAGTGCTTTTCCATATATTCTATACAACACGAATGTGCTTTCGAATCGAATATCCCTTTCGAATCGAACTACAGAGTGAGGGCCCTGGTATCATTTGACGTGAAGGATCTATACCCTTCGATACCAACGACAGAAACACTAAAAACTTTAACTAAAATACTGACAGAGAAAACGAACAAAGACATTGCTACAGAGATAGTAAATACGCTGAGAATAACCCTGGACCAGAATTATTTTAAATTTGACAATAAAATATACAGACAAACTCACGGACTAGGCATGGGTAGCCCCACATCAGCTATCCTTATGGAAGTATTTATGCAACATTTGGAAGAAATTTATATGGAAGAACTGACGGCAAATTTGGGAGTCAATTTTTATGCCAGGTATGTAGATGACATCATCTGCCTAATATCGGGAAATAAAGAACAACAAATTTTGGAGCACCTCAACAGCCAACACAAAAATATAAAATTCACTATGGATACAGAGAAAAATGGAAAAATCAACTACCTGGACCTAACAATTAAAATAAACAAAGAGACTAACAAATTTACTTACGAAATATACAGAAAACCCACAGCAACAGATACAATAATACACAATAAATCTAACCATCCTCAACAGCACAAGAACGCCGCTTTCAGACATTTATTAACACGACTTGAACGAACCCCGTTAGGAAAAGAAGCTTACAACAAGGAACTGAGCACAATATACACAATCGCAGAGAACAACGGATATCAAAAAAATTTAGTGAAGAAAATACAAAAAAACATAAATTCAAGAAAGTCAGAAACCAAAGAAAAAGAAGAGAAGAAATGGGCAGTCCTATCATATACCGGAGCAACATCTTACAAGTTGGCTAAAGTTTTCCAAAAATATAACATTAATGCAGCATTTAAAACGAGGAACAATATGGGAAAACTTCTACGAAACAACATTAACAAGGAAGACCTCTTTGACAAACAAGGCGTATACAAATTGACTTGCGAATGTCAAAACAGTTATATAGGACAAACAGGACGCCAAATCAAGACGAGATATCGAGAACACATAAGGGATTACAATAAGAAAATCATCAACGACAGTGGAATCAAATTTCGCCAACCACATGGCAGAAAACAAGTGTACACCCATGAAAATAGGAAAAACAGCTAAAATTCTCCACATACAGCATAAAGGAAGACGGCTTAACATATTAGAAAATATGGAGATATACAAACAAAAAACATTCGTAGGTAAAATAATAAATGAACAAATAAACACCGCATCGGATACATTATTTGAACCGCTTAAGCTACTATACCCGAAAGAGGACAAAAGACCTAAAATCGACATAAACAAAACAACACACAAACGGACAATAACGGACTTTTACCTACTTGGTTAATGAGGGTACAATAATGAAAATATGACAAAAAATAGATTTGCATACCTAAACACACAACACAGACGAACACACGTCACCCGAACGCACGAATGCACGAACACATCACATGAACACGAAGTACCTGAACAAAACGACGGAAGTTAGTTACTATAAATACTATCGAACTTACAGAAAATAACTCAGAACGAAAGAAGACACTGAAGATGGCGCATATTAGCCGAAACCGGTTTGTCTCCAAACCAAACTTGACAAGGGATGACGGAAAATCGTTCCACAATACATCATATTCCTACCCTGTCGGAAAAACAAGCAACCAAAAAGTTATCAAAATCAAAACTTTGGAACCAGCCATGGCATACTATGCCATGGAATTAGCACTAATACAGCGATATGCGTATGGCTCAGGATGCAGTTTTATTGCGTTTTTGGTAACTTTCTAGAAGACGGTGCAACTTTAAACGTTTTAATAAATATCTTTTAAATCTGGAAAAATCTTTTATTTCCGCTTTCGAATTCATAATCTAGAGGTCAGAACGCGTCGCATCTTTTAACTATTTTAGAGGAAATTTTAAGGTTGCACCTTCTAGAAAATTACCGCATTCGATACCGATACTTCGAGTATCGAGTAGTTTAGTTTCGATATTATCGGGTTCGCGATTCTTTTTAACCGATATTTTAAATGAGTACCAGATCGATGCTTTTGATTCGATATCGTGTCCCTAGTTGGCAAACGACTGATGAAGAGAGTAAGAATACGTGTGAATCGACTTCCCACAATTGTGGTATGGGCTGCCTATGTCTGATTTATTGCTTAGCTGCTAAGATTGTGCACAAAATGCAGAAGCACATGCCAGGCTCCTAGCAACAATAATTAAACGGAAAACTAGAATCGGAGGAGTTTCTTTTTGTATGTACCTATTCTATGACTAACTCGTGTGGCAGCCACGTAACAAGCCTGACATAGAAACACTAAATGTGCTACTGAAATTGCCACCAGCATACGGGCAACAATACGCCATCCCAACTGAGCAGTGGATGAAATTCTGAAGGTCATGCAAGAATTTTATCTACATAATTATAATAAATCTTTTATTATAAATGTGAAATGAAACTGTTTTTAAACCAGAGACCCATAATAATCATTATTCGTTATATTTTTAGTGAAAAAAAATCAAATACTTGCAAACATCGTAGAAGAGTATTAAGTTTGTGTGTCTGCATGTCTGAAAGAGTACTATCCGAATCCACTATGATCGAAAAATTTTAAGCGATATCCATAAAAATCTAAAATAATCATTATTCTTTGAGTTTTATTTTTTTTGATCAAAAATAAAACTTATTCCTTGAGTCATATATTTATCGCTCAGAAATAAAAATTATTCTTTGAGTTTTATTTTTTTGCTTATGTCGAAAAACTCAAATCTTCTCTGGAGTGCTCTGGAACATAATTACTAAAAAAATCCCATGGATATAACTTCGTGAATGAGTGATATTTTTGATTGAAAAAAATAAAACTCACACAATAATGATTATTTCTGATCAAAAAAAAAATAAAACTCAAAAAATAATGATTATTTTTGATGAAATATAAAAAAAACTCAACAGATAATCATTAAATGGCGATTTTTATTATAAAACTCATAATGATTACGGTCCCTGTTTTAAAGTCTATTGGCGGAAAATCTCTTGAAATATTTGTAGTAGAGTACTGAAAATTGGTGGAGCGACATACAAAATAAATATGTATGTACCCAAAGCATAAAAGTGTGCATTATTACAAAAGCAGGCATGGGTATCTACTTCTCATACAAATTGATCTTTAACTGAACTGTCAATGCTGAACATCTAGGTATTTAGAGTATTGTAATGAAAATTTATGGAGAAATACATATTCAAAAAACGAAAAATATCCAAGAAAATTTCCTAATGCCTAGATATGGGTCAAATGGTGGACCCGCAAGGACCCGGAAAATTTCTGAGCGATATTGATATCGAAAGAAAGGTGTTGAGCAGGGCTTCAACAGTAACCATATTTTGTTGTGATGTCTAAGTTCCTTTCCCAGATATGGGAGGTCCCTGAATGTTTCTGAGCGTAATTGAAATCAAATGAAAAGCGGTAGTCAGAGCTTAAATATAGAGTTCTCTTCGATGTAATGCCCAACACGCTTCCCTTAGGGGAAAAAAGTTCAAAGTATGTGCAAAGTTTACAAACGACGAAAAATTCGTTATCAGCGATCTGAAATTTCCTTCCTAAATATCTCGAAACCATGAGCTAATACGGATTTTCTAAAAACGCCATCATATTCTACAGGCAAAACTTAAGTCGATGTGTTTCGGTGTTTCGCTTAGATATTTCAAATGTCTAAAATATATCTACCTGTTGTGGGGGTATAGAAAATTAATGTATGTCCCTAAAAAATAATCAAATTGATTAAATTTTGCCATGATGTGTCGTCCGACGGATGGGTTCAACTCAAATAAACAGCAAAAATTAAGTTAATTACCTATACATACATATATATTCGACTAAATTTTTTTTAACAAGCATGAAACCAATTCTAATTACTCGCCATAAATTTCGATGAAAATTGTTTTGTTAACCATAAAAATCAGTTTAATAGCTAAAAACTCATAATACATTAAGGAATGCGGAAAATTTTGCCGCACTGGCGTTCAACTTGGTCCTCCACCAATGACACAGAATGAGTAGGCAAACCACGACCAACTAAGTACAACTGCAATGAGAAAACTGCAGCCACTATAAAAGAAAACAAGTAAAAGCGCGGCTGTCTTCGGCCGTACCGAAGACTTCATACCTTTCATGCGTGGGGAAATGAAAAGTTACCTATGTATGTACATAGCCTTATTAAGGGGCCTATTACGAATTAATACGATACACGCTAAACGCTTGCAGTCGTGTACTTCGTATTACGAAATAATTTCTATCGTGTGAAACCCGATAGACTGTAATGGAAATAAAGTTAACGCATAATTAATTGAACCCTAAACAAATGTCATTCACGATAGTGCACCTAGCGGGCGTGTGGAATTCATAATATGGAAACTCATTTTATACGATACGCTTGCAAGCGGCCGATAGCTATCGTATGACAATCCATAATAAGGGCACGGTGTCCTTGAACCTAGTTTAACTGAAACGGTCTGGTACGATGGAATTTCCGTTTAGACTATATAGAGGGAAGGTTCCCAAGTCAGAATTTGTGAAGTTTGAAATCGTAGCAAGTGCCGATTTTAAATGCGGCCACTTTTACGATTTTCAGCCAAAATTTTCGCGTTTGTGGTATAAATGAGCATGTATATGAAAAGTTATTCACATATAGATGTATATATATTTCTACATGTATAAATAAATATATTCAGACATATATCGAAACTATCACAGTTATAAATAATGTATTGATTAAGCGAAAAAGTGATACACATGGATTTTTTTTTTTGGGAAACGCTTGTTTTTGAAAATACTTGTAAAATATACCGTTACATTTATCACAACCGAAAGGCGGTAGAAAATTACGAGTTACAGTGCGACCAGAGAAAGTGAATAATCAAATTATTTCCGTGAAGGATATGCTGACAATTCAAACGAAATATAATTTTACTTGAAAGAGTTTTTAGTGCTTAGCACGAAATTTTTATTTTAATTCAATTTTTAATTGTTGGGGTAAGTGGAAAAAAATTTCAACAACTATTTACAGCGAAGGTTGAGTGTATAGCTATTTCACGAAAAACCATTTTCGATCATCAGCACTCTTTTCGGAAGTGGATGCACCGGGGATTGAACCCGAGTCCATTCCATCTTCAGCCGCAATGACCCAACGCATAAACACACTCGGCCATTGAGACTCTGTGCAAGCTGTTGGATTTTCCCCACTTTTGCCTTTTTCATTTTCAACATTAACGTTAACGTTCAATCCCCGGTGCATCCACTTCCAGTGCTGATGATCGAAAATGGTTTTTCGTGAAATAGCTATACACTCAACCTTCGCTGTAAATAGTTGTTGAAATTTTTTTCCACTTACCCCAACAATTAGAAATATAATTTAAGTTCTAATGTAACTGAAGGAATTGCTTCAGATATCCGAGTGGCTACAAAATCTCGCAAATGTTTACAGCCTGGTTTGCAAAAATCACTTTCTGAAAATATTCATAAGCTAGACTCACATTTCAGTGTGAAAGAGATAGCTTTCCTAAATATTAAGAAAAAAGTTGAGAAGGAAATCAAGCAACCTTTTGTATTCGTTGAAAATCTGAATGCGTTCCTCCTACGTATAAAAGAAGAAAGACTGACAAATGACGTGCATTACAAATTTGGTATAGATGGTGGGGGTGGATTCCTCAAGGTATGTCTATCAGTACAAAATATAGAACACGAGGATACCACACAATCCATTTCAAAGCGACGCAAGTTCGTAGACGGCATTGGACAAGCAAAATTTAAAGAAGGAGGAGTTAAAAAGCTGTTAATTTTAGCGCTTGCACCAAGACAAGCCATGGAATCGGTGCATTTAGATTTTTTGCAATCCTGGTCCAGATACAAAATATCCTCAGAAAAACTTAATTATAACCAAAATTTACTTAAAGCTGTGTGTGATTTTAACAGTAAGCATTTGAATTGTAGAAAATAGATTAATAAACAAAAATAAAATCACAAAATCTAGTTTAATTCATATATTTTTGGTATATACATATAAAATAAATAAAATAATCATCAACACGATTCATGTAAAATTAACACGATCGATCTTTACACATAGAACAGCAACAATTTTTTTCAAATTACACGATGTTTGAAACATGATTTTGGCTTTGTAACTGTCATCTGAAAATTTGGTAAATTCAACCAAATTTTATTGTTGATACAACATGAAGAAATTTTAAAATATACAAGATGATTCAAATATAAAATTTTATTCCTAAATGTCATTTGGAATTTGGTTTATTTAACATGATGATAGTGTCAATATAAACTAAAAAAAAATGTTAGAAAAATGACGTCCCAATTTTGGTGTTAATACAACATGAAAACAAATGTGAGAACAACAAGAACCACAATTAACAATAAAATTTGGTTGATATAACACGAAACAATGTTCAAACATAAACGTCATTTGTAATTTTGATTTATTCAACACGATCATAGTGTCAATGTAATCTAAAAAAAAGTGTTAAAAAAGAATGTCAAAACTATTTTGAAACATACATAATTTGTTTAATCATTTGAAGTCTGATTTTCGTGCAAAACGCAAATTATTTTTTTTAAAAAAAAAGGAAAATTTTGTGCCGTGTCAGTGATGCGAGTTTAGCATCATTGTCAGTTCGCGATAGTGGGTTTTCGATTTATATTTTCAGTTTGCAGGTGAGTTAAAAGAGGATTACATTTTTGTGTCTAAAAGTATTTAATGTTCAATATTTTATTTTTCCTCTTCATAGGTTGCAATATCACGAGGAGGTTTTTTTTAGCGAATGGGGGTTTGCGTGCAGCATGCGGTTGTTGCATTAGCAGCCAAACATTACGCGGTGCAAGTGATAGTACTATCGCCCATGTATAAACTATCGCCGGTACATTTGTGTTCGTATGAGAAGGACGCCTTCAATGTGGTCAGTTGTGCGGGTGATGTACGAATGTGCTTAATTGAAGTGAATATTATATATTTTATGTTTTATATGTTTTTTTTTTATTTAAAAAAAATAAATTGTACAATCAACAAGATCTTCTAGTTAATTTAACAATAAATTTAATGTAAAATCAAAAAGATGTTATTGTTAATTCAACAGGACCATTTCGTGTTAATTTAACCAGCTTAAATTGTAACATTAACTAGTTAAAATTGTAAAATCAACAGGAAGACTCAATACTTTTTAGTGTTAATTCTACAGTTGTCATCCTGTTAAACTAACACTTGACAGTAGTGTTAAATTTACACGATTACATGATGGCATACATTAAGCATCGTGTTGAAAAAAATTAACCACAAAATTTGTTGATTTTTGGTTGATTTCACACTATTTTTTTTCTGGGTGTGTATGTTATTAAAATAAACTACTTATTTTCAAAAAAAAAAAAAAATACATTACTTCATTATTATACATTGACTAGCTGACCCGGCAGACGTTGTTCTGCTAAAACTTATTCCTATGAAGCCTAAAGAAAAGTCTTTGATTACCGTATTGCTAACCATTATCTTAGACTCCATCTTAATGACTGCGAATAACAAAAAATTGTCTATTCTCTGAATAAAAGTTATAGTTACATATATTCGCCGCGACAAACCTACTTCCCCGATCCCTATCACTTAATGACTTAATGACTGCGAATAACAAAAAATTGTCTATTCTCTGAATAAAAGTTATAGTTACATATATTCGCCGCGACAAACCTACTTCCCCGATCCCTATCACTATCTCAATCCCTATCCCTATCCCTATCCCTATCCCTATCCCTATCCCTATCCCTATCCCTATCCCTATCCCTATCCCTATCCCTATCCCTATCCCTATCCCTATCCCTATCCCTATCCCTATCCCTATCCCTATCCCTATCCCTATCCCTATCCCTATCCCTATCCCTATCCCTATCCCTATCCCTATCCCTATATCTATCCCTATCCCTATCCCTATCCCTATCCCTATCCCTATCCCTATCCCTATCCCTATCCCTATCCCTATCCCTATCCCTATCCCTATCCCTATCCCTATCCCTATCCCTATCCCTATCCCTATCCCCATCCCTATCCCTATCCCTATCCCTATCCCTATGCCTATCCCTATCCCTATCCCTATCCCTATCCCCATCCCTATCCCTATCCCTATCCCTATCCCAATCCCTATCCCTATCCCTATCCCTATCCCTATCCCTATCCCTATCCCTACCCCTATCCCTATAGCTACCTACCTTTACCTTACCGGGACCGTCCATCACCATCCGGGCCCACTACTTTAGCCATCTCTGGGAAACAGCTCAACGCTTTTCATTTTCTACCAATATCGCTCGAAAACATTCAGGGGTTATCCGGGTCCACGCTTTGACCCAAATCTTGGAACCCGGCCTAGGCATCACTATTTAAAAAGCTCTTTGCTGAAGTCCTCCTCAACAGCTTTCATTTGATACCAATATCCAGGGTCACTCGGTCCCACGTTTTAACCCATATCTGGGAACCCGGCCTAGGTATCGCAATAAAAATAACTTTATGTTGAAGGCCTGTTAAACACCTTTCATTTGATACCAATATTGCTCGAAGGCTTGGTGGATTGATCTGGGTCCTCATTTATGCCTGTATTCCGGGAAGCTCCCAATTTTTCGAAATTCTATATGCCCTACTATGTGCACTAACACCACATGAATCTACTGTGAAAATGTCATAAAGAACGGTTGGTTACTTTGGGAATTTATAGAGGACACACATCCACAGATGCACACATACGCACATACACACCGATTTTTCCAATTTTCGGACTTTTCCGGAGGGATTTTCCAAAATTTTCTTCCGTACGAACCATCTCCTCGAGAATACGAATAATTGACAAAAAGTTTTACAGAAATCGGCCCAGCCGTTCTCATCTGATGAGGTTAGTAACATTTTTTACACCATTTTTATATATATAGATGTGTACATGTTTATATGTGTTTGGAAGATGCATATATGCATATATGTATGTATATATATGTATATACCTACATACATATACATGTGTAAAGTATCCACAATCAGCGTTATTGGTCTTATTAATACCACAAACGCGAAAATTTTGGCTGAAAATCGTAAAAGTGGTCGCATTTAAAATCGGCACTTGCTACGATTTCAAACTTCACAAATTCTGACTTGGGAACCTTCCCTCTATATAGTCTAATTGGAAATTCCATCGTACCAGACTGTTTCAGTTAAACTCGGTTCAAGGACACCGTGAAGGGGGTAAGTGTAATTTATAATTTTAATTCTGTGGGTTATTTATGGAAAGATTTATTAGAAACAAGTAAGGAAGCCTAAGTTCGAGTGGAATCGTACATTAGATACTCAGCTGTATGCTTTCATTGTTTGTTTGCGTTTGATGGAAACACGGTGTAGGTACTTTATATAAAGCAAGTGCTGCATAAAGTGGGCGTAGCCGCGCCCATTTTCAAAATTTTTATCAGTCATCCAACTAAGCATATGAATATTATTCTTTGTGCAAAATTTCATTCCTTTATGACTTCTAGTTACAAAGATGTCACGTTACAAATTCCCAAAGGGTGTTCCAGAAATATCTTTATTAAAAAGTAGGCGTGGTCATAAACCGATTTCAATAAATTTTTGCGTGTCTATTAACACAAGATATAAAAGTGTATAAACCAAGTTTCGTCATAATATCTCAATTATTTGTCGAGTTATATAATCTCGTATATTCCTGTTTCTAAAAAGAGGCGGTGCCACGCCCATTTTCCAAAATTTTTGTGGTTTTCGTTTTATGTCCGCAGTTGGACTCCTGCTATAAAATTTCAATGATATATCTTTATATTTGACAGAGATATCGCTTAAAATGTTTTTATTAGGCCACTTTATAATACCCATATTTAAAAGTGGGCGTGCTCGTCAACCGATTTCGCTAAAATTTTCAACATGTATTACCACAAGTAATAAAAGTGTACACACCGTCATTATATATCAATTATTTGTCGAGTTATGGGCTCAGAAATCTCGTATATTCCAGCTTCTAAAAAGAGGCGGTGCCACGCCCATTTTCCAAAATTTTTACAGTTTTTGTCTTATGTTCGTAGTTGGACTCCTGCCATAAAATTTTAATGATATATCTTTATATTTGACAGAGATATCGCTTAAAATGTTTTTATTAGGTCACTTTATAAGACCCATATATAAAAGTGGGCGTGGTCGTCAACCGATTTTGGAAATTTTTCGTCCAAACATTTGCCTAAGTACATATATCACGCGTACTAAATTTCATTGATATATCTTCAACGGTTTCTGAGTTATGACTCATAAAACTCAAATGTTTACCCCTTAATAAGTGGGCGTGGCACCGCCCATTTTCCAAAATTTTTGTGCTTTTTGTTTTATGTACATAGTTGAACTCATGCCACAAAATTTCAGTGATAGATCTTTATATTTGACAGAGATATCGCTTAAAATGTTTTTATTAGGCCCCTTTATAGTTCCCATATATAAAAGTGGGCGTGGTCGTCAACCGATTTTGGCAATTTTCCGTCAAAACATTTGTCTAAGTAAGTAAATCACGCATACCAAATTTCATCGATATATCTTCAACAGTTTTACGTTAGTACGTGGCCGCTGTGGTGCAGTGGGTAGAGTGCTCGCCTGCTATGCCAGAGGTCTCGGGTTCAAACCACGGTCCGAGCCAAACAAATTTTTCTAATTAGTAAAAATCCAATTATTGGGTTTTTTAAGAGCAGCGGTCACCTCTCGGCAGTGGGCGGCATACCCTCCGAGAGTA
Organism: Urophora cardui; assembly: GCA_960531455.1. Classification (NCBI taxonomy): domain Eukaryota; kingdom Metazoa; phylum Arthropoda; class Insecta; order Diptera; family Tephritidae; genus Urophora; species Urophora cardui. The sequence continues at coordinate 119,834,719 of OY482671.1, forward strand.
TTTCTGCCATGAAAAAGCTTCTCACAAAAAATGCATTCGCCGTTCGGAGCCGGCATAAAACTGTAGGTCCACCCAATTAGTAGGAAAAACAAAAAGGAGCACACCTCGAATTGGGAGAGAAGCCCGGCCATAAAACTCGTCAGAGTTATAATAGCGCCATTGTATTATATTATTATATCTTCAACAGTTTTTGAGTTATGACTCATAAAACTTTCAATGTTTGCCCCTTAATAAGTGGGCGTGGCACCGCCCATTTTCCAAAATTTCATCAAATTTCTTCCTAGGGGCCTGAGGTCAACACGTGGGTAAAATTTCATCGCTCCAGCTATATTAGTGGCTTAGATACCAGATTTCCGATTTTTTCTATATAGCAAAAGTGGGCGTGGTCATGGTCCGATTTCGCCCATTTTCAATACCAACCGTCCCAGTGTCGATACCAACTTGCATTTCAAATTTCATCAAAATACGGACGGACGGACAGACGGACAGACGGACGGACGGACATGGCTCAATCGATTTCTCTTTTCACCCTGATCATTTTGATATATATAAGTCTATATCTATCTCGATTATTTCATTCTGTTACAATCCACCGTTATGTGATTAAAACTATAATACTCTGTGTACTAGTACAGCTGAGTATAAAAATGGTGCCTTGGCTATTTAAATGGAGGAGCTACACACCAAAATGTCCATATCTGAACAATCGGTTGTATGGGAGCTATATGTTATAGTGGTCCGATCTTGACAATTTTCGGTAATCCCGTTTGGGCCAATATGGGTACAAATACTTTAAAATTTCACGCCGTTAGCTGTTAAAATAGAGGAGTTATACACCAAAATATCCATATCTGAACAATCGGTTGTATGGGAGCTATATGTTATAGTTGTCCGATCTTGACAATTTTCGGTAATCCCGTTTGGGCCCATATGGGTACAAATACTTCAAAATTTCACGCCGTTAGCTGTTAAAATGGAGGAGTTATACACCAAAATGTCCATATCTGAACAATCGGTTGCATGGGAGCTATATGTTATAGTGGTCCGATCTTGACAATTTTCGGTAATCCCGTTTGGGCCCATATGGGTATAAATACTTCAAAATTTCACGCCGTTAGCTGTTAAAATGGAGGAGTTATACACCAAAATGTCCATATCTGAACAATCGGTTGTAGGGGAGCTATATGTTATAGTGGCCCGATCTTAACAATTTTCGGTAATCCCGTTTGAGCACATATGGGTACAAATACTTCAAAATTTCACGCCGTTAGCTGTTAAAATGGAGGAGTTATGCACCAAAATGTGTATATCTGAATAATCGGATGTTGTGGAACTATTTGTTATAGTGGTCCGATCTTGACAATTTTCGGTAACCTTGTTTGGGCCAAAATGGGTACGTCTACTTCAAAGTTTCATGTCCTTAGCTGTTTAAATTGGGAAGTTATGCACAAATTACATCCAAAAATTTCATGTATATCTGAATAATCGGTTGTTTTCTATATGTTATAGTGGTCCGATTCGGCCGGTTCCGACAAATGATCAGCTGCATATAACAATATACCAGTATTCCGAATTTCATTCAGATATCTCAAAAACTGAGGGACTAGTTTGCGTTCACACAGACGGACGGACGGACGGACGGACAGACGGACAGAAGGACAGACGGACAGACGGACATGGCTTAATCGACTCAGCTCGTGATTCTGACCATATCGGTATATATTTTGGTGGGTCCCCCACGCTTCCTTCTGGTACTTTCGACAAAAATTTTTTGGCACTAAGTTATAATACCATTTCATTCTCATGAAAGGTATAAAAATATTGCAACCGCGGCAACAAGCAGTATAACAAATACAAGAAGTACAATGATAGAAAACACGCATTAATGCTACGAGCAGCAACCGATCATTTAATTTCTCCGCCCAACGTTGGCAACATCACAACAATAACAACACTTTGAGGCATAGAATTTTATTTTTTGAATGCTAACTTTGCTTTGTTTGGCATTCGACGCGATTTTATTGCCCAAGCGCCTCCATCGCGGTTTATATCGCGAATTATGTATGTGAGCTGTGCGAAATGGTTATGCAGATTACTGTTTGCATATTTGCATATTGTTGTTGCTTTTTGTTCTAGAAATTCAGTTCTTCTAACTTATAAATTGGCTAGACTCACTCACAAACTCTTTTACTGTTAAGTTCTTATTTGCCTCTTTATTCCATTTAGTCTTTCATTTATTTTCTTATCTTCTTCTGCTATAAAATTCTATGCTGCTTAGGGCTTGCCATCTAGCGACCAACTACGAGTATGCGCCGAAAAATATTATTTTCTTGTTTTCTATTTTCCGAGAATAATGAGCGGAACATGCAGCATTCCAATCATGTCTTCTCGCCGTTGTGAAACAGGCAATTTCTGTCTTGTCTGTTGCATAGTTTTCATACCGGAAAGAGCTTACGCATAACTTATTAATTTATGTTAACGAAAAATACAAACAAGAAATTGGATGCTCTCAATGAACTTTCGTCAATTATAACAGGAGGAAACTTCTAGCACTCGTAAATTTTACTTTAAAACTTTTAAGCAACAAGCAATTATATATTATAAGTTATAATATAAAGTAATTAATTTTGGAAAGTACTCTTATAGCTGATTCGTAACCTTTCGTATATTTACTTGGTCTTTTTACTTAGAATAAAAATTATTCAAATTATGTTTTACGTGTTGGCATTACCCAATACCAATATCTAAAAAAATCATTGAAAAATCATTTTAATAATACGTTGCAATAATTGATTGATTTGCTTTTTGGTTGTCACCAATTTAATTTACATATATTCAACTTAAAAGAAAAACCTAAAATTAATGAGCTAAAAGAAAGCATTGTTGAGAAAGGAAGTGGAAGAAATGTTCCAAAAAAGAGCAGAAGAGGAGGAGAATGAGTATAGGTTAAATTGTGGTAAATGATTGTGTTTTACGCACGATTCGGAAAAATGTATTGCGATGTAAAAGCCGCTGAGCACTTCATGCAACCTTAAGGAACGTGGTTTCTCACGAAATATAACAAACGTTAGCGATTGTCGAATGAGAGAACATCAGGCCGAAATTCTCTACCAATTCGTGGCGTGTTCTTTAATTTCTTTCCCACAACTTAAAAAAATTCAGCCGTGGTGAAATTTAATTTTTCTTTATGTCGAAAATAACCTAACATAAAAGTGAAAAATTCCATACTAGGCACTGCCAGCAAAAGGCACTGGGTGCAGCTACCAACCAACTAGTGCCTGTTTGTTTTCCGATACTCTTGATAAAATTATTTTGTTGTTTTCTGATAAACCACTTTTTGTACAATATTTTTTTGGCTTTCCTTCTTATTTTTTTCCTGAACTTTATCTGTATTATAAGCTTCATTTTTTTTCTCTCAGAAATTCTTATATTGACCGAATTTATATATCTACTAACTCCACTAATTGGCGCTCTAATTTGGCCAAGATTTTCGCTACAATTAATTCAATGCAAGCTGTTTTCACCTGCACTTTCACTTCATGCTCTCAGTAAATGTCCAGTAAGCAGCTAATAGCTCACAGATCACTCGCGTACAATAGCATACATACATACATAAACTACATAAACTTGCAATGCCTTCACAGCTTCTATTGCAACAAAGCTAAAGCCGATTACCTTTACTAATCCTAACAGCTCACAAATGATTACGAGTACCTGGCTGTTTTTTTTGTAGGTATTTAGCTTCTCAACTACTCAGTCACTATTCACGTTTTGTTAGCGGTTACAACAGAAACAAACGAAAATTAGCAGTAGAAGCAGCAGAACGGTGTGGTGTCATTCATCAAATTGCATATTGTTTGTTGTTGTACAAAACTGTCATGACCACGGTGAGTCGTAGTATTTTGATGCTGTCGCTGCCAATCCAAGTTTTTCTTTTTTTTTTTTCATTTTCCTCCTCGGAGTTTCGATCGTTTGCCTGACAAATTGTCTTGTTGATTGACTGTCCAACTTAAAGTTGACTTACATGTATGTATGTATGTACATTAGGGTGGTCCCCAAATGTATGGAGGCAAATTTTATAACATATTTCCTCAACCTCACCCACTCGATCGATGCCAATATAGTCGAAGGTACCACATACCAAAATAAGGCATACGATGGCAGCGCTGCTTGCTGTTTCACGCTCATTCACTCTGCTCTAAATATTTTAATATGTACGTAGTTTTCTGTTATGCGTTCATATTTCAAATAGAGAGGGAGAGTGAATTGAGTTTTATGAGCAACGCAATGCGCAGAGAACACAATGCGTGACGAGCGTAAAAAAATTTCGTACGTCCACACATTGGCAATTGTTGCTCATAAAACCCCATATAATCCCTTATTATAAGAAATGATTCAGGCCTTAGTTCATGTGGAGAATAAGCCTTATTATAAGGTATATAAATACCACATAAGGCCTTATTATAAGAGATAGAGACATCAGCCTGATGACATCAACACAAAAAAATCAGCCTTATTATAATTTCCTTTATCCATACAACTCTTGTCACTTACAATTTTCAGGCATTATTTCATATCTTCTGAAATAAACCTTAAATAAGACGTAGATTTTTTGGTGGACATCTGAATCGTGTATTTTCAAAACCGGCCATCTCCACTCAAGTCGTTTGTGAGAAAAATGCAAAAAACTGCTCTTGAGAAACCAATGGCTAAAACGATTTGTGTTTATTATTATTATAGAGTAATTTGACTTGAATATGGCAGATTTTGGTTAAGAAATTATTTTAATATTAAATACAGGTGATGTTTTAGAATTGGATGTGATCAGGGACCGAAAATAACGGTTATTTTTTTTGGGTGGTGAAAAGGTTACGCAAAAATAACCTTTATCTTTTTTTGGGAATTTTTAACCATTATCATGAGAAAATTTTTTTTTGGTCATTAATAACCATTATAACAACCAAAAAACTGTTTTGGGCTTGAATAACCGTTATGGCAACCAAAAAAATGTTTTGGGCCTGAATAACAGTTATTCAGATTTTTATTTTTTTTGTTCAGCTATAAAAATCAACACTATTCATTTGTCAACATTTCTGGACGATCTTGGTATCAAATGAAAGGTGTTGAGCAGGGCTTTTACATAGAGGTGTATTTGTTAAAATTCGTAGGTCGGGTTCCCAGTTATGGGTGGAAAAGTGGACCCGGATGCCCTGGAATGCTTTAAGCAAATTGGTATCAAATGAAAAAAGGTAATCAGAGCTACAATCCCTGCTCAACACCTTTCATTTGATACCAATATCGTCCAGAAATATTGACAAATAAATATGCTTGATTTTAATTGCTGACCAAAAAAAATAAAAATCTGAATAACGGTTATTCAGGCCCAAAACAGTTTTAAGGTTACCATAACGGTTATTCAAGCCCAAAAAAACTTTTTGGTTGCCATAACGGTTATTCAGGCCCAAAACGGTTGTTTGGTTTTTATAATGGTTATTAAGGACCAAAAAAAATATCTTCTCATGATAATGGTTAAATATGACTTTTACCCCATTTCTCTTATAACCGTTACGTCCCTGGATCTGATACCTAGCCTAAAAAATTAAAATTTTGGAGATGACCGGTTTTGAAAATGGACGATTCATCTATGCATAACCCTGCAAAAATCATTGGATTATATGCTCCATTTGTGGTAGGTTGGAGTACTTTCAAAGTGACCACTAACATAGCCCAAACGACCGATTCGTATATCTGCATCGGTTCGTAGTTAGCCGAAGATAACAAAAACCAAATGTTTATCGCGACGACGACGATATGTGTATACATACATAACTACATACATACATATGTTTGAATGTGTACACGTCATTCGTCGTCGTCGCGATAAACATTTGCTTGTTGTTGTTATGTTCGGCTAACTGTTAGGTACTCCATCAATTAATCCAATGTAGGTACTCCATGGATTAGTTTGGTTGTTATGCGGGACTGGAGTATATACTCCATTGCAATGACATGCAATGTTAAATGGACCATATTTTTTGTATGAAATGTGGCAAGTTATGGAGTAATCGGTTGGTCCATAGCGAGCACTTCATGGATTAGCGAATGGAGTACTCGGAATTTTCGCAGGGAAGTATACATCCATACATACATACATATGTATACTTTGACTAACACAGTGCACTGCCAACGCTGCGTTTGTTGAATGAAACTACGTAAATGTTTGTTTCGTTGCCCTTTTTGTTTTTCTGCGGTGCTTTTGGTATGTATTCGTGTGCGTTCTGGGAAAAAAGAGGACAGTCTTTTGAATTTATTTTTGCTCGTTTTACTGTTGCAATTTTCTTTTGTTTTACACTTGTTTTGTAACAATTTCAACATTCAAGCATTTCGGCATTTAACAATTCGTATACTGTTAAAAACAAAATGTCGTATTTTCAACATTAAAACCGTGTTGATAGGGTAAACGAAAAAAACGGAAAAGGGAATTTTGGCCTCTAACTCCAGATTTTGAGGGTGTATTTGAAATTTTGAGTATGTAGTTGTTGCATGTTTGGTAATTCCTACAACAACATGTGAACCTCGGAAAAGGTACTCAAAAAAAAATTTTTTTTTGTCCGGTAGTGTAATTGTACACACATATACCAAAAGCAAGTGTCAACAATCACACACAATCGCCTGAAACCCAAAACTACTAAAGTGACGTCTTTTCCGACATAACAAAACAAAACGTTACAGTGACTCGAGAGATAAAAATTGTGTCACTAAAATTAAATAAAACTGCAAAATAATAAATTCATTGCAACTGAAAACGACATGCATAAGATAAGAAGCGAACTAACAGAGAGAAAAGGGGTGGACCAAGATACATAGGATTAGTTAGTTCAGCCCTAAAACAAACTCTCACAACAGATAGTAACTAAGTGGCAGCAACAAGGGCAACATCAAAAAGGGCAACAGCATGGATGCGACCTCAAGTCGTGCTGCTAGACAATGTGGAACGATTAAAAGACGAACTTATGCAAACGAATATAGTATGTATGTAAATATGTAAATCCATCGGATTGAGCTGCAACGGTGACCGTTTGTAAAGGATTCAACTTATTTTACTAAAAGCGGCAGGCGTACAGTTGAAGGATGTTGAATACATATGTATGTAGGTAGATGAATGGATGGCACAAGCTTGTCTGAAATGCTGTTGATTGTTTAACTAAGCAACTGCGTAAGAGAAGGCACAAAACAGTGAGTCGACATCGTTCTTGGCTGTTAAGAGAACAAACAATATAAAACTAAGGCCCGGTTTCACCAACCGGTCCCAACTTAGTTAAGCCGATTTTTTTACGTTTTCAGTTTCACCATGCAACTGAGCTAAGTCACAAGTTAGTCAGCTTTTGTCTTGACTAAAAATAAACTAAGAATTTGAGTCGCTTTAGCAAATTCAACAACCAAAAGAGCGAATATGACAAAAAAACAAGTAAGAGCGCGGCTGTCTTCGGCCGTACCGAAGACTTCATACCTTTCATGAGTGGGGAAAGGAAAAGTTACCTATGTATGTACATAGCCTGATTAAGTTTAGTTTACAATTTTAATTCTGTGGGTTATTTATGGAAAGATTTATTAGAAAAAATGGTGTCTTGGCTATTTAAATGGAGGAGATACACCAAAATATCCATATCTGAACAATCGGTTGTATGGGAGCTATATGTTATAGTGGTCCGATCTTCACAATTTTCGGTAACCCCGTTTGGGCCCGTATGGGTACAAATACTTCAAAATTTCAGGCCGTTAGCTGATAAAATGGAGGAGTTATACACCAAAATGTCCATATCTGAACAATCGGTTGTATGGGAGCTATATGTTATAGTGGTCCGATCTTCACAATTTTCGGTAACCCCGTTTGGGCCCGTATGGGTACAAATACTTCAAAATTTCAGGCCGTTAGCTGATAAAATGGAGGAGTTATACACCAAAATGTCCATATCTGAACAATCGGTTGTATGGGAGCTATGTGTTATAGTGGTCCGATCTTGACAATTTTCGGTAACCCCGTTTGTGCCCGTATGGGTACAAATACTTCAAAATTTCAGGCCGTTAGCTGATAAAATGGAGGAGTTATACACCAAAATGTCCATATCTGAACAATCGGTAGTATGGGAGCTATATGTTATAGTGGTCCGATCTTGACAATTTTCGGTAACCCCGTTTGGGCCCGTATGGGTACAAATACTTCAAAATTTCAGGCCGTTAGCTGATAAAATGGAGGAGTTATACACCAAAATGTCCATATCTGAACAATCGGTTGTATGGGAGCTATATGTTATAGTGGTCCGATCTTGACAATTTTCGGTAACCCCGTTTGGGCCCGTATGGGTACAAATACTTCAAAATTTCAGGCCGTTAGCTGATAAAATGGAGGAGTTATACACCAAAATGTCCATATCTGAACAATCGGTTGTATGGGAGCTATATGTTATAGTTGTCCGATCTTGAAAATTTTCGGCAAACCCGTTTGGGCCAATATGGGTACAAATACTTTAAAATTCCACGCCGTTAGCTGATAAAATAGAGGAGATATCATCCAAAATGTCCATATCTGAACAATCGGTTGTATGGGAGCTATATGTTATAGTGGTCCGATCTTAACAATTTTCGGTAACCCCGTTTGGGTCCATATGGGTACAAATACTACAAAATTTCATGCCGTTAGCTGTTAAAATAGAGGAGTTATACACCAAAATGTCCATATCTGAACAATCGGTTGTGTGGGAGCTATATGTTATAGTTGTCCGATCTTAACAATTTTCGGTAATCCCGTTTGGGCCCATATGGGTACAAATACTTCAAAATTTCAGGGCGTTAGCTGATAAAATGGAGGAGTTATACACCAAAATGTCCATATCTGAACAATCGGTTGTATGGGAGCTATATGTTATAGTGGTCCGATCTTGACAATTTTCGGTAACCCCGTTTGGGTCCATATGGGTACAATTACTACAAAATTTCATGCCGTTAGCTGTTAAAATAGAGGAGTTATACACCAAAATGTCCGTATCTGAACAATCGGTTGTATGGGAGCTATATGTTATAGTGGTCCGATCTTGACAATTTTCGGTAACCCCGTTTGGGTCCATATGGGTACAAATACTACAAAATTTCACGCCGTTAGCTGTTAAAATGGAGGAGTTATACACCAAAATGTCCATATCTGAACAATCGGTTGTATGGGAGCTATATGTTATAGTTGTCCGATCTTAACAATTTTCGGTAATCCCGTTTGGGCCCATATGGGTACAAATACTTCAAAATTTCAGGCCGTTAGCTGATAAAATGGGGGAGTTGTACACCAAAATGTGTATATCTGAATAATCGGATGTTGTAGAACTATATGTTATAGTGGTCCGATCTTGACAATTTTTGGTAACCTTGTTTGGGCCAACATGGGTAGGTTTACTTCAAAGTTCCATGTCCTTAGCTGTTTAAATGGGGAAGTTATGCAGAAATTACATCCCAAAATTTTCATATATATCTGAATAATCGGTTGTTTTCTATATGTTATAGTGGTCCGATTCGGCCGGTTCCGACTAATGATCAGTTGCACATAACAACATACCTGTATTCCGAATTTCATTCCGATATCTCAAAAACTGAGGGACTAGTTTGCGTTCACACAGACGGACGGACAGACGGACAGACGGACAGACGGACATGGCTTAATCGACTCAGCTCGTGATTCTGATCATATCGGTATATATTTTGGTGGGTCCCCCACGCTTCCTTCTGGTACTTTCGACAAACATTTTTTGGCACTAAGTTATAATACCATTTCATTCTCATGAAAGGTATAATGAACAAATACAGCAACCAAAACAACCAAAAAACCCAGTATTCGCCATAAAAGGTTGGTTACAAAGCTATTTTCTTAGACTATTTGGCGAAACCCAAAAGTAAGTTAGCCCCAATTAAGTCAAAACTTAGTTTTAGCTTTAGTCACGTTGGTGAAACCGGGCCTAAGTATGTATTTAGTATTTGTACTTCATTGGGGTTCGCAACTACATACACAGATGACGTCTTTAGCTGAAAGTTCTATTGCGTTATGTTAGCTGAATGCGAATTCAATTCCTAATATATTTACCCAATGAAAGTAAGTTTATTATTTCTTTTTCTTAGCAGCATTTAGTGCCTATTTTCAATAAGATTACTTTTTCTTTTTTTACCATTTTGTAGATGAAGTCTACTTTCGGCACAGAGCTTCCTTATTTTGGTTGCATTAAGGAAGAAAATTTTACTTAAATGAAGTTAATTCGAACTAGGTTTGTATTTAAATTTTATATATCTAGTGGTGAAATAAAAAAAAAATAAATAAATAAATTGTTGGTCACTTTATACAAATTAATAAATGCCTTGTAATGGTCACTCAGGTGACCTCATCTAAACTGGTGACTACAATTGAACTAGTGCCGTTTTTGAAACCTTTTCACTAGTTCTAAGCCACGTACATATGTATGTGTCTGTTTGCAAATTTGTTTCTCCACAAAATAGTTGTTGCAATTGTTGCATAGTACATGCACATGTATTTATGTACATATACATATGTATGTACATACTATATTTATAAAGTTGCCCCCATCAATTGAACTTAACAATCATTCCCTTTCTTCCATAGAAGAACAAATTAAAATATGCACAGGCATGCATACAACTCCGTATCTGAACGAAAACATAGACTGGGGAGCATGGGATGCTTTTGTAGAGGGAACAATGCAGCTAATTAACTACATTGCATTTCAGTGTAATATATGGCAGCCGAGCTGCTCAAAATGCAGTGCGAATATTGCTTTTAATTTATTAAATTGAAGAATCGTTGCACTAGAAGGTATTTTTGAGAAAGTGATGAGATATGAAATATGCTTAGACTGAAAAAATAAAATAACAGAAAATAAAACTTTATAAATGTGTATAAATGAGTCGATACATATCAAAGTCACCTAAGTCCATCAAAAACTATTTCGAGAAAATTGAGTTTCTTTTTATTTTTTTCTATAGACTTGTATGAAAAATACATATCTGTGGCAATTTGCAATAATCGCTTAAGTCTTAAAAAATGATTTCGAGATAAATTGATTTTTATATTCGAAAGCGTTTCTTAACAAATCATAAAAGTCGATTAAAAACTATGGACGCAAAATTAGTGAGCCATCCACAATGTTACTATCAAATTTTGTAAATAAAACAAAATGTCATGAAGCAATTTGATTAAGTATATACATACATACGTCTACTTTGGCTGTTATAGCAAGTTTAATATACCGCTTTGTAAGTTAAGCCGAAAAGTTCTTATTTATATCTTTTGATTGAATTAAGTTATAAGCATGGGGGTTTTACAGAGAGAATAATGTTTTAAAAGGAGAATAACGTGGTATACATATATAGCTCGAAATCTTCCTAAGGCGACTTAAGCGATTATTGCTTGTGACCACTGATATATGCATTTAAATGCGTTTTACTAAGGAGATTGACGTTTCTTAGGCGTTGCTTAAACTATTAAAGCGTTCGGTTTAAGTGCATTACATGAAAAATCGGTTCGCGCACTTAGGCGACTTTGATATGTATCGACTCAAATATGGAAGTGCAATAATTATGAATAAATGTTACAAAGTGAATAAACAAAATAGTACTAAGTCTGTCTCACTAAATCCCACAGATGTTGATAGTCATGCCTCATACCCAAGTTATCATTGAAACTTTCAGTTAAAAAATATATATATATTTAAAAGCACACATTGCACTTCTGTATCTATGTATGTACATACGTACATTTGTGTTGACACTTTATGATGCAGAAGGTTGAGTTCATAAATCAAAGATACGAACTTGAAAAATTTGCTGGCTTTTACATCCATATATGCATACAAGGGATTCCCATCCCGAGATCCCGCCCTATTTGGCACCCAGAAAATCACGGGATTGCTAGAATTTTATCCCGTCATTTTTGGGATAAAATAAAGACAGACCATTCCTCTGTTAAAGCAAAGAAAATTTGTATTTTATATAAACTTTATTGGTTTCAGATCTGTTGCATTATTACATGGCAGCATTATCAACACGTGATCTGTGTCCTGTACCCATTGAAAATACTGAATTTTTCATGAGATGAATGAAACATTATTTTTTTACTTGTGCTATGAGCAGAAAATGTTGCCCAGTTTTACATTTTATCATTAGAACAAACAGCCCTAAAAAATGTGTGGAATCTGTGTGGAAGAGAACAAACAAATTTGACAGCCCGAAGGAAATGCAGAATAAGTGCGACATTTTGGCTAGAATTAAGGATGGCAACAATAACCGGGAAAACGATTATAATCGGTTAATTTCTTTCGGTTATCGGTTAAAATGTATCGGTTTTTTCCTTTTGATTATTTTTTCGATTAACCTTTTTCCTCTCAAGTCGAAAATAATCGAAAGGAAATAATCGAAGTTGAGAATTTCCGCCTTTTCACCCGAGTCCGAATTCGGTTAACTACGGTTTTATGAGTATATCCAAAAAACCGCAATAAATGTTCCCCCAAGCCAGCGTTGCCGAATAGACGATTTTATCGTCATTTTGACGATTTTTCTAAGCAATGACGATTTGACGATTTTTCCTAATAAATGACGACTTTTTTCGTTTATTATATATATTTTTTTAAAGGAATAATTGTAATCGAAAAACGGTTATAATCGGTTAGTTCCCCACAATTATTCGCGATTAATAATCGAACGCTTTCGATTAACCTAAAAAGCGGTTAATCGGTTATTTAATTTTGTTTGCCATCCCTAGCTAGAATAAAAAAAGTCCATTAGTTAAAGTAAGGATTAATGTTTTTGATTTTTTTTTAATAACACTAGGCTACAAATAATTTAAAAAAAAGGAAGAAAGAAAAAGATGAAGTTCAGGTATGGGGGAGGATAGGCATGTGTTTGCTGAGCTCAGAACTATTTTTATTTTTTATTTTTTATATGGTCAGGTTTTTGAGATAACGATAATTTTGTGTTTTTTTTTGGTTATCACTTCATTCAGAAATTATTTTCGCGGAAGTCACAAATGCGATAATCATAGGCTGTACCTCGTTCGAAAGAGAATTAAAATTCGCTTCTAACGATATACAACTAATTAGTGTTCAAATCCCGGGATTATAAAAAATCTCGAAAATCTCGGGATCGGAAAAATTGGAATCCCTAATACATACTCATAAGTACGTATAATTTTAACGCACTATATAGCACCTAAAAGCTAGCAAGCCGTAGTAAATTCATATAAGTATGTATATGATTGTGTATTAAAAATTATTATTTCTGTTTTTTATACTCAGCTGCACTAGTACACAGAGTTTTATAGTTTTAATCAATTAACGGCTAATTGTAACGCCATGAAATAATCGAGATACGATATATCAAAAAGATCTGTCCGCCTGTGTGTACGCACTCTAACTTGAAATATTTTGATGAAATTTGGAATGCAACTTCCTAGTTATCCAGACGGTTGGTATTGAAAATGGGTGAAATCGGTCCATGAGCAGTATATATAGAAAGTTTGGTATCTCAGTCCCTAATATAGCTGGAGTGATAAGATTATATCTACGTAATGAGCTCAGGCAGGCTCCTATAAAGAAATATGGTGAAATTTTGCAAAATGGGCAGTGTCACGCCCACTTATTAAAGAACAAACTTTGATAGTTTTATAAGACATAACTCAGAAACCGTAGCAGATATATCGATGACATTTGGTACGCGTGATATACTTAGGCAAATATTTGAGCGAAAAATTGTCGAAATCGGTTAACGATCACGCCCACATTTATAAATATATGGGTAATATAAAGGGGATTAATAAAATCATTTTGAGCTATAACTTTATCAAGTGTAAAGACAATATTTGTGGCATGAGTCACACGATAGACATAAAACAAAAACATAAAAATTTTGGAAAAAGGGCGTGGCTCCGCCGCTTTTTAGACAAATTAATCTACGAGATTTTGGAGCTCAGAACTCGAGAAGTAATTGAGATATTATGACGAAACTTGATGTACACACTCTTGGCAATTCTGGTAATATACGTGCAAAATTTTATCGAAGTTGGTTTATAGCCACGCCTACTTTTTAACAAAGATATTTCTAGAATCTTCAGAAATTTGTAACGTGACATCTTTGTAATTAAAAAGTCACACAGCTATGAAATTTTGCAATAACAAGAATATTTATACGTTTGGTGTAATTATAGATAAAAATTTTTAAAATGTGGCACTCGCTTTATATAAATCACACCGTATTTTCCTCAAACGCAAACAAACAATGAAAGCACACAGCTGAGTATCTAATGTTCGATTCCACTCGAACTTAGGCTTCCTTACTTGTTTCAAATATCTATAACCGTTAATAACATTGACGATAATTTTTTCGCCAAAGAAATGTTGCTTTTATTGCTTGTATGCAGTGTTGCCAGAATATTTTGAAGCTTATAGCTAAATTAAAAAAAAAAATTGCTAAAAATAGCTAAATAATTTTTTTCATAGCTAAAATAAATAGCCAAAATTTTTTTTTTTCAAAAATAGCCAAATAATCATTTATTTAAAAAGACGTGACATAAAACAACTTCACATATGTGAATATTTATATATACATATATTATATATTGTAGCCACATACATATATTTGTTTGTATGTACTTATATATATACGCCGCATAATAAGATTATTACAATAAAAAAAAATCAATTCATTACATATGTATGTATGTATGTATGTACTTCAATTGCAGTATTAAAATAAATTATAATAGCGACTAGTTAATATTTAAACTTTAGTTAAAAATTTTATTCAATCACATTTCAAAAATCATATCTTCTTCATTTAATTCACAGGTTGAATCATATATATTAATTGAAGTCATTGCTTTAATAAGATCGCTAGGAATTTCAAAGTTATTACAACATTTTTCAAGCCTTTTTAGACCATACCTAACAGTCAATAGAGAGTTTAACATAAATAATTGCATTCTATTTCTTTGCTTTGTTTTTATTGCGTTCATAACAGAAAAGCTACGTTCTATTTCTGCATTACTAAGCGGTAGGATTAGAAAATTAAACACAAAAGATTGTAGTTCTTCAAACGGATTTTCGTTAAGAGCATTTCTAAGCTTTCTTACTTCTACCCAAAACTTTATTGTAGAGGTAGTTTCCTTCCATGGGTATGCGTGTAGTTTTTTCCATTGCATTTCTAAAATAGTGATTTCCTCCGTGTTAAAGTGGCCCTTTTCATCCTTGAAAGTGTCAAATATTTTTGGCTTTACAGCATTTAAAGCATTATTTACAGAAAAAAATTCAATATTTTTTAAAGATTAAATATTCTGCGGTAAGCGTTGGCGGAGTTGCTCAATTAACTTGATAATAAAGTTCTAACAAATTTTACGAATATACCGTGAAAAGGACGGAAGTAAAAAAGCGAGAAAAATATCGCAGTATTCATATTGAACGTACAGCACTAGCTTGCGATTCATCAATACCGATTCAAATATCGCGATTCATATTGACAGTGTAGCGTATGCCAATGGTCATTTGCGAACTCAGCAAAATGGGCAACAACAAAATGTATGGCAGAGTTGCTTTTGCGCATTGCGAAAACCTTATTGATCAACCTTGCATATGAATGCACCAGTAATCGATAAAATAAGGAAGGCATGCCATACTATCAACTTTTGTATAGTTTGATAATCATAAGGATCAGTATACACTTTCAAGTTCTCATAAGCTCACAGATGACTCATTAGCTTAAAATGATAGGGTGAAAACAGAACCGGGACGTAACGACACGACATTGCGACAACGACAGCCTCTTGACGTAAAAATGTCGGTGCGAAGCCAGCGACTGAAACATAATAAATGCGGCAACGACCGCCCCTACAGAAGGCTCGTTGCTGCCACATTACAGTTTTTCATTCACAGCTAAAAAGTTTTTTGTTCAGATCGTAATTTTTTAATGTAAAATAATAAATTAAATAGTTAAATTTATTAATTTAATGCTTTAAACTGTTATTACATTTGGCTGTGTATAAATACTTCTACTTTTTTTTGTAGTTTCGTTAGATTTATTGAGTTGTCAAAATATTCATATTTCATAATGCAGTGGCAACTCGTCGTCCGCTCGTCGTCGTCACCAAAATTAGAAATCGGTCTAAGTTGGCGACAACGTAATTTTGTCGGTGGACGACGTCGTGCCGCGTCGTCTTCATTATAATTGCTTTCATAAGAACGCATGGGTTTTAATTTTGACAGACTGTCGTTGTCGCAACGTCGTGTCGTTACGTCTCCATTCTGTTTTCACCCATAAACTGATGTGCAAAATAAAGAAATTAAGAAAAATAGCTAAAAATAGCTAAGCTATTAAAAAAAAAGCTAACAAAAATAGCTAATAGCTAAACGCAAATATCTGTAGCTAAGCGCCAGAAGTTATAGCTAAATCTAGCTACAAAATAGCTAAAGTGGCAACACTGCTTGTATGTGATGTAACACACCGTTAAAATATTGCGCAAACAAGGTCGTCGTCTATTGCAATGAAGTGTCACCATAAACTGATTCAATCTTGTGTAATTTAAAAAGAAAACATTACATTGATATTTATATGTACTACACATATACAATACATACATATGCAGTCTGTACTGCTCCTTGAAAATCATTAAAAACATTTATGTTAAGCGCTATACATAAATAAGTGAATATTTTAAAAATATAAATACACGCGCGCCATCTGTTGGAAAATAGCGGTGGTTGTAACCTAATCTCATTAGTAAATATGTTGCATATATTTAGGCAGCAGCTAGAAGTTACATACCCACATACATACAGGTGAAACTAATAAAAGCGTGTTAAAAAAAACCCTTTGAACTTTTTTATGCCGCGCCATTCAGGTTTAGTGGCACAGAAATTTTTCAAATGTCATTATTTTTCTTTGCTTCTATAGTTTTATAGAGTTAAGGCTAAGCTGTACTAAGCCTTTAATGTAATGTAATGTAACACACTCAAGATGAAACATCGCTGAAATCGGCGTGCAATAACGTAATTTAATATTAAGTATTGACATTTCCCGTCCTTTAATTTTACACAAATGCCATGGAAGTATTTTCTACTCAGAAAAATGCGAGGAATCCCAATTTCGATGGCACGGTACTTATGAAAATAGTAGCACGTATTTACAATTGAATGCGTTTCATGAGCTCTGCCCAAATACAAATATTTTGGCAGGTTTATTGATAAAAATTTCTAAGTGTACATTAGATAGGGTCGAAAAATTAAAAAGTTACAATAAAAAAGTATTCGGCATTATTTCGGGGGGTCAAAAAAATTTTTTTTTGTGTCCCTTAGCCCTCTCAACATAAGCCTCGAATTTAGGGGCGGACTTTTACAACTTTTTTATTTCGTATGGGGACCAACCCAGTCTAGTGTACATATACTCGTATCATGTAAAAATATTCGAAAACACTATACCTGAAAAATGTATGCTTGTACTTGCCAGTTTTAACTAAATTTAATTAAGTGCATTTTGCACAAATTTAACAACCTTCAAATATTTCTATTACCCAAATTACATACATATAATAGTGATAATTGCATTGTGTGACTTCAATAGGCGTTTTATTGAAAGAAAGAGTTTTGAGTGCTTTCTTACAACTCTATGCCATAAATATATGTGACCTCGATGCATTTCTTGGAGAAATGGGCTGTTGTCCTTATTTTGCTTTCCTTTTTTTCTTTTTTTACCAGGAAGTGTAAAAGAGCTAAATAAATCCTCATAGAATTTGACATTTTAATGTTACAGAACATAAGTATAATTTGTCACGGAATGTGTTTCACTTGTACATACTTAATTTGTACATACACATTTTTTTTATCGCTTAACAACCCACCCACTTACTCCACTTGTTCTGCGTAAAGTGAGCAATTTAATTTTGTGCGAGAGCTGCGTATACAGCGTTCTAGGTGTGATGAATTAGTGAAACAATAGCTTTGTTCAATAACTCAAAATTTTTAATTGCTTTTAAAAATAGTTACGAATTTTATGTTCAATAACCCAAAAAATTTGCAAAAGAGAGCCATATTGGGAGAGTAGAGAGAGTTGAAAATAGTTGCAAGTAAAATTTTCACTTGCAACTACTTGCAGCTTTAAAAAAAATAGAAGCGTCCAAAACATATGATCACAACAATTTCAATTGGAAATATGCAAACATTTTAATCGCAAATTTCTAATTCCATACTAAATAAATTAGCGCAAAAAGGAATCTTGACGATGTTGTGGGATATCCAAAGTAGATTTTCGTGTTCCTAATTCAGTTATTTACATTCATTTTCAATTTCAAAGATTTCAATTACTTCCTAACCTAAAAATTAAATTGTGAAAACAGCGCATCAGCTGTTTACTTGCAAATGTTTACGATTTTGTGTTCAATAACTTTGATTGATAATTTTCTCTTTTTCTCGTTTTTACTCTTAATTTGTCACTGACGCTCTTCTTGCAAGTAAAGTTGTTGAACAAAGCTAATTTCTTGATTTCTTTGCCAGCAGGATTGTTCGCTATTTGTAAAGGTAAAAAGTTCGAAATCCCCAAGTGATTCGCCATTTTTTAACATTCCGAAGAAGAGAAAATTATTCTAAGTTGTGTTTTTGTAGTTTTGATTGAAGTGTTTGAAAATATTTACTCATATTAACCTCATGAGTTTGCACTAAACAATGATTTAGCCCATTAATTTTATTTTACGCAAAATGTTTAGCAAAATGTTTAATGTAAATTTGGAAATAGATTTTTGGTGATTAGTAATGGGGGATAATGGGAAAAATGTTTGGTGTGTCATAAAGAAATTACACGGGCACACGTCATGCAACGCAGTATGATGGAATATTAAATGTGGAGAGGGAAAGCTTGGTTTTCCGATTGATTTCAAAGTGGAAACTCTCTCTGTCATCACAGTAATGACATAAATAAAAAAAATCCCGTGAGCGACTTGTTCGCTTCTTTCTCTCATCGTTCAGCAAAATAAAAATTATAATAATAATAATAATAATAATAATAATAATAATAATAATAATAATAATAATAATAATAATAATAATAATAATAATAATAATAATAATAATAATAATAATAATAATAATAATAATAATAATAATAATAATAATAATAATAATAATAATAATAATAATAATAATAATAATAATAATAATAATAATAATAATAATAATAATAATAATAATAATAATAATAATAATAATAATAATAATAATAATAATAATAATAACCCACGCCCTCCAATCCCGCCCGACTGCACGAGAGGCGCACCCGCATGACGTACGGATATTTTTTATTTACATAAAACGCCGAGGTGTTGAGTGGCATGAGTTTGTTAAGCGTCGAGATCTTAAACTGCTCAGCTACAGAGAAATAAAATCATCAGCTGAGTATAGTACATTTGAAGTTAGTCTTGAGAATTATAACAGAATAATCGCTACTATGTGTTAAGATAAGACAGTATTTTTTCCCTTATAATGGAAAGTGAGTCCGAAATATCTAAAAAGCTGGAATAGGAATTAAAGCTCTTACATAAACCCCGGAAAGGTTCATTTAATTCAAAGTTTGATTTACACTGCTTTAAATAGATAGGGTTGAAGTGTCTTGTTGAACGAGAAGGAATGTTAAAGTTTATTTCAGCTAGCAAGAAAGGAGAAAGAATTAAGCCATTAAAAAGCTTGTAAAGAGTGTTTTAGTTATGTATGGGTCGCTGAATTCCTTTGACCAACGTTTTACAAACGCTAAGACACCTCTTGCCTTATTTGCTGTAGCATTAATATGAATGTTAAAACTAAGTTTGCAGTCCATTATTACACCTAAATCCACAAACTCATTTACTTGTTCGAGATGATTGTATTAGTTTTGGCCAATCTTCCCGGTAGGACTGGGGATCATCGTTTCATTAATCCCCGAGTACTACATTGCGAGTACTGGATTACTCCCCATTGCCCCCTATGCCCCCTGTGTATTTTCATACAAATTTCTGTACTCGCTTTTAATATTGTATGTCCTAGAAAGGGAGTAATAGATAAAACTCCCTTTCTCCTCCCAAAATAGCAATGAGGGAGTTTTTGCTAATACTTCCATATACCTCGTTAACGAGCAAGGGGGGAGTCTTGGAGAGTATTCTGATAACCTCCTAAAAGATCAATGAGGGAGTAATTGTTAAACATTCCCCGTTCCTCCCAAATATGCAATGCAGGAGTACTCATTTGAAACCTCCTAATCGAGTAATCAAAGACATAAACGCATTTCTGCTAAAATGTATTGTTTTAATTTTTTCACTTAACTGATAAATTAACATTTAAAGGCTAGTATCTACATACATATATGTACATATATAATAATTAGGGCAACAGAAGATATGCAAATGCATATTTTTCTGTTGCAGTCCTATTTACATATGATAAATATATATCGGCGTTTTAGTTCAAGACGAAGAGAATAAGCCTAACTTGTTAGGGCATATTTTCGCATATTTAGGTCAAAAGGCTTATTTTTGCATATCTTGACTTATTTGCATATTTTTGGCATATTTTGATATAAATTCATATTTTAGCATAGTATTTCGTCGTATTTTTCCATTTCGCTCATAAAATTGTTTTTATTTAAATTTTGTACTCTGGCAACTTTGTTTTGTATATGCGCATACTATTTGCCAGTCCTCTTTGTCTGACAAGTTCAAGGCGAATTTAATAATTTTCGCAATGCTTCATTCAAATGTGCTACACGAATCAGCTGTGTATCTACATACATATGCATACTTCAGACGGTCAATATTGATAAAATCCGTGGATCGCGATTCATGTTGATAGTGTAGCATCGAGTATTGATGGCTCGCGATTCTGGATCGCAAAATGTTTAGAAATTTTGAAATCCGCGATCCGGATCGCAATATTGACAATACGGATTGACTGTGTAGCATGAAAATTTTGCAATCCATCAAAATGCGTGCATATTTAGAAATTTTGAAATCCGTGATCCGGATCGCAATATTGGCAATAAACGAATTGGAAGTGAAAGTGCCGAAAGGACGGAAGGTAAATATTTTGAACTTCAGAGCGAGAAAAATATCGCAATATTCATATTGAACGTGTAGCACTACACGCTACACAATGTCTGAAATTCTTGCTTTTAAATACGCCCCGATACCTTCAGTTGACGTGGAAAGATCTTTTTCTACGTTTAAAAACTTACCGCGACAATCGACATAGTTTTCTATTTGAAAATTTATCGCAAAGTTTCGCCGTTTGTAAACTTTACCCAAATTGATTAAATTTTGTGATGATGTGTCGGCCGACGGATGGGTTCAACTCAAATAAGTCTCAAAATTTAATTTGAGTATCTTCAACTACATTTTTTTTAACAAATGTAAAAAAAAAATTTAGGGATGACTATCTAAAATCAAAATTGCGGAGGGTCAAACTTCATTTTAGAACTATGCTCCTTTAGACTTTTTTGTTCAGAATTGACCAGAGAATGCAGCTGTGGCCGAAACAAAGTAGGTTTTTTTCCGTCAGTACAAATTGACCCGCCCTAATATATATAGATTTTCGTATGTAAAAATACTTGTTTTCTTTTGGTAACGAAGATGTGTTTCGCAAATGTGATTTTTTTTATTTCGTCTTTTGTACCTATAAAATGCACCTTTAATAAAAATAATTTTTTGTTACAAAAAGTATTATAATTTAATAAAATGTGAATTTTTTATTTCGCTTTTGTACCTATAAAAACAAAAACCTTTAATAAAAATATTTTTTTATTACAAAAAGTGTTCTAATTTTATTTAAAACAAATTTTTGATATTTGTCCGGGCCAGGGTTTGAACCTGGAACCTCTTGCATGAAAGGGGAGCACACAACCTACCATGCCGTATATCTTTTTATTAAGTATATAAAAAAAATTTTAAAGGCATATTTTCAGTGCTTAAACCAAGTTTTAAGAGCATATTTTTAGCGCTTAAACCATATTTTTAAGGACATATTGTTAGCGCTAAAAACGAATTTTTTAGGGCATATTTTCTGTTGCCCTAATAATAATAATGACTATTTGTTACAATGAATTTTTGTGGAGCACCAAATTGTACCACTAGAGCCCTTTATTGTGTAGCGTTGTTGTTGTTGCTGCTTCCGCTGTCTTTTCCGCAACCACCAAAGCCAAATCAAGCCGAAATGCCACTTTTGGCGCCCAAATTTAATTGCCTATCAAATTCACACACACTATCCTTGCCTTTTAACATAATTGATGCAATTCATCCAAATGTATGTATATACATACATATGTAGGCAAAAATTAAGAAATTTGTCTTCTACTCGTATGATTGGGATACACAATTTTCAAATAAACAAATTTTCAATTGAATGAAAAAATCATGGTATAAAAAATACAGGTATGTGCATTGTCATTTTGACGCTGTCTTTTTGATTAAAAAGCAGATTTTCGAAGTTTAATCTTATGTCTGTTTTGGAGTATAGCGATGCCAGACTTTTATTTTTTGAATGCGTAGATTTTTGTTTGAAAGTTTGGGTATTTCAGGAATCAAAGGACAGAAAGAGAAAGGGCACTAGTGAGCAGATTTATGGAACTTCTGGTAGCTCCTCTTCGCTCACTCCAGAAATCTTCATCCACTCTCCGCGAATAAAGAGTATCGTCGGAAATTGGAAAAAATTTATATCACGGTCTTTGCAGCCATATTTGGTATTATTGCACCCTGGAAATAAGTAACTCATATTGTTAAAATCTAGGGTACATATTTTTTGTAATTGGATTGGACATATGTACATACATACCAGACCTGTAAAATACTCAGTATATACTGGTACTAAGTACCGAATAAGTATAAGTACCACAGTACTTGTACTTAGAAATTCGGAGTACAAGTACTACAGTACTTGTACTTGGAAATTCCAAGTACAAGTAAAAGTACTTATCAATGTACATGCAAGTACTTTTTTGACAAACTATTTCAAATTGTTTCAAACAAAAAAATATCACCTCAGTTGATTTTGATTTAAAATGTTTATTTCAATCAAAACATTTAAAAAAGCAGAACAAAATCACAGATATGTGTACGTACTTAAAAAGTACTTATCAGTAGAGTACTTGTACTTGTAAAATTCAAGTACAAGTACTGAAGTACTTGTACTTATACTGGAATTTTGAAGTACAGGGGTACTTGTACTTGTACTTGTACTGGTACTTGCACTTTACAGGTCTGATACATACATATATAGACTGAAATGCTCACTTGGTATGGTGGTGTACATACATATCGTCGTTTAAAGTGCAAAACCGCGTGACAATTTTGCCAAAAATGAGATTTCATCAAAAATACATTCCTGGCGTCCGTCCCCATCCATTCATGCAACAATTTTGAGATTCACACAACGCAATTCCAAATAATGACACAGTTTCAAAACCGCTTTTTTTAAGGAAATTTTTCTAACCAATACCGCGAATAATAGATGTTATTGCTTTATAACTGTACTGTAATGTACTAAAGTTGATTATACTTTCATAAACACGAAATGGATTATAACTTTGCTTTATTGAAGAAAAGTTTTTACGTACGCAAAACCGCCTATACGTCACTCTTGAACAAAATAAAAGACGCAAAACCGCTTATAAATACATAAGTAAGCCAATAACTGCACATTTAAATTTTTTTCGCCAAAATGATATTTGGATTAAGAATATAATCCAAAAATCTACCTTTGTTTGGATGTGGGTTTGCAAAATTCCGAACCGTTTTGAATTAAAACAGTTTTTACTGTCTCTTGTAAAATTTGGGTGGTAGCGGATACGCGGTATTGCACTTTATGCGACGATATGGAGTTATAATAGATCAATCTCCAAAACCTCCCCAAACTATATACCAGAGTGATCACAAAGCCTAAATTAAAAGTGATCGTAACTACTAAACTAAATTAAAAACTCACCGAGAATAGCGGAAAGGGGCTACTTTGTAGTACGGCCAAACTGATATTCCGCGAAGTAAAAATCCGAAATGAATCTTTTATGAATTTCTGATGAAATTCATTTATGACTGAGGAGGCATCAGTGAGTACTTTCAAATAAAGACTGCTGAATTTTTCATATAAATGGTTTGCTTTTTTCAAAAAAAAAATAATAATAATAATAAAAATTGTACTCAGAAGAATCATCAATGATCATTCAGCAGTAAAACAAATTTACTGCAGGATGTGTAATTTTTTCAAATTGAAAAAATTTCTTTCAATTCAAATTGAAAAAAATTCGTTACTATGAATACCATGGTTACAATTTATTTTTAAAACAAAGGAGTGAAAAATGCTATTAATGGAGGATTTTTATCATTGAGTATGGCAGCACGAAATGTCATAATCTGCTTAATTGTCAGGTGGTTAATATGGCGACGAAAACTTGACGTTTGTTTTACCTGGTATACTTATACCATGGAAAAAATATTATAGACAAATTTCGCCTGCTGAAAACAATGTTAGATTGGAGTACATATTGGAGAAATCTCTTCTATTGCTCCAAAAGGATGGCAGAGTGAGTTATCTTTTAGACCTCTTTTCAAGTTCAACTGGGTTGCTTTGAGCGCAACAAATTTCAATTTCAATTTCTA
The DNA here is from genome assembly GCA_960531455.1 of Urophora cardui. Lineage (NCBI taxonomy): Eukaryota > Metazoa > Arthropoda > Insecta > Diptera > Tephritidae > Urophora > Urophora cardui. The sequence goes on from OY482671.1 coordinate 119,859,416, forward strand.
AAACCACAAAAAGCTAATGGGCCTGTCAAAACCATCAATTAATGTTTCAGCGTTTGCGCAACTGAGAATTATGGTTTTACTTTAAGCGTGACAACATCGTGACATAGACCGCCTCATGGTCTGGGCGCGGTTATAATCCTGCAAAGTAAGCACTCATGTACTTAAACCTAATTTTGTTTTCTAACGCAACAGCATGCAACAATGAGCTGGAAATTTTGTGACACACTAAAATATGTATGTGCCGTGCGATTCAATTAGGCAATTGAAAGTACGATTAAATAACTCGAAATTGTAGTCAGTTGTTTTATGCGTATTGTTGGCACACCTTTGCATAGCATGTGAGAAATACACTTTACAAACTGTCAGCTTGTAATGACCCAGTTGGAAACAATTTCATTACATTTTCTTTTTATTTATATACGTATAAATGAGTCATGTTACAGCTATGATAACTGGCTATAAGCACTTGTTCCTAGCGTACCGAACAATAAAAAAGATCGAAATAAATATCTAATTTTCCAAGTTCTCGAAAAAATCCACAAATAAGCAATGAATTTCCTAGGGGTATTTCCCTACTAAATTCATGGATATGAAATTATACTTATAGTTAGCTAAACAAATTCACTTGTCAAAATTTTAGTACAAATATGTAGAAGAGCTTAGAGCTGCGATGAATATATGTACCACAAAATCATCACATCAGCAGCGGTTTTAAGCGCATTAAATCGAAAATCCCACAATTTAAAACATCAGCACGTTGAATGTCATAAACACGCTTAGTACACGCGTGCATGCGTTGTGGTGCGTGTGTAAATGCGGATTTTTCGCCTTGCTCATGAATCTAGCGTGAATTACTTGTAACAAGCTATTGAATGCAAAATAGGAAGTAATCACATGCAGCAGATCTGTCCCTCATCTGTCAGTAAATTTAATAAATTTCTATCTCATGCGTGCAACAACTATTATATGCATCATGGAAAGCTATTGCAGTAGCGCGTACACTATGTAACAAATTAGTTTTTATATACATATGTAAATATCTTGAAATGCATATCTACTGTGTTGCGCAAATTAGTTTCAATGAATTCTTGAGTATACTTAACTAGGAATGTTTCTTAGAAAATCATTGGATTATTAAATATACTTTAGTACAAAACTTAAATACATTTTTAATTATTAAAAAATAAAAATTTAAAGTTATTCAACAATGTTAATGTATACATTCTAATTTCGTTTTCGTTGCACAGCGCTCTTATTGTTTTGGCTACATATTGCTTCCAGCAAAGGCTTTACTGAGATGAGAGTTGCACGCTGGATGAGAATGCTTATGACTCGTTAAGTAAACGTTAACTTGCTTGGAGAGTTTGTTTGTTTGTACTTTATTTAAGAACTTTTCCAGAATCGCTCACAAGAAACATGAGAGGATAAAAATAACATTGTGCACGAAAAATTAAATTTATCATACGAATGATGTCGAAAAAGGCGTAAACAAATTTTGTGTTAGTACGCTGCTGTGTCCGTGTGAATTGCTTGATACTGTCAGTGGTAGGTACACATCCCTGTAAAAATTATTGGCTTTTATGGTCCAATTGTGGTAGGTTGGAGTACTTTCAAAGTGATCATTAAAATAGCCCAAACTAGTGATTCATGCATCTGAATCGGCTCGTAGTCAGCCTAACATAACAACGAAAACCAAATGTTTATCGCGATGACGACGAATCACGTGTACTCGTATATGTATATACATATGTAGTTATGTTAGGTACTCCATCAATTATTCCAATGTAGGTCTAAATGGATTAATTTGATTGTTATGCGGAACTGGAGTAGGTATATGCTCCATTGCAATGACATGCAATGTTAAATGGACCATATTTTTTGTATGAAATGTGACAAGTTATGGAGTAATCGGTTGGTCCATAGCGAGCACTCCATGGATTAGCGAATAGGGTAATCGGAATTTTTGCAGGAATATTATACCTACATGCAAATGCAAATGCAAAGATCAAGAACAACTGCAACAATAATGGCAAATAGCAAAATAAAAAGGAGCCACATGTGCACATACAAATTTATGGACGTGTATACCTACATATACAAACAGCAACAACAACAACAACAAACAACAACAACAACAACAAAACCCTAGCGGGTTAAGGAATGCCTGTCGTAAGAGGCGACTAAAATCCACCAGCCTAGAAGGTTGATAATCACAAAAAAATCGCTCGCACGACAGTCGGGCTTGCGTCAGAAGGGACTAGTACCCGAGCGTACCGGATTTATCCAGCAAAAGACTGTCACTTCCTTCGGGGAGTGCCTTGCTGACTACAACAACAACAACAACAGTAAAAACAAAAGCAAGAACAAAGAACCAACAAGAAAAAAAATTAAAAAACAAAAACAACAACAAAGTAAAAGCTAAAATAACAATCAGATAGTAGCAATGACAATAACAATAAAAAATTACAAAAAATCTAGTCGCATTTTAATTCCAAGAAAGCCAGCCCAGAAAAAATCTGGTCATCGCTATTACCTGTCAGGCACGACAGAAGGCCTTGCCATGGCACATCTGACGAGTTCATCAATGGAATGAGCTTCCATTACCCATTCCACGTAATGCAAAGTAGAATGGAGCGCGAAAAATGAACTGGAATAAATACCGTTATTTTCAGTGGAAATTTCCAACATGCCTTACATTTTTCGCCTTCTTTCTCTGCTTCCCTGTAAGGTATTCTTTATTTGATCCGCTAGAATCCTTGCGGTATTGCGTGATTTATTCGTTCGGCGGTAATCCAGTGGCAAGTCCTTCCCTCCAATGACAAGCCCATGCTAATGTCAGGCATTATGTCAACGAATGTGGAAGCGATTGCCAGGGTTTTTCTGGATTACCCTCTTAATTTCACGGTCATCGAGTTTTTTGATGGGAGAAAGGGAACTGTTTACACTAGGCATGGGTAACACTGCGCTGCGCGGCGCAATTGCGCTAACACCAACCCTGGCGTTATTGCGCTAACTCCGATTTGGAAAATGCGCCAACTCAATGTTGCGCCAACTCAATTTTGCAATATAAAACCGACTCAATTTCGTGCGCTAACACCAGCACCAATATAGCGCTAGTGTAAAATGGCACCAGCACAACGCCAATAACAGCACCATAGTATATGTATACGTATGACACCGTCACAATTATGTATGCTTGATAGTGATCTAAGTGACTCTAATTTCCAGCATATTTTCACAAATATACGGAATATGTTTCCAAATGATTGTGAAAATTTAAATTAATTGTGCCCTCGTATATGTAAGCAGACGTGTGCCAAAAGAAATAAAACGGGGATGGTAAACAGTAACAAGCGAAAAAATGTTATTTATCGATTATTCCATGACAATTGCGCTAAAGGTGTTATTGCGCCAGTACCGTGAGTTGGCGCCACGAGTGGCGCTGGAGTTATTGTATCAGCGCCAAAAAAATTGCGCCATTAGCCATGGCTAGTTTACACATCAATATTGATGAGTACCTACTCGTTACTCAGGCATTAATTTTTTTGGGCTATAACTTCTCCATTGCATTCAACCCGACAAAAGCTATACGTACAGACGTACAAAACATCAAAGTCAAATATCTCCTAAATGGGAGCTATTCTAGAAAAATGAATAGCACCATCGTGCTCAACGTGCCCGAGTTATCATTACTAGGTACATATGTATGTATGTCTCATCGCTGTTGATATTTTGCTCGTGCACAGTGTAATTAGTCACATATAAAAGGTACGTACATATCTATGTTATAATTGGTATACTAACTGTGACAAATTGTTTCTCTTCTTCACGTGTTTTGCTGCTTGTACTTTCTTTATTTCTTTTTTTTTTTTTGGAAACTGCACGCAGCCATGAAACTCAAACATAGCACATGCACTATATACACAATCATTCTCTGCACTCTTTGCAACTTCCTTGCGAATACAACTTTTTTTTAACCTCCAAGTAAATGCAAGTACTTTATATCCCATTCCTCCAACAACAAATAGAGAAGCAGGCTGGCCAAACTTTACATACAGACTCAATACAATGTAACCGAATAAGTTTCAACAATATTTGCATATGAAATTGTGTTTACGATGCCAGTTACTATAACTTTATACGTACTTTATACAGTACGTACATATGTACATATGTTTGTATGCATTTGTGTACATGCAGCATCTATAAAGTTGCTGTTTTGTTGACAATGCATGCCGATAGTTTTCATTGTTGCTACAACTTGTGGTTCGTTTCATTCAATCGATGTTGTTTCTTGCAAATACTGGTACACATTCGCTTTTTAAGACTTGGCGTTTGCTGCTACTGCTGCAGTTAAATGCAGTGCGAACGTTTGAAAGCAAATATTTTTATGGTCATATAACTACAACCTACTCAATTTCTTACAGTAAATAACATATTGCTCCAACATAGTAATGCATTCGTATCTAGTAACGGTTGCAGACATCATGGTTGTTGGTTTAACAAACAATGAATATTATTTGCTCTACATACAGTTGCTGCTCATAAATGGGTCATAAGTAAATACTATAAAGCTACTTCTTGGTGCACTAAGCCAATTTAAAATTACTACTGAAGTACACACATATGTATGTATTTCTGCATAAAAATGAACTCTGCGTATCTATGTATGTATGTATGTATGTGCTTATGAATATTTTGAGCATGTGCCAAAATGAAAATTAAATTTGAACAATTTATGTAAAGGTATCTATGAATTTCAATATATGGAAATGGCAGTTGGTGGGAAGAATTCAAATATATCTTGTGTAAAAAAACATCTCCCAGAAAGTAAGCGGTCTTTGTTAACAGAAAAATTTCTAATATCATAAGTTGCTTTCTTTTGCAAGCAAGTTCGAAAAAAACACTAGCTAGCTTAGCGAATTTCATGGACAGCAACAACAAACAGTAAACTAGTTGTATTGGTTAAGCAAGTTGAGTTGAAAGCGCTTAGCAATTTGTCGAGTTGAACAGCTGTGTTGTTGTTATAATAATAATAATAATGATAATAATAATAATAATAATAATAATAATAATAATAATAATAATAATAATAATAATAATAATAATAATAATAATAATAATAATAATAATAATAATAATAATAATAATAATAATAATAATAATAATAATAATAATAATAATAATAATAATAATAATAATAATAATAATAATAATAATAATAATAATAATAATAATAATAATAATAATAATAATAATAATAATAATAATAATAATAATAATAATAATAATAATAATAATAATAATAATAATAATAATAATAATAATAATAATAATAATAATAATAATAATAATAATAATAATAATAATAATAATAATAATAATAATAATAATAATAATAATAATAATAATAATAATAATAATAATAATAATAATAATAATAATAATAATAATAATAATAATAATAATAATAATAATAATAATAATAATAATAATAATAATAATAATAATAATAATAATAATAATAATAATAATAATAATAATAATAATAATAATAATAATAATAATAATAATAATAATAATAATAATAATAATAATAATAATAATAATAATAATAATAATAATAATAATAATAATAATAATAATAATAATAATAATAATAATAATAATAATAATAATAATAATAATAATAATAATAATAATAATAATAATAATAATAATAATAATAATAATAATAATAATAATAATAATAATAATAATAATAATAATAATAATAATAATAATAATAATAATAATAATAATAATAATAATAATAATAATAATAATAATAATAATAATAATAATAATAATAATAATAATAATAATAATAATAATAATAATAATAATAATAATAATAATAATAATAATAATAATAATAATAATAATAATAATAATAATAATAATAATAATAATAATAATAATAATAATAATAATAATAATAATAATAATAATAATAATAATAATAATAATAATAATAATAATAATAATAATAATAATAATAATAATAATAATAATAATAATAATAATAATAATAATAATAATAATAATAATAATAATAATAATAATAATAATAATAATAATAATAATAATAATAATAATAATAATAATAATAATAATAATAATAATAATAATAATAATAATAATAATAATAATAATAATAATAATAATAATAATAATAATAATAATAATAATAATAATAATAATAATAATAATAATAATAATAATAATAATAATAATAATAATAATAATAATAATAATAATAATAATAATAATAATAATAATAATAATAATAATAATAATAATAATAATAATAATAATAATAATAATAATAATAATAATAATAATAATAAGAATAAGAATAAGAATAATAATAATAATAATAATAATAATAATAATAATAATAATAATAATAATAATAATAATAATAATAATAATAATAATAATAATAATAATAATAATAATAATAATAATAATAATAATAATAATAATAATAATAATAATAATAATAATAAGAATAATAATAATAATAAGAATAATAATAATAATAATAATAATAATAATAATAATAATAAGAATAATAATAATAATAATAATAATAATAATAATAATAATAATAATAATAATAATAATAATAATAATAATAATAATAATAATAATAATAATAATAATAATAATAATAATAATAATAATAATAATAATAATAATAATAATAATAATAATAATAATAATAATAATAATAATAATAATAATAATAATAATAATAATAATAATAATAATAATAATAATAATAATAATAATAATAATAATAATAATAATAATAATAATAATAATAATAATAATAATAATAATAATAATAATAATAATAATAATAATAAGAATAATAATAATAATAATAATAATAATAATAATAATAATAATAATAATAATAATAATAATAATAATAATAATAATAATAATAATAATAATAATAATAATAATAATAATAATAATAATAATAATAATAATAATAATAATAATAATAATAATACAATTGCGCTATTATAACTCCGACGAGTTTTATGGCCGAGCTTCTCTCCCAATTCGAGGTGTGCTCCTTTTCCCTACTAATTGGGTGGACCTACAGTTTTATGCCGGCTCCGAACGGCGAGTGCATTTTTTGTGAGAAGCTTTTTCATGGCAGAAATACACTCGGAGGGTATGCCGCCCACTGCCGAGAGGTGATCGCTGCTCTTAAAACAACACAATAATTGGATTTTTACTAATTACTAATTTTTGCTCGGACTGGGGTTTGAACCCGAGACCTCTGGCATAGCAGGCGAGCACTCTACCACGTTTATAATAAAAGTCCGCAAATAAAAGCTTATTGAAGACTTTTATTTTAAAACTCTATATATAACAGTTATTTAGGACTTTTTTAATAAAACTCTATAAGTAACTGCATTGGCGCACCAAAATTTGACAGCACCATAAAAAAATAATTTTATAAAAGATGGTACATGCACAAATATTTGTGTAAATACATGTTGTAAAATCTATGAATATTCGTTTATGTACATTGCGAATGTTTGTCAACAACTACTGATTATGTTTATAAACAAGCAGTGTGGAGACATTTCCCTAAAAGCATGCTGTGGATATTAGCTGAGGTTTGTTATACGCAGCTGTACTTAATAGTACACAGAGTATTATAGTTTTAATCACATAACGGTGGATTGTAACAGAATGAAATAATCGAGATAGATATAGAATTATATATATTAAAATGATCAGGGTGAAAAGAGAAATCGATTGAGCCATGTCCGTCCGTCTGTCCGTCTGTCAGTCTGTCTGTCTGTACGCACGATAACTCGCGCAAAAATTGAAATATTTTGATGAAATTTAGAAAGCAAGTTGGTATCAAGACTGGAACGGATGGTATTGAAAATGGGCGAAATCGGACCATGACCACGCCCACTTTTCCTATATAGAAAAAATTGGAAATTTGGTATCTCAGTCACTAATATAGCTGAAGCGATGAAATTTTACCCACGTGTTTTGCTCAGGCCCCTATGAAGAAATTTGATAAAATTTTGGAAAATGGGCGGTGCCACGCCCACTTATTAAAGGTCAAACATTAAAAGTTTTATAGGTCATAACTCAGAAACCGTAGCAGGTACATTGATGAAATTTGGTACGCGTAATTTACTTACTTAGGAATATGTTTGGACGAAAAATTTTCAAAATCGATTGACGACCACGCCCAAATTTATATATGGGAACTATTAAGGGGCATAATAAAAATATTTTAAGCGATATCTCTGTCAAATATAAAGATATGTCATTGAAATTTTGTTTCATGAATCCAACTATAGACATAAAACAAAAAATAGAAAAATGTTGGGAAATGGGCGTGGCACCGCATCTTTTTGGAAGCAGGAATATACGAGATTTCTTAGCCTATAACTCGACAAATAATTGAGATATTATGACGAAACTTGGTGTGTATACTTTTGTTACTTGTGGTAATACATATTGAAAATTTTAGCGAAACCGGTTGACGACCACGCCCACTTTTATATATGGGTATTCTAAAGTGGCCTAATAAAACATTTTAAGCGATATCTTTGTCAAATATAAAGATAATTCATTGAAATTTTGTGGCATGAGTTCCACAATAGACCGGAAACAAGAAATAGAAAAATTTTCGAAAATGGGCGTGGCACCGCCTCTTTTTAGACAGAGGGATATACGAGATTTCTTAGCCTATAACTTGACAAATAATTGAGATATTATGATGAAACTTGGTTTATAAACTTTTATAACTTGTATTAATAGACACGCAAAAATTTATTGAAATCGGTTTATAACCACGCCTACTTTTTAACAAAGAACACCTTTTGGGAATTTTTAACGTGACATCTTTGTAACTAGAAGTCATAAAGGAATGAAATTTTGCCCAAAGAGTAATATTCAAATGCGTAGTTGGATGACTGATGAAAATGTTGAAAATGGGCGTGGCTACGCCCACTTTATGCAGCACTAAAATACACCGTGATTCTATCAGACGCAAACAAACAATGAAAGCATACAGCTGAGTATCTAATGTTCGATTCCACTCGAACTTAGGCTTCCTTACCTGTATTTTAATAATTTTCCGTTTGATATTGAAAACCGCCCCCCCCCCCCCCAAATATTTTTCTGTGTGCGCCACTGAGTAACTGTTGTAATTGAGTTCTATCTTATCACTCCTGAACAAAACTCTGTTGGTGAGTTTTATTTTTAAAGTCCATGAATAACTTTTACGAAAGACTTTTGTTCATAAAACTCATTTATAATAGCTATTTACAGAGTTTTATTTTTTTATGTCCCGGAATAAAATTCATTTGCTATATTTTTTTAGGTAGCTCCATACTTACATATATACAATTTCAGCGTTTTTTTTAATGTCGACAGAAAAAAATCACCATATACATACAACCGCCCCTTGGATGAATGGCTTAAAGGAAATTTTTAGGGTAAACAACATTATAAATGTTAGAATAGAATATCACTTCATCATCGCTGCACGCTTTGTTCTCTCCTGAAAATTTCTGAATCACTTTATTGCAAGGACCGTAATCATTATGAGTTTTATAATAAAAATCGCCATTTAATCATCATATGTTGAGTTTTTCTATATTTCATCAAAAATAATCATTATTTTTTGAGTTTTATTTTTTTTTTTTTGATCAGAAATAACACTTATTCCTTGAGCGATAAATAATCTTTCAGAAATAATCATTATTGTGTGAGTTTTATTTTTTTGATCAAAAATATCACTCATTCACTCATTCACGAAGTTATATCGATGGGAATTTTTTAGTAATTATGTTCCAGAGCACTTCAGAGAAAATTTGAGTTTTTCGACCTAAGCAAAAAAATAAAACTCAAAGAATAATTTTTATTTCTGAGCGATAAATATATCACTCAAGGAATAAGTTTTATTTTTGATCAAAAAAATAAAACTCAAAAAATAATGATTATTTTTGATTTTTATGGATATTGTTTAAAATTTTTCGATCATAGTGGATTCGGATAGTGCTCTTTCAGCCATGCACACATACAAACTCAATACTCTTCTACGATGTTTGCAAGTATTTGATTTTTTTCACTGAATATATAACGAATAATCATTATTATGGGTCCCTGCTTTATTGTTTTACGTTCAAGCTTCATCTATTAAACTTCGAACTAAGTTTGACACTGAAATTCCACACACAGTTTCAGGTTTTGGTTGTTTGCTTGAGGACTTGCTTCTTGTTTAGTCTAAATATTAAAATATGAAGAAAGTCACTTCTTGTTCAAATTTTGTATATTTGTAAGTTGTAGTCCAATTCAAAAATTTTTGTTAGCCAACTCTTTCTTAACGAATTTAGTACTTGTTTTCGTAAGCATATCAGTGTTCCTGAAAACAGTTTGTGTAATTTACTGCGAAGCAGATGTATATATATATATCTATGGCAGTTTAATTTCATGCACTTCTGTATTTTGTGCAATTAAATTTTATACTTCCATGCATAAGCACTTAAATATTTCAATTAATATTTATTCAACTCTATAAATATACAAAATCACGCTTGATTTGAATTGATTGATTGAAATATTTGAATGAAATACACAAACGGTAATTTTCAGTATGAATTGTCTGACATTTTTATACCTTTCATGAGAATGAAATGGTATTATAAGTTAGTGCCAAAAATTTTTTGTCGAAAGTACCAGAAGGAAGCGTGGGGGACCCACCAAAATATATACCGATATGATCAGAATCACGGGCTGAGTCGATTAAGCCATGTCCGTCTGTCCGTCTGTCCTTCTGTCCGTCTGTCCGGTCGTCCGTCTGTGTGAACGCAAACATGTCCCTCAGTTTTTGAGATATCTGAATGAAATTCGGAATACAGGTATGTTGTTATATGCAGCTGATTATTTTTGTCGGAACCGGCCGAATCGGACCACTATAACATATAGAAAACAACCGATTATTCAGATATACATGAAATTTTTGAATGTAATTTGTGCATAACTTCCCCATTTAAACAGCTAAGGACATGAAACTTTGAAGTAGACGTGCCCATTTTGGCCCAAACAAGGTTACCGAAAATTGTCAAGATCGGACTACTATAACATATAGTTCCACAACATCCGATTATTCAGATATAAACATTTTGGTGTATAACTCCTCCATTTTAACAGCTAACGGCCTGAAATTTTGAAGTATTTGTACCCATATAGACCCAAACGGGATTGCCGAAAATTGTTAAGATCCGACCACTATAACCTATAGCTCCCCTACAACCGATTATTCAGATATAAACATTTTGGTGTATAACTCCTCCATTTTAACAGCTAACGGCCTGAAATTTTGAAGTATTTGTACCCATATGGACCCAAACGGGGTTACCGACAATTGTCAAGATCGGACCATTATAACATATTTCTCCCATACAACCGATTGTTCAGATATAGACATTTTGGTGTATAACTCCTCCATTTTAACAACTAACGGCGTGAAATTTTGAAGTATTTGTACCCATATAGACCCAAACGGTGTTACCGACAATTGTCAAGATCGGACCACTATAACATATAGCTCCCATAAAACCGATTGTTCAGATATAGACATTTTGGTGTATAACTCCCCCATTTAAATAGCCCAGGCACCATTTTTTCTAATAAATTCTTCCATAAATAACCCACAGAATTGAAATTATAAATTATACTAAATTAGGCTATGTACATATGTACATAGGTAACTTTTCATTTCCCCACTCATGAAAGGTATGAAGTCTTCGGTACGGCCGAAGACAGCCGCGCTTTTACTTGTTTTAATTTTTTTTCGCAAAGTTTAGTAACAAATGGTTATGCACAAATTTTGATAATCGTTTTACAAAATTTATTTATTGTACATTTTTATAAAAAAAAAAATTGAAAAACAAAACCACGTAAATAACAATTGTGATTGAATAGATCCATTTTATTAGAAAGTATCTGAATTTATTTGGTATTTAATTACACTCATAAAAGTAGATGAAAGGTTTTTATTACATATGTATGTATGTAAATTTATCATGGTTTTTTCGTATTGCTTTTAAAGCTACTAATTGTCATCAATTTGATCGCTTCCATCAATGAATATCATTAACAATGAAGTACCTGTTTTGTTTCATTGATCTGTACCTAAAATTATTATAATCTTTTATAATTTTTTTTCTAATTAATTAAACCTCAGTTATTGGGTTTTTTAAGAGCAGCCGTCACTTCTCGGCAGTGGGGGGCATACCCTCCGAGTGATTTCTGCCATGAAAAAGCTTATCACAATAAATGCATTCGCCATTCGGAGCCGGCGTAAAACTGTAGATCCACCCAATTAGTAGGAAAAACAAAAGGAGCACAGCTAGAATTGGGAGAGAAGCTCGGCAATAAAACTCGTCAGAGTTATAATAGCGCCATTGTATTATTATGTTATTGTATTTTTATACCCTTCATGAACAAAAATGACCGTCTTCCTCAAATTTAGTATTGATGATATGTCTGATGTGACCAGATCGGACCTTAAGACCAGAGAACTTTATTTAGCTTCCTCATGAACCGGTTCAGTAGCAAAGGCGGAAAAGCGGACACAAGATTTATGTTGGCGTTTAATAATAGATATATGTAGATATAAGTGCATACATACATAGATATACAAAAGTAAACATAATGGAAACAAATAACAAACACAAAACAATTAAAAAAAAACAATGCCAACAAATAATTAAAAAAAAAGTCAACAAACTCTTACCGCAAGTAATTTTCTGGCCTTTAAAACATTACCAAATTGATTATTTTTCTTATTGCAATTCAATATATATCATTTTTGTTCTTGTGCCTTAAACATTTTGAGCTTACGGGCTTAGGTGAAAAAAGGTCGGGAAAAAACCAATATGGATGAATTGATTTGTGGAAATTCATTTAAACCACAAGCCCATTTTATAAATCTGCTTTTTACTAAACAAATCTGTCCATTAAATGCAGCCGTGGTGTTTGTGCTTGGTGGCGCAGTTGGTTTTTATGGGCAGCAAAAAAAAGACAAAAAATATAGTGGATTTACGAAATTGTCGGAATGTTTTTGCTGATTACTTCAGTAGCAGCTCTGCATGGTCATCTACCCTATTTCATTTGTACATTAGTACTTATTGGTTATCGAAAAATATTTTTGTAATTTTTCGTTTTTCTTTTCCATTTTCAGAATGCCCACAATCACAAGTGTCATATTTTCCTACACCACCTGAGTGAAGGGTGTGCGAAATGACTACATTGTCAGGTATTAGGTAAGTAATGTTCTTTTTCAATATACAAAAGTATATATATATGTACATTAACAATATTAACAATATTGTATACATGTGTTCGTTTGTGCAAGCCACATGTAATATCTTAAGTACATAATCCACACAATGCGCCATTACTGAAATTCCTCGAGTGACATTTGAAGTATTGCTTAAAAATGTCTTACCCTTTGCCCTTTTTTTCTTCAATTCTTTACATTCCTGTATACATTTTCTCAATTTACTAACTGTAACATGCGCTCACTCAATAAGCTACCTGCCAGCCATTATACTGACCAAGTATGGATCGAATAAGTAGCAGACGTTTATTGCAAAATCGACTAATTTACCACTATTACTGCCTGCCCAAACACCCAGCTATTTATACCCGACTTTGCTAGAATACAATTAGTCGGGGGAATAAAAGTTTCTAAAAACAAAAAAAAATAAAATAAAATAAAATAAAGGTACTTGTTTCGCACTTTTTATTTGCATTCGATCTCTCAATCGTCGTTCGGTCTCGAGTCCAGTACCGAAACCCGCTAAAGCGAATGAAAGCAAATAACGAATGAAATACGTCATTCGTTCTCAACACACTCGCCAAAGCCGATAATATCGCTGCCTTCTCTAGTTTTGTATCGCAAATCTAGCGAAATCTCACACAGACCAAAACAAAAACGCAAAAATAAACAAGAATACAAACATTAAAGAACAAGTATGAGAAATATCAAAGTGAACCATGATCAGCTACGTGGAGACGGATTATATAGCGAATTGTTACGCTACATTATTCGTTGGCGAATTAAGTTATGTGAAGACGGGCTTTAAGATTTGGATACGTTTTTTCGCTAGAGTCGCATGCAAGACATATGTAGAATATAACTCCGTACAGGCAAGAATCTTTCTGAATAACCCGCACCATTTAAAGGCTCACTATCGGTTATAGAATATTGGTATTCACCTTAAGAAAATTTTCTTGATTTAGTTGTTCTTTTTTTGCTGCTTGGGGACACCGTAAGTTGATATAATCGCCGGCGGCTCTTTCTTTCTCTGCATCTTATTGTTTTCTTCTTTTACTTTCGTGTTATACTTAAGAGTAAACACTTCGAGCTGACAAACTTATGGTCGAATGCCACTATTAATACGAGTAACAACAAAAACAAATACACCAACAATTTTGTGTATCTACTCTACTTTTGTGTAATGAAGTGGTACACTCAGAGAAAAAGCAAGCTAAATTTAAGTCTAGCGGGCTTGAATCAAGCCGAAAACGTCATGAAAGTCTGTTAAGCTTGAAAATGCTAAAATCAAGAATATATTCTTATTTTTAGAACGATTTTTTTGAAAATAAAAAGCTTATATTAAGAATATTTCGTTTTGAAATAAGCTTATATAAAGTTACTTAAAGCACTTCCCATGATTGATTTAAGAATGTTCAACTTTGGTGTAAGAATACTTATACTTGATTTCTCCTTTTTCGAAATTCAAAATCGAAATCGTTTAACCCACCTAACAAAAATAAAAAATAAAAGGTTTGGTTATGTACATATACATATGTATATGTATATGTAATTTGTTTAATTACTATATTATATATGCATGTGTAGATTATAAAGCCAAAATTAATTGTGTATGCAATAGGGGTCTTAAAATAATGTTAGAACTATGTAGTTCTTATTACAAATATTTAATTCTGATAATAACTTAAAATCATTATTTCGTCGTACCATACGAAAACTAACATCAGATTTTTTGTGGCTGACGAAAAGTAAAAAGTTCAAGTTTTGGCCGACGAAAAGTAATAAAATCGAGTTTTGGCTGACGAAAACTAATAAAATCCACTTTTGGCTGACGAAAACTATCAATTTCGTTTAAACAACAACAATTTTAATGTAAAAACAGTATATAATTACTGATAATTTTCGTCAGCCAAAAGTCTATTTTATTACTTTTCGTCAGTCAAAACTCGATTTTATTACTTTTCGTCGGCCAAAAGTCAAATGTTCTACTTTTCGTACAGAATTTTTTTATTGATAGCTTTCGCCAGAAATTTTAAATATGTTAGTTTTCGTATGGTACGACGATTTATACAATATGCTTGTAAAGGTAAAGTTACAATTATTCTTGGTTGCTTGCTTTTCCGACAGGGTAGGAATATCATGTATTGTGGAATGATATTCTGTCATCCCTTATCATGTTTGGTTTGGGGAGCGAAAAAGGACACTGAAAATTACACATATCAGCTGATATTTCGTTTACTATTAGATCTTCATCAAATTCGGTTTCGGTTTCATATAAAGTTGGATATTTGGTTCGCATTATCTCCACTACCACTACCATCCTTGTTCTTTTTCTATTCCCTGAGGGAAAAAGAGGCATTTAGATGCATACATACATATTTCATTCTTATATAATATATACTATACATACACATACATACATATGTACAAAATTATTGAATAAAATAAGAACTTAACTAACCTCTATGGTTTTTCAATTGGAGAAAAAGCAACAATTTCAATTACAGGAGAGTCTTGTGCTGGTGATACATATGTATTACAGCTCTTTGTCTGTTTATTTGTTAAATAAATACTTAATACTTCGAATTTTTCCATCATGCTAAATTGTTTTTTTTTTCTTTTGATTGAAAAAATTTTCTTTGTCACGCAAACATTTGGTCATAGTATTCTTAAATTAATAATTTCATTCTTAAAACGAGATTTTTTCACTTTTTTATATTGTTTTAAGAATACCGTTCTTGATTCAAGAATGTGGAAATGTAAATTGAATTTATTTTTCCTTAATTTCCATAATTCTTAAATCAAGTACGACACAGCTTTTTCTTAGCCCGCAACTTTTCTCTGAGTGTAAAATAAGAACTTTTTTGTAGGGCTTCTTCACTTCACTGTTCAATACATGTGACAAGATTTTATTATGTGTATATCTTTTGTAGTTTTATATACATATACTGCGAGTGGCGGTATGCCCATCCGTATTTTATTGTGAAAACTTCTGAGCCATTTGCTTTATGCTCTCGTTGTTGATGGTGGTGTACGTACATACATTTTGGATTAATTTCGGAATGTTTTGGGTTTACATATAAATAAAAATTTTCCCTGCGAATTATGTAGAACCTAATGACAGTTTTGGTATTCTGTGTAGTTGAGCTTTAGTTGATCTTATCAAAGCTCCATTAAGCTGAGCATAATTGTCCTCTAGCTTTAGCTGACCTGAATAACAGCTTTCAGTTTTCTGTGGTTGCAACTTTTCCCTTGAACAACTCTACTACGTAAGCTTAAAACATACACATATATATGTACGTATTTACGCCAACCCTGCAGTAAATTTGTTTCACTGCTCAAGGATCAGTGATGATTCTTTGTTGAATATTCATCACTGTCGTCATATTTTTATTTGTTTTTGTTTTTTTTTTTCTGAGGAAAGCAAACCATTTATATGAAAAATTCAGCAGTCTTTATATGAAAGTATTCACTGATGCCTCCTCGTCATAGGTGAATTGCATCAGTGATTCATTAAGGATTCATTGCGGATTTTTACTGCAGGGAATGTGTCCTTACACAAAATACAAGTGTAAACTGGGCAGGTGTATAAAGTTTAACATGCTACATTTACCATTTCCATTTACCACTTTGGTCGGCTTTAAAGCGGATTACGAAATTGTTACTTAACTAATACGGATATCATATTTGTTATTTGCAGGCGCACGTGTATTTATTACAGTGAAAACTGTTACACGTACAAAAACATGACACAAAAATGTTAAAATATAAAGTTAAAGAAAAAATAACTTGTTTGCTTTTAATGTAAAAATTTAAAGAAAAGCTTAATGTTTAAAAACAAAAAAAAAAAAATATTACGACACAACTATACTGCGCTTCGTTTTATAGCAGTTTTATTTTTTTTTATAAATTTTTGTACAGCTAACATATGTATCACATTATTAATTAAACGCATAACACATTAATTAATTAATGCTTCATAACAACTCTACTTACATACTACAATTAAAATTCTTTTCATTCCATTTCAAAACCAAAATAGTGTTAATTATTAGAAAAGCATTGCAGAAACAATTAAATACATAATTATGTATGTTATTCGATATAATTTAATTCATAGCAGCTTTTTTATGGCTTACAAAAATACTGCTGCTTTTGTATTTTTTCTTATCATTTTACCAACGCGAATAACTTTATACGGTAATTAAATCAAGCACATTAATTAATGACAGCTATTTAACCGCATTTGAAATCAGCGTATATGTACATACATATGTATATTCACGTCGACACATCATTTGCAAATAAGAGAAATAATTAAAAATATTTCAGATGTTATATGTATGGTGGCCGATATTTCTGTTCATCGTCATCTTCAACTTCAACTACATCTTCATCTTCATCTTCATTCATCATTTTAGGTGGCAGTAGCTCTTTAACCCTTTGCTTAATTTTGTACGATATATCGACCAAATTTTTCGTGTCCCTTTACATGATTTTTTTGTTAAAACTAAGCACTATTTTTGCCAAAGAAAGCAATATTATATTAATTTGAACTCTTCCCTATCTAATACAGCCAGAAATTATATAATTTTTGTAAAAAGTTTCTCAGAAAAAAACATATTCTTCACATGCTCCCTTTCAGGAATGCAATTGTTCTAGGAGTCACCATAAAAATCGATTTTTATAAATTTAATAAAAGCAAAGGTGCCCAAAATTTATGAAGTTTTGTGTATACAATGCCCTACCGAATATAATAAAAATATTAAATAAAATAAATATACGTAAAAATTAATTTGAGACCTGCGCAAAAAAAGTGTACGATTTATCGTACAAAATTAGCTAACTCAAATGTACGATATATCGTACATAATTAATTTGGTCGATATATCGTACAAAATCCGCGAAAGTTGCTGCTCAGTGCTGCTTGTTACGTTAAATTCAAACGCAAATTTTTCGACGTTGCGTGGCACGTAGCTGCTTTAGATAGTTATACACAGCGCAAAATGAAGTTTCAGAATTTGAACAAACTCAAAATTTTTAAACTAAAATGTTAATTGAATTACAAATAGCCATAGGTTGCATGCGACGTGGTAGAATGACAACATTTTGGTATCCTACGATTTCAATACAGATTTTTAAGGATACGATGTCACTAAAAAGCTTCATGCTGTTACGACAGAATCTACACTCAAAAAAAAAAATACTCAGATTGTGGAAAAGTGGGAATTTTCATTGTTTTGATGTACAATTTTCTTCAAATCAAGGAATAAAACCATCGTTTTAAAGAAAATTGTACATCAAAACAATGACAATTTTCTTTAGCGCCGAATCATTCCCACTTTTCCACAATCTGAGTAATTTTTTTTTTCAGTGTACATTTTATTGACAAATTCTATAAAGTTCGTCCGTTAGTCGAATCAGTACAAAACCGTTCAATATTCACTTATGTATTTAAAAAAAACACTAGAAATAAAATCTTTTTTCTTTCCTATCGAATAAATACATGCATATGCATACACTAAAAAAACTTCTCGCGATCTAAGATATATTTTTTTTTATTATTTTGAACACGCGTTCCACTACATTATTTTTCTTTGTTTTCAGTAAATTATCTTAAAAATAGTCAAACATATTCGTTGCAATGGTGATTTGTTTGAAAATTCAACTTATCAAATTAAGAAAATCAAATATTCAAAACAAGGACAAGTTGGGAATGGAATGACGCTTAAGAAATTTTTCCTTATTTTGATGTATGAATTTCTTTAAAACAAGTATATGAAACCATGTAAGTAACTTTATTTCATAATCCTTTTAACATGTTTTAAGGAAAATTTGCTCAAAACAAAGAAAGTGTTCAATACAGGGAAGTAATTCCTTTGAACGCTAAATATAACGTTTTTTCTCTCAGTGCATACATATTTTTATATCCTTAACTTAAATTACAATTTAAAAATATGTGTCGCAATGAATTTTGTATTGAGGTTACAGCTTTTAAGTTTAAAATTATATTTTTTTATTTTGTCTTTACTAAATTTTTTTTAATGTATATATGTATTTTTTATATATAAGAATTATGTATTTAAGTATGAATTTTATTAAATCTGGAAAGAAGTCACAATTTTTAAGCTTAATATTAAAAATATCTTTATTTTGTTGCTTTAAAAAATGTTTGTTTAAAAAAGTCTAAACAAATTTTATAAGCAAAATTTGCAAGATTTTGGCTCATTTCACGAACTTTGTACGATATATCGTACAAATTTCAAAGGGCTGTAAAACCTAAACTAATTAATTTTTTTTAAATTTTCTTACAAATTATGCTTATTTAGGACTAAATGAATGAAATATGTGCCAATCGATTTTTTTCCTCCACGGGTAAAGAAATTGAAAACAAAGGGTTAAATAAAAGTTACTCATACGCACAGTTGTACCAACGCGCCAAGTAAGCATTTTGTAAACCAGAACATCAAACAAAGCCAAAATGGATGTACATACATAAGTAAGAACCTACTCTGAAAAAAAAAACGTTGTGAATACAAAGACTTTTGCAGTTAAATGAAAAACTTTCCGCTGTTGAAATGTGCCCAACAACGCTCCGTTGTTGTTTCAAAGATGCGAGCGTTTTTGATTCAAATACTTTTCGTATTTAAGTTAACAACGAAAACTGTTGAATGAAATACTTTTACATTTAAGTTAACAGTTTTTGCTTTTGAATTAACAGCAAAAAATTTTAGTCCAAAAGCGAGTACTGTTGATTCAAATACTTTTGTTTTTAAGCTAACAACTTTTGCTTTTGAATTAACCGCAAGGGTTTTTGGTCGAAAAACGGGCACCATTGAAACAAATACTTACGCATTTAAGTTAACCTCAAGACAATTATAAAAATAGTATTTTTTTTAATATAATAGATATTATTTTATTTTATTTTTTTATACATATAATACATGTAAGAATGTTTACATATCGAGCCCTAACCGCCATAAAGTGTATCCAACAAAATTATCGATTTTAGCGTTTTCAAGGAAATCAATAACTTATTATAGTACGCATCAACTCCCACAATTTCATAGACTTAGGGCCGGTCTCACCACCTCCGGTTAAGCACTTAACCAGAGATTTTTGCCCGGTGAAGCAATTTATTTGACAGCTCGCCATACAATTTACGTCAAACTAACCAGCGATTAAATTAACCACAGATTGTGAAACCGGCCATAAATAAATTTCAAGGCTGATTACCAACTGTATTAAAAGAAAATAAAAAAAAACATCCTGTAAAATTTAATTTTTGTTGGATACACTTTTTGGCGGTTGGGGCTCGATATGTAGTAAGATTAATACTAAGGCCCGCTGTCACCAAACGAACTTTACTCATTCATCCATTCACCATTTCCAAACGCATCAGTACATCTGCAGACAACTCTCACGACATCAAAACAAGCTGAGTTTATCAATATATCGCTAGCTTAGAGTGCAAATTGTGTAAGTCCTTTTTTAAAACTTTGTAGGAGAGACAAAAAACTAAAAATAAAAAAAATTCAAAATGAAAAAAAAAAAATTTCTTGTCATGTAAATATTTTGGACTTACACAATTTTCTTCGCTTTTTGGACTTACACAATTTGCGTATCACTGAATAACAATGAGTAGAAATATGGCAAGAGCCACAGACTGGTTTAGCGCGGGGCGTATTTGATTTTTCTAGCGTTCTACATAAAAATACACTTTTTCATAAAAATGGACTTACACAGTTTGCACTCTAAGCTAGCGATATATTACTTTTTGTTTAATTAATTTTTTTATTTATTTATGTATGTATGTATGTATGTATATTACTTTATTTTATTTTAAAATTGAAACAAATTGAACGAATTTGAAAAATTTTGTTTATTTTTTTATTTTTTCTTTCAAATTCTTCTTTCTTTTTACTTAAAAAATGTTTAACAGCAAGCGAGTTTTTGAATCAACAACGCACGTCTTTGAATTAACTACGGAAATTTGTTGAATCAAAAACTTTGCCGTTAAAACAAATACTTTTGCTGTTGAATCAAATACGGAGATTCAACAGCGGAAAGTTGTTGATTTAACTACGGGTATTTTTTTCAGAGTAATTCGTCGAGAGTTGTACATACATATGTAGGTGAGTGTGTCGCTATCCTTCCAGGTACCCACAACGCCACCAAGTTTCGGTTTCTGCGCGTCGCTTCCGCTATTGTTTACAGCAAGCGCCGCTCAACACCGCAAAGTAGCGCATTCTAATGTACATTTTATGTAAAACAATAAGGTATTTGTGGATTTACACAAAAAAAAAAAATAAAAAACAAGAACTGTCAGTGTAGTTTTTCATTCATTGGTTTCCTCATTTTGTCGTTTATTCTAAAAGTTTTGGTGACTGCTTCTCTTCCGGTGCAACAAAGCAACTAGATTTGGTTTGTGAAAACAAAAATAATACAGATTTGGGTTGTATATTGTTTAAAAAATGCTTTCGCTTTTCAAAACGTTCACTCTAAACTTAAGCAAAATTTAATTTATGCGAAATACATAAATTTACTTGATTTTTGTAACGGTCGATTTATTTTGAAAATGAAGGCAGCATGAAGTTAATCTTCATGATGGTTATTCAAAATCAGTATAATGGTTAATCAAAACATCTTCCTTGAAAGCAACTCTCTTCATTCAATATCTTGCAACTTATAATAATTTGCTTGGGCGAATACCTATATAAGTGAAATACTTCAACGATACTGCTAAAATAACTTTTCCTAAAATGTATGCTTTTGCTGCCAAAATTAAATACAAAGTTTCATGACAGTTTAAGTTCCAGAAATTGCCAAAAGCTCTGCCGATATACTCGTACCAGTATGTATAATTTAAAGATTATGCAAATTTTATTTATAATGCAATTGGCGCGTATAGTTGGAGAAACGTTGAAAAGATATACATACATATGTACGTACGTACGTATGAATGCATGTAAAAATTTATTTCTATGTAGTTTTAATAGCTTTAAAGGTTTTTGGCAGTATGACCTTTAAAATTTATTTTTGAGATTCACAGCAAACTTTTGAAACGTAAATATGTACATTGTGGTAACCTTTTGCTTTGGAAAAAATAAGAATTTCACATATGAAACGAAAGAGGTTTAGACTTTAATGATTAAATAAATATCATATAAAAAAATTACTAAAAATTACTAAAGCTCTGCCGATATACTCGTACCAGTATGTATAATTTAAAGATTATGCAAATTTTATTTATAATGCACTTGGCGCGTATAGTTGGAGAAACGTTGAAAAGATATACATACATATGTACGTACGTACGTATGAATGCATGTAAAAATTTATTTCTATGTAGTTTTAATAGCTTTAAAGGTTTTTGGCAGTATGACCTTTAAAATTTATTTTTGAGATTCACAGCAAACTTTTGAAACGTAAATATGTACATTGTGGTAACCTTTTGCTTTGGAAAAAATAAGAATTTCACATATGAAACGAAAGAGGTTTAGACTTTAATGATTAAATAAATATCATATAAAAAAATTAATAAATTGTAAGAAATTTACTTAGGGTTTTAAGGACATTAAACATTTTTAAAAGCCAGCTATTAAATTGTTTTTCTTACATTTCACACAAACATATCATGAACAAAAAAAAAGGAAAACCAGTAGGCCCAAATATCTACAAATCATCAATACTTTTTTCATTACATTTGCTTTAGGGAACATAACAACTTCCATGACTATGGCCAATGAATAACGCACGGCGATGGCCGCCTTCGCATGCATGACTCGGTATAGTAAAAAAAGTAATGAAGCGGAAGCTTCGGGCTTTCATTCCAAACCGCATGCTTTTTTCATATGGTCGTTATTATACTCATGTTAGGAGTTCAGCATGCATTGCAGCTGTGTTGTAGTGCTGCCTACCACCTAACTTTGTTATGTACTTCATTCGTATAAATTTTTCTGTTTCGGCTTACTCTTCTTAACTCCTGCTCAATTTGTACGTGCCGCGGTATATCTAACAAAGCAAGTATCCATGAAAAAAAGTCCCATCACCGCAATGGGAACTTATAGAGGTGACAAAAACTCTTGGTATTTTTTCATGCATTATTTACCATTCTCAGATTGTTACTGAAGCATTTGGTATAAAGCGTATACTATTTGCATCTTCACTTATGTAGATAGGTACATACATATATGAAATGAAATGCTGCCCTTTGATTGAACAAGTCCTAGGAAAATACTAGTTGACTAATGGCGTTTTCTTTTCTCGAAATAATGTTGCCCTGTTTGATTTTCTTAGCCATTTTGTAAGTTTGTCTAGTCCTTTCACCAAATATTGGCTTCTAACTAAGTAAGAGGGCACCCTTATCTACAAATTCAGCCATTTTATAGAAAGTCAGGATACGTAATTCGATAATTGGGATATAGGAGGGCAACATTTTTTCGTAGAAAAGAAAACGCCATAATTAAAGTAACTAGTTAAAGTAATAATTAAATTAAATGATTTTTTTTTTAATTTTTGTTCAATAAAAAGAAAATAAAAAAAAAAATTATCATTCGCCTCGACAGCGACGGGATTCGAACCAGATTGAAAGTCAGACGCGTTGGCTTTGTGATTGTTTTAAGCGTGTCAAATGCTGCACTTAAATGGCAAATATAAACCGTAGAATTTGAGGGAACTTTCGGTTTGTTCAAAACTATCAAAGAGGTAAAAATTCAGCGCTGGATAATTTACACCGCCAATGACATCGCCATGTTAAACTCGCCAGTTGCCAACATGCAAAATAAATTTAGCTCGCACTAGTAGTTCCGAAAAATTTAGTAGAAGCGCAACAATGATGAACTAGAGATTTTCCGCACACTGCTTGTATTTATATGTTTAAATAAATGTTGATATACGTAAATTTGTGCCACATGCCAGCACATTCTCAAAGCACTTGACTCAGCCAAGCCGGCTTGTGCTTGTTGGCACTGAAGATTTGCTTTCTTTGCGCGGCGAAAAATGCATTCCCGCAACGAGTAAATATACATATTTACTAAAATGACTTTGATCTCGACGGAATATTATAGTATAAAACAAAAATATATTTAAATTAAAATTCAAAGAAATATGTGAAAATAGCGCAAGGAAAGCAGAAACACAATGAAAAGGTTTTAGTGTGGCATGTGCTACGTACACATGTATGTATGTACATATGTATGTATGTATGTACCCAATAAACATTCTTCTTCATTTTCAATTTGAGGTTCATTTGAGAAGTAATACTGATTTCAGACAGAAAGTTAATGTAGTACATTACATTTATAATTTAACAATCAATTTTTGTGTTTCACATACACTCAATTAACAAGGAGATGTCAATTTTCATAAAATAATTTGTTGCTATTGACAATAATTTTTGAATAAATAATCCCAGTAAACATTCGGGTCATAAAAGAGTCCGAAAGGAATCCCAAACTGGAGCATTCACACTCAATATGAGCTCATTTTGGAGTCCGAAATGTATGTATTTCTGTTCTTAAGGTGGTCCCCTGATATGAGCCTAATTTCATAAATTTTATGAGCCTGAATATGTGGTAAAACCAAAAAAAATTATTTTGTTTTTGTATTTTTCTTCCTCTGACCCAATTCTCTTCATCCTCTCTCTCCATTCATCACAGATTATTTTCTTCTTCTCTCATTGGTTGCGTTCAGAAGTCGCAACTGTTGAGCAAAACACCGAGCGGAAAGTGATATAATTTGCGCCTTCTGAACGAGCTGATACCGACAAAAAACAAATTATTATTATAATTACCTATCCCCAACATAGTCGGCAATAGCTTCGCTGCTTTGAAACATTTTTATTACATTCAAAAATTCATAAATATATGTAGGTATTTAAATTTTTGTACATATGTCAAAATCATAAGCACAACATGTTGTCCGAAGTGAGCATAAACAATTTATGATGGAAAAAAGTGTCCAAACTCACATCATGTTTAGTTGATCAGAAATACTCAACTTTGCGTTCAGAAGATAAAACCACAACTGTTGCGCAACCGTTGGGATTCTGAACGCAACCATTGTGGAACCTTCATTGCTTGCTTTATAGTGTTGTCCATTTGTATTTTCCTCCGGATTCGAACCTGAAATTCAATACAACGCCATAATATAGTGGAACATTCAACATTATATTGAACTTTAGTGATACTTTTATACCTACTTCCCATTTTTCGAATTACAATTATCATTTAAAAAAACAAGAAAAAAAATTATAAAAATGTTTCCTTATAGCTTAAACAGAATCAGCGTCGGACGAATTTTCGGCTATCGCCTGTCAAATAAATTATTTGGAACTTGATAAAAACATGTAATAAAACAAAAATATATGTTTTTTGATGTGGAAAAAATTGAAAATGTAAATTATTTGGAACTTGATAAAAACATGTAATAAAACAAAAATATATGTTTTTTGATGTGGAAAAAATTGAAAATGTATACAGAAGCGAAGAGTCAATTGAAGAAGTAAGGAAACATCGTAATTATAAAAATATGCATATGGCCGCTGTGGTGCAGTGGGTAGAGTGCTCGCCTGCTATGCCAGAGGTGGCGGGTTCAAAACACGGTCCGAGCAAAATACCAAAACAATTTTTCTAATTAGTAAAAATCCAATTATTGGGTTTTTTAAGAGCAGCGGTCACCTCTCGGCAGTGGGTGGCATACCCTCCGAGAGTATTTCTGCCATGAAAAAGCTTCTCACAAAAAATGCATTCGCCGTTCGGAGCCGGCATAAAATTGTAGGTCCGCCCAATTAGTAGGAAAAACAAAAAGGAGCACACCTCGAATTGGGAGAGAAGCTCGGCCATAAAACTCGCCAGAGTTATAATAGCGCCATTGTATTATATTATTATTATTATGCATATGGCAATTTGGCATTGATTCTATTTTACTGGGTGATATTCGGAAACAAATGTCATCGCCGCACCACGCGAAAACACGTCCGGAGATCGGTTCTGTTTAAAGCTTAAACTCACACATATTTCACACATGTTTGTGATTCATATCCGACTCCAAATTATGAGTGCTCTGAGAATGTTTGCTGGGATAATAAATTCATGCCAAAACTAATTGACGGTTGACACTGAAAATTTCAAAATTAAAAAAAACGAACTTACCTCCCAGAGTTGTATTGGATTTTTATTCGATTAAAAATTCAATTAATTGGTAATGGATCCATTAAGAATTGAACTTCTGTATGGAAAATCGAGCTTCATTATTGACTTAATGAAGAAAATGTGCATAATTACTCCATTAACCGCCTGTGTGAAATCAGTATAAGCGTGAAATACTAAAGTGAGCTTTTGAAATATGAAACAAGTAAGGAAGCCTAAGTTCGAGTGGAATCGAACATTAGATACTCAGCTGTATGCTTTCCTAATTTGTTTGCGTTTGATGGAAACACGGTGTACTTTATATAAAGCGAGTGCCGCATAAAGTGGGCGTAGCCACGCCCATTTTCTAAATTTTTATCAGTCATCCAACTAAGCATATGAATATTATTCTTTGTGCAAAATTTCATTCCTTTATGACTTCTAATTGCAAAGATGTCACGTTACAAATTCCCGAAGTGTGTTCCAGAAATATCTTTGTTAAAAATTAGGCCTGGTCATAAACCGATTTCAATAAATTTTTGCGTGTCTATTAACACAAGTTATAAAAGTGTATAAACCAAGTTTCGTCATAATATCTCAATTATTTGTCGAGTTATAGGCTAAGAAATCTCGTATATTCCTTTGTCTAAAAAGAGGCGGTGCCACGCCCATTTTCCAAAATTTTTCTATTTTTTGTTTCCGGTTCATTGTGGAACTCATGCCACAAAATTTCAATGAATTATCATTATATTTGACAAAGATATCGCTTAAAATGTTTTTATTGGGCCACTTTATAAGACCCATATATAAAAGTGGGCGTGGACGTCAAACGATTTCTCTAAAATTTTGAACATGTATTACCACAACTAATAAAAGTGTACACACCAAGTTTCGTCATAATATCTCAATTATTTGTCGAGTTTTGGGCTCCGAAATCTCGTATATTTTTGCTTCTAAAAAGAGGCGGTGCCACGCCCATTTTCCAAAATTTTTATTTTTTTTGTTTTATGTCCGTAGTTAGACTCCTGCCATAAAATTTTAATGATATATCTTTATATTTGACAGAGATATCGCTTAAAATGTGTTTATTAGGTCACTTTATAATACACATATATAAAAGTGGGCGTGGCCGTCAACCGATTTTAACAATTTTGCTTCAAAATGTTTGCCTAGGTAAGTAAATCATGCGTACCAAATTTCATCGATATATCTTCAACGGTTTCTGGGTTATGGCATATAAAACTTTCAATGTTTGACCCTTAATAAGTGGGCGTGGCACCGCCCATTTTCCAAAATTTCGTCAAATTTCTTCATAGGGGCCTGAGCTCAACACGTGGGTAAAATTTCATCGCTCCAGCTATATTAGTGGCTGAGATACCAAATTTCCGATTTTTTCTGTATAGGAGAAGTGGGCGTGGTCATGGTCCGATTTCGCCCATTTTCAATACCAACCGTCCCAGTCTCGATACCAACTTGCATTTCAAATTTCACCAAAATATCTCAATTTTTACGCGAGTTATCGTGCGTACGGACGGACGGACGGACGGACGGACATGGCTCAATCGATTTCTCTTTTCACCCTGATCGTTTTGATATATATAAGTCCATAACTATCTCGATTATTTCATTATGTTACAATCCACCGTTATGAAATCAAAATTATAATACTCTGTGTACTAGTACAGCTGAGTATAAAAATAGCTCACAAACATAATACCTAATACCTTAGTTGTTAATACTAATTTATATGATGCAACAATCAGAGCGACAAGAAGAGGCTAATCATCAAAGCAAAACAATCAAGCATCAATTGTGTCACCATACTCCGCCTATTCCTAGTACACCTTTGTGCACCTACGTACTTATCTAAACGCGTGTTGAATAAATTTTGTTTTCTTTGTTTTGTTATCATTTCAGCGTAAATCAAAATATCTACCTATAGATCTAATGTAAGTTAAATATCTACATACATATGTATGAATGTACCTACATGTACATATCAACAAATTTGCACAATTTCAATTCCCTAACGTACAAATTGACGTAATTCTCTCAACAAGCCTACAATGAATTCCGCTTAAGTGGCTCAAACATGAAATAATCGCATACATAACAAGAATGGCGGTATGGTATGGTATGTTTGTATGTAGGAATGTGTACAAATACCGTTATCCGCAGCACATGCCACTTTTGTTCGGTCGCTAGACAGCGCCATTCAAAATACAGCTGTATCAAGGACTTTTCTATTGCTGCTGAGCTGTGTGTAAGTAGAAAGAGAAAATTTTACTGCATTAAGCTTTATTATACTCAGCTGTACTAGTACACAGAGTATTATAGTTTTAATCACATAACGGTGGATTGTAACAGAATGAAATAATCGAGATAGATATAGACTTATATATATCAAAATGATCAGGATGAAAAGAGAAATCGATTGAGCCATGTCCGTCCGTCCGTCTGTAACCACTCTAACTCGCGCAAAAATTGAGATATTTTGATGAAATTTGGAATTCAAGTTGGTATCGACACTGGGACGGTTGGTATTGAAAATGGGCGAAATCGGACCATGACCACGCCCACTTCTCCTATATAGAAAAAATCGGAAATTTGGTATCTCAGCCACTAATATAGCTAGAGCGATGAAATTTCACCCACATGTTGAGCTCAGGCCGCTATGAAGAAATTTGGTGAAACTTTGGAAAATGGGCGGTGCCACGCCCACTTATTAAGGGGCAAACATTGAAAGTTTTATAAGCCATAACTCAGAAACCGTAGCAGATATATCGATGAAATTTGGTATGCGTGATTTGCTTACTTAGGCAAAGGGGGGGGGGGGGGTGCTCAATAATATTTGAACATGAAAATATTCGGTTCGTGCAACTAGTACAAAAATATACCTAGTTGCGAAATTAAGGAGTACGATATATGAAATCTCAAAAAAGTCAAAATAAAATTATTAGTAACAAGTAAGGAAGCCTAAGTTCGAGTGGAATCGAACATTATGTATGCTTTCATTGTTTGTTTGCGTTTGTTCGATATAGGGTGTATTTTATATGACACGAGTGCTGCATAAACAGGGCGCAGCCACGCCCATTTTCAAAATTTGTATCAATCATCCAAATAAGCATATAAATATTATTGTTAGTGCAAAATTGCATCCCTCTATGACTTTTAGTTACAAAGACTTCACGTTACAAATTCCAAAAGGGTGTTCCAGAAATATCTTTGTTAAAAAGTAGGCGTGGTCATAAACCGATTTCAATACATTTTTGCGTGTCTATTAACACATGTTATAAAAGTGTATAAACCAAGTTTCGTTATAATATCTCAGTTATTTGTCGAGTAATAGGCTCGTAGATTCCTTTGTATAAAAAGAGGCGGTGCCACGCCCATTTTCCAAACTTTTTTATTTTTTGTTTCCGGTCTATTGTAGAACTCATGTCACAAAATTTTAGTGATAGATGTTTATATTTGACAGAGATATCGCTTAAAATGTTTTTATTAGGTCACTTTATAATACCCATATATAAAAGTGGGCGTGGTCGTCAACCGATTTTGGTAATCTTTCGTCCACACATTTGGCTAAGTAAATATATCACGCGTACCAAATTTCATCGATATATCTTTAACGGTTCTGAGTTATGGCTTATAAAACTTTCAATATTTGCCCCTTAATAAGTGGGCGTGGCACCGCCCATTTTCCAAAATTTTTATATTTTTTGTTTTATGTCCCTAGTTGGACTCCTGCCACAAAATTTCAGTGATAGATCTTTATATTTGACAGAGATATCGCTTAAAATGTTTTTATTAGGCCCCTTTATAGTTCCCATATATAAAAGTGGGCGTGGCCGTCAACCGATTTTGATAATTTTTCGCCAAAACATTTGTCTAAGTAAGAAAATTACGCATATCAAATTTCATCGATATATCTTCAACGGTTTCTGAGTTATGACATATAAAACTTTCAATGTTTGCCCCTTAATAAGTGGGCGTGGCACCGCCCATTTTCCAAAATTTTTGTACTTTTTGTTTTATGTCCGTCGTTGTTCTCCTGCCACAAAATTTCAGTGATAGATCTTTATATTTGACAGAGATATCGCTTAAAATAGTTTTATTAGGTCACTTTATAATACCCATATATAAAAGTGGGCGTGGCCGTCCACCGATTTTGATAATTTTTCGTCAAAACATTTGTCTAAGTAAGCAAATTACGGATACCAAATTTCATCGATATATCTTCAACGGTTTCTGAGTTATGACATATAAAACTTTCAATGTTTGCCCCTTAATAAGTGGGCGTGGCACCGCCCATTTTCCAAAATTTTTGTACTTTTTTTTTATGTCCGTAGTTGGACTCCTGCCACAAAATTTCAGTGATAGATCTTTATATTTGACAGAGATATCGCTTAAAATGTTTTTATTAGGCCCCTTTATAGTTCCCATATATAAAAGTGGGCGTGGCCGTCAACCGATTTTGATAAGTTTTCGCCAAAACATTTGTACAGGTAAGCAAATTACGCATACCAAATTTCATCGATATATCTTCAACGGTTTCTGAGTTATGACATATAAAACTTTCAATGTTTGACCCTTAATAAGTGGGCGTGGCACCGCCCATTTTCCAAAGCTTCATCAAATTTCTTCATAAGGGCCTGAGCTCAATACGTGGGTAAAAGTTTATCACTCTAGCTATATTAGTGGCTGAGATACCAAATTTCCGATTTTTTCTATATAGGAAAAGTGGGCGTGGTCATGGTCCGATTTCGCCCATTTTCAATACCAACCGTCCCAGTCTCGATACCAACTTGCATTTCAAATTTCATCAAAATATCTCAATTTTTACGCGAGTTATCCTGCGTACGGACGGACGGACGGACGGACGGACATGGCTCAATCGATTTCTCTTTTCACCCTGATCATTTTGATATATATAAGTCTATATCTATCTCGATTATTTCATTATGTTACAATCCACCGTTATGAAATCAAAATTATAATACTCTGTGTACTAGTACAGCTGAGTATAAAAAAGCAGCGATTTTAAATATTTTTTGACATACTGAGCACCCGACGCTTTTCCTTAAATACTTATATTTTCGTTCATCATTTTGTTTCTAATTAAATTATTTCTCAATTTTTAGTACGATTATTAAGATTAAAGCGTGTTTTTTTAAGCTATTATTTATTTATTTTCTGTATATCTGCAATGTACAGAGATCAACCGTTACAATTTTATGATATGTAGAGTAGGCATATAACAAATTTTGACGAAAAATTTGGCATACCACCACGTGGTGGCAAATATTGTACAAGTAATGAATATCACTTTTTATGTGATTTCGGTTCAAAAACGTTCCGCGCAAAAATGGATTTCTAAAAAAAGTCAGATTTTTTTTTAATTTTTTTTTTAATATTTTTATTTTTACATTTTTGCCAATTGTTATCTGAAATAAGTTTTAAGTTTAAAGTACTGAAATATTTATATGTGCATTTCATTAATTCAATTTATCTCTCTAATTTAAGACTCTATTTAGTTATCTTTGGGCATGTAAATATTATATTACATATTTGGTAATTCGTTTATATATAATGATTAGTTTTAATCCGCTGATAATGTATACGGTATATAAAAACTTGTGGTATATGCCACCTTCCTTAGGAAAAATTTATATGTGCAAAACGCATTTTTCCTGCTTCAAATGTCAATAAGTAAGATAAAACAACTTTATTCATACAAATCGCAAGTGAAGCAAATATAATTTTTTTTGCAAACGGATATTGAGTGATTTCCAACTTTTAGAAAATATGCCACGCGGATCCACCTTGACAGAAACAGAGCGCGGTTTTATAATTGGACAAAGGGATGGTGGTGTGCCATTGGTCGAAATTGCAACGAAATTGGGACGCCATAGAAATACGATTACAAATTTCCTAAAAAACCCGGAAAAATATGGGACTACCAAACGCAGTGGCAGAAAATCAGAGATTGATGAACGTTGTAAGCGAACAATTCGGCGTCTAGCTGTTGAAAAAGGTATGAGTTGCAGTGAAATTCAAGCCCATCTTAATCTTAAGGTAACAAGGAGACGAGTCCACCAAATATTATCCCAAAACAAAAATGTCACATATACTGCGCGAGTATCTCAACCTATGCTTTAAAAAGACATATGACATCCCGTTTGGCCTTCGCCGATAATATAAGTTCTGGGATACAGAGTTCCAAAAAGTTATATTCAGCGATGAGAAAAAGTTTAATTTGGATGGTCCCGATGGCTGTCAAAAGTATTGGCGCGACTTAAGACACCCGAGGCAGAATCGTCTTAAGCGAAACCATGGTGGCGGCTCGTTAATGGTTTGGGGAGCTTTTGGGTATGCTGGAAAATCTCCACTCTGTTTCATCCCATGCAAAACCAATTCCTAAATGTACATTGAGTTATTGGACAATGTCCTTATTCAATTTGCTGAAGAAGTTTATGGCAATGAGTGGATAATTCAACAGGACAACGCCCCAATCCACACCGCTCGTACAACAAAAGATTTTTTTTCGCCCAGAAACATCCCTTTGTTGGATTGGCCAGCCATCAGTCCTGACCTCAACCCCATTGAAGACCTATGGGGAATACTCTCGGCTAAGGTTTATAAGAATGGTAGACAGTTTCAGACCATGAAGCAGCTTAAAGAAACGTTGGTAAAGGAATGGGACGAAATAAGCATCCAAACCTTACAAAAATTGGTAGAGTCCATGCCAAGGAGATTGACCCAGGTTCAGTTGAAGAAAGGGAAGCATATAAATTACTAGAAAATATAAAATATTGTTATCTAGCCACATACATGTTAAAAATCCTTTGACGCACATATAATTTTTTCCTAAGGGACAATTAATTAAAATTTAAAATAAAATCACCAGTAAATAGAGACAAATTGATTTGCTATTGTATTAGTTCATATCTAGTCATATATGTAAAAAATAATATTTAAAAAAATATAACTTTGGTTTTTTATAATTTTTATAAAATATTATTCCATGCACATATAACTATTTCACTGAGGTATGTGATGATTTCCACATTTCTTTTAATAGACCTTAAGGTAAATATCTATTATTAAGAAGAAAAACGTGTACACTGTACAAAACTTTTTTTGTTTTTTTCAGCAGTTCTGATAAAAAGTAATTTCGTTTTGCGCGGAAACTTTTTTGCAATTTCGCAAAAAAAAAAATAATGGAGTTCATACTTTTTTATGCTCGATTCGACTATGGTATGCCGTTTTTCGTATTTGCAAAAATTGTAAAAAGTTATATGCCTAATGTAGAGATACTCAGTTTTCGCACGTGTAACGTTAGCAGTGCTTTGTGTTACGTAGGCAGTGCTTTATTTTATGTTAAATTACGTTAAAAAAGACCTAAAGATTTAGGTAAAGCGGTATGCCATGACCTTGTGGCATCCTTGCTATATAACATAAAGTAAAATTGGGATGATTGTCTCAGCACGTTCGCAGAAATTAAACCAAACATGATCTGTATCTTGATCTCACTTCCAAATGATGTAACGTTAGCAGTGCGTTTCACGCGCTTATAACTTTTACGGTATGGTAGCCATCAGACTAATTTTACTCTTAAAATGAAGGTATAGGTCTACCTGATAGCATCAGTACCAAAGCCTTGTTATTTGTTATTATTTAGTATAAACTAAATAAAAACTCCATGCGATTGTAACGTTAGCAGCCGGAAAATTGGCCATATGCACATTAGATTGACCACAAATGCAAAAGTGCTGATTTTTTTTGCTCCCCGCGCATTTTCTGATAGCTTGACTATAGAAAATAAGATCTGCATAAAAATCTGACCATCTGTAGTGGGAAATAGCCACGCGCATTTGACCTAAAGTTCAAAAATTGACCTAAAAATTATGCATGGCTTTAGAGACCAATATCTCTTTAAACAATGATTTTCGGAGAAATAATGTAATAATCATTTTTATACAAAATGAAACTGGGAACATATTCTCCATATGATATTTATACCTACCGTTATCCTTTCAGGACATATTGAGTCCTTAATGTGAAATTTAAATTTTTTGTTTGTTACAAAGGCAAAAATAAATATTTAAAAAATAGAGAATTGCATAAACTATACATCGTTTAATAGGTTATTTAAAGTAGTTTTACACATCATAAATTTTTTTAATTTACATGCACTATTATAGTCAAGAAAATGATTTAGAATTAGCAAACCTCATTTTTTCAAACTTTTTTTACCAAACTGAAAATATCATAGTAGGCTTTGCAATTAAAAAAAATGTGGTACAGTTTCATATTTCGCTTCTTAAAAGCTCGGCGGATAACTTTTTTTATTTAACTTTTTTATTTTCGTATCAATACATATTTTTATTCACTTAGTAAAGCCTACTAGAGTTTGTGAAAAAAGAGAGTACTACTTTTTGTAAAATTCGACCTTTTGTTCTTTGTAATAATGCGTTTAAATCAAAAAAAAATTATGATGTGTAAAGATAATAAAAAAAAACTAATTAAATGAAGTACAATTTATCGTTGTTGCGCCAACAACTACAACAATTTTTTTTTGTTTAATGCACATTTAATTTGCCCTATCTCAACATTTTAATAGCCTGCTAGGAATGAAACTATACCACTTTTTTTATTTATTTTTACTACGATGTCTTCAGTTTGGTAAAAAAAAAGTTTGAAAAAATGCGGCTTGCTTATTTTAAATCATTTTCTTGACTATAATAGCATGTAAATTAAAAAAATTTATGATGTGTAAAACTACTTTAAATAACCTATTAAACGATGTATAGTTTATGCAATTCTCTATTTTTTAAATATTTATTTTTGCCTTTGTAAAAAACAAAAAAATTTAAATTTCACTTTAAGGACTCAATATGTCCTGAAAGGATAACGGTAGGTATAAATATCATATGGAGAATATGTTCCCAGTTTCATTTTGTATATAAATGATTATTACATTATTTATCCGAAAATCATTGTTTAAAGATATATTGGTCTCTAAAGCCATGCATAATTTTTAGGTCAATTTTTGAACTTTAGGTCAAATGCGCGTGGCTATTTCCCACTACAGATGGTCAGATTTTTATGCAGATCTTATTTTCTACTGTCAACCTATCAAAAAATGCGCGGGGAGCGAAAAAATTCAATACTTTTGCAAATCCCATATGTTCTGTGGTCAATCTAATGTACATATATACATCTAGAAAAAATTCAAAATTCGAGCGAAAATTCATTGCTTGCTTTTAAAAATAATGAATGTGTGCTTCCGTAAGCTGCTAAGCTTAACTAAATACATACAGATATTAATAAGTAAAATAAAATGTATATTTCAAAGTCACATATTTTAAATTTTTTGCTCACGACAATATAAACTGCTAATTACGAAATATGTTTAATAATATTCAACACGACATACTCCTATATATGGGCACGTGTCTCCTATCGAAGTTTCAATATCTTGTGGCCGCTGTGGTGCAGTGGGTAGAGTTCTCGCCTGCTATGCCAAAGGTCTCGGGTTCAAACCCCAGTCCGAGCAAACACCAAAAAAAAAAAGTTTCTAATTAGTAAAAATCCAATTATTTGGGTTTTTTAAGAGCAGCGGTCACCTCTCGGCAGTGGGCGGCATACCCTCCGAGTGTGTTTCTGCAATGAAAAAAAGCTTCTCACAAAAAATGCATTCGCCGTTCGAAGCCGGCATAAAACTGTAGGTCCACCCAATTAGTAGGAAAAACAAAAGGAGCACACCTCGAATTGGGAGAGAAGCTCGGCCATAAAACTCGTCAGAGTTATAATAGCGGCATTGTATTATATTATTATATTATTATTATTTGTCATATACAACCTTTTCTAAATATTATCGTAAGGGGCATTTGTTCAAATACATACGCTCATAAAACATCGAGAGCGAAATTATCATAAGGGACAAAATTATGATTTTTTCGCAAAATGCAATTTTTTTTCAAGAAAAACAATATCCGGTTCAGTTAATAATTAACTATCTAAACGGGTCACAGTGCCGCGAAGGTGGACAAAAATACAAAAATCGACTGTCTTGAAACTTAGATGTTTTGATATCAAGTTACAGCTAAAATTCCAACTAAGAGAAGTTCATAAGTTATTTTGTGATAAAAACAACTTTCAGCCTCACACACCCCCTCAAAGTACACCTATTTTCTACATAGCATTTCATTTCGGCGCTTCGCACATAAAAGTGGTCGCAGTTAAAAATTTGTTAAAAATACATTTTTATTCCTAGCAAGATCAACTTTTGCAATTTGATAAAGATATATGCGACAAACCAAAAAATGTATGGTTCATGAAAAAAAAAATGTACAAATGTTTTTTTTTTTTTATTAATAAATAAATATATGAACAAACATACCAAAAGCCGAAAATTGGTAAACTTTGGAGGAAAAAAAAAAAAGTGACGAAACTTGGTGATTACTAGGGCAACCAAAAATTGGCACAAGCAAGTTTGTTTCTATGGTAGCTATCACATAATGCTTAATTTGGGGTAGTTTTTAAGAAAAATTATACATTCTGAGCTAAAAATTGCCAAATTCATAATAAATGCTAATTTATGCTAATTTCACTATAAAATGAAAAAATTACAAAAAAAAATCGGAAAAAATATGTTACGGATTTTCTGCTCTCTGATTGGCTAATCGCTTCAATTTGTCAATTGAATTGCTCCAGATATGGCATGTATAGACGTCGGGTAATTTCAACAAAATTTTATTGCACATCTAACCCTCCATATATATTTCGTTTAATCTTCACAACCATGGCATCGCTCATAGGTAGATTTTACGAATTTATGCGGTCAAAATTTAAAATTTTAAAATTGGTGTAAATACAAAATCCAAAATCGGTCTACGTTTATAATAGACCGGGCGATAATAAACCGGTCTTCTCGGCTTTTATAGACAACCGGGGTGCCCCTGCCGCTAGTCGAAACTTATTATTCCCCCACTTTTTCGATTTTTTATTTTTTACGTATTTTAAGTAACCCATTCTTAAACGTAAATATTTTTAGTTTTAAGACAGTTATTAAAGTAAACAACATGGATTTGAGTGCTTCAGGTAAATATCATAGTTATTTATTGAAGAAATCGTCAACCTAGCATAATAAAAGACCCACCATTTTGAAGCTTTTAAGCATATTGCGTTTTCTTGAAAAATATTGCTCATTTTTTAATTCAAAAGCATTTTAGTTATATTATCGCCTCCGATCGCCTCAAAATTTTTATGCATTTTAATAGTGGGTAGTCTTTTCTTATGGTTCTGATGAAAATCAGCTGCGGACAGGTGCGGCTGGGGTAAAAAAAGATACCTTGAAAAAATATCCAAACAAATTTTTTTTTTTGCTTGAAAGAGTTTTTAGTGCTTAGCACGAAATTTTTATTTTTAATTTAATTTTTAATTGTTGGGGTAAGTGGAAAAAAATTCAACAACTATTTACAGCGAAGGTTGAGTGTATAGCTATTTCACGAAAAACCATTTTCGATCATCAGCACTCTTTTCGGAAGTGGATGCACCGGGGATTGAACCCGAGTCCATTCCAACTTCAGCCGCAATGACCCAACGGATAAACACACTCGGCCATTGAGACTCTGTGCAAGCTGTTGGATTTCCCCACTTTTGCCTTTTTCATTTTCAACATTAACGTTAGTGTGTATATGCTTTTGCATATATTCTCCACAAACGTGCTGAATTTTTGTTGTAGGCAGTTCGCAATGAACATTGTTGTTGGTATTTATTTTATGTATATACCAAACAACGTTAACAATTTTACTTGAAAGAGTTTTTAGTGCTTAGCACGAAATTTTTATTTTTAATTTAATTTTTAATTGTTGGGGTAAGTGGAAAAAAATTCAACAACTATTTACAGCGAAGGTTGAGTGTATAGCTATTTCACGAAAAACCATTTTCGATCATCAGCACTCTTTTCGGAAGTGGATGCACCGGGGATTGAACCCGAGTCCATTCCAACTTCAGCCGCAATGACCCATTTTATTTATTTTCATCGAACATTCTCCTGGTTCATCTGGAAAAAAATTAGTTACCCATCAAATTCTCTACGGAAAAATGCAAAGCCAGAAATTATCAACAATGGATGAAAAATTGGCCTATTTGGAAAATTACCTGCTTTCGTATTTTTAGTATTTCCAATTTTTCAAAGTCAAGGAAATACTTATCATAAAAAGGGACTAAGAATACTAAAGCTAAATTTTTCAGAAGAGTTTTGAGTATGCAATTTTGCAGCTCATTCAATTTTAATATAATAGTATGCAACGTTCAACTTTTTGAAAATTTTCATTGGCTTTTTGGAAATTTTAATTGGAACGGTCTCACGTACATATGTATAAGGCAAACACCCTACAGAAAAACTTATAAAATCGACGATATTTCTCACAGCATTGAGAATTTCACTTTTTACACTAAAATTGGTTGGCTATATAACAGTACACTTAGAAATCTCCTCAAAATCTTCTATAAATTCTGGCCTCGCTTTGAAATTTTTAATCCACTTTTAGAAATTTGTACGATTTTTCGGATTTTTTTCATAAGTTTTGAAATCCTGCTTAAAACGATTCTTATTGAAAAATTTTCTATGTTTTTAAACGAAAATAAGAAAGTAAAATTTTCGATAGAACTCTTTGAAATAAATTTAAAAACTCTGGCGTATGATTTTTTTTTTAGTCACTGTATATATTTTTCAATAAAATCGACTTTTAACACAAATTATTAAAATTTTGCATTAAACAAGCAATTTGGAATAGATGTAGACATTAAAATATTTTTGGCCGCATAAAACTTGAAAATCTACCTACGTGCATCGGAGGAAAAGTTTAGTTTTTCTTTAGCTACGTTCCTGCTCCATTCTAAAACATTTTTTCCCTGGCTCTGCTCCTAACTCCCAATTTTTTTTGCTGCGAGCTCCGCCCTCGCTCCCATTTTTGTGTTGTGTTGATCGGGGATGCCGCATGTGGCAATATGAATTAGATTTTTTATACCGGAATCCAAATTTGGCGTTCGGTCGGCCGCCCTCTTGACAGGTGAGTAGAAATGTATGGAAATATATGAAGCAAATCGCATTGTGACCTCAAGCTTTGATCGTAAATTTTTTGTAATATGAGTTGAACATTTCTCTACTAAGTCGGGCGTTTGACATTAAGTAAATGAAAATTGTTTTTTTTTTTTCGATGAAAAATTATGAAATTTATGAAAAAATTCAACAAAATATATTAGTGGCAGTGAACACGTTTACAATCCAACATCTAATATCGAATGTCAGTGTGAAGCGGCTTTGAGGTACGTTCAACGCGCGACCGACCTAACGCCAAATTATGATTCCGGCATATTGTCTTTCTCTTTTGAAACATGTACTAAGAGTTTACATTTTGTTATTTTATTTTAATTTATTTTATTTTATTTTACTTTACTTTGTTTTGTTTTAAGAAAATGAACTGAAATAAAATAATTTTTAAGGCTAATTCTTTAAGTTTAACGACAATTTTTATTAATTTGTTTTAAAACATGTACCTAAGGTTTACATACATTTTAATATTATATTTTTTACGTTTAAAGAAAATGAATTAAAATAAAAAATTTTTAAAGCTAAAAAGTGCCAATTCTTTAAAATTAACGGCGCCAAAAAAGCATTTTTTTGGGGCAATTTTTGGGTTGCCCTAGTGATTACACTTTTACGAGTATAAGTTTTGGTAATAGACACACAAACATTCAGTGAAATCGGTATATGACCACGCCTACTTTTTAACAAAGATATTTCACACCCTTTAAGAATTTGTAACGTGACATCTTTGTAAATAGAAGTCATAAAGGAATGAAATTTTGCACAAAGAATAATATGTATTCATATGCTTAGTTGGATGACCAGGCCCGACGAGAGGGGGGGGGCTGAGGGGGTCAGTTGCCCCGGGCCCGGGCTTTAGAGGGTTAAAATACTTTATATATTAAAAAATGATATATTTTTATTTGATTATGTTGAAACATAAAATGCATTTTTGCTGAAAAAATTATTTTTTAGTGAAAATGTCACGTATTTATCAAACAACCCTCTTATCTGTATATATATATTCTTTTTTAGGAAGGGGAAGCATCTAAAGCCTTTACTCCGTCAGTGTGGAACTCTAACCTGTATTAACCTCCTACTGTAATCGTAGCGAACCCCCCATTACTACAGTCAAGCTACCGTCGGGAGATGTGAGCACTAGGTTCTATGATTTTCATAATCAGCGCATCTATATGACAGGAGGAGGCAATGATTGCTCTTCCAACAATACCAAAATCTATGAAGAATCTTCAAGGGAATAACAATTTTCAGAAAATTTGACTTATCCACTTTCATCTACTTATCTATAGATATGTATGTATGTATTTCCTGTTATAATTAAAAATTGGAATAAATCTTTGTCGATATAAAATATTAGAGAGAAAATTTTGGAATTTAAGGTTTACCGAATCTCTTTAATCCATACACATACTCAATATGTATGCACGTTTATGCTAATATTTGCCTGTTCATTCTAGCCTATATATGCCTAAGTTCAATTTTCTTTTCTGTTACGCCTTGTGTTAAATACTATTCAAAGACATAATATAATAATATAATACAATGGCGCTATTATAACTCTGACGAGTTTTATGGCCGAGCTTCTCTCCCAATTAGAGGTGTGCTCCTTTTTGTTTTTCCTACTAATTGGGTGGACCTACAGTTTTATGCCGGCTCCGAACGGCGAATGCATTTTTTGTGAGAAGCTTTTTCATGGCAGAAATACTCTCGGAGGGTATGCCGCCCACTGCCGAGAGGTGACCGCTGCTCTTAAAAAACCCAATAATTGGATTTTTACTAATCAGAAAAATTTGTTTGGCTCGGACCGTGGTTTGAACCCGAGACCTCTGGCATAGCAGGCGAGCACTCTACCCACTGCACCACAGCGGCCACTTCAAAGACATAAAGCAACTTCAAAGCCACACCTGATTGGCAGGCGACAAATTAAATTTGCACAAACTCTATTAAACTTTCATAGTTTGCCGCTAGCCGCTGGCAAAGTATTTTAAATCAGAGGTGACCAAGATTTAAGCGTAAGTGAACCGCATGACAACAACATCAATAAAATTTGCCACAACTTTATTCTCTAAAATGTTCTAGAAAATAATTCGACATAAAATTTCGGTAGGGGCCTCCTCAGAAAAAATCTTTGTAAAATGAACCTAAAAGACCACATAAATCGAGAAACTTATATTCCTCGGAATGTTAAATGTGTTTTATTTCCAGTTCTACTGAAGCGATCGAAATACTTCGAAATACGACGTTTAACATGCCGGAAACAAAAAGTTATATTAAGGTGGTATAAACTAAGTACTGGGTGGAAGTGACCCCAATGCACACTGGTGTCATTTGTATGGATAGTGGGACAAAACTCAATTTCTTGGAAACGGACGGATCTACCGAAACCAAATTTGGTACATTGGTGTCCCACTATACGACTCATCTTTCAGAAAAATTAAAAGCATATATCTGTGGTCACAAGCAATAACCGCTTAAGTCGACTTAGGAATATTTCGAGTTATATATACCAAGTTATTCTCCTTTTAAAATTCTATATTTCTGTAAAACCCCCATGCTTCTAACTTAATTCAATAAAAAGATATAA
Organism: Urophora cardui; assembly: GCA_960531455.1. Classification (NCBI taxonomy): domain Eukaryota; kingdom Metazoa; phylum Arthropoda; class Insecta; order Diptera; family Tephritidae; genus Urophora; species Urophora cardui. The sequence goes on from OY482671.1 coordinate 119,901,634, forward strand.
ATAAAAACATTTAGGCTTAACTTACAATAAAGGTATATTAAACTTGCTATAACAGCCAAAGTAGTTGTATATATTTAATCAAATTTCTTCATGACATTTTGTTTTATTTACAAAATTTGATCGTAACATTGTGGATGGCTCACTGATTTCGCGTCCATAGTTTTTAATCGACTTTTATGATTTGTTAAGAAATGCCTTCGAATATAAAAATCAATTTATCTCGAAATCATTTTTTAAGACTTAAGCGATTATTGCAAATTGCCACAGATATGTTGTAATGCACGCCCACCACTAACGCTAGTTTACATCCAAAAAAAAAAACAAGAAAACCAGGAATGGGGGAGGATAGGAATTGACCTTCTGAGCTCGGAACTATTTTTTTTTTTTAATTTTTTGTACAGTTAGGTTTTTGAGATAACGGTAATTTTGTGTTTTTTTGTTATCACTTCATTCAAAAAATATTTTCTGTGGAGTTACAAATGCGATAAACGAAAGCAGTATCTCGTTCAAAGGGGACTTAAAATACGCTTCAAACGACATACAACTTGTAGTCTAATAAAAACTCGCTGAGCGAAAGCTGTTCAAAATTTTGTAGATTTTTTGCGATTTTTGAAAAAATTTTGATTTTCAAATAAAACTTAATTATAAAAAGTTGTAAAAATCAGGAAAGTTTTATGACTTTAAAAATTTGCCCGTTTAATTGCAAAGACTTTGAGCGTAATATCAGAGAGATCCGATAAATATTTTATTTTTGGCGATTTTTTTCTTGTGAAACAGAAAGGATATTTTGGACGAAAAACTTGGTTAGGTGACAACTATGTGAAAACGACTTCATAGCTCAAAAAGACATTAGAAGAAACTATAGAGCTTCCAAAGACTAAACTAATGACATTTCGATTTTTAAAATCCAATGTCAAATAACAAAGTTAAAATAAAAAAAAAATATTCCGCGATATTTCGCGGGATCAAAAAACAAATTGTATGGAGAGTGGGACAAAACTCAATTACTCAGATTTTATCGAAAATAAAGTTTTATCGAAAACAGTCGATGTAAATATGTACAAAAATCGTAAAAGGGCAACAATATTTTGTATAGGCTAGTTACATTTAATATGATATTTTAAGAAAAAGGGAAAAATGTATAAACAGGCTTCTTAAGAGAAGACTTGAAAGAACTCAAATCTGCTTATAAGACCTGGTCCAGAGTGGTCCTTAATTGTTAAAAGTTTAAATGAAAATGCTAATGCTTGAAAATTACGCTCATAGAAAAGCCAAGATTTTTTCATCTTGTATTTTGCTAAAAATAAATTGTTTTCACTCTTTTCTTTCGCTAAATCACGAAACATACATTTTTCTTGCGTTTCCATAGTTATCTGCATTTTTTTAGCACTCAAACTTGAAATATCGCAAAAATCATAACACACTTATTTACACAAACTTTTTCCAGAAAAAATTTGTTTCAAATGTGTTGACTTTAAATGAGCCAAAGTAACATTTAATGGTGGCTATTGCGTATAGAAGGAGGTTTTCTATAAAACTCAATATATTTCCCACGGAAATGCATGACAAAAGTTTCTTTTTCAAGCACCAACGTTTTTGACTTTTGTGTATGGGGGCTGACCAGTGTGCAATGGCGCACATAGGGTTAATACAATTATAAAGTTGGAACTCTCCTCTCGTACCAAAGAGATTGGGTTACCAAACTTAGGGATCGGACCATAAATACCAAAGATATAAAAAAATGAATTTCAGCGACATCTAGTGGCGTCCAAAAAAAAATTAAAAATTTTCAAGAAATGTTTTCGAAAAAGAAATTATATGGAGGGGAGGACAGTAAACTTTTTTTTGGTCCATATAAGGCGAGACGGCCAAAATGAGCCACTATGTCGAGCCATTGACTGGGCACCTATGCTCTAAATATACATACATATGTGCAATGCATCGACTTTTGCTTTGAACAAATGGCAACAAACGTAAGTGTAACCACAAAGCAAGTTTGCATCTTTGGGACCTCTGTGAGCTGTAGTGACAGCCTGCAGCAATTGATGATAAATAATTTTTAGAAATAGAAATACAAATTTGAAATGGTGCGCATAGCATATGATGACATAAAGGCGGGAATTTATTTACGATTTTTAATCCCTGATAACCATACCCGCACCCATATAACACAGTAAAAACTATTTAAAAAAAAAAAATAATAATGCTTACAATTCGAAATCAAATATTTATTTTGACTTTCTTTAACTACATATCTCTTATCCTTCTGCTTTGGCGTGAATGCCCTGGCCAATCGAAAGTCATTAGTTTCTACTTAAACTTTTATTGAGCTGCTGAAAGCTAAATTTAAAAATTAGCCATTTAAAAAAAAATGTCGTTCTTACAAGCAAAAGGCAATAAGAAATGAATGCTTTTAAGATTTTGGCCCAATGCACGCTTGCTTTGCTTGCTTGGCTTTGAGAAATATCAAAATTTTTTGAGCTATACTAAAACGTATAAAAGTTGGCCAAATGGCTGCTTTACTTCACGCGCTTGAAGCGCTTCAAAGTTTCGAATAGCCGAAATCTCTATTTGACTGCGCTTTGAAAGCTTTAACATTAATTTTGACAAATTTCTCCCATCGCTGCTGATATTAGGTGTTAGGGGTATTCGCTAACAGAAAATTATTCCAAATTATTACAAAATTGTACGTAATATCAGCTTTTTCCATTTCTTTATGCAACAAATTTTCAAACATTTCTATTGAAATACAAAAACAATTTTTTTATTTTGATTCCAACTGGCCTAAGGCTAGCCACACATGACGGCAGAAAACGCGCACAACTTGGGCAGAAAGCCATAAAAACGCTTCATTAAAAGCTATTCACTATAAAGTATACCTACTATCATTAACCAAATAGCTTTTAGTTTTAAACCAATTACAAGTTTTTTTTAATTGCTCACCTTGAATTTTTAAAGTATTACGTTACGAATACAACCCAGCAGTATTCGAGGTAAGGAGGTGCATATTTATTAGAATTCAAAAATCATTGCTTGAAAAAATAACTGAACACGCAGTGAAGACATCAGGTGTACTGAATGAAATATATGCTATCGAAGTTCCCCTACGTATTCAGGCCTTTTTTCATACAGAAATTCTCCCTTCTTGTTCGGCAGTTTTTTAGTAGTTGATTTTCGACGACGCCTCTATATAGAAACGAAAGGAAAGTTCAGTTTTTAGAACCACATCTCTACTGAATATTCAGTAGGAAATATGTGCTATTTTTCAGCTGATAAATACTGATGGGAAGTATATGCGTACATATGTACGTGTTTATATGCATGTGTGAGTATGTCCTTTTACGCTTAACTTATGTAATTATTATGTAATTATAACCATTTATACAAATAGAAAAAGAAACGTCATTCTGTTTGGCATTAAAATTTCAAACGAAAGTATGTAACACGTGCCTTTAATTATCACATGCACTTACATATGTACCAGATATCGAGAATTTTAAGTTTTTAAAATAGCAATTAGCTAATTGGAAACAAAAATCCAAACACCCATTGAAAAATTGATATCAAAATTTTTGTTTCGACAGTGAGTAATTTTAATTTTTTCCGTGTTCTACTTAGTTTTATTTATAACAAAAAAAAAATTGGTGATAGAAAAAAATATTCAGTACCTATCAATTTTTGTTATTGAGTTCGGTTTATATGCAAGTGTGATTTAGACTAGCCACACATGACGGCAGAAAACGCCTTTTTTTACAAATCGAAATTCTTTGTCACCAAAAAGCAGAAATAAATGATTTCAAAAGCATCTTTTTATCACAGACATAAAGTTTTATTTTTTGTCTGTGAAAAACCCAAAGGAATTTTAATGTTGAATCTCTGTGAAAAACACATTCATACATATGTACATATGTATGTATGCCACTGCTTTTGTGCACGCAATGACGCACGTCTAGTCATAGCAGTCGACAGAGTTAACAGTGTTAACTCATAAATTTCATTCACTCGCACACAAATTTGCCTCCACAGCATTCATTCATACAAAAAACAATGAAGTTCATTTCAACACGTGTTCTGCTAAGAGTGGATCGTTACTTGTGAGAGTGCTACGAGTTGAGCGGACACTGCTGTCGTGTTCACTCAGAGGCCTCGTATTTATTTTACTCAAACATTTGAGTGCATGGCCTACATTGTTGTGTGCGTTCAAGTTCAAAATTTTTTAGTGTAGCTCAGAGTTAACTTTTTTAGCACTTTTGCAGCCCTTTAATAGATAAGTACATACATACATATTACATACTTTGCTAATGCTAGAAGGATATTCGGGTAATGCGGCTGACGGGTGGCATGTGGTGTGCCATGGCGTATGAGTTTTACGTTTCAGTAGCACGTCGCGACGCACAGTGTTGCGAGTAGGGACAAAAATGTTGAAATTGATTTTCATAATCAGAAAAATCTAAGTATGAGCTCTGGTTGGAAATGCCTAATAATCATACATGGGCGTAGTTAACTAACTGTCAAGTACCACTAATATGGCATTAGTGGATTTTAAAATTTTTCAACTACCACTACGTGTAGTGGGATTAATTTTTTTTCCACTACCACTAACAGCGTTTAGTGGTAATGGAAAATTTTTCAACTAAAAAAAAAGCGATTTCGTGGTAGTGGAAATTTTTTTAACTCAATCTTCTGGAAATGAGTGGTAGTTGAAATCAAATTGAGTGGGAGTAAATTATTTCCACTAAACCATATTAACATATGCATGTCTGTTAGTAACACTAATAAAACTGTTATCTTCAATAAAATATTTTCCGGGAATGTAAATACTTTTACATACATATGTACACATTTATTTAGTCATACGTTCATAGACGCCTACCTTGCAAAAATCATTGGATTATATGCTCCATTTGTGGTAGGTTGGAGTACTTTCAAAGTGATCATTAACATAGCCCAAACGACCGATTCATGTATCTGCATCGGCTCGTAGTTAGCCGAACACGCGTCATTCGGCGCCGTCGCGATAAACATTTGGTTTTTGTTGTTATGTTCGGCTAACTGTTGGGTACTCCATCAATTAATCCAATGTAGGTACTCCATGCATTAATTTGATTGTTATGCGGGGCTGGAGTATATACTCCATTGCAATGACATGCAATGTTAAATGGACCATATTTTTTGTATGAAATGTGGCAAGTTATGGAGTAATCGGCTGGTCCATAGCGAGCACTCCATGGATTAGCGAATGGAGTACTCGGAATTTTTGCAGGGCAAATATACATACATATGTATGTGTGTTTATCGTGCACGAAATACATAAACATATACATATATAGTATAATTCCGCACAATACCATAGCTCTCTAGACTCTTGAGTGACTTATTTGGATCAAGCAAATACGTATCAAGCTGCCTTCGGACCTCATCCTGTTCAATAATTTAAGGGGCTGCTACTGTAAAAAAGGTTAAATTATATTTCAATTTAAGGAAATAGTCTTACTATTTGCATCGTCGAACTCCAAAAATTTATGTATCAGTTGGTTCTGAGGATTTTTCTGTATCTGAATTTTGGCTGTCACTTTTCACAAAAAACTGAGCAGCATATTCAATGAATAATTTTTTTGCGAAATCCGTAGTTAGGTGCGGTGCCGTTCGGTGCAGAACTTGCAAGAAACGCAACTTTACACCTGGGCACGATATTGCCGCTATGATGGCCAAATTTGCTTCCTCATTTCCTTAAAATAATTTTATTAATTACTATTTATTTTTTATCTTTTAAATCGACAACATACTTCCTTCAAAAAATATTTGTAATCTTTTGTGTAGGCATGTTATAAGTTCGGTGCAAACTGATGTCAAGTCTCGTAATTCAAAACCCTCTTGAAATTTCGTTAATTTTATTTTTAACGATACAAGAGCAGCAATGAAAAACCCAAAGTACATAAATTTTTCCCCCTGAAAAAAATCTATGGTATTTGCAATCGGTTCCATTGACTTTTCTCTGCAATTTATCTCTAATAAGTTTTTATACCTTTCATGAGAATGAAATGGTATTATAACTTAGTGCCAAAAAATTTTTGTCGAAAGTACCAGAAGGAAGCGTGGGGGACCCACCAAAATATATACCGATATGATCAGAATCACGAGCTGAGTCGATTAAGCCATATCTGTCTGTCCGTCTGTCCGTCCGTCCGTCTGTGTGAACGCAAACTAGTCCCTCAGTTTTTGAGATATCTGAATGAAATTCGGAATACAGGTATGTTGTTATATGCAGCTGATCATTTGTCGGAACCGGCCGAATCGGACCACTATAACATATAGAAAACAACCGATTATTCAGATATACATGAAATTTTTGGATGTAATTTGCGCATAACTTCCCCATTTAAACAGCTAAGGACATGAAACTTTGAAGTAGACGTACCCATTTTGGCCCAAACAAGGTTACCGAAAATTGTCAAGATCGGACCACTATAACATATAGTTCCACAACATCCGATTATTCAGATATACACATTTTGGTGTATAACTCCCCCATTTTAACAGCTAACGGCCTGAAATTTTGAAGTATTTGTACCCATTACAATAATTTACAAAATTTTTCATTGCAATAAATTTCAAACGTAAATCATTTTCATTGTAAAAATTACAATAGCAATAATTGTATTGTAATAAATTTTCATCATAAATCAAATTTGATTGAAAAATGTTTGATTGCAAGGCTGGCAATAGCAATCATTTTCCTCATAACTTTATACGCATGCATTGGGACTGATGAAATGCAAGCGCCTGGGTAATGCGAGTAATACCCGGCATTTATATAACACGCTTAGCCGCGTAATAACCCATGTCCTGGGTACATACATATGTACGTAGTTATGTACATATTGGATGCTGCCGGGCACACGGTACTGACAATATTTGCAGTCTTCAATATGTACATATACAGTCTGGATGATAAGATGATGAGAAAGAGGATGAGGGTGTGGATGGAGATAAGGATATATATTTATTTTTGTACCATTTGCTTTTTAATTTACTCCCGGATATCTCATTACTGTCATATGTATGTATGTATGTATGTATGGTTGTTTAACATAAATATATATATATACTTATCCCCATCCTCATGTTCAATTTTATCCATATCTTTATCCTTATACCCATCCGCACCCTCAACCTCTTTCTCATCATCTTATCATCTAGACTTTATACAAATTGACGACTGCAAATATTACCAGTACCGTGTGCCAATATGCACATTAGGGTATATAGCATATTTTCTCAACCTCACCCCCTAGGTCGATGCTAATATAGTCTAAGATTACTTACTTACTTAATTGGCACGTAACCGTATATACGATTTTGGCCGAGTTCAATAAAGCGCGCCAGCTATTTCTGTTTCGCGCAGCATGGCGCCACTTGGGAATACCTAGGGAGTCAGCATCACTGTCCACCTGATCTTCCCAACACTGTGGAGGCCTCCCTTTTCTTCTGCGTTCAGCGGGTTTCGACAGAAATACTTTCTTGGCTGGAGCACCTTCGTCCATTCTCACGACATGACCTGCCCAGCGCAGCCGCTGGATCTTTATTCGCTGAACAATGTCGATGTCTGCGTGCAGCTCGTATACATGAGGACTGGAACGATGAGTGTTCTGTAGAGTGTGATTTTGGTTCGTCGAGAGAAGACTTTACTTTTCAATTGCCTACTTAGTCCAAAGTAGCATTTATTGGCAAGAGTGATTCTTCGTTGGATTTCAGTGCAGACATTATTTTTGGTGTTAATGCTGGTTCCCAAATAGACGAAGTCCTTAACTGTTTCAAATTTGTAGCTATTTAACAGTGATGTGGCTGCTAAGGCGTGCTGTTTCTTTGTGTGTTGACAGGAGGTACTTCGTCTTGTCCTCGTTGACCGCCAAACCCATTTTCTTAGCCTCTTTATCCAGCTTGGAGAAGGCAGAACATACGGCGCGCGTGTTACTGCCAATGATGTCGATGCCATCGGCGTACGCCAGCAGTTGCACACTGTTGTGATATAAGATGCTTCCTGTATGGTTAAGTTCTGCAGCTCGTATTATCTTTTCCAGCATCAAGTTGAAGAAGTCACACGAAAGGGAGTCACCTTGTCTGAAACCTCGTTTGGTCTCGAACGGCTCGGAGAGGTCCTTCCCAATTCTGATAGTCTAAGATACCACATATAAATCTTTGTCCCGATCGAAAACCGTTAAGGGGTGTCGCACAGGTGCCAAACTCCAGAAAACTCTATCGAGGCTCAAAAATTTAAGTTTAGTTTTTTGCATATCTAATGCGCAAATCGATTGTCCTGTACTCAAAAATACTAAATTCAAATTTTGGTCCCGATCGGAGGTGGTTAAGGGTTGTCGCAGAGGGGTCAAACTTCAGACTACCATATAAAAACCAAAAAATTTAATTAATTTTTTTTATCTAATGGCCAAACTCGATAGTCTTGTACTCAAGGATACCAAATATAAATTTTGGTCCTGATCGGAGAGGGGTAAAGGGTGTCGCCCGGGGTCCCATATGGTTATCTAAACTTTTACCCATTTGCGACACCCCTTAACCGTCTCCGATCGGGACCAACATTTATTTATGGTATCTTTGATCATGCTGTTAACGATGTAGGGGGTGAGATCGAAGAAAATCGCTAATCTGATTTTAAGGACACCCTAATGTACATACATACATACATATGTACCCGGGAAATGGGTTATTACGCGCAAACCGTGTTATATGAATGCCGGGTATTGCTCGAATTACCCAAGCGCTTGCCTTTCATCAGTCCCAATACATTCGTATAAAGTTATGAGGAAAATGATTGCTATTGCTAGCCTTGCAATCAAACATTTTTCAATCAATATGATTTACGATGAAATTTTATTACAATACAATTATTGCTATTGTAATTTTTACAATGAAAATTGGGCAATTCACTGGCTATTGTAAAGTTGTATGTTGTAAAGGAAAATGTGCATAAGAACGCAGTACCTGTGAACAGACTCTCGTATGTGTTTTGTTGTATTTCGTTATTGTTTACAGTTTGTTGTTTACAAAAATTTGAATAAAAAAAATGCCAGGCGAAAGCGAAAAACAGTTATTAGATGTGTTAGCGGCGGATTCAAGTCCTAATTGATATATGATACACACGATGCAAGTAATTTGTTTTTTTTTCGTCTCACCGCTTCCATATTTTTGTTTAAAATTTTTTTTAACAAACTGTCAGAATAAAAACAAATCAAATAGCACACTCAATAAACATAGGCTGCCCAGTTGTATTGGTTGTATTGAAATTTGTATGAGAAAAATCAACCCTACTGATACACCTATTGTAAACCTTTACCAGTATACAACATTACAATACTTTACAACAGCTTGTGAATTGCCCAAATGCTTTATGAGAAATGTTTATTGCAATGAAATTTTTGTAAATTATTGTATTGAAAATTTGTACAATCAAAAAATTTCAATAAATTTTATTGCAATGAACTTGATCCCCAAAAATTTCAATAAACATTTATTGCAATAAATGGAAGGTAAATTATTGCTGATTGTAGTTATTTTACAATCAAAAATTTTATATAAATGTTTATTGCAATCTATGGAACACAAATTATTTCAAATTGCAATTTTTACAATCAAAAAACTGCAATAAATTTTCATTGCAATAAAATTGGAAGAACAATCAATGATTGCTGGGACGAATGATTGCAGCTTTTTACAGCTCTGGTATGTGGTATGTATGTATGTACATTGTACAAATATATAAATGTTTGCGTACTTACACATTTCGTTCTAAGGACTGTACGTATGAGTATGTACTAATTTATATAATTAAATAATGAAAAATTTCCGTTTCAAAGTTTACGCTCGTAGCCATAAAATCACTTTGACTTACATTTTGTTTTATTTGTTAAACTACATAAATATTTTTCAACGAACAGACATAGATAAGTACATACATACATATTACATACTTTGCTAATGCTAGGATATTCGGGTAATGCGGCTGACGGCGGCATGTGGTGTGCCATGGCGTATGAGTTTTACGTTTCAGTTGCACGTCGCGACGCACAGTGCTGCGAGTAGAGACAAAAATGTTGAAATTGATTTTCATAATCAGAAAAATCAGTATGAGCTCTGGCTGGAAATGCTTAATAACACAGTAAAAATTTTAGTTTAATTTTAATACCATTTTGGTATTTATATATAACAATGCCAAAAAGCATAAAATTAAAACCATTCTGGTTTAAAAAAAAGAAGAGAATATTGAGAGACAGAAATTATTCTTGGTGTCAAATTAATACTTTCTTGGAGTTAAATCAAAACCAAATTTTCATTATTTTTAGAATATTTCTGGTATTAAAAATAGTTGAAATGGTATAAGATCAATCCAAAATTGGAATTATTCTATACTTTTATGGAATTAAATCAAAACCAAATTTTGATTAGTTTTATAATATTTTTGGTAATAAAAATATTTTAAATGGTATTAAATCTATCCGAAAATTGGAATAAATTGTATACTTTTTTGGATTTAAAAATAAACCCCATTAAAATTTCCAGTTGATATGCCGCAAATAACCTATTATCCCAAAGATTAATGAGAAATTGAATAACGTTACCATAGTTTATTTACATAAAAATCCAAAACAGTAGTAGCAAACATTAAAGTACCTTATATATCGAGCCCTAATCCTCATAACGAAAAGTAAATTTTACTGGACGAAAAGTAAATTTTACTGGACACTTTTTTTAATTTGTTTTGCATACAGTTTGTACGCAGCCTTGAAACTTATTTAGTCTCTAACTTCGAAACTGCACATTTCACAGCCATGAAATTTTGGGAGTTGATGCATGTGATAATAAATTATTGATTTCCATAAAAAAGCTGAAATCGACAATTTTGTTGGATACACTTTTATGGCGGTTAGGGCTCGATATATATACATGTTGTCACATTTATACTAATATTTTGGAGATATCCAGGGAAATTTCGGCACCGTCGCGGTTCTTGCAGTGATACTGCCTTATGACTGAAAAAATAAAGCAAAATTTACCCTCGTGATATTTAATTAATCTCCTGCATTACTTACTTGATACCATTATTAGATTTATTTGAGTATATTTGATTACTCCCCCGGATTGCAGGTTTGAAAACATTTTGTTTGATTTTATTTTTACTTTTTTCTGATAATTTTTTTTAAATATTTTTTTTGGTTTTGACTTCAAACCAAAAATATTTTGATGGTAACATAATTGAGAAAGAGAAAGTTTTTTATACTTTTCAGGATTTCTTTTTAAACCATAAATGATTAAACTTCTTTAGAGAGGATTTTAATACTTTTCAAGACTTTATTTTGAAACTATTTTGGAATAAATAAAATTGTAAAACTTCTCATAGTTTAAAAATAAGAATTTTTGGCATTAAAATTCAAATTTAATTCCGAGAATGATTAAACTAAGTACCAAATGGTATTAGAAATAAACTATAATTTTTTACTGTGAATATAATAAAATGGCGCAATTATAACTCTGACGAGTTTTATGGCCGAGCTTCTCTCCCCATTAGAGGTGTGCTCCTTTTTTGTTTTTCCTACTAATTGGTTGGAAATGCCTCAATTAAGATAAAGCCAAAATTTTACGAAAATATATTAAGTGGTGTAGGTGCTATGAGCACTCAAAGTAGACTCCTGTTACATAATAAGGTAAAAATGTTAAAATCGCAATTTTGTATGTCCAAGTTTGAACTTCAATATTTCATTAAATATTAGGCCTAAAGTCTCCATTCTTGATGTTTTCATAAGACTATTATATTGTTAATCTGGCAGCATCAAAACTTTTGTTAATCCTTGCACACGTGACTTCTACCGTTATAATAAAGGAAGTGATAAAGAAAACATTGCTGAAACCAAATTGATATTTTAAAAGTGAATAAAAAAAAAAATATATCAAAAGTTACTTTTTTTCATTTGATATTTTATTCACACAAGTATGTACATGTATTCTATTGTGAAGTTTTTAGCTGCGCATATTTGCGCCAATACACATTATGGGCATTTTTCAGGGAGCGGATTTACGATAATTTATCAAATGTTTATATTGTGGTCAGCGTATTTGATATCTGATCTCAAGCAAATTTTATAGTTTTACTTCCTAGGTTACCATAAAGACATAAACTAAATTTCGTTAAAATCGAAGCACTTTTACTTTTTCCGCCCACTCGCCGTTGGGGCATGACAGTGGTCCGATTGACACCATATTTCATTTTTCTTCTTTCTACAAGCATTCTAACTATTTTTGTCTTTCCTTACTATGGACTCGCAACACTGTGCGACGTGTTCTTTCTGCGCACGTGGCAAGCAAATCAAGGTGAAATGCAGTTAAAAAAAAAGAATGTGATAATTTTAACGTTGGCACGTGCATACAAAAATTTGAATATAAAATCGTTTCACATGACAAAACCACGATAATACTCGATCTTCTCAATTTTGAAGCTAAAAGTTATAATTTGATTTAACGTCTAGAGTGCAGCTTGTTTTACCCAAACCCTTTTTTGTTTAAAATCCGTTTAACTAGTACTATGTAAATGTGTTGTAATTTCACTCACAATTAACTAATTAATTTTGTTGAACTGTTTGTGATGATGCAGAAAAAGGAAATGCACTAAAAAAACTTTAGTGTGTCAAGTTTGTTGTGGTTGTTGGATTTTGTCTGCTTCAAAAGAGAAAGCAATTTTAAACTTTAACCTTACACAGTTAACTTTGCACATGTAAATATCGCACCCTAAATCATAAAGTGACACAACTCAAAATTTTTTTAAATCGGTTTTTTATCATAAACCGGTACACAGAATATATCTCTATCGATTGCCAAAAGATAACTTTTCAATCGGTGTCTATTTCGACTGCAAAATAGATATTATACGTGGCCTTCTGCCATATACATAATTGCTTGTAAAGGAAAAAATTTTTTTGGCTCTCCTGAAATTTTTTGAATTTTGAGTTATGTCGCCTTTAAATCTTCTGGAATAAAGCTTAAATAATAATTAAGCAACAGGATGCACACAGTGGAGTGCTTGAGGCAAAAGAAAATAGTTGCTAAATTTCACAAAAGTGTTATAGCATTGACAGAGGGCAGCGATAATCCCGATTACGGCAACACTTAATTCGATTCAAATTTTACCCTTACAGACGGCAAGTATTGCGGATTAACAAAACAGCTGAAGGAAGGTAGACGCAGCGGCGAATTCAAAAACTTCTTGTTTTATTTCCAAAGGTAGGGTAATGTGAAAATCAAAACGAAGTCACGTCATGGTCAATAGGAATGGGCGAGTCCCAAACGAATTCAGATTTCAACCAATGCGAAATATCATTTTGACATTACACTACCAATTACAGTAACAAATTACATTCGAAATTTCTGAATTCACTTATGCGCCTACCTTCCTAGATCTGCTTTGGGTTCTTCTTTTTCTTCCTTTTCATTCACAATAGACATTTTTCACCAGGGATGTCATTACAAAATGCTTTAATCCGCTAAAATTTTGAGGACTAACTCAAGAGATATTCCGGATTACCTCCAGTTAATTCTCAAGTTAAGTCCGAATTAGCCAGATATTCCGGATTATCGCTGCCGTCTGTCAATGCTATTAACCCTCTCCTTCCCAAATTAAGAAGCAGATGTAGAAAAAAATCAAACAATGGTTTTTTCTAGTATAAATAGCATTTAAAATGATCCTGCATTAAAATTCTTTTGATATCTGTATTCCAGTGGGTGGTAGGGTTTGGTAGCCATATGGCTACATTGGGAATTAATGCATACAAATTTAAACATATTGGGTTGTATGTAGTTTATCATTTATTTATAATTTTTTGCATCATTTGCTATGAAACAAATAAAAAAAAATATTTTTTGATGTTAAATACAAAGCAATATTAAATTTTGTACATTTATGTCTAGAAAACGAAGTCCTGCTGTTGCAATATTTGCGTTTTCCTTTTTATAGATCGGTAATGACCAATGGTCAGCACCATCATACTGCATGTCTGAGATCTGTCTTTTAGTACCGGATTTCCTCTGTTTTTGTGTGTTTTGGAACTGGACTGTTGCTGTTTAGATGAGATGGTATTCCCCTATTTCTACCGTTGTTGCAGCATTTATCATCCCATCAACAATTTCTGCTTTGAACTCTAGAAACGATTTTTTGTCGGCATTTTCTTTTGTATGCAATGCCTCTTATGAAATAACCAGGAATTGACAACACAAACGTCTTCTTCTTAATTGGCGTGTAACCATCTAAAAGATTTGGGCGAGTCCAAAAAGAGCGCGCGAATCGTTTCTGCTTAGTGCTGCCTGGCACCAATTGGATATACCAAGGGAGGACGAGTTAGTCTTCACCTGATCTTCCCAACGCAGTGGAGGTCTACCTTTTCTTCTGCCTTTAGCAAACATCTGGGACGTGATAAAATATGCGTAATTAGTATTTTTGTTTCCAATTTTGCCCTATAAAGTCCAACCATCATATTGCTTAGGTTCACCCCACTCATAACTCGTTGCTAGAGTTCAAAGCGGAAATTGCAGATAGGATGATAAATGCTGGTTTTATTAACGATATAAATAGAGGAAGGCCATCTGATCAAGACAGCAGCCATCCAATTCCAAAAACGCACACGAAATCATGTACTAAAAGACCGATTTCAGACATATAGTATGATGGGGCTGGCCATTTGCCATTACCAATCTAGAAAAAGAGAATATACAAATATTGCAACCGCAGGACTTAATTTTCTAGAATTAAATATGTATATAATAATAATGTAATGTTGCTTTGTGTTTAACATAAAAAAATAATGTAGTTGCTCTACGCAGGTTAAGTTGAAACGATGTTTAACAATTTTATTTTTCCCAATATATTTCGGTCACCCACGGTGATAAATCTCAAGGGATTCCTTTAACAGGGCACTTTCCTTTGACAGTTAGTTTAAAAAAAAATTTATTTTTATTTGTTTCAGAGCAAGTGACGCAAAAAAGTATAAATACATGATGAACTTCATACTACCAAATATGTTCAAATGGTAACTTTTTGTATGCATTAAATCCCAATGTAGCCATATGGCTACCAATCAATTTTAGCAAATATATTCACTCTTACTTACACTTTTCACATTTTTATTGCTAAAATGTATTTTTCAAGCATTAAATTACACGAAAATATTTTTTTTGTACGAATAAATAAATTAATTGTATATATTTTATTGGTCAGAAACTTATAAACCAGCCGAATGCAAAGGGCACGTGGGTTGCTAAATAAGTGTTAAAATTTTCAATGTTTGCCAATGTATAATCAGAAATATTGAGGGCTAAATCATTTAAGCAATGTTGGCTTTAAGCATTGTTTTTTTAAATAGAAAAAATTCCGTAGCAAGACGTTTAAATATAGATTTTTTATTTGGTAGCCATATGGCTACCATGGGAAGGAAAGGGTTAAACAAGTAAGTTTACCTCTTTGCTTGTAAACTATTGAGTTTTGCAACAATTGGTGCAGTTAAGTTTCATTTTAATTACTAATTAAACGAAACTCAGCGACTTAATGCTTGCGTTCTTGTTTATATATGTACATATGTATGTGCATAAACCATCTCACGTTGCTTTTGACTTACTGTTGAAGCGCAGTTGTACAGTTCAACCGAATTTTGGCGGTAAGCAAATGTTATGGTTGAAATAAAACTGAGACGCGATCTCCTTACTTGACATAGAGTGAAATTTGTGTTCAATACAATAACTTTTATTAAAAAGAAACGCTTTTATATGTAGTGATGCATGATGTAGGTGCAATTAGTTTGATGTATTGTTGAACGATTTTCCGTCATCCCTTGTCAAGTTTGGTTTGGATACAAACCGGTTTCGGCTAATATGCGCCATCTTCAATGTATTTTTTCATTCTGAACGAGGAATGACGGAAAATCGTTCCTACGCTGTGGGAAAAGCAAGCAACCAAAAAGTAAGCAATTAGTTTAGTAATCTAAAAATATCGTAAAGGGTACCATGTGGATATTTAGTTTTGTTTCAGGGTAAAAAGTGCTGCCCTTATCAACTTTACATAGCAAAGTATTTTGAGTTGATTCAGCTTTAAAAAAAAAACATGTAATTAAGGCATGCAATTTACATGCTGATTAAGTCAAACACACAAAAAAGGCCAAAGCTGTGACATTTCGCATCCAAGAATTATTATTATTTTTTACTTTACCACAACAATTTTGTAGCTGATTAACTGACTGTTGCCCATAAGCGTCGTCGGGCTACAAAACATGTATGAAAATTATGCTTATTACTGCTTTGTGGTAATTTATTGTCCGTTTCTCGTTGTTCTTGCCACAAATTATTGTAAATATGCAGAGTTAATTTCACAGTAACAATAATTTAAGCAAAATGTTGCTTTACACGAGGATTGTTTGATAAGTTCTTGCTATTTTGAATAAGAAATAATTTTTTCGGCAAAAAAATACATTTAATTTTTCAACATAATCTCCTTCTAACTAGTGACAGTCCATAGTTTTTCCAATTTTTTATTTCTTCCAAAAAATAGGAGTTTTCAATGCTCTCAAAATACGCATTTGTTTCTGTGATGACCTCTTCATTTGACCCGAATCCCGTACCATCCAGCCATTTCTTTAGGTTTGGAAACAGGAAATAATCGGTGGGGGCTAAAACTGGAGAGTGTTGTGGGTGAGGTAGAAATTTGTTTTAAAAAATTTTAGTAGACGTGCGCAGTGTTAAATTCAAAATTATTGGTCGCCAAGTTCAAAATGTCATATTCTTATCAAACGCCTCTCTTGCGTTCATATAAATTTATTTGTATGATACTTACTCGTATGTAATTACTCGTACGTATTATTGCAGGTACTTTTTATTATGTCCTGATTGTTGCTTTTAATATTGCCACAACCGATAGCAATTACACTGCTCTACAGCCAAAAAATACTCTGAACGCGACCATCCTTTCTATATGTAAAATCGGTCGCTGATTCCGAAAATCGGGTTCATTTTTAATTCTATGGGAAGGTTTTTGAAATATCGGCAATTTACCGTTATTTGGCCAATGAGTCCACTTAATCCTGTATATCTCTTTAACACAGTGAGTTATCTTCCTTAGGGTCACACCAAACGAAAGAAAATTAAATTTCCTTTTCACGGCTCCTATAACATTTTTCTCTAGTTCTTATAGTTTCTGAAATATTGACGATTAAATTTGAATTTTTTCGATTTTTTACGATTTTTTGAAGAAAAAATTTACTTTGTCAGGCAATATCTTTAAAACCAATGATTTCACCTTCGGTTTTACTCCTTTGCGTGAAGCTCCATTCCATTTCCAAAAAAATAAGCTATCAACGAAGAAAATCCATGGTAAACTGGAAAAGTTATAGGCGATCAAGTAAATACAACCAAGTCGCGCAATGCCTCTGCACGGGTACATTCTATGCATATTGTACCAATACCTACACATCTGCAGTAGCAGCACATTGGCAGCGCAGTAGATACAAGCGCGTTTACGGGTATAACATGCATAGAATATACCCGTGCAGAGGCACTGCGCGACTTGGCTGTATTTACTTGATCGCCTATAACTTTTCCATTTTACCATGGATTTTCTTCGTTGATAGCTTATCTTTTTCCCAATAGAATGGAGCTTCACGTAAAAGAGTAAAACCGAAGGTGAAGACATTGGTTTTAAAGATATTGTCTGACAAAGTCAATTTTTTCTTCAAAAAATCGTAAAAAATCGAAAAAATTCAAATTTAATCGTCAATATTTCAGAAACTATACGAGTTAGAGAAAAATGTTATAGGAACCGTAAAAAGGAAATTTAATTTTCTTTCGTTTGGTGTCACCCTAAGGAAGATAACTCACTGTATTAAAGAGATATACTGGATTAAGTGGACCCATTGGCCAAATAACGGTAAATTGCCGATATCTCAAAAACCTTCCCATAGAATTAAAAATGAACCCGATTTTCGGAATCAGAGACCGATTTTACATATAGATAGGATAGTCACGTCCAAAGTACAGACAAAAAATTTCATTTTGTGATCCAGTGTTATTAATTAACGCAAAAATGCACACAAGCTGTAAGTATGAGAGGGAAAAATAGTTGTATGTACATATGTTAGTATGTCCTTATAAAGAAAACGACACGCATTATTCGCAAGCTCATTCAATGCGCACAAGTTTACAAACAAGAACACAATCAGTCTTAAATATGTATATACGAGTGAAATGATTGCATTTTTAAGCATTCGCAAAAATATGTCTACAAAAGCATATACATACACAGAGAAAAAACTACCGTGAAAGGGAATCAACCACAGTTTTGGTTGATATTGTAGTGCTGATTTTTTTGTATTAAAATCAAACTTTTGAAAAAATTAGCTATCTAATATTTAACAAAACTCACATTTATTCCATTTCGAAAAATTTTTGGTTATGTTTTGGTTTCTAGAGCGAAATATTGCATAAAACAAAAAATTTAGGTTTAATCAAAACTCTGGTTGATTCCATTTCAAGTACTAGTACTATTAACCAATTTTTGGTTGATATTTTTCTCTGTGTTTGGGTGTTTCCATAGAAAAAATTAAATGCTAAAAATCAAAGAGTATTTCTCAACATATCGCTAGCTTAGAGTGCAACTGTGTAAGTCCATTTTTATGAAAAAGTGTTTTTAAGTGTAGAAAGCTAGAAAAATCAAATACGCACCACGCTAAACAAGTCTGTGATTCTTGTCATATTTCTGCTCGTTGTTATTCAGTGATACGCAAATTGTGTAAGTCCAAAAAGCGAAGAAAATTGTGTAAGTCCAAAATATTTACATGAACAGAATTTTTTTTTTCATTTTGAAATTTTTTTATTTTCTGTTTTTTTTCTCTCCTACAAAGTTTGAAAAAAAGGACTTACACAATTACATATGTATATGAGAGATTCGGTATGCGGGTATATTTTTATGACTAGCTTATCATTTGTCGGGATGAGTTTTGAAGGCGTACGTTCGCCATTTTGAAATCGCCCATATGTGTATGTGTGTATATTTATGTGCATACATTCCTGTATATATACTTAATTACACTACTCGACACCAAAGATCACCAAGAATAAAATAATACTTTTCTAAAGCGAAATTTTACGCTGATTTCGAATATCATCTCCATTTTTTTGTGGCAGACTCAGTTTTTGAGATATTGGTAAAAATGTGGAAAAAGCCATATATGCAAGACATTGCATCACATAAGTGCATAAAAAAGTTTTATTAGACATCGTGGCGATTTGACATCTAGGAAGTTTTGGTAGAGGGAGCTCCAACAAACATTTTTTGCCTCCACACTCCAAAATTGGTCAAGTAGTTTGGTTACAATGGCAAAAATAACGAAAAAAAATTTGAAAAAAATCGAGTTTTTTTTTAAAGAAATTTCAGATTCGACTGTCCTAAAATCAGAAAAATTGTATGGGGGACAAAAAGTTAGCCCCCCTATCCTATAGAGAATTTAATTGTGAACATTCTACGACTAATTGTGTAATAATCGGATGTACCGTTATTTATATTTATCTATTTTTATTGAAAGTCCTTAACCAAAAATTTTCCGGAAGAATAAAATTTCAACAACAAAATTGGGTTTATTCATAAAACTTTATTAAGGATTAATACTCAAGATTATTTAATTCAATTTATTACGTGTTTTGAAGTGCACAATATCTCTCAAAACAGCGATTAATTGGAAAAAAATTAATTGAATAGAAAAATATCTGCATTTCGCCATTCTAAAGAGAGGATAAATAATGAGCGATAGGCGTAAGTACTTTTGACTACTCTTTTGTGATTTTCTGCATTTGTTACACGTAGTTATGGTTGTCCAAAAAATAATCTCCCATCATATCCTCGTACCAAGAACCTTGATATCGCCATTCAAAAACTATCAATTCCTGATGAAATCGCTCACCCTGTTCATCACTTTCAGCACCTAAGTTTGTAGGGAATTATGAGGATGTTAATGCTAGAAATGAATTTTAGGCGGTATATTACTTTCCTTGCTATATAGCTTGCAATTTTAAACATTAACGTTAGTGTGTATATGCTTTTGCATATATTCTACCCAAACGTGCTGAATTTTTGTTGGCAGTTCGCAATGAACATTTGTTGTTGGTATGTATGATGTGAAGGAATTTTAGGCGACATCTTACAATCTTTTGTAAATAAAGTAAATTTTTGTTAACTAGAAATCCACAAACAGAACAAAAGTTCTAACTATTTCATGATAGATCTTGTGCTTTTTGTTACTGCTTGCAGCAGTTTTTAACAAAATGTTTTTTTTTTTTGTTTTTATCAAAATTTGTCGAGTAGTGTTATTTGTTGGATAAACGTTATTAAATATTAACCACCTGTAGGCTTCAGTTATTTACAAAGAAAAACAACTTGTGAAAGATTTGCGAAATAACTTAAATTCATAACGATGAAAAAGTAGAGAAAGCGCAGTTATTTAAGTATTTTATTAAAAAGAAATTTCGCATTCGTTTGTGAAATTCAACTGAGTGGAAAGAATGAAATGAATATTTACATTTAACACTTAAAAAAAAAGCGTATAAGACTCAAAGATAAATAATTTAAACACATATGTACTTATTTAATAATTCACTACAAATATATCAGAGTAGGCTTTTTTATTGCCTAGTTGGATCTTTTAACTATTAATTGTAAGAACTTGGTGACGAATACCCGTACTCGATATGGTATGGAAAACCGCCTAAAAAATATGTACTCGTATACCTACCATGTGCTGA
Organism: Urophora cardui; assembly: GCA_960531455.1. Taxonomy (NCBI): domain Eukaryota; kingdom Metazoa; phylum Arthropoda; class Insecta; order Diptera; family Tephritidae; genus Urophora; species Urophora cardui. The sequence continues at coordinate 119,922,469 of OY482671.1, forward strand.
GTATATCATCAAATTTCAGTTGGCATCATTAGGCTATACTAGGTATGCATACCAGGGCTTTAACTTTTGTTAGTGTCGTAAAGTGTTTTTAATAACAATAAACAGTGATATAAAAAATATATAAGAACAAAAACAAATTAATTAAAAGTTTACCCGATAAGTTCCGGGAAGAACACAATTCAGCAAAAACAAGCATTGGTTCGGTTTGTTGGAAACGGTAGATACTCAGCTGTGTGTTTTTGTTGCAATATGTATAATCTTGTTTTATTTTACTGCATATTACTGTGTTAGCTTGTACTCGTACAAAATAGAATGATGCCAAATTAAATGATTTTCAGTTCCGTAATATGCATCTTATACACTTAAGTGTATTGACACAAACATGGTTTACTAATAGTAAAATAAACTACTGAAGCGAATAGCGAACCCGCGATATACGATGTAAAAACTAAATAATTAGAAAAATGCATTTAAATTTTGTTGCTAATAACTACATATACGTATGTATATAAACCCAATAAACACAGACGCGAGGATGATATCGTGGCGAATTCGAGAAAGCATATTTTCGCGAACGTAATTTCTCGGACTCGCCTCGAGTGCGCGACAAGTTCGAGAAAATGGATTTTCGCGATATCATTTTTTCTATTTTTTTAAGTTGTTTTGCACTAAAAAATCATTATAGTTCTGAAATTTTACACTTATACCTGAACTCGGATTTAACCCATTGCCAGTAAACCAAACTCTGAACTTTTAATTTTTTGAAACGTCATTTATAAAAAATCTCGAATCGCCAACGATCAGAGCAATTAAAAATTCTCGAATCGCTAATGATAAAAAATTCGAATCGCCAGCGATCCGAGAATGAACAAATTCTCGAATCGCTGGTGATAGGTGACATGCCTACGAATTCGGATTCGCCGATCTATCGCCGCGAACTATTGCCGCGATAATATAATCAGAGTAAGCGAATCCGACGCGAATTCGAGGCGAATCCGTTGTGTTTATTGGGAATATGCATATTATATGTATGTGATATAATACATACATAAATATGTACATAATATGTATAAATATGCATATTATGTAGTATATGTATAGGAGCACACCCCGAATTGAGAGATTGAAGCTCAGCGATAAAACTCGCCAGAGTTATAAACGCACCAGTGTATTATATTATTGTTAATTATTTAATTATGGGTATTTGTCTATAGAAGTGGTCATATTTAAGATAAGATTACCTTATCTCGGCACTTTGATTGCACACGACTATCTCAATGCATATTACATACGCTGTTTATTAAATTAGAATTTAAAATTAAAATATCCCATTATCTGACACACAAAAGCAATATGGTACTATAAAAGGGACGAACAGCTATCAGTTCACAGCAGAAATCTATTCCGATAAAAATGACAAACTTTCTTGCATTGAGTGTCGTGCTTCTCGTGTGTTCAGTGCTAAGCGCTGCTGCTTATCAAAATCCATGCATTGTAAAAGAACGCGATTGCAATAAATACGTGCCGGTTTGCGGAAGGCTTCCTCTTGATTATTGTCAGCCTTTCAAAAATCGTTGTGAAATGGCAAAGGAAAGTTGTAGACATTTAGACGGTAAGTACCTACATACATACCTACATAAGTACATACGTGCTGAAAAGGTGATATTTTTATACTCAGCTGTACTAGTACACAGAGTATTATAGTTTTGATTTCCTAACGGTGGATTGTAAAAGAATGAAATAATCGAGATAGATATAGACTTATATATATCAAAATGATCAGGGTGAAAAGAGAAATCGATTGAGCCATGTCCGTCCGTCCGTCCGTCCGTCCGTCTGTCCGTCTGTCCGTCTGTACGCACGATAACTCGCGCAAAAATTGAGATATTTTGATGAAATTTGGAATGCAAGTTGGTATCAAGACAGGAACGGACGGTATTGAAAATGGGCGAAATCGGACCATGACCACGCCCACCTCCCCTATATAGTAAAAATCGGAAATTTTGTATCTCAGTAACTAATAGAGCTGGAGTGATAAAATTTTACCCACGTATTGACCTCAGGCCCTTATGAAGAAATGTGGTGAAATTTTGGAAAATGGGCGGTGCCACGCCCACTTATTAAGGGGCAAACATTGAAAGTTTTATGAGTCATAACTCAGAAACCGTTGAAGGTATATCGATGAAATTTGGTAGGCGTGATATACTTACTTAGACAAATGTTTGGACGAAAAATTGCCAAAATCGGTTGACGACCACGCCCACTTTTATATATGGGTATTATAAAGTGGCCTAATAAAAACATTTTAAGCCATATCTCTGTCAAATATAAAGATATATCATTGAAATTTTATGGAAGGAGTCCAACTATGGACATAAAACAAAAAACACAAAAATTTTGGAAAATGGGCGTGGCACCGCCTACTTTTAGAAGCAGGAATATACGAGATTTCTTAGCCTATAACTCGACAAATAATTGAGATATTATGAAGAAACTTGGTTTATACACTTTTATAACTTGTGTTAATAGACACGCAAAAATTTATTGAAATCGGTTTATGACCACGCCTACTTTTTAACAAAGATATTTCTGGAACACCCTTTAGGAATTTGTAACGTGACATCTTTGTAACTAGAAGTCATAAAGGAATGAAATTTTACACAAAGTATAATATTCATATGCTTATTTGGATGACTGATAAAAATTTTGAAAATGGGCGTGGCTACGCCCACTTTATGCAGCACTCGCTTTATATAAAGTACCTACACCGTGTTTCCATCAAACGCAAACAAACAATGAAAGCATACAGCTGAGTATCTAATGTTCGATTCCACTCGAACTTAGGCTTCCTTACTTGTTGATTTCAAAATTGTTATGTATGTACCAAAGCTGTAAATACATATATGATTCAATTAATTTTTTCTTGTTTCGAAATGTGGTATTGGAAATTTTAACTCACCACTCACCTAAATGGGATATATGTTCATTCAGCAATCAACATTTTCATTCAGACGATTAAAATCATTGAGCGTGTGCATTCCCCATTTAGTAAAGTTTTTTATTGAATGAAAAAAAACTGATTCAATTCACTAAATTTTACACTCATGTTTGGATTGGGAATGATTCTGCTGCATTCACGTTCTCTACTGAAAGACTGATTTTTTTAATCAAAATGTACAATTCTTTTGAAAACTGATTTCAATATTAACAATCATCCACACACTTAAAAAAAAGAACTCCTCGTATTTTTTCTGATATAAAAAAGAAAAACTAGCGAAGTTTCTGCAAAATTAATGAAGGTAAAAATCACAACAACCTTTAAGGTCGAAACCTTATATGGGCCAAATATAGTGCAGTGGCTGCTGCGGTGCAGTGGGTAGAGTGCTCGCCTGCTATGCCAGAGGTCTCGGGTTCAAACCACGGTCCGAGCAAAACACCAAAATAATTTTTCTAATTAGTAAAAATACAATTATTGGGTTTTTTAAGAGCAGCGGTCACCTCTCGGCAGTGGGCGGCATACCCCCCGAGTGTATTTCTGCCATGAAAAAGGTTCTCACAAAAAATGCATTCGCCGTTCGGAGCCGGCATAAAACTGTAGGTCCACCCAATTAGTAGGAAAAACAAAAAAAGGAGCACACCTCGAATTGGGAGAGAAGCTCGGCCATAAAACTCGGCAGAGTTATAATAGCGCCATTGTATTATTATTATTATTATTATAGTGCTAAGCGGGACCTAAAGATCACGCGACATAAAGATCTTGGGCATCCGACGGAAGAACGCAATTCAGCTGTTTTTAATTCATGCCTAAAAACATTTACACCCAAAATATTTTCTGAAATAAGCCCTACAGGGAACTCAATAACTAGTGAGCAAAATTTCTAGTTCCGAACAAGCGAAAAGGTGCCAAAAATGAACTACATCAATTGTAGTTAGACCCTCACCAGTTCAGAGGAGTGAATTGAGTGACCATTATAAGATACACTTTGATTTGTAAGCAATTTCGATGTGACAAAACTTCTATGAACATTTTTCGTTCGTTCAATTGCCGTCGGCTTTGTATATTTCTGCAATTCTCAGATGTTTAGTTAAGCATTTTATATAAAGAGTTTTCTATTTACATCTTGTATGCAATCAAATGTTCCCCTAATTACATACGCTTCTCCGATCACTCAGGCTTATTCGAATTTTTTTTATTTTATTACTTTTTTAATATTTTTGTAAATTAAATTTTGTAATTAAAATAAATAAAAAGAATATTAGTTAAAAAAAATATAAAAAAACTATCATCCGCCTTGACACCGACATGATTCGAACCCGCGCTCGGCAGATTGAGCGTCACACGCGGTAGCCAGTGTGCCATCGCGCCACTTGCATGAAGTGTGTCAAATGCTGCGCTTAAGCGGCAAATGTAAAACTATAGAATTTTTAGGTACTTGTAGTTAGTTCAGAACTATCGAAATTGTGCCAATAAACGAACTAGTGAAAACTGTAGAATTTAGTACTAGTTCGGAACTATCGAAAATGTAGTGCAGAGGGTGACAATTGACACCGCCTAGGACATCACCGTGTTAAATTCGCCAGTTGATAATATCCAAAAGAGATTTAGCTCGCACTAGTAGTTGCGAAAAATGCACTAGAAGCTACCTAGTTCGGAACTAGAGATTTTCACTACAGGAAAGTGTTCAAATAAAACTTAAGGCGGATTCATCATTCGAGTTCAGAACTTTTTTGCCAAGTAGTTGTTGTTGTGTTTTCGGAGTGTGAGAGGAATTCCGAAAAGTTCTGAACTATTTTTATTAGTTAACTGAAACTCAACTTTAGTTCTGAACTCGAACGATGAATCCGCCTTTACACATGCAAACTTTTTCTCGTGATACGGCTTAATGTACATACAAATATAAAAATTAACACATAAATGAATTTCCTCTTTCAGGTTTTGTTGAAACTAAGCAAATGGATTGCGCTGGTTTGACTTTTGGAATTTTGGGTAAATGTCACAAGGGATTTTTCGGAAAATAAAATTGTCAGCATCTGATACACGGTATGATGCTACGTCTAACGAGAGTATATAAAATGCATACATATATTCGTTTATTATTTCGATTTATGTACTTAAATTCAATACTAAATATTTAATCGTATATTACAAAGTATTTATTTAGTACCTATTCGTGTGGAATACAACAAGGGCTACAATGGAGTGTTGTTGATACCCATCGGTCGCAGCAAGTCACTCATATCCGAGAAGAAGCAATCCAAAAAAAGTAATATCTAATAATAATTAGTATAAATACAAAATTTCGATGTGAAAATATCAAAAAAATTAGTAATTCGTGATACCATCATAAGTACATACATACATACATATATTGATTTTAACGCTTTCACTGAACAAGAAAGTAAATATTAAAATAAAATAAAATTTTATTCTGAATTAAATTGATTGCTTTTTTTCTTTTATTTGCAATTTAATCCCAAACGTGCACAACTTCATCATTATGTAAGGGAAAATAACAATACTAGAGGAAAAGTTTATTTTTATTAAACTGTAACTTTTAACTAATCGTTTTTGTGTTTGTTTTGTTTCTCTGTCTTCGATCTATGTACTTCCACAATCGACAACAAAATAACAAAGCAGGCCTTTCGCCAGAGGCTTGAGCTTGTTTAGTTGGCAAATCCAAAGATAATCTCAAATAAATTACTTTACAATGCATTGAGCTTCATAGCTTTGCTTGTATATTTGTTATTCTTATACGAATTTGTAACTGCTGTTGACAACAACTTTAAACCCATTGCTTTTACCAAGCCTGACAAACTTAAAACGATTACTCACCGACAGAAATAAATGACAATGCCAAATGTACTTTCTTTGAACGAAAGTACATTTTAATTATTGAATAATGCTTTTACTTTTATTTAATAGTTGTTGCAAAATCTTAAACCATTGCCTACTGAAAGTCACTTTTAAATTGTGACTCAAACGATTTGGAGAATATCTAGAGCATAGCTGTCCAAATGCGACTCATGTGAGCAATGAGAGTAAGCACTTGTGTACGTATACTCACCGATTGTCACTACTACAGACAAATAAAGAGCGTAAAACGAGCGCTTACGATGGGACTGGGCGATTGCCGATTAGCAAAAATAATTAAGTAGCCATCGACTGGCATGAAAGGAAGTGGTCTCTAGACTTGCCTTAGCTTGAAATTCTTTTGTTCTAATTACAGATGCCAAACAACAAACAAAAGTACGAAGATCTTGCATATAACGTGTGTATATAAGTTCGACCGTCAATTTTCTTTTCCATTTTCAGACATCTCGCAATTTCCGCAAGTGTACTATGGAAACGCTCAACTTGACCGTTTGAGGTACTGTGCAGCGGAGGCGCATTCACAATATCGACATTAAACTGATTTTTCAACAGTGACCTTATCGTTTCGGAATTGAATGATGGCTCGTTATCGCAGTAGACAGTCTTCGTACCCGGAAATATGTTCATTAATTGTAGAATTGGGCCTTTCAAATCCGCAATAGTGCGAGATAGTATGTGTTGAACCACCGCAAATTTAGAGAATTTATCAATACAAGTAAGGAAGTATTTTTTGTCTGTAGAAAAAATGTCGATATGCAGCATTTCTCCAGGATAGGTCGCTATTGGAGTTACCCCCAATGTTTGCTTACGAGGGTGCCTGTCGTATTTGGACTTGTTGCAAATTTTACAGTTTGCGACAATTTCGTTTGCGAGTTTGGTCATTTTTGGAAAATAGTAATCACAGAGGATCTGTTTTACGTTTTCTTGAGCCGCCCTGTGGGCTCGATTATGCTCGGCTGTAACTATCTCCCTTTGCTCGTCCTTGTTAACAATGTCCGACACCATGCGTTTACAGTGCCAAAACTTTGTTGCCGGAAAATATGTAACTAATTCATTTTGAATGATTGCCAATGTTGGCAGATCGCAATATATTGCGTTCACTACGTTTGGATTTACGACCACCTTAATCTCGTCAACAAGTGTCTTCCTGTCAGTGAACTGAATTTCGTGGCGAGTTTTTTTTCCGAAATATATGAAGTTCCGTCTCAAGTCAAGGCTCGCTTCCTCTAGAACAATCTGGTTTCGGAAACAATTGAGTGGTTTTTCTGTTGATTCTATTGTATGCGATAGCGAAATTTCGCTATGGATGGTAGCCAAGTCGGACTGCACGTCCTCTTCCAGGACATGGATGTTTTGTCGTGACAGTGCGTCAGCAACGTAATTCTCCTTACCAGGCTTATAAAATATTTGAGCGTTGTGCTCATCAATAAAAGCTTTCCAGCGCTTAATTTTGGCGTTTGGATTTCGGTCTGAAACCGCAAACGTGAGTGGCTGGTGATCTGTATAAATATTAAGATTTTTAACACCATAAAGGTAATTTCTAAGGCTCTTGAGAGCCCAGACAATCGCCAATAGCTCGCGCTCATTAGTAGCGAAGTTTTGTTCTCGATCTTTCAGGGTCCTAGAGATCATCGTTATTGGCCTCCCATCCTGAGATAGAACCGCCCCTATACCTAATGAAGAAGCATCCGTCGTTAGATCGAATGGCTTTTTAAAATCAGGGTAGGGTAATACAACATCCTCAGATGCCAAGACCTCCTTTAGTTTGTTAAAGGCCTGCAACTGTTTTTCATCCAATTTTATTTTAATTTTCTTGGATTGTGTGGCCTTAACTTTCCCGTTTTCTCCCTTAAGGATATCCGTCAAAGGCCTTGCTATTGTTGCAAAATCCTTAATAAAACACCTATAGTAACTTGCAAGTCCTAAGAAGGACCTGATATTAAACAATGTGGAGGGCTCCTCGTAGTTTCGAATTGCTTCGATCTTACTAGGACTCGTCTTAATACCATCCTTAGATACAACGAAACCCAAGTATTCCACACTTTGTTTGAAGAAGTGTGATTTTTCCCGTGAGACCCTCATATTTGCCTCGTATAATCTGCGCAAAACCCACTCAATATGTTCGACGTGTCTTTCTTCGTTTTCAGAAAAAATAATCACGTCGTCGACGTAAACGTAACAGCACTTTCCTATCTGTTCCCGAAGCACGTCGTCGATCGCTCTTTGAAAAATGCTAGGTGCATTCTTCAATCCAAAAGGAAGCCTACAGAACTCGTATTTCCCGTTGCCAACCGAAAAAGCGGTTTTTTCCCTATCCTTTTCGGCAAGTGCTATTTGGTGGAAGCCTGATTTGAGGTCAAGTGTTGTGAAATACTTGGCCTTTCCCAAGTTTGACAATATGGCCGTAATGTTGGGTATGGGGTATTTGTCGTCGATAGTTTTTCGGTTCAACTTTCTAAAGTCTATAACAAGGCGCTTTTTTGCATTGCCCTGACTATCCTTGCCCTTTTTATCCACGACCCAAATCGGGTTGTTGTATGGTGATCTAGATGGCCTTATTATGCCATTCCTCAATAAGTCCTGAACTTCTGTGTTCACAAAATCGGCCACACCCATAGGGTATGGGTATAGCTTAGAATATACTGGGTCGTCACTCTCAGTGCGAATAGTGGCGACAATGTTTGTATTATATGGAAGAGCCTCATTTGGGTCTGAAAAAACTCTTACTAAACTTTTAATCATTTTTTGAAATTTGGTTCTCACCACCTCCGGAACCTCAACATCTTCCACTTGGGTGAAGTTTACATTACCACACTTTAGGAATTTTAGCTCTTCAGAACCATAACTCGTTGTAATTTTTTTATTCTTAAAATCTAAAGTAGCATTGGTCTGCGTAAGCAGGTCATGCCCTACTATTCCGTCGAAAGTTGAAAGCATTGGGAGCAAAAAAAAGGTACTGTTTGTACCAAACAAGTTCACCATGCATTTTTCTTTAACGTCATTAAAGCCATGAATTGACTTTACTAAGAACCTATTTTCTACTGGTACTACATTTCTAAGTTCCTTCAGGGGCTTAATGTAATTTTTCGATGCTCCTGTATCGATTAGTAATCGAATTGTTTTCCCTGCAATTTTCCTTTCAATGAAAGGTAGCAGGGAGTTTTCTCTAAAAAATTTATTTGTTCTGATTCAGACAGTTCTTCCTCTATTGCTGCAGCCTCTGAATTTGCCACAGCCCGATATTCTTCGTCCTCCTGGCCTGAGGATAGATGGTTGATCCTTTGCTGTTTTGGTGCCGTAAATCGAGCGGAGCCACTATTTGGCCTCTTCGCAGCCTGCCCATATTCTTTATTCTGGTTTGCGTAAGGCTGTACTGAGCCCCGTGATGGGAAACTGTTATTGGGTCGATGTTGCGTGCTCTGACTATAGCGAAGTGAAGGATCGACCTCCATTGGCTGCACCGGTTCTACCTTTTGGGGTGACTTATTATTAAGGCCCTGGGCTCTACTGAAATGTGGATTTTTTGTAGGATAGACATCCTTGACTGGGGTTCTTCCACCAGGACCCTTTTCTCTAGACTGTTGTCTTACCTCAGATTTTTGGGCCCTATCCTCTAAACTCCTAGCATAAGTACTGGCAAACAAGTACCGCTCATTATTTGATTCTACTTCCTGTGCGAGTGCTAAAGCAGATGGTAAGTCGGTAGGTCGTGCCGAAAACAATACATCACAAAGTGGCTTTTTCGTACCTGAAATAAACACACGCAAGGCGTCCATCCTATACTTCTCTTTGAGTGATGCAGCCATTTGTTTATCGTGCGTCATGATTGTTTTGTTGGTGAGAAGTGTCAGTTTCTTCTCAACCTCGTCGTAATACTGTAGGAGAGTCAGGCCCCCTTGGCGAAGGGTTGAGAGCTCCTGTTCAATCAAGTAAATGGGTCGTTTGTCACTGTATGTAAAGTCGAGGCGACTGATTATGGCTTTGAAATTTAATACCGTATTAAAAGATGCCAACACCATGTCTGCCGGTCCCTTCACTTTATTCCTAATTATGGCAACAGCCTGGTAATGTTTACTGCTGCCTTCATATTTTTCAAAAATTTTGTAGGCCGTCTGTGCTGCCTGTCGCCAGGAAACATAACATTCCTGCTTACCATCGAAATCCGGTAAGGACTTCACGATGTCAAGTGGTTCGTCACACTGTCTGCCAGGGATTACCTCTATTTCTTTGTATGCTTCTACTTCAGGTGTATTAATCTTTACCTCATTGATGCGCTGACTAATATCTGTCAACCTCTCTTCGAAACTCTCTCTCTGCACGGCAAGTGCAGCACTAATGGCACTATCTATTAGTGCTTTAAGCTGATTTGCATCTAAAGCCATTTTTGTATGCCAATTCTCTTGATTACTATTAATGCTAAATTTTCGTCTATTAACCTCTATTTCCGTTATCTTATCCAAGAGTTGGTTCAATTCAAAATCACTCATGAAAAATGTTTAAAAAAAAAAAATTATCAAATTGATTCACAAGTTTCCCGTGCAAGGATCTTCGTTGAATTCAATGGCCAAAAATTTAAAACAAGATCAAAATATATCTTTATTTCCTCCTTTTTTTTAAACTTCACAATTTGTTCAATGGCCAAAATTTAAAACAAGATCACAATTTATCTTTGCTTTTTCCTTCTTTTTTTTTTTTTGCACTCTACTTACATTTTAAAATCTTATAATATTATCTATGTATATAATTATTGATGTTGGATGTTGATGTCCTGATTGTCCTTTCCAAGGGATGATGAGATTTGACAATTTGATGTTATACGATTTTCGGGTTCGTTTTACTTTTTCACCACGCGACCGTGGCCCCACGTTATGGGCGCTACTTATTAAGAGACTGTTTACTTTTGTTTTGTATTTATGTATTTTCCGGTCAGCGTGTCTGAGCCGGTGAGTTCCCAAATTAAAACTAAGAACTTATCCATCTAATCTACTGATATTTATAGCTACATAAATCTAAATCTAAAGTCGCCGCAGTTGCTGCTGTTATTGCTGGTGGGAGCGACGCTGACTGCGCTGTGACTGAACTGTGATGTTTACGTGGAAAACACCTGCAACCTGTGTCGCTGGTGGGAACAGTGCTGGCCGTGCCTTACCTGCTATTATGATTTCTTAGAACCGTATGCAACTAAAGTGCACCTGCAGGTTGGTGTATTGCAGATTCGGGAATTTGAAATTGTTGACCATCGCTTGTGATGGGAATATGCCAGCTCAGCCATTCTACTGTTGGCTTCGAGCTGCATGTGTTAACTTGTACACAAATGTAAATATGTACGTGTATACTTTTGTTGTTTCATAATTTCGCAAAGCGTGCGCACGTGACCCTGCTCGCTCAGCATCTGCACGCAGACTGATTATTTTTAGTAATTTTTCACTTTGGCATACGGTAGGCGCACCAACACACATTCATTTTTCGGTCGTTGCTTGATTGTGGTAGTGAATCGCATTTGGACAGCCCTGATCTAGAGTCTAGAGAACCTTGTCGATGAAGACATTGCCTGGCTTATTGAGTGAGTAACTATATTGCTCTGATAAATGCCTTTTACTTAACACGCTTTTATTAGCTTCGCCAGTATGTGTGTAAACATTGCATACTTTTAGGCGAAAGCGTGTGCATTCTTACACTGAATCAATGGTCTTCACAGCTATCGCGCTTCCGCGCTTTTTGTTTTTGTGCCGCGCTTAAGCATAGGCAAGCGCGCCGAAAATCACCGCGACCGCGCCTTCTATCCTGTCGCCTACAAACGAAGTTTAATGCTATACCCATTAGGAACAGCGGCGCAAAATTACTATTAATTCATGTGAAATTACATATAAAGGAATAATTTTGGAATTTTTTTTGTATCAAACAATTTTTTCACTATCAGACCTGGAAGACAAATTATGGTGTTAGTTTATTTTATTATATTGAACACTTTTAAAAGTATTTAATGAAACCTGAATTTTCAAAGCAATCAATTCCGACGGGGTTTGTGTACACGCTATTTTTGGCTTCCATTTTTCTTTTTTATTTTCTGCAGAAGCGGGCTACAGCGAGTCGCCGCCTACACACTGTGAAAAATTGTTGTAAATTAAGATTTGATACGGAATTCAATAGTGTGTTATGTATGTACTTATGTAGATTTTTTTAACACATTTTTATTAGCTTCACCTGTATGCATATGAGTTATTTCTTTGTGCCTAAAAATACGCAATATATTTACTAATGAGATTAATTCAATCAGATGGCGCTGTTTTAGTTATAAAACTTATACTATAAAATTTATAGCATAAATTAAACTTTAACTATTAAAGCGTGCGCTAATAATGAAAAATATAAAAACGCATAACACCAGCACCATAAAAAAATATCAATTTATAAATTTTCGAAATTTTTCGGGTGTACTTTTAATAATGGAGGAAGTGGGCGGCCGCAATTTTTTTGCTCTTATTGTCGGCCATGATTTTTATTTCAAAGTAACGTTTCCCGCGCTTCCATAAGGGCTTTCTGGAGATCACTGCACTGAATAGATGTGCTGACTATTGCAATATTTCTGTTTACTCTCTCCTTTGTCTTACCTTTCATTTGATAAAAAAAAAAAACAATTTTTAGTTTGTTTTTTTTTTTTTGTATGCACCCTGTATGTGTTCCCAAGTTTTGTGTTTAAATTTGTTGTTTACTTTGTTTCAAGTTTTTTTGCACTATTTTGCACGTTTGTACAAGAACTTGTATTTTTTTTTAAATCGGCGGTATAAAGTGTGCCAAAACTGATGCTGAATTTTTTTTTATAAAAGCCTGTATCCACATAACTTAATTCGCACTTGAACAATCTCGCCAAGTTGTTCGCGAACTAACCCGTCTCAACGTAGCTATCGTTGTTCAGTTTGACTTTTCTCATTATTCTTCTTCTTTAATGTAGTTGAATTTATTTGCTGTTAATACAAAAACTGAAAATTTACATGGTAGAAAAATTGTAAATTAAATAGTTTAAATTTTATATACATACAACAGAGCTTATTAATTCATTCAATATGAATTTTTGCTTATTTTGCTTGTTAAATTTCGATAGATTTGCGATACAAAAGTACAGAAGGCATCGATTTTAGCGGGGTTGGCTAGATTGTTGACAACGAATAGCGTTGTTCAATCGTTGTTTGCTCTCAGAATTTTGTAAATAACTTATTTATCGTCATTCGGCACTGGTTTCGAGGTCGAAAAACGAATGAGAGTGCGAAAAACGATAAAAAGCAGGGACCCATTTTAACAGTTATTTTTTTTTCGGAGGTCAAAAAAGTCCGGGCCAAAAAATGATGCTAAGTGAACACCTTTGACACCAAAATGACTTCCAGGACCTTTACAGGATCAATCATGCATCCTTTTTATTTTTCTAACTTTTTGGGAAAAAGTCCTCTTATAACTGTTAAATCTGGACTTTTATTTTTTAAGTCCAAGAATAACTGTTATATCCGGACTTTTATTTTTTAAGTCCGAGAATAAAAGTTAAATCCGGACTTTTATTTTTTCCGGCCAAAATAAAAGTCCTTCTTAATAAAAAACGAACGGCTCATGCGATTGGAATAAAATTGGTACCAATCGATTCGTATTGATTTCCAGAATTCAAAAATGTATACTTCTTCAACATTATATATTACTAATACTACGAATTTAGTATAAACAGACATACATATATTTTCTCATATGGGCATGAATAAGTAATCTTCATGTCAGGATAACTCGGAAACTAGATCCGACACAGACAAATGCAAATGATATTCGGAATTAGAAATGAAATTTACTTTAGAAAAGTCTTATTTCATTCCTCGTGGCCAAAGTTCTTTTTGATCAACTGTTGAAATGCACACCAGTTCCATGTATTTTGCCACTTGGTAGTATATGAGGAATAGTTGTGTGTGTTTTTATGCTAAATTCGTAGTATTAGTAATATATAATGTTGAAGAAGTATACATTTTTGGATTCTGGATATCAATACGAATCGATTGGTGCTAATCTTATTCAAATTGCATAAGCCGTTCGTTTTTTATTAGAAAGGACTTTTATTCTTGGACATGGAAAATAAAAGTCCGGATTACATTTTTTTGGTATTTCAAATCAACACTTTTTGATAAACTTTGGCCACGAAGAACGAAATAAGACTTTTCTAAAGTAAATTTCATTTCTAATTCCGAATATCATTTGCAGTTTTCTGTGTCGGATCTAGTTTCCGAGTTATCCTGACATGAAGATTACTTATTCATGCCCATATGAGAAAATAGATGTATGTCTGTTTATACTAAATTCGTAGTATTAGTAATATATAATGTTGAAGAAGTATACATTTTTGAATTCTGGAAATCAATACGAATCGATTGGTACCAATTTTATTCCAATCGCATAAGCCGTTCGTGTTTTATTAAGAAGGACTTTTATTTTGGCCGGAAAAGATAAAAGTCCGGATTTAACTTTTATTCTCGGACTTAAAAAATAAAGGTCCGGATATAACAGTTATTCTTGGACTTAAAAAATAAAAGTCCGGATATAACTTTTTTTTGTTTCAAATATATTAAAAAGTCCAAAAATAACTGTTTTGCAAGGTCTTTTATTTTAAAAGTTATAACTGTTTGGGTCCCTGATAAAAAGAGCGAACGACGTTAAATGGAGACATGCTTTAAACTTGTATGTTTTGTACACCTGCACGTGGGTACATACATACATACATATGAGTCGTTACTTTTGAAAGTGGCATAAGTCCAATTTTTAGTGTATCGAGATACTGAAGGGTTTGCGTTTGAACTGATTCAAAAATATGTATTGGTAACCGCGAACGCATGATTTTTATTCTTGACGCTTTAAATACTTTAGATTTTATCATACAATAATAATTTTACGTCTGTTTTTTTAATAATTGACAGTATTTTCTTACACCAAAAGGACTTATGCCATTTAAAAAAAAAATATTTAAAAAATTGTTAAAAAAGCGAATTAAGTGCTGGGGCCTGTAACACAAGCACTACAATCCCAACAAGTGTACAAGAAAATTTCACAAGTGTAGATTTTCCGTAACATAAAGTGGATTGTAGTAACTGGCTTAATATTTGTAATTATTGGAATTTTTAAACAATTGTAGCTACGTTTCATAACATAACGTGCACACTTTTACAAGTAAGTGACGGAATTATCAACAATTGTGTAAAAATGTCTACCTATGTTAAAGGTAGCCTTGGTTCATTTCAGTGGCATATTTCAGAAAGAAAACATCGCTTTGTTGTCGATATGTGCTCAAGCGATTCCGAAAATGAGAGCGAAAATGCTCATGCAAGGTATCGGTACCGCGAAAGAATCAACTTTTACATGCTGAAAGACGGAGAATTTATGGAAAGGTTCAAACTTAGCCGAGAAGATTGTCAAGCTCTTCTTGAAGGTGTAGGCGAACCAATCGCTAACGCTACGACTAGATGGTATGGCTTGTCACCATTACAGAAACTTCTAATTTTTCTGCATTGGTTCAGAAACGGAGGGCAATACCATGGGGTATCTGACATGCATGGAGTACCAAAAATGGCAGTCTGCAGATGTGTTTACGATGTTGTTAGTGCAGTGAACGAAATAAAGTTTAGTTTCGATGGCCCGACAATAAAAAGGACGTAGTATCACGTTTTCATTACAGGGTTTCCTGGATACTTAGGAAGTTCTTAAGCATAACAAGCACACATTCTTTCATTTTAATATAAAATGTATGGGGTTCCAGCCAGACCCAAGTGTACCGAACGTGATGTGTTAGTCAACATATCGGTATAACTAGCTTAGTATATGAGATACCAACATACTTTTTTACAGGTCTGTAGAAAACTAAACTTTAGTAAGCTACCTGAAATTTCAAGCATCTAGCTCAATTTATAGTACCCTTTTTCGTATTTTGAAAATGAAAACGGTCTGGCTGGAACCAAGTGTCAGACTAAGGGTTAAAGTTTTATTATGTAAGTGCGGATTTGCCCGGCAGTCTTCACGATGCGCGAGTGCTCTTTTTCGTAGAATGGAAAATAATTGGCGACACCATATGAACGCGGTGATTCTTGGAGATTAAGCGTATCTCTTACGTGATGGTTAATTTCATCAATCTATCACGATCCCACGAACCCAGCGCAAACCGCATTTAATATCTCACTAGAGTGCTGCCTACTGTCGGAACTCGACAGTTTTTCTAGAAGTTTTCTTATGACTAAGGTGCAACTATATTTTTTGTATAATTGTTTGTTGTTATTGTTACAGTTTCTATTTTGTTGTTGTTCCTGTTGATGCTGCTCCTTTTGTTGTTACTTTCACTGCTACTATTTTGCTGTTGTTGTTGTTGGTGTTGTTGTCGTTAATCGTTTTCATAATTCTCCTACCTACTTCTTTCTTTCTATTTCTGCTCTTTTCTTTCCTCAATTTCTTTCCTACTTATTCTTTCTTATCCTTCTTATCCTCTTCCTGCCTTTATGTTTTTGTTGTAGTGCTTTTGCTACCTTTTTACGTTTCCACTTCTTTGAAGCTACACACCACATCCAGCCAAACATGTTCACAGTTGCATGATAAGTTTGGTGAAAACACACAAAGTCAGGTATGCTTGCGCATTGAGACAGCTCTGTTGTGTGCAAAAGCATGCAACAACAACTACACGGCAATTTTCCAACGAGGATTTTGGACGCATTTTCCAACCAATTTTCATGAAAATATGGCGCAGTTCTATTTGAGAGCAATACCTTTCTAATGGTGTGCTTAGTTTTAAAATCGGTTCAGTAGTTTCGACGGAGAAGATGGAACAAAATTTATGTTAGCGTATTAATAATATAGATAAGCGGACTCGGCGTAGTAAGAAAATGCATTTGGGATACTGAAATTATCTCCATTCATGGATATTTACAAGTGTATAATATTTTACTTGTAGGAACAATTGTATGAAAAATTGTTGTGTTACGGGAAATTGGAGAACTTGTAGTTATAAGTGAATTACTACTAACTTGTGGATTTGTTACAATTGTGGGTTTGTGTTATAGGCCCCTGGTTGTAATGGCGTGAAATGTACATACAAATGTTAAAACAATTGTATGTTTTATGCCGTATGTACATAATCATAGGCTTAAAAAAAAACCCGCGTGTAGCACAGTACACGTGATAGAAGTTAACTTCTTACATCAATTTATATTCGCTCGAAAGCAACAAGTAACAAGTTTCATATATCATATGAGAAACGAATTTGCAAATACATCCCTGCAAAAAATGCGATTAATCCGGGACATGTCCGGGATCATTCGCAAGGGAGAATGCGACTAGTACAATTTTACATCTCTTTATATGTAGCGAATTGATCGCATTTGTTCGAGAATGTCCTATGAAGAGGCTAATTGTTCAATTTGTATACCCAAACGGGTACAAATGTAGATCAATCGCTTTCACCCAATTCTGAAAATGTCTAAAAATTATAAATATTAGAAGAGTTTATTCGATTAGATTTCATTTTGTAAATAAAAAAAAAAATAAGTATTTCCTCCAAATATTTAAAGTTTTGAGAATGCATTAGGCGAGTGTAAAAGATATGTGAGGAATTTTTCAAAGTTGTTAGAGAAGTCTTTTTTTTATAACATTCTTTAAAAATTATAAATGTGCATGCCTATTTAAATAAAGATTATACAATAAGTTTTACCTATAAAATTTCTACATATAATCAATCTAGATTTATACCCGTTCGGGAACAATTGGTCTACAATTAGTCTACATTTATACTCGTTCGAGAACAGTCGGGCACTAATTGTGGACCGATTGTTCCGGAAAGAAATCAATCCGGGACAAATCGTATATCGGTATTATTCGCACATTTTTTTGCAGGGATATTACAATGAAAACTATCGCCTGTATGTGCATATGTATGTACATGTGGTTGTGTGTTTTTGTTTGTACAAATTCTATTTATAGAAAAGGCGAAGCTTGTTTTTGTTATAAGATTTTGTTTATCCGCAAGCTCATCCGATTGGTTTTTATATTGGTTGTTTGATCGTTTTGATTTTAATAATTATCTAGTATGTAATCCCCGATATTCGGGTGGCACTTTTATTTAATAAAAAATGACAAAGAAAATTGTTTAATAAAAAAAAAGAAACAAAAAACTGACTCGAGCTGGACTTGAACCAGCTTCATTCGAATTGGAAGCCTAGCATCTTACAACCGAGCTACCGCGCTAGTTACGTAAGTTGTGTCAAACGGTGTACTCTAATTTCTTCTTGTATTATTAACATTCTCACTTCGCTTATTTCACCACAGCGCTGTTCTGGTTAGAATTTCTTATGTACTTACACGTATACATATGTACATACATACATGTACATACAAATCTCCAAAAGAATTTAAAATAAAAATATGTACGTATTAGTAAAAAATACCGATTTTAAATTTTTTTTGACATACTGAGCACCTAATGCTTTTCCTTAAATAGGTACTTATATTTTCGTTTATCGTTTTGTTTTTAAATTAAATTATTTCTCAGTTTTTAGTGCGATTTTAAGATTAAAGCGTGCTTTTTAGTTTTTTTAAGCTATTATTTATTATTAATAAATTAAAAAATAAAAAAAAATAAAAAAAAAAATAAAAAAAAAAAAATAAAAAAAAAAAAAATCAGTCGCCGGCTTGATTCGAACCTACCTCCCGTAGCTTCAAGGCCAGACACACTACCTCTGCGCCACCACACCACTTGCGTGGGGTATGTCAAACGCTGTACTTAAACCAGTGATAGGCGTTTCATAGATCAATTGATCGCGCTCAAATCACACGGACACGTTATGCTCTTTCTTTTGGAAACGATTTAGTCGTCGTTCAGCAAGTGGCGCAGCAACATCGTAGGTGAATGTCGCTTGTTTGCGCATATTTATATATGTAAAAGCATAATTACTTATACATATGTGCGTATGCCTGTCGTTTTTATAAACGACCGCATTCATTGAGGGCCAGCAAGCGACTAAACGAAAAGGAACCAATTGATTTGCGCTATTACGGCGCTCTCACTAATACAGTTGCATTTCAATTTTGCCTATCACTGACTTAAACTGAACTAACAAAACGGGTGGTTGCTTTCATTGTAATATGTACATATCGTCGTACCATACGAAAACTAACATATTTAAAATTTCTGGAGAAAGCTATCAATAAAAAAATTCTGTACGAAAAGTAGAACATTTGGCTTTTGGCCGACGAAAAGTAATAAAATCGACTTTTGGCTGACGAAAAGTATCAGTAATTATATACTGTTTTTACATTAAAATTGTTGTTGTTTAAACAAAATAAATAATAGGTTAAAAAAAAAAAAAAAAAAAATTTATTACGAATCTTGATTCAAAATATATTTTTGATTCGAATCAAAAATTTGATTCGAATCAAAAATTTTATTCGAATCAAAAATTTTATTCGAATCAAAAATTTATTTAGAATCAAAAATACTGTAGCTAATATCAGAATTATTCAAGTACCTTCTCGGTAACTTAAAACACAAAAATGTATAAAATGCACCAAAAGTGCAACAACAGCCAAATTGTATGCTGACGCCAAATATGTATATGTGTATGTATGTATGTACATATATACATATTTCTGACTGTCGTATTTACGTTTGTGCTACGCCGTACGTACATACATACATATGTATGTATGTGCATAGGCCCTGTAAAAATCATAGGATTATATGATCCATTTTGCGGTAGGTAGGAGTACTTTCAAAGTGATCATAAATAGACCCAAGCGAGCGACTTGTTTATCTGCATCGGCTCGTAGTTAGCCGAACATTGCTACGAAAACGAAATATATGTACATATATAGCGATAACGACGAAGCAAGTGCATACATTTGTATGTATGTATGTATGTACATATGCATGCTCGTTTGAACGTGCACGATTCAGTAATAAAGGGTAGGAATGCAAATTTTGAGGACCAACATCGATACATCGTTCGATGTATCGAAAAAATTACGCGACACAAAAAATGCTGGTGATTGCGCTAGAAAAATTTTAATATTTTATTTTAACTAAAGAAAAGCTTACTTATGAATGTATGTAAATTGAATTGGCAGTCTTTCAAAACTGTTCAGAGATTATTAAATTTCATTAATTTTAGTACCTACTCCGTAAATTAATCCCATGTGGGTAATCCTTGGATTACTCGGGTGTCATGCGGAAATGGGAGTATGTGATCCCTGCCTGGGACATCGCAATGTTAAATGGACCATATTTTTTATATGAAATGTGGCAGGTTGAGGAGTACTCGGTTGGTCCATAGCGAGTAATCTATACAAGCGTGCATGGAGTACTCGGCTTTTTTGCAGGGGGCACTTGGGTGCATATGCATACATACATATGTATGTATATACCCTATAACACAGTGATAGTCATTTGATATATCATTTGAGGTGCACGTTTGATGGAAATTTCTGTCACACACTGCCTACAAGTTTCCATCATTTTTATATGGACGGTATGAAAAATGTGATGAATGTGTTCTCCAAATGATGTATCAAATGACTATCACTGCTATATGTGTTAGTGTTTGCTGAGAATGTGTTGGAGTTTCCATCATTCCTGTCTTACAGGGTATGTACATATGTATGTACATATCTCCATAGAAGTAAGAATTAGAGTAGATATATGTACATGTATTATAGTAAATAAGTAGTACATAAGAAATTTTGTGTATAGGTAAATAAGAATCAATTTTACCAATAAATTCACTGATTGAATTGCTGTTCGTAAAGCAACACAACAAACCACTTTCGTTTAAATTGAACGGGTTTAAAATATGCATATGTATGTACCTATAGTGAATCCAAAATATATGTATTTCAAGTAAAAGATACTTTTAGTACGAGATCATTTTGGGTAAATGCATTATTATTATTTATTTTTAAATTCTGTTATTTTATTCTTTTTTTGGGTTCATTCAATGTATGTAAAATATATAAAATATAAGTACATAAGTAAGTACATGTGTGTGGATATGTATAAGAGAAATTTACATATGTATGTATATTCATTTACATATTAAGGGGTAAGTACATATGTACATACATCATATATATGTAAGTATGTACATATGTATGTGTTAGATTACATCTGTATTTTATATGGAAATGAAGTCAGGAGGTAAGTGTTGGTCCCCATGCGAAAAAAAAGTTATAAAAGTCTCCCCTAAATTTTAAGCTAATGTTGAGAGGGTTAAGAAACAAAAACACGAATGGGAGTTGTTTTTAATATTTTCGTTTTTCAACAAAACCACAACAACGAAATCAAACTCTTATATACATGCATTATTAAAAGTCGTTTAAGTAACAATGAAAACGAATGTAAAGAGATAAATTTAAAACCACTGGTTGAATTTAAAAGTATATGGGTTACTATGCTTAAAACAATTCTACATACCTAGTAAACTTCAATCGAAAATGGGCAAGCTCGAAATTGATATTAGAGGCATGCTCTAGAACACATTTTTCATAGAATTTAATGCAGAATCCGATTTTTCTACGAACAGTATGGCTTAGAAAATTGACCCAGCCTAACGTATGCACATACATATTTACATATCGAAACCACTCTTTGTATGCATACACCTAACCATAATTCATTCATCCTTTCATTCATTTATTCGTTATATACCTACATATATGTATGTAAGTATATACATACATATATATGCACAAATGCTTGGCTAAGCAACTGCGAAGATCTGCTTGCATTTCCTCCCATACAACGTAGACGTTTGTTGAAATTTTAGATTTTTTGCATTTCAACTCGCGGGGGTGGTGGGATCACGTACTAAGTATTTTTTTATTTGAAATAAAGTTTTGATTCAAAATAATTTTTTGATTCGAATCAAAAGTTTGATTCGAATCAAAAATTTGATTCGAATCAAAAATTTTATTCGAATCAAAAATTTGATTCGAATCAAAAATTTATTAAGAATCTTGATTCGAAATCAAGTTTGAATCAAGAATCAAAAAAGATTTTTGATTCTTTTAAGAAATGAATCACAAATCAATTTTATCTTTGATTTGAAAATAGTTTGAATCACGAATCAAAGGGTATTTCTGATTCTTTTTTGAAACGAATCACAAATAAAATTTATCTTTGATTTGAAAATAGTTTGAATCACGAATCAAAGGGTATTTCTGATTCTTTTTTGAAACGAATCACAAATAAAAATTATCTTTGATTTGAAAATATTTTAAATCAAGAATCAGAAAATATTTTTGATTAGTGATTCAGTCAAATCAAAATCACGCAACCCTGTGTTGATGTCATGTTTCGGATCCGGAGGAGAATACATAGAAATAATAGAGAGAACACAAAAAAGTGAATGTTTGAAAGATATACATAATTATTTAGTTAAATGTTACAACTTTTAGGATGGGATGAAGTTACATACATACATACATACATACATACAGGTGAAGCTAATAAAAGCGTGTTAAAAACACCGATTTTAAATATTTTTTGACACACTGAGCACCCCACGCTTTTCCTTAAATACTTATATTTTCGTTCATCATTTTGTTTCTAATTAAATTATTTCTCAATTTTTAGTACGATTTTTAAGATTAAAGCGTGTTTTTTAGTTTTTTTAACCTATTATTTATGTAGTTTTGTTGTTTTCTTGCCTTAAATTTTCTTAAGCTGCTTTGCTCTTATTTCTTATTTAATGTTTGCCCATTTAATGTGATTTGATCCTTCTGACTAAGCAGCTGCTTGAACTATGAAGATGCCGCACCGTCGAGGAGCAACAAAATTGTTTCTCAAAAAGCATTATGGCGTCTACGAAGAAGTAGGTATGTAAATAAGTAAATAAAATATTTTTCATGCCCAAGTAGTATAAGTAAGTAGGTACTTACATATTTAATATTTTAAGGAGAAGGGGGGTGGGGGGAGGGGGAGTGTGAAAGGAAGAGCGCGCGCTCACTTACTGCAAGTCAAGTGTTGCTGCATTAGTTATTTTGCCGTTTGCATTTTTGCCAACAAACCAGACAGGCGACCGACTTTTATTGCAACGCAAATGGGTGAGCGCGGTCGGAAGTATACTCGTAGCCCTGCTAGCGCTAACAGACAATTGCACAACAAACAAATCAAAAAAGTTGCCCAACATTGCAACGCCACTTTCTTGTGAATATAATTCTTTGCTCATTCTGCTTTCTCTTGCTCGCACACGATTTTTCGTTTCCTTTTTGCAATTTTCCGCTGCTCGACAAATATTTTGTATATGAAATTTATATTTTCTTTTTCACAACATTGTTTTGTTATGAAAATGCAAGGACGACTTTGTTATTTGTTTGGAAAATGTTGTCGTCTCTTTAAAATGTATTTTTGTCAGTTTCGTAAATAACAAAGTGTCCTTGAAATTTTCTTGAGGCTAAGTAATATTATTTTTGTTATATGTCCTTAAATTTTTCTAATTTTTCACTGGTCATCAAATTTTTAACAATTTCAACTCTCAACAAGAAAAATAATATTAAGCAAGCTGCTTTATTGTTGTTCTTTGATTCTCTACGCAACATTCTAAGTGCTCACATTCATTAGGAACTTTTTAAGTGTCAGCTGTGATTTCAAATTTTCGGTATGCTTTTATAATATAAATTTTTAGGCGTATGTATGTATGTATAGGTATTTATACATTTAACAGATTTATCATTTCTGTTTTAATTTATTAAAACCAAAAAAAATTAAGCAGATGTTTCAATTAAAATCGTAAGTTTTACTCTAAGAAAAGTTAGCGATGCGTTTAAAATAGGAAAAGGAGAGTGAAGTGTTAAAAGATAAAAAATATACTTATTTACACATACTGAAGTATGTTAATCTTACTACATTGCTCAGTTATAACTCAAACGTTAAAGTTCTATATTTTGTCCGTTTCATCCTTTTCAAACCGACTCAACTTCGCTTTCTTCCTAGAGTCGCTTGTCACCATTTTTATGCACTCATAACACTCACCAATACATACATACATATTTACAAAATATATATAAAGGATTACACAGATTTTCTTTACTTAAGTCTTTGCTTATCTCTTGCGTAAGTCAATTTGCCATTAATGAACTTTTAAATAAAAACACCTGAGCGCACTACTAATATACTTTTAACTGGCAGAACGTGTCCTCTTAACAGAGTAGACTTCGCCGTGGCTGACAGTTGACACCGGCACGATTGTTAGAATTCACGTTAAGACTACTTTCCGCAAAACGTACATAGTTTGCATTTAAGTTTGTTGCGCAAATGTTCTTTTTATTTTATTGAGGAATTTTCCGAAGTTGTACGCAGCAGAATAATACATATAGAACTGAGCATTATCTTTAATTAAAGAAAATGATTAGCATACAAAGTTAGTTATGAGAAAAGTGCGTTATTATCTAATATAGTGGTGTCTTTCACAGATACGCAAATTGTAGAGTGGAAGTAGCGATAGTATTTCTACTTACATATGTATGTATGTATATGTAAGTATGTATGTACTTATTCATAGCGCTATCGGTAGTTGGTGGTTACTTATCATTATAACTACCCCCGGTAGAGTAGAATAAATTTCGAAACGAAGGGCAGACCACCCATGACGTTATGTTATTGGTGGCTATAAGATTTCGTCAAAACATGAAATATAAAAAATCGCGGTTTTCTCAAAAAGTTACATACAGCCGATTTTGATTTTGAGAGATTCTTATTAGTGAAGCATCGAACTTTGATGTTCTGCAATAACTTCATGGGTGGTCAGTTCTACCTACCGTTACCATTTGTTTCACAATTGATAACGGTGAAACACGTTATAAAATTGCTGATTTCTGGTAGTAAGAGTGTTTTTAATGTCACTATGAGGAACGAGAAAGCACACTTGCTAGAATAAAGTCAGTTTGAATTAATCTTCTTCATACTGTCAACCTCTTCTCACTTTCAACATTATTCTCTCAGATTTGTTCTTCTTCTTATATTTCCTTCATATAACATTCATTTTAACTGTCTGATATTTCCTCTACTTCTTCTTCTTCATCATCTTCTTCTTCATCTTCTTTTTCTCTTCGTCCTTTTTTCCTATTCTAACATTTCTTTTTCTTCCTCTCTTCTTCCGCCAAAAAAAAATGAGCATAGATAATCATTTTTAATGATAAAAGTTATAATAAAAATCTAATGCGATCACATATCGGTAAACTAAACGCAATCAACTTTAACTAAAGCGCTCCAATAAAATATTTTAGAGAATTAGTTGACAAGTATTCTTTTTTAACACGCTTTTATTAGCTTCACCAGTATGTATGTATGTATGTATGTATGTATGTATGTATGTATGTATGTATGTATGTATGTGTGTATGTATATATGTATGTATGGATGTATGTAAACAAGTTACGTATACGCAGTGTAATTCACTGTATGTTTGCCTGTACGCATTATGTAGCATAAGTTAACGAAAAAGCGTGTCTATTCATACACTGAATGGGGGTTTTTCAATGTGAGATGTGCTTATTTAATTTAATGAGTACATAGAAATGCATCTACTAAGTAAATTATCTCTGCATTTGTCACCTGCCATCTGCCACTTTGCATAAGCCGTGAGTAACACAGCATTTCCTTGTTTACATATCTGACTTGTTTCGCTTTCATTTAAATCAGCGTTGTTGCTGATAATGAGCAGAAAACGAAAAGCCATTGATACACAAGCAACAGAAAAGATATACAACAACAAAAGCAACAACAAGGCTGCAACAGCAACATTACATACCTACATAGAAGATGAATAAAAGTGAAAAATCAACTGATGCTGCAAAAGGCAACAGGCAACGAACTGTCAACGCAAAATAAAGACAAACAAGTTGCGGGTAAAGTGTTAAAGTTTGATTGATGTATGTATGTATGTATGTACTTCCGTACACAGATCCATATGTTCATATGTACATAACCCTGCAAAAATTCTGAGTAATCCATTCGCTAATCCATGGAGTGCTCGCTATGGACCAACCGATTACTCCATAACTTGCCACATTTCATACAAAACATATGGTCCATTTAACATTGCACGTCATTACAATGGAGCATATACCTACTCCAGTTCCGCATAACAATCAAATTAATCCATGGAGTACCTACATTGGATTAATTGATGGAGTACCTAACAGTTAGCCGAACATAACAACAACAAGCAAATGTTTATCGCGACGACGACGAATGACGTGTACACATTCAAACATACGTATGTATGTAGTTATGTATGTATACACATATCGTCGTCGTCGCGATAAACATTTGGTTTTTGTTATGTTCGGCTAACTACGAACCGATTCAGATACATGAATCGGTCGCTTGGGCTATGTTAGTGGTCACTTTGAAAGTACTCCAACCCTACCACAAATGGAGCAGATAATCCAACGATTTTTGCAGGGAAATATACATATATATACGAGTGTACATATGTATGTATATGTATGTATATGTATATGAAAGCTTCTTGCATTCGTGTGTCACTGTTTGTTTCCCAATAACTACTACTATCAAACATGAAAGCAACAGGAAAAGCAATATGTATATATGTACATACATACATATAAATATCAAGAGTAATCCCTGCAGGGAACTCAATAACTAGTCAGCAAAATTTCTAGTTCCGAACTAGCGAAAATCTGTCAAAAAGGAACTAGCTGCATTGTAGTTAGACGCTCACCAGTTCAGAAGAAGTGAATTGAGCGATCATTATAAGACACACGTTGACTTGTATGCAATTTCGAAGTGACAAAAATTCTATGAAAATTTTTCGTTCGTTCAATTGCCGTCGGCTATGCATATTTCTGCAATTCTCAGATGTTTATTGAAGTGTTTTATATAAAGAGTTTTCTATTTGCATCTTAACATGTCAGAAATGTAATGTTCCCCTAAATATGCTTTTCCGATCCCTCAAACTAATTTTGAATTTTTTTTGTTTTATTACTTTTTAAATATTATTGTAAATTTTTATTAAATAAATAAATAAAAAAATATTAGTTAAAAAAAAAATTAAAAAAAAACTATCATCCGCTTCGAGACCGACAGAATTCGAACCCGCGCCGCTCAGATTGAAAGGCACATGCGTTAGCCAGTCGGCCATCGCGCCACTTGCGTGAAGTGTGTCAAAGGCTGCACTTAAGCGGCAGATGTAAAACTGTAGAATTTGTAGGTACTTGTAGCTAGTTCAGAACTATCGAAATTGTGCCAATAAACGAACTAGTGTAAACTGTACAATTTAGTACTAGTTCGGAACTATCGAAAATGTAGTGCAGGGAGTGACAATTGACACCGCCTAGGACATCGCCGTGTAAAATTCGCCAGTTGATCACATGCAAAAGAGATTTAGCTCGCACTAGTAGTTGGGAAAAATGCACTAGAAGCGCCCTAGTTCGGAACTAGAGAGTTTCCCTACAGGGATGGTATAGAAATATATAGAAGTATGCTGCTATGATTCTTTATTTGTGGAAAATTGTGAAATTTAAACTTTAATAGCGCTGGTATTCGTAAAAAATACAATGGGGTTTAACAATTGTAAATAGTGACATTTTCATGCAATTTCTCGATTTTAACAGTAGGTTCGTTTATTATTAGCTAGTTATGAATAGTTAGCCAAGTTTCGGCTGGCAAATCGTTTCTTGAGTCAAAAAAATTGCAGAAGAGAGCCATTGACAGCTCCAAATTTCAGCTAGTAAAATTTTCCCTAGCTGAAATTATTTGCTGCCAAAGTATGAAACAGCTGTTGAAAAAAATAAACAAACAAATACTTTTGATTTTATTACTTTTGAAATTTTCTGAATTTTTGAAATAGAAATAAAGAAAATTAAATGTTTTTTTTTACAAAAAATAGCCATTAACAGTCAAAAATAGCATTCAAATTACTAATCGCTAATTTTTACTATTATTCCGTTTCTTGATTTTCTGTTCGTTTCGCTCTTTATGAGTTTAATAAGAAACAAACCTAGTTTTATAAATCTATTTTATATTTTATGAATAAGAGGGTAATGTTTTCTTGTCCGCCGTGAAAAGAACGCTCAACTTGCTAAACATAAATTTTAGTTTTATATAAGCACTCCACGTTAGAGGACTTCCGACGGGTTCGAATTTTTGCTATTCACCAGCAAGGTTCGGCTGTGTTGAGCTACTTACCAGTCTCATTATTTTACTTGGCAACACTGCTGCTCAGGTCGACTAACAGCTAAACGCTTTCAGCTCAGCTCGCTTAGAGCCTATACACACTTGCGACTCAATCGATTTAGTCGAATGTTGATTTGCATGGGAATGTATGGAAGCATTCACACTACATTCAATTAGTCGAACAACTGAAACAGTTGAATTTGCAGCCCAATTTCATTCCAACTGAAACAGTTGGACAACTGCTTGATCAGCAAGGCGCCCTTCTACGTATTCACACTAGAGACAATTTAGTCGAACGCCTACAACAACAACAGTGATATTCGTAGTGGAAAGAGTTGCCATGCTGACAGCACTACTTTTATTTCACTTTTGGTAAATTGCAGAGATTGAATATTTCAATTAATATTTTCAAAATTTCAATTTCAATTTATTTAACATGAAAAATTGTACACGTAAGACATTGGTCTTTTGATGGTACATCAACATAAAACATTAATTGACTAACAATATTATATCTATAATTCTTAAGGCTAAAAACTAAAGATAATTATTGGGACAAATATAAGTTACATTAAATTAAATTAGATACGGGATTATAATAGCATAACAAGTTACACGGTAATTAATTAATTAATTAACATAAAGGAAAAATAAAGGAAAATATTTATATTAAAATTAAAGAGAATAAAGCAAAGATAAATAGGGAGAGGATCTGATGAGAAAAACAATGTTAAAAAAAAACAAAATGTTCGTTTCTTATTAACTAGAATTATCTAACTAAGGATATTTACTTCCGTTTTCATGTGTTTCTTGATATTTTTGTTCTCTTCAAATATGTCATTAATCGCATTTTAAAATAGAAATTATGAAAATGAAATTGCATGGAAATTATTAACGGCTAATTTTTACTATTTTTCCGTTTCTTGTACTTCTGTTCGTTTCGTTCTTTATGAGCGTAATTCCTTCCGCTTTTCTCTTTTCATTTACTTGACAGCCAGTTGCTAGTTTAATAAGAAAGAAAGCCAAACAATGGGCCATATTAATAAAAACCAAGCATATGCTTTTACTCAGGATTTTAAAAAATTGACATTAATTTGTATGAACTAAATTTCAAAGTTTGAGTAAAAGGTCTCAAATTTTAAGCAAAAGCAAATGCTTGGATTTTATTAATATGGTCTAATGTAATCAAGTTGACAGATGACAAGAAGGTGCTTTCATGTAAGAATGCAGATAAAGTGATAAAGGCAATTTAATAATTCATCACTTTATACGAAGAGCACTAATGTAAAATTTGCTGTGTAAAATGTGAACATTGGCAACACTATGTCATTGTAAATCACCCGACTATTTAGTCTCTAGTGTGAATAGCTGCCACCGATTCGACTAAATAGTTGGCGTAGTGTGAATACAACAGCCCAATTCGACCAAATCGATTGAGTCGCAAGTGTGTATAGGCTCTTAGCCTCGCTAGCTAGCTTAGTTTTTGTTGTTGCTTTCCATGTTATTCGCTAAGCTAGCTAGTGTTTTTTCGAACTTCGAAAGTGTACATACATATATGTAATCTGTCTAAATACCAACTTCGTAAAGTTCCACTTTTGCCTGTTAAAGAGAGATAAGATGAATAACGTGCATTGTGAAGTATATAATTATATAGTTACAAACACATGTTGAATTATACGGTTTTATGTATGTATGTATTTTTGAAATTTAGATGTAAATAATTTCTGACATACCCTGTGTTTTCCTTATTGCTGACAAATCAGGTATAAAAAAACAAAGTAAAAAAATTTTTTTAAAAAGCTTATATTTAATATTAATATAAAAATTTACTAAAAAGGAAAAAAATAAATTTTTAATATTTTTGAACAAAATTTATATTAGTCCTTAATTCATTTGGATCTTAATTTCAATCTCAGCATACCTTTAACGTATTTCTTCAAAGCATTTCTGTATATGTATCAACATAAATAAAAGCGCGGGTGTTCTTTACGTAATGCATATCTTACGTAATTGGAATTTAAAGTTTTTATCGCTTCCTTCCATTTCACCAATACTGTTTTATAACATGAATATCTAATGAGTACCCGCGCTTTTATTTACATATGTTGATACATATACAGAAATGCTTTGAAGAAATACGTTAAAGGTATGCTGAGATTGAAATTAAGATCCAAATGAATTAAGGACTAATATAAATTTTGTTCAAAAATATTAAACATTTATTTTTTTCCTTTTTAGTAAATTTTTATATTAATATTAAATAAAAGCTTTTTAAAAAAATTTTTTTACTTTGTTTTATTTTTGCCTTTTTAGTTTTACAATGCATATTACATCTAATATTTGTCAACACACCCACTATCAATATAGTCCAACAGTTTTTAATATGAAGTGCACTATGTTTAACATTTTGATGGTTTCTGCTCAGCCAGTTTTTTTTATTATCCAATTCCTGTGGAGTCTTTTAAGTGGTTTTACTATACTCTTTTGTGAATAGATTACTTCGTAATACGTGTTCAAAATAGGAACAAAATTGGTTCATAAATACTAATTTTCTAAATATCTTGACACTATCGCCCCCTAGCGGCGATTTATTTCCACGGATATATTTACTTTCTCATTGGCAATATATATACCGAACATGAACAAATTCGGTCGGTAAATACGAATTTTACAAATAACTTAACACCAGCGCCACCTAGCGGCGATTTTTTTCCACAGATGTATTTACTTTCTCATAGGCAATATATATACCGAATATGAACAAATTCGGTCGGTAAATACGAATTTTACAAATATCTTGACACCAGCGCCACCTAGCGGCGATTTTTTTCCACGGATGTATTAACTTTCCCATAGGCAACATATATACCGAATATGAACAAATTCGGTCGGTAAATACGAATTTTACAAATATCTCGACACCAGCGCCATCTATCGGATTTTTTTTATTTCACATTGCATTGTCTTCGGGTCCTCAACTATGTTCCAAATTTCAAGTACCTAGCTCAACTAGAAGTATCTTAAATGTTCGTTGCAAAATTCCACGACATACACCCATACAAAAAGTGAAGTTAAATAAAAGCTTGTAATAAAAAGGAGTACGCTGGCAGCTCTGCTTCTGTTATGCACTCACTTTGTCTGCTCCTAACTTTCTAATACTTATCTAGGCCTTATATCACTTGGTGGATAAGCCTTTGAAATAAGGAGTGCTCTCAGAGAGAGAGAGAGTACTCCTTATGGTCTGATGACATCAACATAGGAAAATCAGCCTTATTTTAAGCTTTACGCCATACAAATTTGCCCCCTTATAATTTTCAGGCCTTATTTCGCAAGCCTTTAAATCTGCTGTATTAATTCTTAAATAAGGCTTAGATTTTTTGGTGGTTATGTCAGGCCCGACGAGAGGGGGGGGCTGAGGGGGTCAATTGCCCCGGGCCCGGGCTTTAGAGGGCCCGGGAATCTCAAAATGATATCCAAGTTTTTGCTTACAGAAAATAAACGAACAACACCTTTAATCACCTTTCGTAGATAGCAATCATTTTAAATTTCAACAAATTTTATAAATCTCTTAAAGTGTCTGCACCCCACTTAAGGAATTGTTGGTTTTTGGCGTCGACTTTGCAGCATAAATTTGAATTCGTTTTGCAATGCATCTGCACGGGTATATTTTATGCATGTTATACCCGTAAATGGGCTTGTATCTACTGCGCTGCCAATGTGCTGCTACTGCAGAGGCATTGCGCGACTTGGCTGTATTTACATGATCGCCTATAACTTTTCCATTTTACCATGGATTTTCTTCGTTGATAGCTTATTTTTTTGCTAATAGAATGTAGCTTCACGCAAGGGAGTAAAACCGAAGGTGAAAATTTTGGTTTTAAAGATATTGCCTGACAAAGTCAATTTTTTCTTTGAAAAATCGAAAAAATTCAAATTGAATCATCAATATTTCAGAAACTATAAGAGGTAGAGAAAAATGTTATAGACCCCTTGTATAGGAAATTTAATTTTCTTTCGGTTGCTGTCATTCCAACAAAAAAATCTCAATTAGTCGACGAGTTATAGCAAAAAAACCATACAAACAATATGCTGAAAATCGGCATTTGCCTGCAAAGTTCAATGGTCGATTAAAAACAAATTCGAACTAACCTAAGCAAACGCCGCGATACGGGTCTTCTAATTTAGCCTCTATTTTCACCCCCAACTTTCAGAACCGAGTTAACTTTTGTTGACCTAAATTTGTTCCACAGTGTTAGGCAAGGAAAAACTATGTATGTATGTATGTAGCAGTGTGTATACAAATGTGTTGCATACAAGATAGTATACATACATATAATACATAAAACAGCTTTGCCCAACAAATTTTATGCATTGTGATCAGTGTTGCCAGGTCATGAAGAAAAACGAGGCTAGATTGGCAAAAAAAAAAAGTTAGAAAAGGCTGAAATTAAAAAAAAAAGAAGCTAAAAAGAAGTCAGAATTTTTTTTAAGAAATTCATTCAAATTTTATTTATTTAAGTTTTGTTCATTTGCATATAAAAACTATAAACATTACTTAAAGGAACTATTCATGTTTGAACACATATCAGGCACATTTTCCTGACTAGTACATGACTTTGTTTTTTAAATAAATACTTATACATAGAATTGCACTAACTTTTGGACACTAACCCGTTTTTGTATGGACACTTATTTTGGTTTTTTTTCGGTTGTTCCCCCTAATTTTGGTAAATTTTGTTATGATATTCAGAAAATAGATGATTTTTCCCAACTTTTGGATTTTAACCCATTATCGTATATCGTGCATATATAAAAAGATACATTCATTTGAAATTGATCTTATCAACTAAGTTTATATTGGCACACATATGTATATTTTATTTATCCATCAGATAGCCCAATATGTGTACTTCATGAACATCTCAAAAATCCCTAAATACCCTATATCTCAGAGCTACATAGGTCTAAATCAATAATTAACAACAAAAACGACATTAATTAACTAATTAATTTTCCATATATTTGCCCACCCACACCTATCACTTCAATTCTATTATTGATTTATATGCCATTCTCGTACAAATATCAATTCATCATCGGAGCGACTCTTTCACTGACACAGTCTCTGATAGCACACAGTAACACTTTTTGGTTGACAATAGCACGAAAGTAATATGTGCTGTAGCACAATCGTGCTGTAACACAAACGTGTTGTAGCACAATCGTGCCAACTCAGTGAGTCGACTCTTTTTAGTGAGTCAGTGCTTATGTGTCAACTCCCAAAAAATCGTGTCATTACTCACTCCTACAACTCGAAATAAAAGAACATATGTATGCATGTATATATTTCGGGGAAAACCAGGCCTACTATATTTTGACAACAATGTAACAAGGTTGCTATAAAAACCTTACGGTCAGAACACATTCATGGCGTCGCATACGTACAACGGCGTTCACATGAATTACTGCAAGTTCTTGTTATACAAATTAGTACAAGTAACATTTTGAGTAAAAAAGGCAAGAAAAAAGCCACGAAGCTAAACCGAAAATTATGAGGCTAAAGGACAAAAAAAAAGGCTAAATCTAGCCTCGAAAAGGCTAACCTGGCAACACTGATTGTGATATCGCTTGTCACCGTCGCTTGTAACGTCAAAAATTATTTCAGAAATATTTTTATCATGTGGAAAATACTTTCTGCAACTTAAAATCAAGTCAGCGCTAAGGATGTAAGGGATGTGGTTATCAAACGACTACAATTCCAGTATCCCTGCGCGTTTAATGTTTGATTGTTGTACACATAAAAGATATACTTACATACTTACACAAATCTCGCCCGTAAACGGATTTATGTAAATGAGTGCGTTTAATTTGTATGACAAATTTAAAAGTTCATAAAAAGAGTATATCGCCCCTTCAATCTGTAGTATGCGACACTAAAAATGTAAGTCTTCTATGGCAATCTGACAATTGACCCCCTTAAAACACCACTAAACCGTCATCAATCGAAACCAAAATTTATATTTGTTATCCTTGGGTATAGAAGTATTAATTTTGGGTATAATATAATTAAAAAAATATTTTGATTTTTTCACCCTTCATAGGGTTTTCTGAATTTTGAGCTCAATGCGCCACGCCTTATTCGCCACCAATCGGTACAAAAATTTATGTGTGATATCTTTGACCATTAAGGTGGAGTGAAACATTTTTTTTGGAAATTCAATTTGTTCCAAAGCCAGAACGGCACCTTGCTAGCCCAGTAATAAGCCTGTAAAATTTTATTGACGTACTCGCATGTTTAGAGGTGCCCCCAGCCCCGCAAAGTTGAAAAAATAGCACGATCTGGTACAAATTTGAAATTTCTAAAATTATAAAATCAAAAAACGAAGTATGAGGATTGATAAAGATGGCTAAGCTGAGTATTAAAGTGAATTTTATTTTTTTGGAAATAACAACAACAACAGTTTTTAAAGGTCAAAGTTTATATTGTGCATTTTTTAAATTGCAATTACTTAAAAACTACCGAACCGATTTCGAATATTTTTATACCATTCGATAGGTATTTTGATTCCCTTTAATTTGATATACATTTTATGTGGGTTCCATAATACCCCCCTGCGGGGGTCAACCCCCCTTTTACCCCCCTTACTTTTCATATATAAAATGTGTATTAAATTAAAGGGAATCAAAATACCTATCGAATGGTATAAAAATATTCGAAATCGGTTGAGTATTTTTTAAGAAATTGCAATTTAAAAAATGCATAATATAATCTTTGACCTTTAATAACTTGTGTTGTTGTTGTTTCCAAAAAAAAAATCACTTTAATACTCAGCTTAGCCATCTTTATCAATCCTCATACTTCGTTTTTTGATTTTATAATTTTCAAAATTTCATATTTGTACCAGATCGTGCTTATTGCTTTCAACTTTGCGGGGCTGGGGCAGTTCAAAACGTCATCCTATCGCCATAAAATTTTGTGGGGTTCATTAACTCGTATAAAGGCAACTTTTCATTGCTGGTACGTTCAAAAAAAGAACAACAAAAAAATCTCCATATGATTTCACTCCACCTTATTGACCATGTTACTACAGATTGAGGGGGCGATACAGTAAAATAGCGTTAATTTGAATTTTAAACGCACTCTAATGTACATACTTATATATTAGAAGCAATACTATGGTACTTATGATATTATATGTTTGTCATATAATGGCTAATTATACAAATTATGACTGCTAACTCGTTATTTTCCCTCCATTTACGCCACTAAAAAGCGCACAATCTCTAAGCTCGTCACATTCGCATTTTATTAGCATGAATTTTACACTGCAATTAAGATTTTAAATTTTAAATTGTTTAATGACGTAGCATGAAATTCAAATCATATTCTGATTTAGAGTGTTTTCCCCACAATTTGGCAACAAAAGGAAATTCGGATAATTCAAGAGGAAAAAAGTCGTAAGTTTCATTTTTCATTGCAATGAAATAAGAAAGACAATCAATAATTTTTTATCACACTAAGACCGAAGTAAAACGTTAAAAAGGTGGTACTAAATATGTTTGCTATGTAGAAACCTATACATACATATGGAGCGAATGAAAACTACACATATATTTTATACTCTTTTTCTGCCTTCAAAACTCCGATAAAGTCACATGCACGTGTGCTCTCTTCGCTAGGTCAATCTCTTTTGTGTTTTGCTAAAACTTTTCAAAATTTGTCTGCATATCTCCTTTCATAAATTACTTAGATACCTACATTCATTATTTGTCATAACTTTTGACATCCTACTAATGTCTTTTTATGCTTGCATACGTACATACTAATCTCCGTTGGAAAGATGGTCATGCATGACCTTTAGGACGCATGAAAAGATGAATGAAATCGGATAAATCCTAGAATGCATCCCAAGGCAAGCTAAGAGTTCAGGTATGTACTCTCAGCTAATATATTATAACTTAAAACAAAAACAAGTAAGGAATCCTAAGTTCGAGTGGAATCGAACATTAGATACTCAGCTGTATGTTTTCATTATTTGTTTGCGTTTGATGGAAACACGGCGTATTTTATATAAAGCGAGTGCCGCATAAAGTGGGCGTAGCCACGCCCATTTTCAACATTTTTATCAGTCATCCAACTAAGCTTATGAATATTATTCTTTGTGCAAAATTTCATCTCTTTATGAGTTACAAAGATGTCACGTTACAAATTCCCAAAGGGCGTTCCAGAAATATCTTTGTTAAAAAGTAGGCGTGGTCACAACCGATTTCAATAAATTTTTGCGTGTCTATTAAAACAAGTTATAAAAGTGTATAAACCAAGTTTCATCATAATATCTCAATTATTTGTCGAGTTATGGGCTCCGAAATCTCGTAGATTCCTTTGTCTCAAAGGAGGCGGTGCCACGCCCATCTTCCAAAATTTTTATATTTTTTGTTTCCGGTCTATTGTGGAACTCATGCCACAAAATTTCTATGAATTATCTCTATATTTGACAAAGATATCGCTTAAAATGTTTTTATTAGGCCACTTTATAATACACATATATAAAAGTGGGCGTGGCCGTCAACCCATTTTGGAAATTTTTCGTCCAAACATTTGCCTAAGTAAGTATATCACGCGTACCAAATTTCATCGATATATCTTCAACGGTTTCTGAGTTATGACTCATAAAACTTTGAATGTTTGCCCCTTAATAAGTGGGCGTGGCACCGCCCATTTTTCAAAATATTTGTGTTTTCTGTTTTATGTCCATAGTTGGACTCATGCGACAAAATTTCAATGATAGATCTTTATATTTGACAGAGATATCGCTTAAAATGTTTTTATTAGGCCACTTTATAATACACATATATAAAAGTGGGCGTGGCCGTCAACCGATTTTAACTATTTTCCGTCCAAACGTTTGTCTAAGTAAGTAAATCACGCGTACCAAATTTCATCGATATATCTTCAATGGTTTCTGAGTTATGATATATAAAACTTTCCATGTTTGACCCTTAATAAGTGGGCGTGGCACCGCCCATTTTCCAAAATTTCATCAAATTTCTTCCTAGGGGCCTGAGCTCAGCACGTGGGTAAAATTTCATCGCTCCAGCTATATTAGTGACTGAGATACCAAATTTCCGATTTTTTCTATATAGGAAAAGTGGGCGTGGTCATGGTCCGATTTCGCCCATTTTCAATACCAACCGTCCCAGTCTCGATACCAACTTGCATTTCAAATTTCATCAAAATATCTCAATTTTTGCGCGAGTTAGAGTGTTTACAGACGGACGGACAGACGGACGGACGGACGGACGGACAGACGGACGGACGGACGGACATGGCTCAATCGATTTCCCTTTTCACCCTGATCATTTTGATATATATAAGTCTATGTCTATCTCGATTATTTCATTCTGTTACAATCCACCGTTATGTGATTAAAACTATAATACTCTGTGTACTAGTACAGCTGAGTATAATAAAAACCAATTACTGCTTGATGTTATGGTTCGAATCCGGAGGAGCATATAAATAAGATCATATTATATATGTTTATGTAGCAAACAGTGAAGGCGAAGAAGGTGCCACAATGAGAGAAGAAAAGCTACATATTGTGGTTGGAAACCAGATGGGAAGAGGGTAGAGGAAAAATGAAAAAATATATATATATATATTTAGGTGTTATTATATGACATAAAACAAAGTTTATCCAACTAAAGGTTAAGTTAGTAGGACAGCTGATTGGAATTGTGTATGTATACTAAAATTGTATTCCGCCAATCATGGCCAAGAGGGTGTATATCAGAATGTCAAACAAGACGAATTGGTACAATTTGTTTGTTGTAATTCTATGT
Organism: Urophora cardui; assembly: GCA_960531455.1. Taxonomy (NCBI): domain Eukaryota; kingdom Metazoa; phylum Arthropoda; class Insecta; order Diptera; family Tephritidae; genus Urophora; species Urophora cardui. Next base: position 119,960,376 of record OY482671.1, read on the forward strand.
GTGTGATGACATATTTGAAGAAAACAACAATAGCAAGAAACACATGAAAACGGAAGTAATATAACCTGCAAGTTGGTTAAACCAAGCCATAAAATGTATGAAAGAGAGAGAGAGAGCAATTGTAGTTTGAAAATAAACCGAAACTGAAATCACGGCCGAGAGCGACTCTATCCAAACATTCTTTTTTTTTCTGCCTTACCTAGAAAGGAAAAGTGGATGCATTCTGACATATCGTCGCTCCGGAAGAAGAAAGATGCATGTCAGTAATTTGTCGACGAAAACAGGCGAATTAAAAATTTGTCGGGGAAGAAAGACGCTTTACAAAACATGTCGACGAAGATAGACGCATTAAAAAATATTTCGACGAAGAAAGACGCATTAGCATTATTAACTGCGAAGAAAGGCGCATTAATATTGACAAAGAAAAATAAAAAATCGAATACGTCTTTCTTTCCTAAAAAATATTTAAATGCGTCTTTCTTTATAGTAAAAAAAAAATAAAGCGTCTTTCTTCGTTATCAAAAGAAATAAAGAGTCTTTCGAAAAATATTTTAATGCGTATTTCCTTGGAAGAAAAAAAGTTTGCGCTTTTCTTCCTCAACAAAACAGTTTGCGTCTTTTTTCTTCTATAGCGACGATATATGGATGCTATGGACTTTAAATCCATTTGTAGATTACCATACACTACCTTTGCCCTTTTCCAACTGGGGTGTATGTTGTATGTGATTTCACAAAAGCAAATAGATATTTATAAGCTTTTTCACATCATTTGACACCAAAACTACATTTCATCTCCCTAAATATTAAACACGCAATTTCGTAGATTTTTAAAGATTTACCGCACACATTTTGAACCAAGCAGCTTCCTTCTAAACAAGTGATTAAATTACACACTTAAATCGAGGAGGAAAGTAATTACACTCTATTAAATCCACACTACACCACATTTACTGGCACTTACGCAAATCGCCTTAAAACTTTTATCACCACCATTGCCCTACTTTCGGTGCGATAATAGGAATATTATTAGACTAGATGTACTAAATATATGCACGTAGGTATGTATGTAACGTACATACATATGTATGTTTATATACTTTTATTTTTATTTGCTGTAAAAGGTAACTGAAAGACATCAAGGACCCCAAATTAAAGACATATATTTCGATATAAGCAAGTGTGTAGGTGGGTGTGTAGGTGTAAGATAATATCAACAAAAGACCAACCGACCGGTGTGAATACCCAGCAGTATTTATCAGCTGGAAAACAGCACATATTTCCTACTGAATATTCAGTAGAGATGTAGTTCTAAAATCTGAACTTTCTCTTTCGTTTTTATATAAAGGTGGCGTCGAAAATCAACTACCTGAAAACTGCAGAACGAGAAGGGAGAGTTTCTGTGTGAAAAAAGACCTGAATACGCAGGGAGAACTTCCATAGCATATATTTCAATACACCTGACGGCTTCACTTCGTGTTCAGTTATTTTTTCAGTAATGAATTTTGAACTCAGTTTCAGGTTATTTTTCATACTGAATATGCACCTCCTTACCTCAAATACTGCTGGGTAGTGCTCCATGTATATGTGTGTAGGTGTATAGATGATGCTCTCATTTGATGATATTTTCTTAACTCCCATTTTATGCATACAAAATGTAAAATAATGCAGTGTTAAATATCTAGTTTACTTCGCTTGCAGCTGTTGTTGGTTTCAAGCTCCTTCTGAGCAACGTGGTTTTGCTTGTTTGTATTATTGTTGACGTTGCTGCTGCTGCTGCTGCTGTTACTGCCTTTGCAGCTCTATTGCACTTTTGCTACTTCAAGTAAGTATGCTTTCTCTAGCTTTTTTTCTAGCTTTTATCGTTTGCTCTTTATTCGAAACCTTCTTTCGTTTACATGGTAAGTCAAAAGGCGACAACATAAACAGTACGGGTATATTTTTTACCACTATCCATAAAAAAACTAATATTACATATGGTTTAAATAAAATTTTGCTCTATTTTATTGTGTTGTTATAAGTCGTCATAGCTCAAAAATCCTTTATAGAGTAAGTATATACAAAAAACTGCCTAGATCTTGCTAATTACTGCATCACAAATTAGATTAATAAAACAAAATTTGTTAACTTCTGTCACACCATGTACATAAGTATGCGTGTAATAATGGTGTCATTGTAATTCCCTACTGCTAAAAGTGTGCGCACATATCATACATACATAAGTGTGTTTATACACGAGAGTGCATTTTCCAGTTGATTGCAAGTTGTTTGTTTTTCTTCGTTGCATTTCTTTAAAAATCACGCCAAGTACTTACTGATATTACCGCAACATCGAACGTTTTTTTTTTTCATTCTTCAATACATTCAAGCATTATTTAGTAGGTGAATAGGGTACTCATTTGGATCGTCTTAAGTGCAGCGGCGGCTCGAACAAGATTTGCGGTTTACCAACCGCAAATGCGTCTTGTGCATTGGGAGATGCGAAATGCAGGCGCGGATCCCAACATTTATTTAGTTTTTTGTTTTTTAGTTTATTTGCTTCATCCAAAATTGTTTGCTACCAGATCATGTTATGAAGTATTGATGATTGGAGCGTATTTATTTTCTATTTATGTACATTTATTTAAATGTTTATTTAAAAACCCTTTAAAGGTTATTTTTTTTTATATATAACGAGAACGAAACAAGATACTGAAGATGGCACATAGCCGAAACCGGTTTAAAACCAACTCAAACTTGTCAAGGGATGACGAAAATTCGTTCCACAATACATCGAACTCCTACCCTGTCGGAAAAGCAATCAAAAAAAAAGAAAGTACACTTTTTTCAGTTGTCGGAGAACTATAATGTGCATAATTACTAGGGCAACCAAATGTATGCAATGTCATATTTTTTCTGATTCGTTCTATTGAAAAACGTTTAATTTACAAATTTGTTTCTAGAGAAAAGCAAGTGGTTGACGTATATTTTTTAGAGCATATTTTAGCATATTTTAATAATGACAGAATATTTTACTTGTAAATGCATATTTTGTCATATTTTACATCTTTGAGGAAAATCATAGGCCCGGTTTCACCAACCGTTCTCAACTTAGTTAAGCCGATTTTTTTACGTTTTCAGTTTCACCATGCAACTGAGCTAAGCCACAAGTTAGTCAGCTTTTGTCTTGACTAAAAATAAACTAAGAATTTGAGTCGCTTTAGCAAATTCAACAACCAAAAGAGCGAATATGACAAAAAATGAGCAAATCTGGGCTAACTTAAGTCAAAACTTAGTTTTAGCTTTAGTCGCGTTGGTGAATCCAGGTCATATTATTTCTGCTGTTTTAAAAAAAATTTCAGAATTAGTGCGCAAAAATGCAACCATGTCCTTGGACATATTTCGATTTAATTATCGAACTATCGAAACATTTATGCAAATCTCATTTTATAACGGCACTTAAAAAATTTCAGTTGTTTTTGCATTCTGTGGTTTTGTTTTTTCGCTAGTATTTTTTTATTTTTAGAAACGGTAAGTGCTTGTTGAAATAAAGATTGAAAATATATACATTTATGTATGTACATATGCAAATTCTTATAGATAATACCAAAAGCTAAACAAACTATTTCGGGAAAGCTGAAGCAGATCGTTAAGGAATTTCCCGATCTTCAAACTGACGGTGAGGTACTGATTTGCAAGTTATGCAGCAAGACCATATCATTTAAGAAAACATTTCTTGTAAAGCAGCATGTGCAGAGTGAAAAGCACATCAAACTCAAACGATCACTAAATTTGCCACAATCACAAAGCTTTGTAGCGAATAGCTTGACACCGTCATATGTCGAATTCGCTAAGGATTTGCGTAAAGCATTTGTATGTGCAGATATACCCTTATATAAAATAAGTAACATAAATCTAGTGCAGTTTTTTGAAAAACGGGTTTCCCAGAAAATACTATGTGAGACAAGCCTTCGATCTACTTATGTTAAGCAACTATATAGCAATACAATGGAAAAGATACAATCGCTATTAAAAGACCACTTTATTTGGATTGCGATTGATGAAACTACAGATTTTGCACGTAGATATGTGTCAAATGTTAGAGTCGGAATTTTACATGAAAGCTTTGATATATCTAAGCAAAAGTTTCTTTTGAACGTTGCAGTATTGGAAGCTGAAAATAAAAAAAACAATTGCTCGGCTTTTCGATGAATCTGTAAAACTTTTGGGAGAAGGCTTCAATAGAGATTATATTCTTTTATTTCTAACAGACGCCGCACCATATTTTTAGGTGGTGACAAAGTATGGAACATATTACTGTGGCGCCAATTTAACGAAAATTTTCCCGAATTTGTTACAGAAACGCACTTCCGATGTCTTGTGCATTTTTGCAATTTTCTGGGGCATATTTTTGATTTATATGTCATATTTTATTGGCATATTTTATCTTTTTTGTGGCATGTTTTAATTTTTTTGAAGCATATTTTTGGTTGCCCTAATAATTACCAAATACGAAATATTCTCCTGAAATACTCAAAATTCGTCGCTTTGCATTCCAACATCATTTTTAAAAATATTAACTATACAAAGAATATATTTATATACCTAAAGAGATAACCAACCAATGCCAATTTACAAATACATATATTATTTTTGACTTTTCCTCAATTCATTTTGCATTCTAAGTAGAGATATACAGATTACATTATCCCATCAGACAACTTTGAATGGCATTTCAATGCAACATTATTTATTTCATATTTTAAAATTTACTTACTTCACTACACCTTTTTCAGTTTAAGTTCTGAAAAAGAAAATTGAACTTCAGAAAATTGAAATTGAAATTCGGTACTTCCAACTGAAGTTCAGAAAATGGAAATTCCGAACTTCAATTTCAATTTTCTTAACTTCAATTTTATTTTTCCAAACTTCAATTTTATTTTTCCAAACCTCAATTTTATTTTTGCGAACCTCAATTTTCTTTTTCCGAACTTCAATTTTATTTTTCCGTACTACAATTTTATTTTTCCGAACTTAAATTTTTCTTTTCTGAACTTCAATTTTATTTTTGTTAACCTCAATTTTATTTTTCTGAACTTCAATTTTATTTTTCTGAACTTCAATTTTATTTTTCTGAACTTCAATTTTATTTTTCCGAAATATAACTATCCGAATTTAAACTGAAAAAGGTGTTAAGTAGCTTCATCCCTTTTTTGTTTTATTATAGTACATTTACATATTTGTAAATAACAACTCTTATTTGTCATATCATTACTTCCATTGGAACAACATTTACATTTTTGAAAGAACATCTCAATAACGAACTCAGGTCAAATCATACAATGTAAAGTAAAGAATTAACATTTAATTTTGTTTGACATATTCCTCATCTCACTTGCATAGAAACACACAAACATATGTATGTACATACCCTGCAAAAAATGTGCGATTAATACCGAAAGATATTTGTCCCGGATTGATCTCTTTCGCGAACAATCGGTCCACAATTAGGCCCCGATTGTTCCCGTACGGGTATAAATGTAGACTAATTGTAGACCAATTGTACCCTAACGGGTATAAATGTAGATTAATCGCTTTCATCCCGAATGGGTATAAATGTAGATTAATCGCTTTCATTCCGAACGGGTACAAATCTAGATTCCTTAAATGTAGAAATTTTACAAAAATGTGCAATGTAGTTAAAAAATTGTAGAACAACCGGTAAAACGAATTGAACACCCTTTCTTTTAATAACAATGATGAATAATAATTTTAACAAAATGTTTCCTAAATAGTCCTATGAAAAAATCCTTTAAATTACGCTCATATAATGCATACTCAAAACTTACAATTTTTTTTATTTATTTATTGAGATTTTTTTTTTTCAAAAGTAAAACATTGTATAATCTTTATTTAAATATGCATGAACATTTACAATTTTTTAAAGATTGTTATTAAAAATTGCCTTGGCGAACAACTTTGAAAAATCTACATTTGTACCCGTTCGTGCTGGAAGAGATTGATCTACATTTGTACCCGTTTGGGATGAAAGCGATTAATCTACATTTGTACCCATTCGGGATGAAAGCGATTGATCTACATTGGTACCCGTTCGGGTATACAAGTTGAACAATTAGTCTCTTCATAGGACATGCGCGAAGAAATGCGATCAATTCACTCCATATAAAAGGATGTAAAATTGTACTAGTGGCATGTTCCCTTGCGATTGATCCCGGCAATGACAAATTTTCTCCCAGTATGCCATAGGCAAAATTGCTGAAATGACCCTGCAAAAAAGTGTGCGACGAGTCTCTAAAAAGATTTGTCCGGGAGCGCTCTCTTTCGGGTACAATTAGTCTACAATTGTTCCCAATTGTACCCGAACGGGTACATATGTATACTAATTGTAGACGAATTGTACCCGAAAGGGTATAAAACGGGTACAATTAGTCGCACAAATGGATGTGTCGCATTTGCTACCCGTTCGGGTACAAAACGGGTACAATTGTGCGCTTTGCTACCCGTTCGGGTACAAACTGGGTACAATTAGTCTCTTCATAGGACATGCTCAAACAAAAGAGAACACTTCAACCCATATAAAGAGATACAAATGGGTAGTAATCGCATGCTCCCTTGCGAGTTGTCCCGGATGTATCCCGGAGTGATCGCATTTTTTGCAGGGTATCTGCTTGTTTGTCGAAAGTGCACATTTATGCTTGTCAAAGAATTCATATGGTCATTTGCGTATGTTTTTTTATTTACAGTTTGAAATATTTGAATATAAATGTTGCTCATACGCCATGGCGCACAAAACCATGTAAAAGCACATACATACATAAGTAGCAAAGAAGCCGTTATTTCTTAAAGCGCGTAATTTATTTATTTATTTTTTTTATTTTTTTTTTCAAAATAAAATATTTAAAGAACTATTACGACTATTGAAAGAAAGTTATTTCTACATACAAACATACAAGTAAATAACCAACCGACGTAAAAGTGTTTCGAGTAGTGAGACAAATTCCTTACAACTGCTCTTTCCACATAAAAAAAGGCTTCAACATTTATTGGTGAAGTACCTATAATAGTGCAGCTACAATTCAAAGCTATGCTGAAAAAACTATATAAGTATGTACATTAAGGTGGAGTGAAATTTTTTTTTTGGAAATTCAATTTGTTCCAAAGCCAGAACGGCACCTTTCTAGCCCAGAAATAAGCCTGTAAAATTTTATTGACCTACTCGCATTTTTAGAGGTGACCCCAGTACCACAAAGTTAAAAAAATAGCACGATCTAGTACAAATCGCTAGCTTAGAGTGCAAATTGTGTAAGTCCTTTTTTCAAACTTTGTAGGAGAGACAAAAAACAAAAATTAAAAAATTTCAAAATTAAAAAAAATTTTCTGTTCATATAAAAATTTTGGACTTACACAATTTTCTTCGCTTTTTGGACTTACACAATTTGCGTATCACTGAATAACAACAAGTAGAAATATGACAAGTATTACAGACTTGTTTAGCGTGGTGCGTATTTGATTTTTCTAGCTTTCTACACTTAAAAACACTTTTTCATAAAAATGGACTTACACAGTGTGCACTCTAAGCTAGCGAAATATGAAATTTCTAAAATTATAAAATCAAAAAACAAAGTATGAGGATTGATAAACATGGCTAAGTTGAGTATTAAAGTGAATTTTTTTTTTTGGAAACAACAACAACAAAATTTATTAAAGGTCAAAGTTTATATTATGCATTTTTAAATTCCAATTACTTAAAAACTACTGAACCGATTTCGATTATTTTAATACAGTTTGATAGGTATTTTGATTCCCTTTAATTTGATATACATTTTATCTGGGTTCCATAATACCCCCTGCGGGGGTCAAGCCCTCTTTTACCCCCCTTACTTTTCATATATAAAATGTATATCATTTATTAAAGGGAATCAAAATACCTATCGAACGGTATAAAAATAATCGAAATCGCTTCAGTAGTTTTTAAGTAATTGCAATTTAAAGAAATGCATAATATAAACTTTGACCTTTAATAACTTTTGTTGTTGGTGTTTCCAAAAAAAAATAAATTCACTTTAATACTCAGCTTAGCCATCTTTATCAATCCGCATACTTCGTTTTTTGATTTTATAATTTTGAAAATTTCATATTTGTACCAGATCGTGCTTATTGCTTTCAACTTTGCGGGGCTAGGGCAGTTTAAAAAGTCATCCTATCGCCATAAAATTTTGTGGGGTTCATTAACTCGTATAAAGGCAACTTTTCATTGCTGGTACGTTCAAAAAAAGAACAAAAAAAAATCTCCATATGTTTTCACTCCACCTTAATGTACATAGTTATTCTTACTTATCTGGCATTTTTAAATGCCGTTTACAACAAATTGGCGCACCATTTGCACTAGAAACTTGTGCTAAAAATATAAATATTAAATGCTTGCAAAACATATTGAGAAAGAGAGATAGAGAGGGAATTACGAAAATTTGCGAAATTTTGCTAACTTTTTTGTTACAAAGTTGTTCTAACTTTAAGTTAATGTGCGCTGAACACTTCTAAAATTGCCAAATATCATAAGCAAAAAAATATGCAAAATTTGAGCATCCAAAAGTCCAACTTAGCTATGTGTTTTATAATATTTTTTCGCACTCTATTTTATTTATACTTTTGCTTTGCTCAAGGCAGCAGTAATCCTGCAGAATGCAGTTGATATTAGTCCACTTTTAAATGTCATGCTATTTCAGTGATTTGTGTATTCATAGTGTGGCATAATCTTCATGTAGTATAAACACAAACACTTTCATCTTAGGCAAAAAATTTTTATTGAATTTGATGTGCATGTTGGCCTGGTTGTTTTTTTTTTTGTTGATCTTTGTCCATTTTTGATTTTCAGAAATCCACCTTGATCTATAAAAAATTATTACGGAACTTCAAAATTAATTTTGGACAACTGTCGTGAAAAAGTTTTCTACTCAGAAAAATTAGAGGAATCCGAATTTCGATGGCTTAGTAAGCCGCCCGGTCTAATGTACATACAAATATCCACATATGCTTTAGAATTGACGCAGAAGTATTTTTAACTTCAAAATACTGTAACCAAAACGATGTCAGTATAGAGAGAAAGATAATCAAAGATAAGATGCCAAAGTGTGCTTGAAGAAATAAATCACTTTGGCATTTCAGCACCATAAAATGCGTAACATAGTTGCTTATTCAATCTAACTTAAGAACTATGAAAACAATGAAAAGTAAAATAGAAACAAGCAAAACCACAAAGTGCCCAACTAACAGACACACAAGTTGCTAAAAAATAGTAAAGTCGAGATTCTTCAAAAAAGTTTTGGTATGCCATTGGAAAATTTTATCAGATGTGTATTTTTGTTGCTACTTTCTTGGAACTATTAAATATTAACTTTGAAGCGAGCAAGAAATTAAAATTATATAATTTTCTTACTCTGAAAAAAAAAACGTTGTAAATCTAAAGACTTTCACTGTTAAATGAACTACTTTCCGCAGTTGAAATGTGCCCAACAACGCTCCGTTGTTGTTTCAAAGGTGCGAGCGTTGTTGATTTAAGTCAATAACGGAGATTGTTGGAAAAAAATTTCACCTAAAAATAAATTTTTGTTTGCATTTTACTCTTCATCTTCTCTCCACCCGGGTCCAACTGCAAATATGTAGACTCCGCTTTTTCTCCTATTCTTCTCTCCTTCTTATCATTCACTGGTTGCTATCTTTATTTCTTTTTCTGATTTTTCTTCTTTATTTCATATTCTCCTCCGGATTCGAACCATGACGTCAACCTGAAATTCTATACAATCATCACATAGTGCAACATTCAACATTATATTGAATTGTAGTAACCTATTTATACTTCCATTTCCTAAAAAGGAATCCATGAATTATTTGAATCATTGTAAAAACAAAATTTAAAGAAATTTGTTCTCATTAGTTTTGTTTACAACGGAAATTGTTGGGTCAAATACTTTTGCCTTTAAATCAACAACGGGGAAAAAATTGTTGCTAAAAATAACCTTTTTTTTTTGGATTTTTCTCTTCATCTTCTCTCCATCATTATTTTTTTTGTTGGCTTTCTCACAAAAAAATATTTTCTCACAAAAAATTTTTTAAAGGCAAGCAAGTTTTTGAATCAACAACGCCCGTTTTTGAATAAATTGTTGGATCAAAAACTTTGCTGTAAAAACAAATACTTTTGCTGTTGAATCAAAGACGGAGATTCAACAGCCGAATGTTGTTGGTTTAACTACGGGTATTTTTTTCCGAGTAGCAAACAAAAATATGTATGTCGAATTACTATCTGAGCAAACGCAACGGCACACCGACACACTTGCCACTTTGATTTGTTTGACGTAGCGGGCATTTTTGCGCAGTCAAGGATGCAAATATCCGTGAACAGCTCTCCGCTTAACAAACAAATATTCAAATGACGTGCTAGAAGACGTACTTGAAAACAATCTCAAAGAATTTATTTTAAGAGGTATTTCATTTTGCACATTTGAATTTTCACGCACATTCAACGTAATTTCTTTCTTTTACATTCCGCCTTTTTTACTTTACAGCGAATGTGCTATGAAACAAAAAAAGCAAAAAGAAGTTGTGTGCAATATTGAAATGAGACGAGCATATATGTACATTTGTTTATGTTGTTTAATTAACATTTTTAAACCACTTTTTATTTTCTATTGTACTTTGACCTCTCAACTTGTGCAGTTTATCTTCGTATCGCAGACATCTCAAATTTATTGATATCTCTAGGTGGAGACGTTTTCCTATCTCCAAAATGCATCTCGGTCCGCAATATATTACATTCCAAGCATAAATACCTCCAACAAACCCTATGCTTCAATTGTAATCTAGAAGAAATATCCCCTAACCTAACCTAATAGTTAGCTAAATAAATGGCTTTGCACCAATGACCCTTTTAGAATTTGCCAATGCTACTTTGGGAAGCTCTGGAAGCTCGACGTTTCATTCTAATGTCTTTTTCAGGTCTGAAATAAGTAGTAGGTTTGGGAGTCACGAATTCAATTTTAATTTTTGGCACAAATGTCGGTTAGGCAGTTGTGAAATTTAAACGGCGATATGTTTATTTCTGTTAAAAATTATACATCGCATTACAATTCTAAGCACATTTCTAAGAGTTCGTAATTCACATACCGTTAAACGGCCACCTGTTGCCACATTGTGTGCCAATGCGCAAACGCGATACTTGCAATTTTTTACTCATGCATAAGAACTCAGCTGTTTTCTGTGGGGTTGGAAAATTCCTATCATACTTACCACATGATGAATTTGTTACATCACTCGCGTTGTGGCAGCATCAAGTTCATGCATATCCTGACTGAACCGGAGTGCCATGAGCATCGAATGCATTTTACTTACACTCGTTCTTCTTCGTCTGTGGTAAGTTTCTTATATTAAATTGCACTCAATCCACACTCAATGATTAGACTCAGACTTTATAAGCTATTTATATGGATATTTATATGGGTATTTATGTCGTAGGTGGTAAATAGATTGCGTTGCGCTGTGCCGTCCGAAAGTCATTTGAAATTGGCGATTACGTTAATCCGATTTTTTTTGTTGTGTGAATTTTTTACGAACATTTCGTTCTATACCAAATTTCTTAATTTGTGTATGATTACTCATTTCTTATTTATTTGATTATAATCCAACATTAACATAGCTTTTCTTTATGCGAATTCGTACACATTCATTTGGAAGTTCTGCCTATCACATCTTTCTATGCTTTCAATCATCAACCGCCACACAATTAAATAATGGATAATGTTTGAGATCTGGCCGATATTTAAAGCTACTTCTGCCCATGGTAGAAAAATAGAAGGTAAAATCACTTATTGACGTAGGCAGCCATCTTAGCCATTTGACTTTTATTGAATTTATGACATTTCATTGAAATCATGCTACCAGATTAGACAGCAGCAAATGTTTTTTGGGCCAAAATCTGAAGTTTGTGAAAATAAATTAATTTATTTTCAAAAAAGCAATTGCTGCGAAAGCTGTGTAATAATTTGTTTATTTAAATAAATCTACTTTCATACGCGTAATTTGTGAAAAAAGATTTGAAAAATGAGCTGCGAAAATACGGTGCACTTTTGCAAAGGCTCAGCGGTGAAGTTTTTTTTAGGTTTCCAGCAATTCCGTTTATAAGGAATCAATGGCTTCAAGCGTGCCAAATAGAGGAAGTTGATCTTCCAAAGAACCCGTTGATGTGCTCAGTGCATTTCGGTGCTAGCGATATTAGTAGCACACACAACAAAACATTATTATCGAAATGTGCAGTACCGAGTTATAATGCGAAAACAAAGTATGGACGCATTAATTAAAATGTGCAAAAAAATCTTAATAAAATATGTATTTTTTAGAATGAAATTAGTGGAAAGCAGAACATTTTTCCGTATACGGCACTTAAATAGGAGAATGAAAGAAAAAAACAAGATTACAAAAACGAAAAAAATGAAAAAAATTACAACTTAAATGAGCTTAATAAAGAACTTTAAAATATACCTTCTTGTTTCATTTAATCTGAATTCTGTATTTCTGTTCCAGCAAATTTTTGCTTGTATTGTACTCCTTCTCTTCCCTTTCTGTAAGATAGAAGTGAAAAAGAACGAGCAAAATGTAAACCAAAAAATTTGTTCGGACATAACGATGACTCCAGCCTTACTTCTTTGTTAAATGCTCTGTCTACTGTATTGCGTAAGACTTTGTATTAAATATTCGAGCCAAATACTTCCCACTTTTCACATCCCTTTTAATAATATATGACTTTCTTTTATAATTTCTGAGCTTTCTTCAACTAAAACTAAAATTACCAAAATTTTCTTAAAAAAATCTCCATTTTTATATTTGTCCAATATGGCACCTTCACTCATAATGTTTACAAAAAAGATACTTCAGAAAAATTCAATAGCCGTCAAAAATTTTTAAGTGAAATTACCTTCTGAATTTTTATACCATGCTTCTGCCCAGTTATATATGACTGTGCGCTTAGGTTAGACTTTGCTTTTGGACAACACAGGATTTGGCTGATATGATAGCGCTCGGTAGGGGAAACCCCGAGTCATTAACACCGTACGTAGAATCGGCCACCTTTGCTCTAACATTTAGGTATATACATATCGACGCTTCCAAACAATACTGTACTATGTCGACTAACAGCACTATTCTGTGAAATTGACAAATTATCAATAAGTTGACAAATAGTCAAGATTTTTATCAAATTGACAATTTTTCCTATTCTGTGCGTAACTTGACAAATCTAAAAAGCTCTTACAAATGTGATTTTCCCAACACGTGGTGAAATAAATATTGTGAACAGAAATCAGCTGTTTATACAATTAAATCGCAAAATAGAAACTGAAAAAATTTAAGTATTTTATATCTACATATGTATGTATGTATGTATATACATATGTATATAAGGATGAAAGTTTGTTTGTTTGTTTGTGTGTGTGTGTGCTCCTTATGCACGCCGAAGCTACCGGGCCGATCACATTAAAATTTAAAATTATGACTACATTTAATTCTGGTATCTCAACCCCTTCCCGAAATCTAGGCCAATATAAGGACCCAGATGGCTCCAAAATATTTTTGAGCAATATTGGTATCAAATTAAAGGTATAAATCAGAGCTTCAATATAGAGTTCATTCCATCCCAATTTTCCAGTCGGTTCTCCAGATAGAGACCAAAACGTGGTCACGGATGTGCCCCAAATATTTTTGCGCAATATTGGCTTCAAATTAAGGGTGCGTCTTAGGGTTACCATATATGTTTAGCGCTATACGGATATCTCAATCGGTTCCCGATATTAAGGCTCAAACATGAACCGGAATAGCTCGAGATATTTTTGAGCAATGTAGTAGTAATCAGGGTTCCAATGTAAAACTAACTTTTTTTTCGATACCTAAATCGATTTATGTATATGATATAGACCGATATGTGGACCAGGATGGTCATGGAAAGTTGTTGATAAGGAACGGGAGAGGGAAAGAGAGAGTAGTATAGGGAGAGGTAGAGACAGAGGGAACGGGAAATACAGAGTAGTAGGGAGACCGATAGGAAAAGGAGAGTGTTTGCCCACACATTTTTGATAGGACCCGTTTGCCATAAAATTCAACACCGCCAAAATCCGGAGAGTTAATGACAAAGACGTCTGTTGATCGTCATATGGTTGTAAATCATTAATAAGGCGCTGGCACAACTGACGGGTTAAACGAAAATTTTTCACGAACAAATTTTCACTCAAAGAAAATGGAGCACGCTATTTTCCTCATTTTCTTCCTCATCCACCAATAACAGAAAAATTAAAAAACCTTGCGATTCCATTATTTAAGAAAATATAAAAAAATAACTTTGAATTCAAAACAAACGAATTTTATTTGTCAAGACCAATCGACGTATTGACAATTTGGCAAGAAAAGAGCTTTTTTATTTTGACACAGAATAGCAAATACTTGATAAATAGTCAAAATTGACAAATAAGCAATATGGTGAATTTGTCAAGTACACAGAATAGAGCTGTTAGTACGTTTTCAAATATTACGTATCTTAATTTAGATGCTGTCAAATTTTTATTATCAATCGGACAATCCAATCAAAAGTTACAAGTTAATACAACTCGAAATTTTTACAGAATACAAACATTGAAAGCTTGCCATGAAAAACAACGTAGCAAGTTCTTATTTTTTCGTATGGTTTTATACAAAGCATACCCTAACTTAGATTGTATGAAGTTTTGGTGTTGACCTTTCAATCCAAATAGAAGTTACAAGCGAAAATATACTTAGCGGTCAACTGAAGTTTTATATCGAATTTAAACTTTGAGAGCTTCCCCTGCATAACGCAGTTTTCAGACTTAGTACAGTATTGTTTGGAAGCGTCGATAAGTACATATGTATGCTGATATACCTACAAAAATATATGTATATATTTGGATGATAACAAATTTTCCAGCAACTGAATCAGCCGTTAATTAATTCAAACAATGCAGTTCAATGCAATTAGCAATGAAGTAGCGTGTGCAATTGTGACGTTTAAATATGCCCGCTCAAAAGTTTTCGATGAAAACTTAACACAGAAACTTTTGTATATAGAGTAGTTACATACATACATATTTACTATACATATACATAAATATGTTTATATATGTATGTACACTCAGGGAAAAAAAATATAAAAACATATGAAAACGTGCTTATAATAATATATAATACAATGGCGCTATTATAACTCTGGCGAGTTTTATGGCCGAGCTTCTCTCCCAATTCGAGGTGTGCTCCTTTTTGTTTTTCCTACTAATTGGGTGGACCTACAGTTTTATGCCGGCTCCGAACGGCGAATGCATTTTTTGTGAGAAGCTTTTTCATGGCAGAAATACTCTCGGAGGGTATGCCGCCCACTGCCGAGAGGTGACCGCTGCTCTTAAAAACCCCAATAATTGGATTTTTACTAATTAGAAAAATTGTTTTGGTGTTTTGCTCGGACCGTGGTTTGAACCCGAGACCTCTGGCACAACAGGCGAGCACTCTACCCACTGCACCACAGCGGCCACGTGAAAACGTGCTTAAAATGGGCAAAAACGTATTTAAAAGTGATGGAAATATCAACATTTTTATTTTAAAAATGTTCATTGTAAAATTTTTAAATCAAGAAAAAACATTTTAAATTTAAAAATGTTTATTTTTATTTTAAGCACTATAAGAAAAAAAAAACGATATATTGTGGAACGATCCTCCGTCATCCCTTGTCAAGTTTGGTTTGGAGACAAACCGGTTTCGGCTAATATGCGCCATCTTCAGTGTCTTTTTTCGTTTCGTTCGAAACGAAAAAAGACACTGAAGATGGCGCATATTAGCCGAAACCGGTTTGTCTCCAAACCAAACTTGACAAGGGATGACGGAGGATCGTTCCACAATATATCATATTCCTACCCTGTCGGAAAAACAAGCAACCATAAAGTAAAAAAAAAAACGCTGCAGTGTTCTCTTTCATTCTCTATTCCGGATTCGAAATTGTATCCAACGGCATTCTCCTCATCTTCTCTCAATCCGAGTCCCAACTACAAAAATATAGCCTCCGCGTGTTCTCCTCTTCTTTTCTACTTCGCCTTAACTGTTTTCTATCTTTATTTCTTATTCTCCTTATTCTCCTTTTTAACACGCTTTTATTAGCTTCACCTGTATGTATGTATGTATGTATGTATGTAACTTCATCCCATCCTAAAAGTTGCAAACGTTTAACGTTTAACTCAATTATTATTTTTTTGAAACATTCACTTTATGTTATGTTCAGACACAACCTTAATTGAACATTAACAGCCGTTATTCAATTATCAAGCCTAATGATTCTCAATTTTCCATACAAAAATTGACCAAGTTAATGCTTCATCAGAAATTAATGAGTTCTTAATGAAGAACAATTCTGCATGCAACCCTGTTAAAAGGCTTGTTTCATAAGTAAAATGAAATGTCATCAAAAGAGAAATGTGATAAGCGTCAGTGTCCACTAAACAGGTTGGTTCGTCAGATCAGCTGCATTCTTGTTCTTCTTCATCAACTATCAAATTTGTTTTTATTTCTGCTTATTCTATACATGTATTCGTGTTTACGATTGGTAAAAATTGTGAGCTGAATGTCAAATTATTTCGTCCTCCTTGCAAATTTGTCATTTAGGTCACGAGAGTTTGATATTCAGCTCACGGCGTGTATGTGTGTATGTATCTTGAGCCGACCTGTTAAATGGGCCAAGTAAATTAAATATGTCTGAACACCAAATCTCAAGATGTTCAATCAACCCCAATTGACTTAATTAATTTTTATGTCTGAACATGATATTACTTTTATTGTGGTCTCTCCTCCATTATTTCTATTCACCTCAGGATTCGAAACGTGACATCAACATGGGATTCAACCCAACGACATCATATAATGAGATTCAACATTATACTCTATGCTTCATTTTGGCTTTTATGTTACCTCTCTTCAAAATAGCCCCTATGAATTTCATTCAATTCACTCCCGTATGCAAGCCAATAAAAGAGAACGTAGACGAACAGAGAAGTTGCAACTACGAATAATCGTGGAAGCCAGAGACCAAACAATATTCTGTTAGTGCATCTGGTGAATAAAAAATTTTAACTCAACACAGCTGGCTGTTAAAATAACAGAAGTAGAGCGAGTTCGTCTGTAGAAAAGAATGTTATATTAAATTTCTGCACATCTGCTGATATGGCTCATTATTCCTCCCATACACCAATTCCATCGACGCACTAATTTCCCAAAACCGCTGGTGTTTTAACTATTTTCTTATCGAATTTGAATTATAAATAAATTAAAAATTAAAAAAAAATCAATTAAAATTAATTTCAATTTGACTTTACTGGGACTCGAACCTGCGCATCAATGCATTTTCTGTATTAAAAACCATACAACAATGCACCAGTTTGCTACAACCGGTGAGTATTTTTACAATTTCCACATCGATTTTTTAATTATTTTAAAATTTTCGAAATTTTGAAATTGTAAAAACATTTTGTTGTCCATTTCATCTTGTTGATGGCCAACCCATCAACCTCGTTGATGAGCAACGATCAACCATCTCTATACCTATGCCAATGAAATTTAATTTTCACCCTCTCTGAACAAATAGATGATGCATCAATACATATGTACATACATATGTACATCTATTGAGCAATAATAAATTGGTGGCTGCATCAAAACCCTCATCTTGGTGTATCGGGGCATAGCAGCTGCTAGACTCTGATGACTGATCAACGAAAATCCTACTGTCCCCCAAACATATCAAAAAATTGTTGTGTACACAAAAGCATCTATTGAATTATAATTTTTTAATACAGAAAGATATGCACATAGAGGCGCAGGTTCGAGTCCTAGAAAAGTCAAATTGAAACTAATTTAAATTGATTTTTTTTAATTCTTAAATTTATTTATAATTGAAATTCGATAAGAAAATTTTAAAATTACTTTGCTGTTTTAGGAATTTGGTGCATGAGAATAAAACTAAGAATATCAGCAGATGTGCACAAATGTAAAGTAACATTCCATTCTACAGCGCGCTGCTAATTTTTTCAACTTTTCTCTCAAATCTGTAATTCACCATCACTCAACTCTGGTAACGTTAACAGTATGCAATAAGCAAAAGCAGAAAAAATGCAAAGACACAACTAATTGCTGGAAGTAAAATGAAATCCCCCAAATCGCGTTGCTTTGCTTAACTATACAAGCAAATACGGCTCAGCTGAAAACTGAAGCAAATGAATCGTGTTCTCGTTTTTTACTCGGCTGGCCGAGTTTGCTAATTTACTTTTCGTTAGCAAAAGCAAAGCAAAAGCAAATGCAGCAAAAGTAGTTAAGCAATTTCAAACCCTGGTTCAAATTCTATTTATAGCACTTATAGCACGGTAGCCGAACTTGGTAATTACCAAAATAGGTTATTTTTCGCTGTTGGTTTCTTGGTAACTTTCACATCTGTTTGGCAATTTTTGTTTTTAAAAAGTTGTTTACTATTTTTGGTATACAAGAAAAATATGGAAGTGATTATAGGACAATGAGAATATTTTGGAGCGCTGACTGTTCATTGTGAATATGCACAGGCAAATAAAGAAGAGCATATCTCCGATTAAAAACTGAAATAGTTTTGCTTCGATACACATAGTACATATTAGTTGATATTTTTTCGTTTAGGCTTCATTTTTGAGCTCTTATGACCAATGTTTTTTTTTTTTTATAAGGAAAAAATGTATGTGAAAAATTAATATTTTTGGTAGAAGTTATAAATACATATGTATATAGATATATTTCGGAGATCACCACATCCCTTCATCAGACTTCTTTTTACTTTTATTCTTGCGTCCGCATAAAACATCCTTTAATGAAAAATTTCACTAAAAAGTTAAAAATAAATAATAGCTTAAAAAAAACTAAAAAACATGCTTTAATCTTAAAAATCGTACTAAAAATTGAGAAATAATTTAATTAGAAACAAAATGATGAACGAAAATATAAGTATTTAAGGAAAAGCGTGGGGGTGCTCAATAATATTTGAACATGAAAATATTCGATTCGTACAACTAGTACAAAAATATACATACCTAGTTGCGAAAGAGTACGTTATATGAAATCTCAAAAAAGTCAAAATAAAAATATTAGTTAAAAACAGCGATCTTAAATATTTTTTGACATACTGAGCACCACCCGACGCTTTTCCTTAAATACTTATATTTTCGTTCATCATTGTTAATTGTTTCTAATTAAATTACTTTTCAATTTTTAGTACGATTTTTAAGATTAAAGCGTGTTTTTTAGTTTTTTTTAAGCTATTATTTATTATACTCAGCTGTACTAGTACACAGAGTATTATAGTTTTAATCACATAACGGTGGATTGTAACACCATAAAATAATCGAGATAGATATTGACTTATATATATCAAATTGATCAGGGTGAAAAAAGAAATCGATTGAGCCATGTCCGTCCGTCTGTCCGTCTGTCTGTCTGTACGCACGATAACTCGCGCAAACATTGAAATATTTTGATGAAATTTGGAATGCAAGTTGGTATCAAGACTGGAACGGATGGTATTGAAAATGGGCGAAATCGGACCATGACCACGCCCACTTCCCCTATATAGTAAAAATCGGAAATTTTGTATCTCAGTCACTAATAGAGCTAGAGTGATAAAATTTCACCCAAGTGTGGAGCTCAGGCCCTTATGAAGAAATTTGGTGAGATTTTGAAAAATGGGCGGTGCCACGCCCACTTATTAAGGGCCAAACATTGAAAGTTTTATATGTCATAACTCAGAAACCGTTGAAGATATATCGATGAAATTTGGTAGGCGTGATATACTTACTTAGGCAACTGTTTGGACGAAAAATTGCCAAAATCGGTTAACGACCACGCCCACTTTTATATATGGGTATTATAAAGTGGCCTAATAAAAACATTTTTAGCGATATCTCTATAAAATATAAAGGTATATCATTGAAATTTTATGGCAGGAGTCCAACTGCGGATATAAAACGAAAAGCATAAAAATTTTGGAAAATGGGCGTGGCACCGCCTCTTTTTAGAAGCAGGAATATACTAGATTTCTGAGCCCATAACTCGACAAATAATTTAAATATAATGACGAAACTTGGTGTGTACACTTTTATTAGTTGTGGTAATACATGTTCAAAATTTTAGCGAAATCGGTTGACGACCACGCCCACTTTTATATATGGGAACCATAAAGGGGCCTAATAAAAACATTTTAAGCGATATCTTTGTCAAGTATAAAGATAATTCATTGAAATTTTGTGGCATGAGTTCCACAATAGACCGGAAGCAAAAAGTAGAAAAAGTTTGGAAAATGGGCGTGGCACCGCCTCTGTTTAGACAAAGGAATCTACGAGATTTCGGAGCCCATAACTCGACAAATAATTGAGATATTATGACGAAACTTGGTTTATACACTTTTATAACTTGTGCTAATAGACACGCAAAAATTTATTCAAATCGGTTTATGACCACGCCTACTTTTTAACAAAGATATTTCTGGAACACCCTTTGAGAATTTGTAACGTGACATTTTTGCAATTAGAAGTCATAAAGGAATGAAATTTTGCACAAAGAATAATATTCATATGCTTAGTTGGATGACTGATAAAAATGTTGAAAATGGGCGTGGCTACGCCTACTTTATGCAGCACTCGCTTTATATAAAATACACCGTGTTTTCATCAAACGCAAACAAACAATGAAACCATACAGCTGAGTATCTAATGTTCGATTCCACTCGAACTTAGGCTTCCTTACTTGTTTTTCTTTATTTTATATTCTCCTCCGGATTCGAACCATGACATCAACCTGAAATTCTATCCAATCATCACATAGTGGAACATTCAACATTATATTGAATTGTAGTAACCTATTTATACTTCGCTTTTCCTAAAAAAGAATCCATGAATTATATGAATCATTGTAAAAACAAAATTAAAAAAAATCGATTCTCATTATTGTTTTTGTTGGATTTCTCACAAAAAAATATTTTCTCACAAAAAAATGTTGAACAAAGAGCGAGTTTTGGAATCAACATTTATTTTCATTTTTATTTTAAGTATGTGTCTTTTTAAATCCAAAATGCATTTTTACTTCAAAAATTTAATTCTTAATTCAAAGATTTCATTTTTAATTTAAAACTTTTCATTGTTAAAATAAAAATTGTTTGGTTTAAAACGTGCATTATGAAAACAAAAATATTATTTTTGATCTTAAAATGCTGTTTTTCCCTGAATGTGTGTGCGCATTTTCAGTAGGTATGCCTTTTCCATTCAGCAAAACTCAACAGCTGTCTATCTAATGTGACATCCAACATTGCTGATGTGTTAATTTTGGGGGCGCCACAAAACCATACCCCAAACATTTAGCCACTTAGTGCTTTTTGATTGTCCATTTTCCACACACTTGCCGGCATGCTTTTAATTCATTTTCAGTGTTATTTCATTTAATTAAATTTACTTTTGTGGTTTTCTTATAACATGCAAATGGTATCAAAATAAACAGAAGCAAAATGCTTTTGCAATTTAGTTTATTATGTGTAAGGAAGGATTTGAAAGAAAATTCTTCAAAAGGTGTAATGCATTTCTGAGTAGAAATAAACTGTTGGTTATACATAAACATAAACAAAACTACTGCGCAGTCTAAAATAAATTTAACATTTTAGTAATGAACGAAATTTTCTTCTTTTAGCATATTAACGCATTTGAAACTTGCTCGAGTACTTTCCAAACTTCATTATTTATGAAACACATTTTCTTTTTACGCATTTTACAGATACGCAGCCTTGATTCTTTGGTTAGCATGAAAATATAAATTTTCGTTGACTCTTAATAGAGGCCATTAAAACATCAAAAGGAAAGGCTTCACTTTTGCGTTCCCAAATTCTAAAAGACTTCAATGGAAAAATATAAAATGACTTTTCGAAAGAGCCTAATGTTTTCCTTTGAATAATCTACATAAGTAGGTACTCGTACTACATATGTATGTACATATGTATATATATCTTCTGCGTCTAGCAAAATTAATGTAATATAAAATTGGATAGACAGAGAGAGGATAAATGAATTCGTAGATTAACTTTAGTGACATTTCGGCAATTCATTGCCGGAACTTTACTTTTCATAGCGATACTGCTAAGGCAGAATTGAGCGGCCACCCAACCTTTTTTCTGACCAGACTAACCAACAACCAATTGCCGATGAAGATACCTTGCAGGCAACTATGAATAAAATAAAATAAAATCAAATTAAATTAAGTTAAATTAAATTAAATTAAATTAAATTAAATTAAATTAAATTACATGAAATTAAATTAAATTAATTTACATTAAATTAAATTAAATTAATTGTTGGGGTAAGTGGAAAAAAACTCAACAACTATTTACAGCGAAGGTTGAGTGTATAGCTATTTCACGAAAAACCATTTTCGATCATCAGCACTCTTTTCGGAAGTGGATGCACCGGGGATTGAACCCGAGTCCATTCCATCTTCAGCCGCAATGACCCAACGCATAAACACACTCGGCCATTGAGACTCTGTGCAAGCTGTTGGATTTTCCCCACTTTTGCCTTTTTCATTTTCAACATTAACGTTAGTGTGTATATGCTTTTGCATTATTCTACCCAAACGTGCTGAATTTTTGTTGGCAGTTCGCAATGAACATTTGTTGTTGGTATGTATTTTTTTATATACCAACAACGTTAACAATTTTACTTGAAAGAGTTTTTAGTGCTTAGCACGAAATTTTTTTTATTTTAATTCAATTTTTAATTGTTGGGGTAAGTGGAAACCCCAAAAAATTGTTAACGTTGTTGGTATATAAAAAAATACATACCAACAACAAATGTTCATTGCGAACTGCCAACAAAAATTCAGCACGTTTGGGTAGAATATATGCAAAAGCATATACACACTAACGTTAATGTTGAAAATGAAAAAGGCAAAAGTGGGGAAAATCCAACAGCTTGCACAGAGTCTCAATGGCCGAGTGTGTTTATGCGTTGGGTCATTGCGGCTGAAGATGGAATGGACTCGCAGGCCCGACGAGAGGGGGGGGGGCTGAGGGGGTCAATTGCCCCGGGCCCGGGCTTTAGAGGGCCCGGGAATCTCAAAATGATATCCAAGTTTTTGCTACAGAAAATAAACAAACAACACCTTTCATCACCTTTCGTAGATAGCAATCATTTTAAATTTCAACAAATTTTATAAATCTCTTAACGTGTCTGCATCCCACTTAAGGAATTGTTGGTTTTTGGCGTCGACTTTGCAGCATAAATTTGAATTCGTTTTCTATTGCAACAGAAAAATTCGGTATGATGCCAATTCTTATACAGCGAAATGGGTATTTCCTGGGCGTTTCGGACGGTATTTTCGCACGATTTTTTGAACTTTTGAGGCAGAAATATCGCGAAATATTGTATCGTTTTATGATAAAAGGAAAGATTTAGGTCACAGCTAATGACTAAAGTATGTTACCGACAGAAATTTAGTTTAATGCCTCTGTGTAAGCCACTTGAACTGCGTTCCGGACGCTACAAAAACACGTCCATATTATAAAAGTAGCTAAAACAGAGGCATTAAACTAAATTTCTGTCGCTAACATACTTTAATCATTATCCGTGGCGTAAATCTTTCCCTTTATCATAAAACTATACAATATTTCGCGATATTTCTGCCTCAAAAGTTCAAAAAATCGTGCGAACATACCGTCCGAAACGCCCAGGAAATGCCCATATACATATGTACGTGTATGTATGTATGTAAACAGCGATACGCCGAAAACAAACAAAGCTTGCGAAGCTAAAATTTGCTTTGGTGCTTCGTACAGTTGAATTCGATTGCTGTTTCACTAAAGCGTTCAGCAGAATCAGTCTTTTGATATACTAAATTATTACCAACAAATATTTGTATTCCAATTTAAAGAAATTTATTTCATACAAATAAAGCAATATGTATTTAAGCAGAATTCATTCAGACCTCTGGTCCCTTGGACAATATTACTCAGTATGACCCATGGATTCGGAAACTGGATGTGCCTTTTGACAATACATTTGACCCACCCAAATATGTATATTTCTATGTAAACATATTTACTTGATCTGTGTTAATGTATAGATAAATTAAAGTTCGTAACTATATATTCATTGAATTTTGATTTTGAGAATTTGTTCATTTAGTATAGGGGCCCGTAGTTATTTTGACCCCGGGCCCGGATTTTCTCTCGGCGGCCCTGCCTGAAAGATACTGCAGTAGTCCGGGACTAAAAAGGATTTTTTAATCCCAAGCTCCGGACGAAACACTGCAGCTCCCACCCGTCCACCTTTTATCCGCCTGTAAATATGTGGAACATATAGCGATTGGTTCGTAGTCCTTTCTTCCATCCGTCTTGTTATATTATTACCTGTGGACCCTGTTGAGGTCGGTTTGGAGAGTAACTTAGTCTGAACTTTGGTCCTCATATGTTGCTGTGTCCAAAAGTTCGTTGTCTAAATTGTCCTGTTATTCAGTTTAGAAAATCGCAGTACTCACCGTGTTGGCGGCATTCGAACAGGCCCGATGAGAGGGGGGGGCTGAGGGGGTCAATTACCCCGGGCCCGGGCTTTAGAGGGCCCGGGGAATCTCAAAATGATATCCAAGCTTTTTGCTTACAGAAAATAAACAAACAACACCTTTAATCACCTTTCGTAGATAGCAATCATTTTAAATTTCAACAAATTGTATAAAACTCTGAACGTGTCTGCACCCAACTTAAGCAATTGTTGGTTTTTGGCGTCGGCTTTGCAGCATAAATTTGAATTCATTTTCTGTTGCAACAGAAAAATTCGGTATGATGCAAATTCTTGTACAGTGATATATGTATGTACGTGTATGTATGTATGTAAGCAGCGATACGCCGAAAACAAACGAAGCTTGCGAAGCTAAAATTTGCTTTGGTGCTTCGTACAGTTGATTTCGATTGCTGTTGCACTAAAACGTATTTTTTGCACCATACCTGTTACAGTAATTAATGCTGAACGTTCCTTCAGTGTTCTTGCAAGAATAAAGAACTTCCATCGATCGTGTTCAACTCAAGAACGTCTCACAGGACTTGGCATACTTTGTATTGAAGCACCAACAGCGAGACAGTTGGATTTTGACACTATAATATATAATTTTGCAGCTGCTAAGGCCAGAAAGGCTCACTTGTGTTAATTAAAGTCTTTTGATATACCAAATTACTACCAACAAATATTTGTATTCCAATTTGAAGAAATTTATTTCATACAAATAAAGCAATATATATTGAAACAAAATTCATTCAGACCTATGGTCCCACGGACAATATTACTCAGTATGACCCATGGATTCAGAAACTGGATGTACCTTTTGAACAATACATTTGACCCACCGTAATATATATATTTCCATGTAAACATATTTACTTGATCTGTATTAATGTATAGATAAATTAAAGTTCGTAACTATATATTCATTGAATTTTGATTTGAGAATTTGTACATTTAGTATGGGGGCCCGTAGTTTTTTTGACCCCGGGCCCGGATTTTCTCTCGGCGGCCCTGTGGACTCGGGTTCAATCCCCGGTGCATCCACTTCCGAAAAGAGTGCTGATGATCGAAAATGGTTTTTCGTGAAATAGCTATACACTCAACCTTCGCTGTAAATAGTTGTTGAGTTTTTTTCCACTTACCCCAACAATTAAAAATTGAATTAAAATAAAAATTTTTCGTGCTAAGCACTAAAATTAAATTAAATTAAATTAAATTAAATTAAATTAAATTAAATTAAATTAAATTAAATTAAATTAAATTAAATTAAATTAAATTAAATTAAATTAAATTAAATTAAATTAAATTAAATTAAATTAAATTAAATTAAATTAAATTAAATTAAATTAAATTAAATTAAATTAAATTAAATTAAATTAAATTAAATTAAATTAAATTAAATTAAATTAAATTAAATTAAATTAAATTAAATTAAATTAAATTAAATTAAATTAAATTAAATTAAATTAAATTAAATTAAATTAAATTAAATTAAATTAAATTAAATTAATTTATTTAATTTAACGAGCACAGGCCCAGGTTATATTTTATTTTTTATTTTTTAGAAACTAGAAAAAAACTTTTTAAGCATGGATGTAACTACAGCTGTTTCACCTTAGATCCCTCTAAGACTCATCAGGTTACTTTTGCTTCTGCCAAGACTCGAACTTGCGCACCTTGCAGTACAATAACTACAGTTCTAACCGCTGAGCTATTGCCTGCCTTCGACATCTGATAGAAAATTTGTTGCTAGTTTCTTTCCTACTATAATTCGTTTCTAACTTATGCACATACATATGTACATATTTACATATTATTGTATGATTAAACATAAGTAGCGAATAAAGTGTAGGGATGTTCAAATGAACTTAATTTTTTATTTTAATTTATTTAATCGAGTCTTGGCAGAAGCAAAAGTAACCTGATGAGTCTTAGAGGGATCTAAGGTGAAACAGCTGTAGTTACATCCATGCTTAAAAAGTTTTTTTCTAGTTTCTAAAAAATAAAAAATAAAATATAACCTGGGCCTGTGCTCGTTAAATTAAATAAAAAAGAAATTAAATTAAATTAAATTAAATTAAATTAAATTAAATTAAATTAAATTAAATTAAATTAAATTAAATTAAATTAAATTAAATTAAATTAAATTAAATTAAATTAAATTAAATTAAATTAAATTAAATTAAATTAAATTAAATTAAATTAAATTAAATTAAATTAAATTAAATTAAATTAAATTAAATTAAATTAAATTAAATTAAATTAAATTAAATTAAATTAAATTAAATTAAATTAAAATAAATAAAAATAATATAAAATAAAATAAAATAATATAAAATAAAATAAAATAAAATAAAATAAAATAAAGTAAAATAAAATATTAAAGAGGTGCACGTTCACATGTTCTTTCTTTAACACTTTTCTATTGTTGAAGTTTAATCATGGAATTACCCTGCAGGGAACTCAATAACTAGTGAGCAAAATTTCTAGTTCCGAACTAGCGAAAAGGTGTCAAAAAGAACTAGATAAATTTTAAATAGACCCTCACCAGTTCAGAAGGAGTGAATTGAGTGACCATTATAAGACACACTTTGATTTGTATGCAATTCTATGAAAATTTTTCGTTGGTTCAATTGCCGTCTGCTTTGTATATTTCTGCAATTCTCAGATGTTTAGTGAAGCATTTCATATAAAGAGTTTTCTATTTGCATCTTGTATGAAATGAAATGTTCCCCTAATTATGATTTTTCGATCCCTCAGGCTTATTTTTAATTTTTTTTTATTTTATTACTTTTTAAATATTATTGTAAATTTTTAATTAATAAATAAATAAAAAAATATTAGTTTAAAAAAAATTAAAAAAAAAAAAATTATCATCCAACTTGACGCCGACAGGACTCGAACCCGCGGCTCTCAGATTGAAAGGCACATGCGTTAGCCAGTCGGCCATCGCGCTACTTGCATGAAGTGTGTCAAAGGCTGCACTTAAGCGGCAGATGAACTGTAGAATTTGTAGGTACTTGTAGCCAAGGATGGGCATTTTTCAACTACCACTCATTTTCAACTACCACTCAAATTGAGTGGTAATTAAATCCTGATTTTAACTACCAATCAATTTGAGTGGTAGTTAACTACTCAGCCTGCAACAGGCTTGAGTGGTAGTTGCAGGCTGAGTGCACTCAAAATTAGTTGAATCATGCCCAACCCTGCTTTTAGCTAGTTCAGAACTATCGAAATTGTGCCAATAAACGAACTAGTGAAAACTGTAGAATTTAGTACTAGTTCGGAACTATCGAAAATGTAGTGCATAGAGTGACAATAGACACCGCCTAGGACATCGCCGTGTTAAATTCGTCAGTTGATAACATGCAAAAGAGATTTAGCTCGCACTAGTAGTGTCGAAAAATGCACTAGAAGCGACCTAGTTCGGAACTAGAGATTTTCCCTACAGGGTAGTAATCGAGATTCAAGTAGTTGTACAAAGCATACAGCGTGGCCGCTGTGGTGCAGTGGGTAGCGTGCTCGCCTGCTATGACAGAGGTCTCGGGTTCAAACCACAGTCCGAGCAAACACCAAAAAAAAATTTTCTAATTAGAAAAAATCCAATTATTGGATTTTTTAATAGCAGCGGGCACCTCTCGGCAGTGGACGGCATACCCTCCGAGAGTATTTCTGCCATGAAAAAGCTTCTCACAAAAAATGCATTCGCCGTTCGGAGCCGGCATAAAACTGTAGGTCCACCCAATTAGTAGGAAAAAACAAAAGGAGCACACCTCGAATTGGGAGAGGAGCTCGGCCATAAAACTCGTCAGAGTTATAATAGCGCCATTGTATTATTATTATTATTACAAAGTATACTTAATTTTTGTTGTTGTTTTTATACGTTAACTGTAGCATTAAACAAATTTCTTTTTCACTTTAATTACAGAATCCTTTAGTCAAAAGCTTTTAGGCACTCTCAACAACCCTGCAGCTACCCCTACAAATGCTCAATTAGGTACTACTCAAGCTTGCTTGCCGCTTAGCTTCGCCAAATTCACAATGTAGAAAATTTTATTTAATTAGCAAAATGAGCAAACTCAATTTAATAAAATGAGCTTTTTTGGGTTTTGTACTTTTCTGCTGGCGGCTTTAAAATCTAAAGTGGCGTTAGGTTGTAAAAGAACATTTTCGTTTGAAGTAAATTAATACAAATATGCGTGTTTGTATTTGTACTTTGTTTGTATATATGTACATTGCATTCAAAAGTCAGACAATTTGGGGTATTTTATTTAAAATTGTACATACAAACATATTTTCAAAGCCGCTTAGTGTGTTCGCATTAAAAAATAAATGCAATACAAATTATGCCTATAGAAAATTAAAAGCAAATATGGT
Organism: Urophora cardui; assembly: GCA_960531455.1. NCBI lineage: Eukaryota > Metazoa > Arthropoda > Insecta > Diptera > Tephritidae > Urophora > Urophora cardui. The sequence continues at coordinate 119,989,385 of OY482671.1, forward strand.
TGGGAAATGCTGTTTTCATACATGACGAAATTATTTGCACGTTAGAAAATAAGTTTCAGTCGAAGCGACCAAGCCATACAAAAAAGGAATAAGTTCTTTCCAATAATAATTTGTGTTTTTAATTTATTAACAGAAAATTAGAATTAGTCATAGTAGTTTTCCATTCACTCTTAAGCATAGTATTAAGTTCTAGTTTAAATTAAAACTGCCGTGAAAATCCATACAAATTTCATGGCTGTGAATACAATAGGCGACATGCTAGAAACCTTTTTTTAAGTCTATTTAAATCGATCAGGTTAGTGATATACTGGTGGCCATGACAGAAGTCCGAAAAGCTTTCCTACTGTTGCCAATTGTAGTAAAATCTGTTAGAAAGTAGCTAAAATGTTGCATTGGTATATTTAAATAAACTGCTACCAAACTGTTGACCTCAACAGTTAAGTCTAGTACTAAGTTCACGGTCATGAAAATACGCCAGCAACACGCATTTATTTTACCATAAAATGTTGCTAGCAACATTTTTTATTAAATGAGATTAAACTGTAAAACAAAAACTGAGCAAATGTAAAAAATAAAAATTTTAAAGCATCGCCCCTGAACCAGCTTTCAGATATTTTTGGCATGAAAATCACTTTTTAATCCAAAATTCAAAGGTCTACTTCAACAAATGTCACTTTTCACTCTAAAATAAAGGGGCCATAATGTTGCTTGCATGTTGCGCAACGTTTTCACGGCTGGAACTCAGTACAACTTTGTCTATGAAATTTCACGCATGTTGCACGACCAGTTTTTATACCTTTCATGGGAATGAAATGGTATTATAACTTTGTGCCGAAACACGAATGGCGAAAGTACCAGAAGGAATCGTGGCAGACCTACCAAAATATATACCAATATGATCAGGACCATGAGCTGAGTCGATTAAGCCATGTCCGTCTGTCTGTCTGTCTGTTTGATCGCAAACTAGTCCCTCAGTTTTTGGGATATCTGCTTGAAATTCGGAATGTGAATGTAAATTTAGGAGAAGCTGATCATTTGTCGGAATCGGCCGAATCGGACCACTATAACATATAGCTGCCATACAACCGATTGTTCAGATATGGACATTTTGGGGTATAACTCCTCCATTTAAAGAGCTAAGGCCATGAAACTTTGTAGTATTTGTACTCATATTGACCTTAATAATGTTACCGAGAATTTTCAAGATCGGACCACTATAATATATAGCTCCCATACAACCGATTGTTCAGATACGGACATTTTGGGTTATAAATTTTCCATTTAAATCATGCAACTTTCTTTCTACTGAATCTTTGCATAAATAACTCACAGAATTGAAAGTATAAATTAAACAATTTCAGACTATGCAACTTTTCATTTCCCCATTCATGAAAGGTATCAAGTCTTCGGTACGGCCGAAGACAGCCGCGCTCTTACTTGTTTTTTGTATGGATTTTGACAGCAGTTTAGCGTGGAAATCGAAATTATTACTATGCTTAAGCGTTGATTGGCTTTCATCAACAAAAAAACATTTTAAACACTATTTATCCGCAATGTTCCATATGAATGAAAATACATACATACATAAAGGACTGGCAATATGCAACGACAACAGTAGGCCTTGCACATAAAAGCCAAAATTTTCGCAACAACAACAAAGATTAGCGCCGATGTCATTTAGCGTCATGTTTTTTTGATGTGTAAACATCTTTGCTGTAGCTACGAGTGATTTCGAAAAACAGGTAAAGTTTACGCGTAAACCGTAAATGACCTTTGTGTTAGTGCGCTGCTGTGTCCGTGTGAATCGCTTGGCATTGTCAGTGGTAGGTAGGTAGATAGACATGTACTTACAAATGCTTGCATGCATAGCCGTGCAAATACAAATATCAACAACAACAGAAACGAAGCGAAGTGAAGTTGTTGTTGTTGCTGTTTTCTGCAACAATTCGACAAATAGGCAAAATAAAAAGGACCAACCTGTTTGAACATGTATGCAAATGTATGGATATGCATAGCTACATTTACCTATCTAATTTTCTGTGCAATATTGGTATCAAATGAAAGGTTTCGAGCATGACTTCGATATGAAGCTCTTTTTACTGTGACCCCTAGGCCGGGTCAAAAGGAGCACCCGGATGATCCTTGAATGTTTCTGAGCAAAATTGGTATCAAATGAAAGATCTTGAGCAGGCCTTCTTCAGGGAGCTCCATTCTTCATGGTTCCTAGGTCGGGTCCGGAAATATGGGTCAATACGACGACCCGGATGATCTTGCATGTTTCTGAGCATTATTGGTGTCAAATGAAAGCTTCTGAGCGGGGATTCTACACGGAGCTCTACTCTTTATGATTCCTATGTCGGGTCCCGAGATATGGGGCAATATGAGGACCAGGATGTCCTTGAATGTTTCTGAGCAATATTGATATCAAACGAAAGGCATTGAGCATGGATTCTACAGGGAGCCCTATTCTTTATGATTCCTAGGTCGGGTCCCGAGATATGGGTCTAAACGAGGACCCGGATGATCCTTGAATGTTTCTGAGCAATATTAGTATCAAAGGTGTTCAACAGGGCTTCTACATGGAGCTCTATTCTTTATGATGTCTAGGTCGGGTCCCGAGATATGGGCCATAATGAGGACCGGATGATCCTTGAATGTTTCTGAGCAATATTGGTATCAAATGAAAGGTGTTGAGCAGGCCTTCTACACGGAGCTCTACTCTTTATGATTCCTAGGCCGGGTCTCCAGATATGGGTCAAACGTGGAATCGGATGATCTTGCATGTTTCTGAGCAATACAAAACAAAACAACATAAAAATCAAAAGTCAAAAACCAAAAACCAAAACAAACAAAAACAACAAAATAGTAGCAGTCGCAATGACAACAAAAAATTACAAAAACGATAGTCGCCCTTTAAGCCATAGAAAACCAGGAAAAAAGGAATAAAGAAAAGGGAATAAATATCCGATTTCCAAACTGTTTATACATCAATGTTCATGAATACCCGTTATTCACGCTTTAATTTTTTTTGTTTTTTTTTTTGGACTCCAAAATATTTGCGTTACCTGCGGCGAGACTCTCTGTAGTTGCTTTCATGCTTTGGCGAGTGTGCAATTTGCGAGTTTTATTCACTTCGCTGCCAACAGCGTTGTTATGTATGCAAATTCAATTCAATACAATTCAATTTGAATCTGTGTTATGGTAGTTAAGTGCCTCTCGGCGTAAATTTCTTTTTAAATCTATTGATTAATTTTTACAAACACGTACAATTGGATATGCTTTTAATCCACTAGCTATTCTATCCCCATCAATTAGTCCATTTATGTACATATATGAATGCATACATAGATTTGTATACACGTGCAACACACAGAATTATGTACAACTAAGTATATTAGGTGCAGGTTCGAATCCATACTTATGTACATACATATGTGTGTAGTTTGGCGTTGAAATTCTAACTTTTACACATGCGCGAATATCCTCCGGCAATGTTGCTGTTGCGCTGTAAATATTTGGTTGACTAGCTTCCTGGTGTTAATCCGTGATATGTAAAATAGGTATACGAGTAGAAATATGTAAATTCTAAATTTTAAATCACTCATGCTCTGCCAAACTGTCGTATATATGTACATATAAGAATCATTTAGTTGATTATAGGGAATATCAAAAATCATTTTTTATTTAATACAAAATAGATGTGTATATGTAAGTATGTAAATGATTCTTATATGTACATACATAGTAAATACTATATATTCTGGGAAGTGTAGTATATATGTATAAGCTGTTAATATTCAGTCATTCACTTTTGCTGATCCATTTAAAAAAAATGATAGAAAGTTCACATATACTGTATATGGGTTGTGCTGAAAGGCGCTTATCTACACACACATGTACATTTGTATTTTTCCAATATCACAATTCACATGGAATGCAATTTCATGCTTTTTGCAAACATTTTCGAAAATCTATTTGATCGCTTTATCATTGATACTAAATATGCACATATGTATGTCTACAACATAATCTTGGCAAAACATGTAACGAAATGGCCATTTATTGTGCATTTGCATACTTGTATTCATTTGCAAATTTTATACCGATACTCGACGCAATTTCGTAAATTATTCACTGGCGAAAGCTGACAAATGCTACAATTTAGCAATCGTACATGTGTTCTCGTACATATGTACATATACTCGTATACACCCAGCAAAAAAATGTACGCCTTATTTAAGAATTATTAAAGAAGATTTAAAGACTTGCAAAATATAGCCTGAAATTTCCAAGGGAAGCTAAGTTGTAAAGATAAAATGAGACTGATTTTCCTGTGTTGATGTCATGAGCCCATAAGGCCTAACAAACTTTCCTCCGACAATACGAAATTTTTACGCTCGCCAAACATTGTACTCTCTTTGCTAATAAACACTCAATTCCCTCTCTCTCTCTCTCTATTTGATATGTATGAAATCATAACCAAGACTAAGTATTAAAACGTTTGGAGCAGTGATAATGAGTGCATAGCAGCAAGCAGCGCTGTCAGCGTATTACAGTTTAACAACTTATAGCATGTCTCCACATAACGCCGTTCGCTCTTTTTATCTGTATTCGCTCTCTCAATCGTCGTTCGGTCCCGAATCCAGTGCCGAACCCCGCTAATTTCCATACAAAATTCCTTCTCAACACACTCGTCAACCCCGATAATATCGCTGCTTTCTCTAATTTTGACTCGCAAATCGAAATATGTATCACACGTAGTACAACAAAAACCCAAAAATGAACGAAAATACATACATTGAAGAAAAACAAGAATGATAAATATCAAACTGAACGACGATCAGCTACGTGGAGACGGGTTATTTCGCGAGATAATTCGCAAGAGTATTCGTTGGTGAATTAAGTTATGTATGTCGAGACGAGCACTTAGGCTTATGAGTCTGTTTGTTGGGTACGTGTGAGTGTTAGCAACGTATGAATGCGCCTAGAAGAACATCCGAGTGTGAGCTTATGTATTTACTAGATAGATATACTATAATTAAACACATGTAAATTTATAATTAAATATAAACATTTACATAAATGTTTAAAAAACACAGTATTAAATAGCATTTACTTACGTACTCATGTACTTAAATATTACATACTGCTATTATTATCTAACGAAACTTCACATGCTTTGGCAATAATGCATTTAATTAATAATTTTTTGGAAAATGTTACATTTATGGTTATTAATAATATATAATACAATGGCGCTATTATAACTCTGACGAGTTTTATGGCCGAGCTTCTCTCCCAATTCGAGGTGTGCTCCTTTTTTGTTTTTCCTACTAATTGGGTGGACCTACAGTTTTATGCCGGCTCCGAACGGCGAATGCATTTTTTGTGAGAAGCTTTTTCATAGCAGAAATACTCTCGGAGGGTATGCCGTCCACTGCCGAGAGGTGACCGCTGCTCTTAAAAAAACCCAATAATTGGATTTTTACTAATTAGAAAAATTTTTTTGGTGTTTGCTCGGACTGGGGTTTGAACCCGAGACCTCTGGTATAGCAGGCGAGCACTCTACCCACTGCACCACAGCGGCCATTTATGGTTATTGCGCATTCAGAAGGGAAATTTAGGTTAGCGGTTGACCAAAAAATATTTTGTATTTAAGTATACGCCGTTTAAATTTCTACATAAATGAAAATTTCATAATCGATTGTGCCAAAAATGAGATTTGCCAGCCTTCAATTCCGGATGACCAGCTCTATCGATTCATACACAGAGAGAACTGGATGTCACATCCATATACATCGATATTCCTGTCTGATCCATAAACTGTGGATTAGGCATATAACTTTTTACAATTTTTGCAAATACGAAAAACGGCATACCATAGTCGAATAGAGCATAAAAAAGTATGAACCCCATTATTTTTTTTTTGCGAAATTGCAAAAAAGTTTCCGTGCAAAACGAAATTACTTTTTTATCAGAACTGCTGAAAAAAACAAAAAGTTTTGTACAGTGTTCACTAGGCATATAACAAATTTTGACGAAAAATTTGGCATACCACCACGTGGTGGCAAATATTGTACAAGTAATGAATATCACTTTTTTAGGTGATTTCGGTTCAAAAACGTTCCGCGCAAAAATGGATTTCTAAAAAAAGTCAGATTTTTTTTTTTAACTTTTTTTAAATTTTTTATTTTTAAATTTTTGTCAATTGTTATACGAAATAAGTTTTAAGTTTAAAGTACGTGATGATTTACACAATGGTAAAATGTCTTGCCAATTTTAATTGCACGCTCTGCGCAGATGTACAAAGTAGTAGTACAAAAGCAGTTCTGATAAAAAAGTAATTTCGTTTTGCGCGGAAACTTTTTTGCAATTTCGCAAAAAAAAAATAATGGGGTTCATACTTTTTTATGCTCTATTCGACTATGGTATGCCGTTTTTCGTATTTGCAAAAATTGTAAAAAGTTATATGCCTAGTGTACACGTTTTTCTTCATAATAATAGATATTTATTTAACTAATAATCTTCCTATTATTCCAAACGGCTTTTAATGGACCTAAGGGAAGTGCCCCACCTACCCCAAACTAATTTTTGTTCAGAAAATTCTGATTCAATATAATAATAACACAGCTGTGCGCGGAACGTTTTTGAACCGAAATCACCTAAAAAAGTGATATTCATTACTTGTACAATATTTGCCACCACGTGGTGGTATGCCAAATTTTTCGTCAACATTTGTTATATGCCTACTATGGATATCATAATGGATATCACATCAAAAAAATGTTTGTAATATATAAAGAAATATGGGTATGGCATCCATTATACGGATGTGACATCCGCAGTTTATGGATCAGACAGGATTACCCATATATATGGATGTGACATCAATATAGTTTTTTCCGTGTAACATAAATTTGGTCTTTTTGAATTTTCGGCACAACTGGCCGACGATATGTTTACATATATGTACATATATGTAAATATAAATAGTATTATGACCACATAGATATACGAGTAGGTACACATATCTGTACACAATGCACGTGTGAATGTATTTACCAATGTTTGAACGTTTATCATAATTGTTCGATAAATGCACAAAATAAATATACTTATGTACTTTTATCTGTACATATTTGCATAGTACATGTCCATTCGCATAATACTCACTGGTGATGGGCGAGTCCGAGATGTTTAGACAATCGAGAGAATCGCCATCGTTGCAATACCACAATCGAGTGAAAAGTTGACTCGCTACTCGCAGGCCCGACGAGAGGGGGGGCTGAGGGGGTCAATTGCCCCGGGCCCGGGCTTTAGAGGGCCCGGGAATCTCAAAATGATATCCAAGTTTTTGCTTACAGAAAATAAACGAACAACACCTTTAATCACCTTTCGTAGATAGCAATCATTTTAAATTTCAACAAATTTTATAAATCTCTTAAAGTGTCTGCACCCCACTTAAGGAATTGTTGGTTTTTGGCGTCGACTTTGCAGCATAAATTTGAATTCGTTTTCGGTATGATGCAAATTCTTATACAGCGATATGGGTATATCCTGGGCGTTTCGGACGGTATGTTCGCACGATTTTTTGAACTTTTGAGGCAGACATATCGCGAAATATTGTATCGTTTTATGATAAAAGGAAAGATTTAGGCCACAGCTAATGATTAAAGTATGTTAGCGACAGAAATTTAGTTTAATGCCTCTGTTTTAGCCACTTAAACTGCGTTCCGGACGCTACAAAAACACGTCCACTTTTTTTTTTTTTTGAGTGGCTAAAACAGAAGCCTGGAATAGCAGGCGAGCACTCTACCCACTGCACCACAGCGGCCATGTATAGATAAATTAAAGTTCGTAACTATATATTCATTGAATTTTGATTTTGAGAATTTGTTCATTTAGTATGGGGGCCCTTAGTTATTTTGACCCCGGGCCCGGATTTTCTCTCGGCGGCCCTGGCTACTCGAATACATAATTAGGAGAAACTGAAACGTCGATATAGGATAAATTCCGCAGAAATGTTGTTGCGGATCTTTGCAGCCCTTATACTAACTTATAGTTTTCATTAACTTTGGTTTGAGTACCTGTTTAACTTTTTCCAAATATGAATTTAAAACTTAAAACTCAATTTGCGGCAAACTAATTTTTAAAACTCAAGCAGTTAAGCGAATTGCTACAGAAATTATGGGTGGATGGCAGTCATATATTTAATACTTATATAAAGTTTCTTCATCTTCATCTCTAGCTTCACTTTCTTTTTCTTATGTCACACTGCAATATTTGTTCGTATCGAGTTTCCGCAGTTGCACCATTGCTAATATGTCAACGCATATTTATGTAAATTTGTAGATATGCATCTTTATACCCACATACAATGTGGCTCTAAAATGTAGATATGTACATGCTGTGGCGACTCTTGCAAGGATGCCAACCATCAATGCCCAACGTACTGAACGAGAAAAATTGCAGGAAAGGCGGTGACAAAAAGGTAAGTCAATTTATTGCACACAGCCACTGAGCAAATTCGCTAGACAATTGGTATTGTTGTTATTGCTGTTTGTGCATAAATATATGTACCCAGTTGGAAATCGCGTAATAGCATTGACAGACGGCAGCGATAATCTCGATTACCGCAACACTTAATTCGATTAAAATTTTAGCCTGACAGACGGCAAGTATTGCGGATTAACAAAACAGCTGAAGGAAGGTAGGCGCAGCGGCGAATTCAAAAACTTCTTGTTTTATTTCCAAAGGTAGGGTAATGTCAAAATCAAAACGAAATCACATCATGGTCAATAGAATCGGCGAGTCCCAAACGAGTTCAGATTTCAACCAAGGCGAAATATCATTTTGACATTACACTCTACCAATTACAATAACAAATTACATTCAAAATTTCTGAATTCACTTATGCGCCTTCCTTCCTAGATCTGCCTTGGGTTCTTCTTTTTCTTCCCTTTCATTCACAATAGACATTTTTCAACAGGGATGTCATTACAAAATGCTCTAATCCGCTAAAATGTTGAGGACTAACTCAAGAGATATTCCGGATTACCTCCAGTTAATTCTCAAGTTAAGTCCGAATAAGCTAGATATTTCGGATTATCGCTGTCGTCTGTCAATGCTATAATGTATTACATTTTTCAAACATGAATTCATTAATGAATGTCAGTGTACGAAAATATGCATGCCAATGTAAGCGAAGTGGTAAGGTATAATAGAATAAAATTACGCTCATGGCGCACATTATATACTATATATCACTTTTTTTTGATTCTCTCTCCGCCAATCACCTGTCAACGTCTCTTTTTGATTATCTTTCACGAATGTTTGTTATTTTGTTCGTATTTTCTATGAATTGGCTGACGCAATCGACGCGCATATTTAGTGTAAAGTGCATAAAATTGAATTATTGTTCAGTGAATAAAAAACTAAAAATAATTAAGATGAAAGACCTATTTTAATATAAAATTTAATTAAATCCCTATTAAAAATCCGGTCAAAACGCCACAGGCGCCGTCTAATAAAAAAAGATAGGGAAAGTGAATATGTATGTGAGGGGAACAGTGGCTGCAGAAAATATCGAAGCAGTGGTTGTACAAGAAAATGCCACATTGAATCAAATAAATTGTGAACCAGTCGAAATCCTCTATAACGTACATATCGTCGTACCATACGAAAACTAGCACCAGACTTTTTTGTCTGATGAAAACTAGCAATTTAATTTTGTGGCTGACAATATATAATTATAGCTACCTTTCCTCAGCCAGAAAACGAAATTTCTAGCTTTCGTCAGCCAAAAGTCGAAATTGCTACTTTTCCTACGATACGATGATGCAACCATATATCTATTTATTATTTTTTGTTAATTTTCAGAACCAGAAACCGCCAAAATACATAAAATTAAGAAAGTACCGCATAACGATGGAAACTTAAATACAGGTAAGAAATTTCGAAAATCCTTTTTGTTATAATGTAAGTACATATAACTATTATTGTTTGCTTATTTTCAGAACCGGAAACAGTCACATTGAAAAAATGAATAGAATAAGGGTATTTGCCAGCGCTAAACTTCGACAATAAAAAAAGCGATAAAAACTTAAATACAGGTAAGAAATTGCAAAAAATCTCTTTGTTAAAACGTTAAATATACTATTTATTCCTCATTTCCATTTTCAGAACCGCAAACCTCTACGATCGTAGCATTGCAAATTAACGTTCGAATCCTTAAAGGTGTGTCACTCCCTCGCATTAACATTAAACTCATTTTATTATTTATGTACACAAAAAATATATCAATAAAATAAAATAAATTGAAAAAAAATATATATTTATTAATGCCATTTATTTTGTCTTCTGGAACATATGTATCTTTTCTTGCATAAAAGGTAATGCAAGAAGTCATGCATCCTCTAATTGACAAGTTTTCATACATGAAATAAAACATTACTTGGAGTGCATCATTTCGTTTAGCTTTTTCAATGCATCTTTTCTTACATGAAAGGTAATGCAAGGGGTCATGTAACAAGCGATACATTACTTTCCTAGGACATAGACTGTGTTAAGATTCATCGAAGAAGTAAGGTCTCAAATACGTGGCATATGCACGAATTCTTGCATTACCATACATTATCATTTCCAACTGGGTATATGTACCAGCTGCTCAGTACAATGCGACAGCTGAAAACGCCCAGTTGGAAACGGTAATGTATGGTAATGCAAGAATTCGTGCATATGCCACGTATTTGAGACCTTACTTCTTCGATGAATCTTAACACAGTCCATGTCCTAGGAAAGTAATGTATCGCTTGTTACATGACCCCTTGCATTACCTTTAATGTAAGAAAAGATGCATTGAAAAAGCTAAACGAAATGATGCACTCCAAGTAATGTTTTATTTCATGTACGAAAACGTGTCAGTTAAAGGATGCATGACTTCTTGCATTACCTTTTATGCAAGAAAAGATACATATGTTCCAGAAGACAAAATAAATGGCCTTAATAAATATATATTTTTTTTTCAATTTATTTTATTTTATTGATATATTTTTTGTGTACATAAATAATAAAATGAGTTTAATGTTAATGCGAGGGAGTGACACACCTTTAAGGATTCGAACGTCAATTTGCAATGCTACGATCGTAGAGGTTTGCGGTTCTGAAAATGGAAATAAGGAATAAATAGTATATTTAACGTTTTAACAAAGAGATTTTTTGCAATTTCTTACCTGTATTTAAGTTTTTATCGCTTTTTTTATTGTCGAAGTTTAGCGCTGGCAAATACCCTTATTCTATTCATTTTTTCAATGTGACTGTTTCCGGTTCTGAAAATAAGCAAACAATAATAGTTATATGTACTTACATTATAACAAAAAGGATTTTCGAAATTTCTTACCTGTATTTAAGTTTCCATCGTTATGCGGTACTTTCTTAATTTTATGTATTTTGGCGGTTTCTGGTTCTGAAAATTAACAAAAAATAATAAATAGATATATGGTTGCATCATCGTATCGTACGAAAAGTAGCAATTTCGACTTTTGGCTGACGAAAGCTAGAAATTTCGATTTGTGGCTGAAAAAAGGTAGCTATAATTATATATTGTCAGCCACAAAATTAAATTGCTAGTTTTCATCAGACAAAAAAGTCTGGTGCTAGTTTTCGTATGGTACGACGATATGTACGTTATAGAGGATTTCGACTGGTTCACAATTTATTTGATTCACTGTGGCATTTTCTTGTACAACCACTGCTTCGATATTTTCTGCAGCCACTGTTCCCCTCACATACATATTCACTTTCCCTTTTTTTTATTATTAGACGGCGCCTGTGGCGTTTTGACCGGATTTTTAATAGGGATTTAATTAAATTTTATATTAAAATAGGTCTTTCATCTTAATTATTTTTAGTTTTTTATTCACTGAACAATAATTCAATTTTATGCACTTTACACTAAATATGCGCGTCGATTGCGTCAGCCAATTCATAGAAAATACGAACAAAATAACAAACATTCGTGAAAGATAATCAAAAAGAGACGTTGACAGGTGATTGGCGGAGAGAGAATCAAAAAAAAGTGATATATAGTATATAATGAGCGCCATGAGCGTAATTTTATTCTATTATACCTTACCACTTCGCTTACATTGGCATGCATATTTTCGTACATTGGTATTTTTAATTCTATTATACCTTACCCCTTCCCTTACATTGGCATGCATGTTTTCGTACACTGACATTCGTTAATGAATTCATGTTTGAAAAATGTAATACATTACGCGATTTCCAACTGGGCGCTTTTCGACGGCATCAACGACGAGGACAAATGACAAACTCGATGCTCATTTGCATATGAAATCATTCCGCTAGATGCCAAAAAGCATCGTGCGCTTGATGTCAAGCAATTTAGTCAGGTTCAAAATGTGCTGCGACTCGTCTTCTTTTTGAGATCAAATGCATGCATGAGCAATCGTAAATCACGAGTCTGCATAAATGTACGTACAACCAGTAATGCATACATATGTATATGGATACATAAGCAACTCTAGGTTTTTTTTGCTGACGATTTAAATCAGGAAAACTCGTTGGTAAGCTTGCACAAACTTTGTATTATCCATTCCAATGAAAGTGAAAATCAGATTATATCGATTAATCGACAAAGTGAGTAGAATGATAAACCACCATTTTGGTCTTATACAGCTTATTCTGTGATGAAACAGTGAATACCAATACTTAAAAAATCACAGATTGCATAAATAAGTAGTTGTATTAATACTTTCTTATTTTAACCCTTAAGGGTGTATTTCATTGAAATATATGCATACATATTTTTGTTTAGTTCATGTAAGTAGTACCTACTTTAGTGCCTTTAATTTCTCATTAATCATTAGCAAAGTCATGTTTGGTACGAGTAAACATGGCATTTGGTCGAATAAAAAATTTCATATCCTTCTTAGTTAGGCGAACGCTGTTTTTAATTCCACGCTTTTTACCAACGACCATTAGCATTATTTTTTCTCTTAAAGCCCGTCTCCACCTAACTTAATTCGCCAAGGAAACATGTAGCGAAACATCTCGCGAAATAGCCCGTCTCCACGTAGCAGATCGTCGTTCAATTTGATATTTCTCATTCTGTTGTTCTTAAATGTTTGTATGTTTGCTTATTTTCCGTTTTTGTTTTTGGCTGTGTGAGATTTCGATAGAGTTGCGTTCTAAAATTACAGATATTATCGGGGTTGGCAAGAGTATTGAGAACGAATCAAGTGTTTCATTCTTGATTCGCTCTCAAAAATTTGTATGGAAATTAGCGGGTTTCGGCACTGGTTTCGAGTTCGAACGACAATTGAGAGAGCGAGTGCAGATAAAAAGAGCGAAACACTTTATGTGGAGACATGGTATTATTATCATCTTGATTTTTCTTCCGCAATATTACCTTGCAACAACATTTGGCATTAGCAGTTTATTCATCCCTTTTAACTTTCTCGTTTTCGTTATCGCTGTTAGTGAGTTCCACATTATAGTCACACATAATTCTAAGTCATTTCATATTTTTTATAATTATATTTATTTACGTATATCGCTAGCTTAGAGTGCAAATTGTGTAAGTCCATTTTTCAAACTTTGTAGGAGAGACAAAAAACACAAAATAAAAAAATTTCAAAATGAAAAAAAAATTTTCTGTTCATATAAAAATTTTGGACTTACACAATTTTCTTCGCTTTTTGGACTTACACAATTTGCGTATCACTGAATAACAACGAGTAGAAATATGACAAGTATCACAGACTTGTTTAGCGTGGTGCGTATTTAATTTTTCTAGCTTTCTACACTTAAAAACACTCTTTCATAAAAATGGACTTACACAGTTTGCACTCTAAGCTAGCGATATACATATGTACATATTTTTTTCATTTGGTTCGTATGTTTTAACAGACATACGTATTAAATTTATGTTTTGGTTTTTACGTCATGGCTTTTTATCAGGGACCGAAAATAACGGTTATTTTTTTTTTGGGGTGGTGAAAAGGATACGCAAAAATGCTTTTGGGAATTTTTAACCATTATCATGAGAAAAATATTTTTTTGGTCATCAATAACCATTATAACAATGAAAAAACTGTTTTGGGCTTGAATAACCGTTATGGCAACCAAAAAACTGTTTTGGGCCTGAATAACCGTTATTCACATTTTTATTTTTTTTTGGTCAGCTATGAAAATTAAGACTATTTATTTGTCAATATTTCTGGACGATATTGGTATCAAATGAAAGGTGTTGAGCAGGGCTTTTACGCAGAGGTGTATTTGTTAAGATTCGTAGGTCGGGTTCCCAGTTATAGTTGAAAAAGTGGACCCGGATGCCCTGGAATATTTTAAGCAAATTAGTATCAAATGAAAAGAGGTAATCAGAGCTACAATCCCTGCTCAACACCTTTCATTTGATACCAATATCGTCCAGAAATATTGCCAAATAAATATGCTTGATTTTTATAACTGACCAAAAAAAAAAATAAAAATCTGAATAAGGGTTATTCAGGCCCAAAACAGTTTTTAGGTTACCATAAGGGTTATTCCATCCCAAAAAACTTTTTTGGTTGCCATAACGGTTATTCAAGCCTAAAACGGTTTTTTGGTTTTAATAATGGTTATTAAGGACCAAAAAAAATTTTTTTCTCATGATAATGGTTAAATATGACTTTTACCCCATTTCTCTTATAATCGTTACGTCCCTGCTTTTTATTTAACATATGTACCTACTTTAGTCGTATGTCTTTTCCTTGTGTTTTATTTGTCTATTTCTATTAATTTAGTATAGCATCTCACTATTTTGGGCATTCAGCCTTCATAACCAGAAATCAAGCTATACATATGTCGAAAACAGATCATCCGATTTTAATTCTGATTTCGAATCTGGATTCAGAATAAAATTCTGCTTCAATTCGATGTGCATATTGGCCTGGTTATTTTCTTTGTCGATATTTGCCCAATTTTTATTTTCAAAAATCCGTCTTCGTTCATAAAAACCAAATTCCGGAACTTCAAAATTAATTTTAGATAAATTTCGTGGAAGAGTTTTCTACTTAAAAAAATTAGAGGAATCCGAATTTGAATGGCGCGATATCGTTTAATTTCTCTCCATACAAATCGCCCCACCCTAATGTACATTCATACACATGTTACTTGCCATACAATTTGTTTACTGCTATGACTTTTAAGTACTCAAGTGCAATAACTGTTATGGGCACAACACAATTTTTTATGCGTTCGCTAGCTAGCTACTCCGTGTATGCGTGGTTGACTTTTGCGGCCGCCTGACAAAGTGCCGCACCACTCCACTTCGTTAGCGACTTTAAAGTGGCCTTAAATGCCAATGGGAATAACAACTGCTATGATGATACACAATACACAAGGAAGATTATCTTTTAGTCATCACCAGCATAGTTGCACAAGTACATAAATATATACATACATACCAAAAAATTTAAGCCTTATTTAAGAATTAAAACAACAGATTTAAAGGCTGACGAAATAAGGCCTGAAAATTATAAGGGTAGCAAATTTGTATGGCGTAAGGTTAAAAATAAGTCTGATTTTCCTGTGTTGATGTCATCAGGCCATAAGGAGTACTCTCTCTCTCTCTCTGAGAGCACATCTTATCCCAAGGGTTATCCGCCATACGAAATAAGGCCTAGACAAGTATTAGAAAGTTAGGAGCAGACAGAGTGAGTGCATAACAGAAGCAGCGCTAAAAGCGTACTCCTCTTTTAGACCTGATTTTTCAACAATAAGCAAAACTTTTTTGCAGGGTATATATGTACACACAATATGTATATTTATTTCACATACATATGTACATATCTGTGGTTATTATAGTGCTTACATAAAGTGTAAAGAATTTGCAACATTTTTAGGTGTTTTATAGCTTCTTTCTGGCCGCTGTGGTGCAGTGGGTGGAGTGCTCGCCTGTTATGCCAGAGGTCTCGGGTTCAAATCCCAGTCCGTGCAAACACCAAAAAAATTTTTCTAATTAGTAAAAATCCAATTATTGGGTTTTTTAAGAGCAGCGGTCACCTCTCGGCAGTGGGCGGCATACCCTCCGAGTGTATTTCTGCCATGAAAAAGCTTCTCACAAAAAATGCATTCGCCGTTCGGAGCCGGCATAAAACTGTAGGTCCACCCAATTAGTAGGAAAAACAAAAAGGAGCACACCTCGAATTGGGAGAGAAGCTCGGCCATAAAACTCGTCAGAGTTATAATAGCGCCATTGTATTATTACACTGTGCTACACCAAAAAAATGCAGGGGCTCTCATATGGTTTTTTGGTTTCATCATGGCCCATAAATCACTACCTCATTTGCGGTTTTTCCCCATCACTTCGTTTTTAAATTTTTTGTGTACAAATATAATACAACTCTGAAATTATTGAAATTACAACTTCGAGATGCTATAACTTTCTTGTTTCTTGATCGAATTCAATTTTTTTTCTTTTATTTGCAAGATGCTACTTTTACCTTTCAAAGAAGCAAAATAGTTTGCAATTCTACCTAAAAATGACCAATTTTTGGTCTTTTATTCCAAAAAAAAAAATAAAATTTTTCTAAAAATATTGGTTTTCGGCACGTTTTTATTGGATTTTGAAGTTACAAACAATGGGTTTTAAACCTTTATAACAAAATACATAAAATCAGCTTTCCAAAAAGCAAAAGTAAATTAAAATTGATTCAAAATTACGGTAGTAGTGTTTCATAAAGTATGTAAGCCTTTGTTTCTGTGTTTTAAAAATGTTTTTTTTTTTTATAGATTAATATTTGCATACAAAGTAGGTATGAACTTTCACAAAACTGAGTATAGAACGATCTGAGTGTGCTCTTTGTTACTTGTCAGAATTGGTCAGTTTACCTACTTTAAATTTTTTCCCAAGAGATTGGCGTCTATTCATCGACGGTTCAACAAAAGTACACTTGAAATGTTTATTATGTAATTACATATTCTAGTTTCATTTAATTTTTAAGGTTTGAAGGCTGTGCTTTTACACAACACTGGCATATATCCATCAGTCCCACTGGCCTACGCTACCGATATTAAAGAATCATATGACAGTATGGCTAATTGTAGCTGACTTCAAGGTACTCAATATTTTAAATGGTATTCAGGGTGGAAATACGAAGTATCCATGCTATTTCTGCGAATGGGACAGCCGAGCAATTAGCCTACACTACAAACAAAAGGATTGGGCTCCACGTACATCGCTTGTAGTTGGTGAAAAAAATACTATAAATATTCCCTTAGTTAACACGTTGGCTGCCAGTGTATCACCGGTGATCGCAACAAAAAACCACTCACAGGTGCCAGGAACAAAATTACTTTTGCTTTTTTGTATTATAACGGGATTTTTTACCTAGAGTAAAAGCCATGCTGGCGACGCATCTGAACATGCTTTTAAGCTGTGATGACCCCGCGAACATCTGCTTTTTTATTTTAAAATGTTGTTTAAATTTTAAGCGCCTAGGCGTGTATCACCGGTGATACACTGGCACCTGGGGGTGGTTTTCTGATGTGATCACCGGTGATACACTGGCAGCCAACGTGTTAATCCAAACAAGTAAAAGCGCGGCTGCCTTCGGCCGTACCGAAGACTTCATACCTTTCATGAGTGGGGAAATGAAAAGTTACCTATGCATGTATGTACATAGCCTGATTTAGTACGTATAATTTATAATTTCAATTGTGTGGGTTATTTATGGAAGGATTTATTAGAAACAAGTAAGGAAGCCTAAGTTCGAGTGGAATCGAACATTAGATACTCAGCTGTATGCTTTCATAATTTGTTTGCGTTTGATGGAAACACGGTGTACTTTATATAAAGCGAGTGCTGCATAAAGTGGGCGTAGCCACGCCCATTTTCAACATTTTTACCAGTCATCCAACTAAGCATATGAATATTATTCTTTGTTCAAAATTTCATTCCTTTATGACTTCTAGTTACAAAGATGTCACGTTACAAATTCCCAAAGGGTGTTCCAGAAATATCTTTGTCAAAAAGTAGGCGTGGTCATAAACCGATTTGAATAAATTTTTGCGTGTCTATTAACACAAGTTATAGAAGTGTATAAACCAAGTTTGGTCATAATATCTCAATTGTTTGTCCAGTTATGGGCTCCGAAATCTCGTAGATTCCTTTGTCTAAAAGGAGGCGGTGCCACGCCCATTTTCCAAAATTTTTGTGTTTTTTGTTTCATGTCCATAGTTGGACTCCTGCCATAAAATTTCAATGATATATCTTTATATTTGACAGAGATATCGCTTAAAATGCTTTTACTGGGTCACTTTATAATACCCATATATAAAAGTGGGCGTGGTCGTCAACCGATTTTGGTAATTTTTCGTCCACGTATTTGTCTAAGTAAATATATCACGCGTACCAAATTTCATCGATATATCTTTAACGGTTTCTGAGTTATGGCCTACAAAACTTTCAATATTTGCCCCTTAATAAGTGGGCGTGGCACCGCCCATTTTCCAAAATTTTAGTATTTTTTGTTTTATGTCCGTAGTTGGACCCCTGGCACAAAACTTCAATGAATTATCTGTATATTTGACAGAGATATCGCTTAAAATGTTTTTATTAGGCCCCTTTATAGTTCCCATATATAAAAGTGGGCGTGGCCGTCAGCCGATTTTGACAATTTTCCGTCAAAAAATTTGTCTAAGGAAGCTAATCACGCATACCAAATTTCATCGATATATCTGCAACGGTTTCTGAGTTATGACATATAAAACTTTCAATGTTTGGCCCTTAATAAGTGGGCGTGGCACCGCCCATTTTCCAAAATCTCATCAAATTTCTTCATAAGAGCCTGAGCTCAATACGTGGGTGAAATTTCATCGCTCCAGCTATATTAGTGACTGAGATACCAAATTTACGATTTTTTCTATATAGGAAAAGTGGGCGTGGTCATGGTCCGATTTCACCCATTTTCAATACCAACCGTGCCAGTCTCGATACCAACCTGCATTCCAAATTTCATCAAAATATCTCAATTTTTGCGCGAGTTAGAGTGCGTACGGACGGACGGACGGACGGACGGACGGACGGACGGACGGACAGACGGACTGACGGACGGACGGACATGGCTCAATCGATTTTTCTTTTCACCCTGATCATTTTGATATATATAAGTCTATATCTATCTCGATTATTTCGTTCTGTTACAATCCACCGTTATGAAATCAAAACTATAATACTCTGTGTACTAGTACAGCTGAGTATAAAAATGGTGTCTGAGCTATTTAAATGGAGGAGTTATACGACAAAATGTGTACATCTGAACAATCGGTTGTATGGGAGCTATATGTTACAATGGTCCGATCTTGACAATTTTCGGTAACTCTATTTGGGCCGATATCGGTAAAAATACTTCAAAGTTTCATGTCATTATCTGTTAAAATTGAGAAGTTATACCCCAAAATGTCCATATCTGAACAATCGGTTGTAGGGGAACTATATGTTATAGTGGTCCGATCTTGACAATTTTCGATAACCTTGTTTAGGCCAATATGGGTACAAATACTTCAAAGTTTCATGTCCTTAGCTGTTTAAATGGGGAAGCTATGCAGAAATACTTCAGTTTCATGTCCTTAGCTGTTTAAATGGGGAAGCGTGGCCGCTGTGGTGCAGTGGGTAGAGTGCTCGCCTGCTATGCCAGAGGTCTCGGGTTCAAACCACGGTCCGAGAAGAACACCAAAAAATTTTTCTAATTAGTAAAAATCCAATTATTGGATTTTTTAAGAGCAGCGGTCACCTCTCGGCAGTGGGCGACATACCCTCCGAGTGTATTTCTGCCATGAACAAGCTTCTCACAAAAAATGCATTCCCCGTTCGGAGCCGGCATAAAACTGTAGGTCCACCCAATTAGTAGCAAAAACAAAAAGGAGCACACCTCGAATTGGGAGAGAAGCTCGGCCATAAAACTCGTCAGAGTTATAGTAGCGCCATTGTATTATTATTATATTATGCAGAAATTACACCCCAAAATTTTCATATATGTATATCTGAATAATCGGTTGTTTTCTATATGTTATAATGGTCCGATTCGGCCGATTCCGACAAATGATCAGCTGCATATAACAACCTGCCTGTATTCCAAATTTCATTCAGATATATCAAAAACTGAGGGACTAGTTTGCGTTCACACAGACGGATGGACGGACAGACGGACATGGCTTAATCGACTCAGCTCGTGATTCTGATCATATCGGTATATATTTTGGTGGGTCCCCCACGCTTCCTTCTTTTACTTTCGACAAAAATTTTTTGCCACAAAGTTATAATACCATTTCATTCTCATGGAAGGTATAAAAAAAAAAAACAAAAAACTACTCACTTTATGAAACACTACTACCGTAATTTTGAATCAATTTTAATTTACTTTTGCTTTTTGAAAAGCTGACTTTATGTATTTTGTTATAAAGGTTTAAACCCCATTGTTTGTAACTACAAAATCCAATAAAAACGTGCCGAAAACCAATGTTTTTAGAAAAAATTTACTTTTTTTTGTGGAATAAAAGACCAAAAATTGGTCATTTTTAGGTCGATTTGCAAACTATTTTGCTTGTTTGAAAAGTAAAAGTAGCATCTTTCAAATAAAAGAAAAAAAATTAAATTCGATCAAGAAACAAGAAAGTTATAGCATCTCGAAGTTGTAATTTCAATAATTTCAGAGTTGTATTATATTTGTACTCAAAAAATTTAAAAACGAAGTGATGAGGAAAAACCGCAAATGAGGTAGTGATTTATGGGCCATGACGAAACCAAAGAACCATGTGAGAGCCCCAGCATATTTTTTTTTCTGATTTTGTAGCACTGTGTTATTATTATAGCTTTTTTCTACAGATATTTGGCTTCTTATATCCTAACCTACAAACGTGCATACATACATACCTATGTTGGCGAGATGTTTATCTATATCCTGCAGAATTCCTTACAATTGCATTGTTTAAATTAGCGTACGCCCATGCGAGTGAATTTCTGCGAATAAAGGAGCTTCTCAAAACTTAACAGCAGCCATTTATGTTGGGCAAACACACATAAATCTCTAGGTCCAATAATAAGTTAGCGTAAAATTGAATTAAAGTGAGTAATTAATATTTGAATGCACCTCCCTGTTTTCCCTTTAACCAAATTGACCTCATATAAAGGAACAAATGCAATAAAATTTGCTAAAATTATTTTATATTTGCACAAAGCATAAGGCTAAAACTATTTATAGACATTTAATAATAAATCCTGTTCAACAAGTATTTGTGTTAAAAATTTAATTATTAGAAAAGATAAAAAAAATACATACATATATATATATATATATATATATATATATATACATATATAAACATTTTTTAATTCATTTTCAGAGATTATACGACAACTAAAACGTGAAAACATTTAGCTGTAATAATATAATTCTATGAGAAAGTATTTATTTAGTCCCAACCACACTCACAATTCAAATTCAATTGTCACAGCCATAAACAGTTTAATTAACTAATTAAAAGAAAAAAATTGCCAATGGTCAACTCTGTTTTATACGCACAAAATTTAGCTCATTTACTTTTATTGTGCAATGCAACAAATATCTACATACCTACTATGTATTTTGTGGCTTTTGCCAGTTATCTACTGCCATTGCTGCTATTTATTTGGCTAATGAATAAATTACATTGAAAGCATTTACAGGCAATTTGTGGCTTCAAATAATTTGAAATTCTTTACATTTCCACCAATTGCTGACAGTATTTTACAGCAACGCCCCACTAAAATTCCAAAAATTCTTTATATCGCAATTTTGTCGTTAGAATTGCATAGTAATACAATTAAAATAGACATAATTTGTAATTTAATAGTACCTTTGTTATTAGTAGATAATAATTAGCTAATTACATGAGTATATTAATATGAATACCAAAAAAGTGTATGTGGGGATTGTTTTCATTCTTCGTTTTGTTAGTAAGAGCTAACAGCTGCTTTCTTTCCATTCGTAATTAATAATGAAGAGCGATGTTAAATGTCTGGTATGGCGCATTGATTTTTTCAGATAATCAATGTTTTTTTTTTCTTTTTTTGTTTTTACTTTTATATTATATCATAATTTAAATCAGAGACCGAAAATAAAAATAATTTTTTTTATCGATGCTATAGAACTCCGGGGCTAGACAGTGTCCTTGAGCAAAATTATTAACTTTACTTTCGTCCCGAACCCCTTAACTGAATTACATAAATTTGGTATCAAAGAAAAGGTAATTCAGTAAGCTTTTTAATGATGGCACCCATGCTAAATTAGGAAAATTAAAAAAAATAGGTGAAAACGTTGGTTTGAGTGGTAGCCTTGGCATGTGTGCCACCCTTAAAAAGCCTCCTGAATTACCTTTCCGCTTAATTATAATTCTTATTTAGAACCATTTTTAATGCTTTTCATATACACTAAAGAAATTAGTAATTTAAGGAATATTTTAATTTGAAAATATTAGCAGGACGGGACCACTACTGTCCTAGGACATCGAAATGTTAATTGGACCAATTTTGTTATATGAAATGTGGCAGCTTTGGGACTAATTTATTGCCACAAGCGACTGGTTTATACCGGCGTGTATGGATTAGTTCCGCTTTCTGCAGGGTAGGTACATACGTACACGTAGTCCATTTAAGCGTTGCTTGGTCGGCGCTTTTCCCCCATTTTGAGTGTTAAATTTATTTTAATTACTGCTGTTTAATTACTGGCATTTCTTTTCAACTTATATTTTAAGTTCGATTGTGCTTTATATTGATTATTGATTAAATGAAAAAGTATTTACGTAGATTGGTAAATATTAAAACAGATTCATTCAATTTGCATTAAGCCTTTTAGGAGCGCAAAAATGCGTTGCATTTCGAGTTTTTTTAAGAGAACATTTATGTATGTGTGTACACATATTCCGAACACATTAATATAGAAATAAAGTCCTTTGGCTCAAGCTTTAAATTCATTTATTTTATGTGCATGTTTAAAAGTACATATTATTTTAAAAATACGTTTATTATAAATTAGTCCAATTAATGCCAACAACAGCGGGGTTTTTTCGGACTCCTTTTTAGTTGAAATAAAAGGATACTGTATTGACATTGTAAATGTCCATGCTTTGCTTTTGTAGAGAAAATTGCATATTTGTATGTATAAAATATAAATTTATACTAGTATAAAACTCTGCTACACCAGAATCCAACAACATCAACTCGTTGGCTTCGTGAGCAAATGTGCTAAGTCCAATTTTTATCAAAACTGAGATTTTAATGCAGTAAGATAGTACAACTAAAAATACATCGTCTGTCAAAAAGAAGTTCCCATAATGTCTGTTTTTCATGGTGTAATGCAGTGTTATGCAAATGTGCTAAGTCCATAAAAAAAATGTTTTTCAAAAATCTACGTGCTAAGTCCAGGTGAAAATGAGAAATTATTGGTTTTTTTTTAATTTGTTTTGTAGAATGATATAGAATTATTACTACATTGCTTTAATCAACATGGCTTGGGACTGTAAACGTTAATAATTTGCGGGAGTGAGCTTTCCCACCAATTTGATATGTAAACTAGTTTGCGGTACTTCTTACATTTTTATTATAATTGTATGCGTTTGATCGAAAGGCGGTGCACCTATTTTATATAGAGAGGGTACAGCATAATGTGGGCGTGGCCACACCCATTATCAACAGTTTTATCTCTCATCAGGCCAAGCCTAAAATATTCTTGTTAGTGTAAAATTTCATCCCTTTATGACTTTTAGTTACAAAGATGCCACGTCACAAGTTTCCAAAGGGAGTTTTACAATTTACAATAAAAAAAGTACATATGTACCTACACCAAGTTCCGCCGTACTATCTCAATTATTTGTCGAGTTATGGGCTCCGAAATGTATTAGATTCACGATGTCACGCCCATTTTCAAAAATATGGTTTCTGTTTTTTTTCCATAGTTGAACTCATGCCAAAAATTTTCAATGAATTATCTTCATATTTGACAAAGACGTCACTTAAAATGTTTTTTTAGTTCCATTTATAGTTCCCATATATACAAGTAGTTGTGGTCGTCTACCGTTTTGGACAATTTTGCCCTAGCAAGTAAATTACGCCTTCCACATTTCATATATATATCTACTATGGTTTTTGAGTTATTTATCACAGAATGTATCCATTCATAAGTGGATGTGGCACCGCCCATTTTCGAGAATTTCAGTTTATTTATTTCATTGCATGGATGGAATTTCATCCATTATCACCTTTTGCGTGTTTTTCGATATATACTATATAGGGAAAGTGGGCGTGGTTATCATCCAATTTCGCCTATTTTCAATACCAACCTTCCCTGTCTAGTTAGGAGCCTCTGTACCAAATTTCATCAAAGTATTTCAATTTTACTACGTATAGTTGAGTATAATAATTTGTGAGAAAATGTGCTAAGTCCACCTAAAAAAAACAAAATCATAGAAAGCAAATGTGCTAAGTCCTAAAGAAGCTCATAACCTTGGACAAGCTTTATATTAAAATGTGCCGATAACTGGTATTTTAGCACGACCATCTGAGGAAGAAAACTGCATTTTCAGATTGTTAAAATAATAACAACAAAAAAGTTAGGAGGTTTTTTGCCTCTCCTGAAAAGTAACCACAAATGGACTTAGCACATTTGCTCACGAAGCCAACGAACTATGTTTCTAATTGAATGTTAATTAAAAAATTTTATATTAACTACCTAAAGTCAGTTCGTTCATTTGTCTCCCGTTGATATAAGCATTATTTGTGTGCAATTAATTTGTTGGTACGAGTATGAATCTAGATACACGCATACTACATACATACATCATATATATATATAAAAATGGTGTAAAAAATGTTACTAACCTCATCAGATGAGAACGGCTGGACCGATTTCTGTAAAATTTTTTGTCAGTTGTTCGTATTCTCGAGGAGATGGTTCGTACGGAAGAAAATTTTGGAAAATCCCTCCGGAAAAGTCCGAAAATTTGAAAAATCGGTATGTATGTGTGTATGTGTGCATCTGTGGATGTGTGTCCTTTATAAACTCCCAAAGTAACCGACCGTTCTTTATGAAATTTTCACAGTAGATTCATGTGGTGTTAGTGCACACAGTAGGGTATATAGAATTTCGAAAAAGTGGGAGCTTCCCGGAATACAGGCCTAAATGAGGACCCAGATCGATCCAGCAAGTCTTCGAGCAATATTGGTATCAAATGAAAGGTGTTGAACAGGCCTTCAACATAAAGGTATTTTCATTGCGATACCTAGGCCGGGTTCCCAGATATGGGTTAAAACGTGGGACCGAGCGACCCTGGAAAGTTTCTGAGCGATATTGGTATCAAATGAAAGCTGTTGAGGAGGACTTCAACAAAGAGCTTTTTAAATAGTGATGCCTAGGCCGGGTTCCAAGATTTGGGTCAAAGCGTGGACCCGGATAACCCCTGAATGTTTTCGAGCGATATTGGTAGCAAATGAAAAGCGTTGAGCAGGCTTCCACATACAGCTTTTTTCATTGTGATTTCTAAGGCTCTTTCCCATAGATGGCTAAAGTAGTGGGCCCGGATGGTGATGGACGGTCCCAGTAAGGTAAAGGTAGGTAGCTATAGGGATAGGGGTAGGGATAGGGATAGGGATAGGGATAGGGATAGGGATAGGGATAGGGATAGGGATAGGGATACGGATAGGGATAGGGATAGGGATAGGGATAGGGATAGGGATAGAGATAGAGATAGAGATAGAGATAGAGATAGAGACAGAGATAGAGATAGATATAGAGATAGAGATAGAGATAGAGATAGAGATAGATATAGATATAGATATAGAGATAGAGATAGAGATAGAGATAGAGATAAAGATAGAGATAGAGATAGAGATAGAGATAGAGATAGAGATAGAGATATAGATATAGATATAGATAGAGATAGAGATATAGATAGAGATAGAGATGGAGATGGAGATGGAGATGGAGATAGATATAGAGATAGAGATAGAGATGGAGATGGAGATGGAGACGGAGATGGAGATGGAGATAGAGATAGAGATAGAGATAGAGATAGAGATAGAGATAGAGATAGAGATAGAGATAGAGATAGAGATAGAGATAGAGATAGAGATAGAGATAGAGATAGAGATAGAGATAGAGATAGAGATAGAGATAGAGATGGAGATGGAGATGGAGATGGAGATGGAGATGGAGATGGAGATGGAGATGGAGATGGAGATGGAGATAGAGATAGAGATAGAGATAGAGATAGAGATAGAGATAGAGATAGAGATAGAGATAGAGATAGAGATAGAGATAGAGATAGAGATAGAGATAGAGATAGAGATACAGATAAAGATAGAGATAGAGATAGATATAGAGATAGAGATAGAGATAGAGATAGAGATAGATATAGAGATAGAGATAGATATAGAGATAGAGATAGAGATAGAGATAGAGATAGAGATAGAGATAGAGATAGAGATAAAGATAGAGATAGAGATAGAGATAGGGATAAGGATAAGGATAGGGATAAAGGTTGAGATTGAGATTGAGATTAAGATTGAGATTGAGACTGAAATAGAGATAGGGATTGAGATAGAGATAGGTATCGGGGGAAGTAGGTTTGTCGCGGCGAATATAACTATAACTTTTATTCAGAGAATAGACATTTTTTATTATTCGCAGTCATTAAGATGGACTCTAAGATAATGGTTAGCAATACGGTAATCAAAGACTTCTTTAGGCTTCATAGGAATAAATTTTAGCAGAACAACGTCTGCCGGGTCACCTAGTTGTATATATGTAAATTTGAATCATCTTGTCTTCAAGACATAATTGACCCATAAGTTTAAATTGATCTCTTAATAAGTGGCCTTAATATATACGCACATACTTACCAAGCAAATATTTGAGAGCTACCCTGCAAAAAAATGTGCGATCAATCCCGAAAGAGATTTGTCCTCGATTGATCTCTTTCGAGAACAATCGGTCCACAATTAGTCCCCGATTGTTCCCGTACGGGTATAAATGTAGACTAATTGTAGACCAATTGTTCCCGAACGGGTATAAATGTAGACTAATTGTATATCAATTGTTCCTTAACGGGTATAAATGTAGATTAATCGCTTTCATCCCGAACGGGTATAAATGTACATTAATCGCTTTCATTCCGAACGGGTACAAATCTAGATTCCTTAAATGTAGAAATTTTACAAAAATGTGCAATGTATTTAAAAAATTGTAGAACAACCGGTAAAACGAATTGAACACCCTTTTTTAATAACAATTTTAACAAAATGTTGCCTAAAATATCCTATGAAAAAATTCTTTACATTACGCTCATATAATGCATACTCAAAACTTACAATTTTTTAAATTTATTTATAGAGATTTTTTTACAAAAGTAAAACATTATTTAAGGTTCTTTTCTTTACTTTCCAGCAAAACATTAACTAACATTTCTTACTAATCTCTTTTAACGAAATTTATGAGAGTAAAGTGACATTTGCTCTCAGTGAGAGATATTAGCAAAATAGATTAGGAAACTTGAATTAGCAAATGTTAGTGACATATCACCGTTTACACTTCGTAACCGCCCAAGTGAGACTTTCATAACCGCCCAACTCTCCGACTTCAGAGGCGAAAAGAACATTAGAAGGAAATATAGAGCTTCCCAAAGGCCAAATATATGGCATAAATCCATAGAGCTGAACACCAGGAGTTAAAGTTTAGAAAATCTCAATATTGGCATAGGCGGTTATGAAGTTTCACTTAAGCGGTTATGCAGTTTAAACGACGATATGATTGTTTGGCGCATGAAAAAAGATAAAAGACACGCCCGAAAATTTAAGAAAAAACAAAAAATTGAAATCATTATCAGAAAAGAAAAATATGGATTTCAATGTATCCCTTTAAGTGTTCTATTGCCTTAGAAAAACAAATTTCGACTGACATACTCGCTCGAAAACGCTTTCAAGCAAGCTTCTGGAAATTCGAAAATTATGACGATAGCTCGGAACTACAAATTTCAATGTACTGAAGTAAACAATTCCTGGTATTTCGATTGGTTAGAAACAAGCCGATGTCGACTGACCTTAAACTTTCTACAGCTACCTGTTCAATCTCATCATCGCTTTCAATAGGCTCCATAAGCATTGTTACAATTCTTAAAAATCTCTGTATGTACATATGTATGAAGATGGATTTGTCTAATAGCAAAGAGTGAAAGGTAAGGGTATATTGTAAGAATGATTTTTCTTACTTCTTCCATTACAGCCGATCCGGCGGAAGATGCACTCTCATCGTGGTTCTTGTTTTGAGCCGCTGTCTAATGTATATATGTACATATATTTCAATATAGGATTAGTTTGACAGCATCCATACAATATTAATTAATTATATTATATTAAATAATAATTTTTTTAATAAAAATAGCTATATAACTTGATTTACTACGTATATATTTACTTTTGTATTTTTAAATACAAATTTGAATTCCTTTTTCCACATTTGACATTTATTCTTCTTCTTGCTAGTGTCTTGCTAGTGGAAATTTGTCCAGTAAAAAAGTTAGTAGAACTATCATTGCCGCTCTCACCAGTTTCGTTCAGTGCTCTCTCAATTTTCGTTCAGTTCGCTCTCCTTTACTGGAGAGAAACCAAAGAAACACAAATTATATGTCAAATCTAAAAATTAGTGTTTATTAACGTTAATTAGTGGATAGAGAAACAAAGCTGTTAATTATTGGATAAAGAAACAAAGCTTTAAATATGCATGAACATTTACAATTTTTTAAGGAAAAATCTACATTTGTACCCATTCGTGCTGAAAGCGATTGATCTACATTTGTACCCGTTCGGGATGAAAGCGATTAATCTACATTTGTACGCGTTCGGTATGTTAGTGATTAATCTACATTGGTACCCGTTCGGGTATACAAGTTGAACAATTAGTCTCTTCATAGGACATGCTCCAACAAATGCGATCGATTCACTCCATATAAAGGGATGTAAAATTGTATTAGTCGCATGCTCCCTTGCGATTGATCCCGGACACGTCCCGGATTAATCGCATTTTTTGCAGGGTATGTACACATTTGAAGAGATATACATATGCATACAAATATAAATATATAAATACAGATCAGTGTTGCCAGAATATTTTGGAGCTTATAGCTATATTAAAAGAAAAAAATAGCTAGAAATAGCTAAATAATTTTTTTCCAAGCTAAAATTAATAGCCAAAAATATTTTTCTTCAAAAATAGCTAAATAATTATTTACATACTTAAAACGATACTAATTTTCTAGCTCCAATAAATTTTGGATGAGTGGATCTTTTAAAAATTCCACTCCATTAATTCACATAGTGATAGTCGAAATATTTTCCAATAATTCAAAATACTGGTAGTGAAAATTTATTGGATCAACATTTTATTCCACTAAATAAAAATATCAGAATTGAGATAAAAGTAAAATAGGCACTCTACCAAAGCGGATCATACATACATAAACATATACATACGTTTCACTTGCATGAATAACGTGAAAGTTGTATTACAAGTTTAAAAAATTTTTGATCTAGTGTAGTAATTTTTTTCGTAAACTTACTTTCCACTACCACTAAATTCTATTTATGAAAAAATATTTAAAACTACTTATTTTATTGTTGGTAGTGCAAATGCTTTTTAATGATTTCGTGGATAAAATTTCCACTACCACTCTTTTCGATTTAGTGAAGAAAAATATGGTCAATCAATTTGCTTAAATATTCTAGTTAACTGCCATCTTTATGTACCAATAAGCGTTAAAATAAATACATAAGTAGGCATGCCGGACTACAAGTTTTTGTTTGGTAATCTTAACCCGACCAGAGAACACATGGCTTCATTGTAGCAATTGATGGAAAAGGGTATACTGCAAGGCAATAAGATTCCATTTCGGCTGTTTGACGGCTATTTTGCATTATACTGTAACGCTCACAGTAGCATCGCATAAATTCAACAATTTTTTTAATGAATCAATAGGGCACATCGTGTGAAATTTTTAAAATGAAATTGACACATATTGTTATGAACGGTATAGAAATATTGCCTTGTAAATTGACTCTATATTGCTTTGAAAATTGCTTCTCATCTTGCCCGTATATACTTCGAGTAAGAAACAGTACATTCTATAAAGTCTTGATAAACAAAAAATCATAATATCTTGTGCAAAAGTGAGGAAATTACAAAAAAATATTATAGCTAAAATAGCTAAACTGACTAAAAAATAAGCTAAAGAAAATAGCTAATAGCTAAACGTAAATTTCTATAGCTAAACGTCGAAAGTAATAGCTAAATCTAGCTACAAAATAGCTAAAGTGGCAACACTGATACAGATGCATTTGCAAATTGATATTGCTTGCTGGAATAATATTTTGAAAATGCACATAAATATGTAGGTTTATACATGAATACACTTGAGCACATCATACTAATAGACTAACAATTAACCCTTCTGTTACATTCAAAAAAACTTACGCATGTGACATTAAGGTCACGGAATGACCTTACCTGTGTTTTTCATATATATCGATATGGAAGTATAATTTCAATGGAAATTTTCAAAATGTATTAGTTCAATTGATTATTTATCGGTTTATACACTTATTTCAGTGCATATACTTAATATATTTTTAATTTTTATGTTCAAGACCAAAGATTGTGGAAACGGTAACTCTGTACGATTTTGTCCATACATTGGTTTGTCTTTTGTATGCATATGTTTCAACAAGTTGGTCAGTTGTATGCACTTCTGATTTTGTAGAATTATAGAAGCTGTTTCGGTAAATTATATTTTCTATTGTGGTCCTACCACTATTCTGCCTAATCGGCTACGTTGACCACTCAATATTTCTATCTGTGGAATAATACACGGGAGTGGGTACTACCTTCATTTTCCAATACAAGGTCAATTAATTCGTCGTTATAACTTCCTGCATATTCGTAAGAAGAACCATCGGGCTCAAACTAATCGACTATATTGTCTTCGCCCTCAACTTCACTACACTCATCAACATCCACATGATTATCAATGATACACTCTATTTGGCTTTGTGTCAGGCGTTTTGGCTCTAAACCATACATATATTAATCTGCAAATATATCACAAATAATAAAATATTGGAGTTAAAATACTTACCGAAGCTTTCACTCTTTAATTTTTATACGAATTTAATAAAAATTAGCTTTTAAGCACAAAATAACACTGACGGTCACTGAATGACCTGAAGGGGCGCACACGTAACTCTTGATGTTACCACTTGTTTGATAATGCAAAATCCTTCTTTTTATGCTTTTGCGAAAGGATTTTCCTCAATACAGAAATACATTGAGGGAAATTCTAAAATTTTGTTCATATTAGCATTTGACCTAATGTAACAGAAGGGTTAATATATATAAATTCCACAAGTAACAAGAAAGTCGATTAAATCCAGAAGAATAACAATAAAATCCATATAAAGCAGAAAAATATAAAAAAAATTCCACTAGGCCCATTTGTGAGGTGATGCGATTTTTTTCATGGCAGGATGCTTGGTTTTGTTAGATTATTGCAGGTACTCCTAAAATATGTTAAACTGCACATACAAATTGAGCACAGATCATTTCTTCACTGACTAAAGTAGGAGTTAAGAAGAGTAGGCCGAAACAGAAAAATTTATACGAATGAAGTACATAACAAAGTTATATGGTAGGCAGCTGTATACGAGTATTCAGCACTACAATACAGCCACAATTCATGCTGAATACCTAACAAGAGTATAATAACGACCATATGAAAAAAGCATGCGGTTTGGAATGAAAGCCCGAAGTTTTCGCTTCATTGCTTTTTTTACTATACATAGTCATGCATGCGAAGGCGGTCATCGCCGTGCGTTATTCATGGGCCATAGTCATGGAAGTTGGGTGACAGGTAACAAGGTCAACGGAAATAATGTCAATTGACCTTATTTCCCACCCGGTTGGGAAATAAGGTCAATTGACATTATTGCGTTTTTGGAAAACGCAATAAGGTCAACGAAAATTTGGAAATAAAATAATTGACCTTATTTCCCAATCCAAATGGAAATAATGTCAACTATGCTTAAAACTTGTTCATTCGTGAAAATATTTGCTGAGTTCTTTTGCAAACCCGTTATGAGTACCGTTTGTTAATGAATGAAAATACAATTTTACTCGCTCTTATGTTACTACAAATTAGTTGATAAGTGAATTTAGTGAAGTGTGGTCGTCGAAAAAGAAAACAATTGCGAAATGTCTTTACATTATTCATATGTGGAGGGGCTTAGAAAAAATTCACAATTATTATTAATTGATAACAAATTCTTATTCAGGAAAAAAAATGTCCTTACGGCGTACATAAGATATGAATGCTATAATAAAGATTGCACCGTAAGTGTCTCTGCGGACAAAGATGGTAATTGTAGGAATCTCAGTGCGAAAAATAACCACAATAATGAACCACATAATAATGTAAAGTATGTTAAATATCTAGTTATACAAAAATTTAGATAAAAATGTATATAAAAACTATGTCTACTTGCCTTATCCTGCGGCATGGCAAACAAGTAGGAAAATGAAAATTTGGAATTAAAAATCGCGCGATTTTTTATTCCAAATTTTCGCCTGCGGCGCATTTCTTTTCTCATAAAAACCAGTTTAGGAAAATGAAAATTTGGAATTAAAAATCGCGCGAATTTTTATTCCAAATTTTCGCCTGTGGCGCTTTTCTTTTCTCATAAAAAGCAGTTTATAAAAATGAAAATTTCGAATAAAAAATCGCGCGATTTTTTATTCCAAATTTTCGCCTGCGGCGCTTAACTTTTCGACGCGACGCGAACCGATACGGACCGATGCGAAGCTAAATGCTCGAAAACGCAATAATGTCAATTGACCTTATTTCCCAACCGGGTGGGAAATAAGGTAAATTGACCTTATTTCCATTGACCTTGTTACCTGTCACCGGAAGTTGTTATGTTCCCTAAAGCAAAGGTAATGAGAAAAGTATTGATGATTTGTAGATCTTTGGGCCTACTGGGTACGATTCCAAAAAAAAATCTTTCTTCCTTTTAAGACAGCTGTTGTTGAATGAAAATTGAGTTTATCTTTTCATATAGATATTTCCCCAATATCTTAAATACTATGCGATAGCTTCCAATTTTAAAACAAACAAGAACTCCCCATGAACAATATTTAGTTGCCTCCAATGCTGTATTCGCTTCTACTATTTCCAGAGCTAGTTGCTCAAAGCTTTTCTCTGCCAACTCATCATACATTACATCCGCACACAAATACCTAACCATACATATGTATGTACATTAGACTGGCCGCAAATTTTTTTTTCTCGAATTCTATTAATAAACACTGCCTAAAAGGTGAGGTATGGTATAAGAAATAACGTCCTATTTTTTTATTCAGATCGCACCAAGCTTTGTTGACCCTCATCAAGCTTAAAAGGTTAAAAAATTTTTTCTTTAATTAATTTTTTATTTTTTTATTTTATGAAATTTCAAGAAATTAAGAATAATAAAAACAATATCAATTCAATAAAATGGACTTTTTGTGAGACGGAAATGTCTTACGATAATGTTCAACTACTTGCAGTAGGAATTGTTTATCCTCTTCGTCATACGTTAAGGTACGGTTAAAGTCTGTTATCAACTTAACTGCCCTTTCGGCTGCATCGTTCACCACTGCCAAAGTTTGACATGCCGATTTCGCTTTGCGATAATCATCTTTGGTTTGCCACGTAGAAGGATCCGAATTTATAAATGATGTATTAATATTCAAAGAAATGCTTTCATCGAAAAATGATAACCCAACAATTTCCTCACTCAAGTACCACAAATGGTTTTTAATCTTATGCAACAAGGCATTAGAAACTTCTTTATCAAAATATAAAATGGCATCTTTTATTAATTTGAGATCTTGTGCTGGTGCATCTATTGCATTAATGCATGTAAACCAATATGGAACGTAAATGTTTGTCAAGAAGATACAAATACTGCGAAGGTTTTTCAATTCCGATGAAGTCAATTTGAACTGATCGCGAAACAAAAATATTTTATAGCAATATATGCATTTCGACATGAACCTAGCATGCGATGTTGCTCCGGGTTGGCGTACTTTAGTAAAGTTTGGAACATTTTCTCCAATAAAAAGCAATGACAGTTGGAGAAGCTCCTAATAATCGGACCTTGAACTTTTTGATTTTTCGTACAACCGATACACAACTTCATACAACAGCCCCAAAAACATTGCGATTTCCAGCGCAACATGCTCATGTTGTATAAAAAATTGCAAGGTGTGTGGCTGGCATCATGACGATCGGATAGTGTACGCACACTATTCATTGTGGTTCATGTACGAGTAACATAGTTCTCATAATAAAGCGAGTTGTTGTACTTCACTACAAGAAAACCAAACGAGTAAGGTCCGGTTATACTTGCATAGCACAGCAGCGCACAACATAAGAACTGTCACATACGAAATCTGTTTAATGGGATTTCCGTGTAATCGATTACTCAACGCATAGCGGCACAGGGCACAGCATAGAAGTCTGTTGAATTTTGATTTCTGTGTAATGTGCTATGCGATTTGACATTTGGCAACACGAATGTGTGTGTGCTGAGTGTGCGAAGGGTTGCACGCAAGGCTAATTTATACAGGTTAACTTACTAAACAGCTGATTTTTCACTTTTTTCTACTGTTTTACTTTAATAATGGTGCTTATATCAAACTGGGATCAATTTTGAGCATGGTGCAATATGATTTCTACAAAGGCGAAATATGATTTTGACAGAAGCACCACAGAATACACAAACAATTTACATGGAGTGTGTATGTATGTATGTACGAATGTCGGGATGCGAAAACTTTTATTAATTAACCATGGTTGCACGTCTATGCGAAGTATAATCAGCTCTATGCGCTATATGTTTTGCGCTGCCCTGCTTTGCAATGCTATGCAAGTATAACAGGGCCTTAACTCGTTTGGACATATGAATGTACTCATGCAACAGTCTACTGACTACTGCTGACTATTTCTGGTAAAACTGTCAAACGATCAGCTGTTTGGAAATTTACTTCCCTGCTGGAATAGTTAGACTCATTTCAACATTTGTATCAGCACGTTAAGAGCAGGGTGAAAAACAGCAGCAATGTCTTGGAATTTGATTGTTTTTGCTCGTTAAGTACCGTTATATTCACTTAGCAACTCAAAGCAACGGTACTGATACTTTGTTTTAGGTGTAGAAAACGCAAGAAGGGCTCAGCAAGAGAATTTTTATCTCTCAAAACAGACATATTAAAAAAAATCATGTTCAAGGTTAAAAAATAAAATTTTCCATACATTGGGCTCAATGAGGGTCAACTAGACAACAACGGATCGGGCCAAAAAATTAAGGCCGTCTTTTTAACCCTAAACCTCATATTTTAAGAACTGTTAATATACAAATTTCAACAAAAAAAAAAAATCCATACATGCTGCGGCCAGTCTAATGTACATAGCGAAAGTTCGGTAATTGTGGTATACCCTTTTGATTTTCGGATATTATGGCCAAACTTCATGTGTTATTGCAACTTTCTCTGGAGCAAAATTTTTGGTGAAGTATTTCGTATGAAGTACCTTGATAACAGCTGTGGACTACTACTGGTGGCATAAAATTTATGTGCCAAATCTCTAGTGAACCGGAAAGGCTCCTGTTCCAAAAGTTGGAGGGTAATGAGGTATGGTCACTCTGTATACAATGCAGTCTCGGTATCATTTGAATTCCATTTTCTAATTTCATCCATTTTATGCACCTTAGATAAAAACTATGTCGTTAAAATTGAGGCACTACCACGAAAAAATATTTTGATATTTGAAGAAATAACATATTTCCTTAAGTCAGCCTAAAATTGTGTGTATATACGAAATATGTATAAGCATAGTCGAAAACGCGAAAATGACTTCATTCAATTATTTGTCAGTTTGTTGTTTAAGGCGGTATCAGTAAACGTTACTGATATTTTTTTTTTTTAAATCGCTGTCGATTTCTGCTTTTAGCAACCACAAAATCACAAAATTCTACTGGTCTGGAAGATATCAGCCTGGACCATCCCTGCAGCGAAACAGCTAACTAGTATGCCAAAATTGTAGTATATTAACTAGTATTCGTATGACAATACCATATCTACCAGTTTATTTTGTCTAGTATTATACCAGTTAAATGCAGTTGAACTACAAACTAGCTATCAAAATACTAATTTATAAACTGGTATCCAAAAGGCAGCATCATACCAGTTTATTTTATCCAGTATAAAGAAAAGCATTGCAATTGAAGAAAAAGAAGTATTTTCAAAAAAAGCAAAAGAATTGAAAAAACAGAGTGCCTGAATTTTTATACAATGAGTTTTTTTTAATTACTGAATATGTTTTTTGTTTTTAAACTGAAATGGTACCTTATTAGTTATTTAATTTAAAAAATATTTTTAAGATTCTTGAGTGCCTGAATTTTTATACAAAGTGTCTGTTTTTGTTTTTTAATTACTGAATATGTAACTTACGTTTTGTTTTTGCTTATAAAACTGAACTGTCACTTATGTATATCTAAGCAATATTTATTTTTATTGAATGAATGAATATAATGAATTACATACTTTGAAATAAATAGACTAGAAAATTTATTTTTTTTTTTGCAAACCTAAACTGGTCTTCGCCGATGTAGATGCTGCTGACCCACACAAACTGGTATTTAACTGGTATGAGCTTATGCAGAGGAAGACAATTGTCATTTCGTAGGACATTAACACACGAAAAATACCAGATGTTTACATGGGAAATTTACAGTCGGGCAAGTCTAGTTTGCAACTGGTTACTTTCGATGCAGGTATATTAGCCACTCAGGGCCGCCGAGAGAAAATCCGGGCCCGGGGTCAAAATAACTAAGGGCCCCCATACTAAATGAACAAATTCTCAAAATCAAAATTCAATGAATATATAGTTACGAACTTTAATTTATCTATACATGGCCGCTGTGGTGCAGTGGGTAGAGTGCTCGCCTGCTATGCCAGGCTTCTGTTTTAGCCTCTCAAAAAAAAAAAATGGACGTGTTTTTGTAGCGTCCGGAACGCAGTTTAAGTGGCTAAAACAGAGGCATTAAACTAAATTTCTGTCGCTAACATACTTTAATCATTAGCTGTGGCCTAAATCTTTCCTTTTATCATAAAACGATACAATATTTCGCGATATTTCTGCCTCAAAAGTTCAAAAAATCGTGCGAACATACCGTCCGAAACGCCCAGGATATACCCATATCGCTGTATAAGAATTTGCATCATACCGAATTTTTCTGTTGCAACAGAAAACGAATTAAAATTTATACTGCAAAGTCGACGCCAAAAACCAACAATTCCTTAAGTGGGGTGCAGACACTTTAAGAGATTTATAAAATTTGTTGAAATTTAAAATGATTGCTATCTACGAAAGGTGATTCAAGGTGTTGTTCGTTTATTTTCTGTAAGCAAAAACTTGGATATCATTTTGAGATTCCCGGGCCCTCTAAAGCCCGGGCCCGGGGCAATTGACCCCCTCAGCCCCCCCTCTCGTCGGGCCTGTAGCCACTTATACCACAATTACAGAACTGCCTCTATATGTGCACATCTATTCCGAAAAGCGCCGGTAGATAAAATTAAATTTGCACTTGCGATTCTCCTTCAAAGGTTGCTTACTTTTATATACTTAGTTGCCATTTTTCGCATCAAATGCCATGTTTTTTAACGAAAGTTCAGCGCAATGTAAGCACAGGCTATGGTGATTACTTATTGTTGCTACTGTTGCTGTTTTGTGTTAACAACGACATATACACGTACATATTGTATATGCATGTATGTACGTTTTATGCAAGAAAGGGGAGGTCGGTTGTCAGTAGCGGTGGAAATGCGCTTTGTTGTCAGCATTGCAACTTTTGCCATTCTTCATTTGGAACTCTACGCCAGAACGTCGTTTATGCTCTCACTTTGTTTGTTTATTTGTTATTAGTGCGGCTTGAAGTTGCTGCAATGCCAAGGACCAGTGTAATTATTGTACAAGGTGCTTCATTTCAAGTACATTTCACGAATGTTTGAAACAAGCCGATGAATAATTTTCGATTTACTTGCACAAAAGAAATTAATTTCTAAAGCCAAAATTTCTCAGATAGAGATTCCGAGCAGTATTTATCAGCTGGAAAACAGCCCATATTTCCTACTGAATATTCATTTATGTAAGTTTCATAACCCCCCTGCGGGGGTCAACCCCCCTTTTACCACCCTTACTTTTCGATATAAAATGTACCTATATCAAATTAAAAACTAAAATTCCTATCGAATGGTATAAAAATATTCCAAATTGGTTCAGTAGTTTCTAAGTAATTGCAATTTAAAGAATGCATAATATAAACTTTGACCATTATAACTTTTGTTGTTTTTGTTTCCAAAAAAAAAAAGAAATTCACTTTAATACTCAGCTTAGCCATGTTTATCAAATCTCATACTTCCTTGACTGATGTCTTCA
Source organism: Urophora cardui (assembly GCA_960531455.1). NCBI lineage: Eukaryota > Metazoa > Arthropoda > Insecta > Diptera > Tephritidae > Urophora > Urophora cardui. Next base: position 120,027,998 of record OY482671.1, read on the forward strand.
CTGCGTGTTCAGTTATTTTTTCAGGCATGATTTTTGAACTCAGTTTCAGGGTATACTGACTATTCAACTAAGTATGAACCTTCTTACATCGAATACTGCTGGGTCGGCATATAATACATATCAGTATATAAATTCATCATCCTTTTCATGTGTGAAGATTAGTTAAAGGGATAGGGGTGTAATTTATTCGCCTTAAATCTGCAGATTTTTGTTTTTTCTTTTTAAATGCGTTCGGTTAAGAAGGAGGAGCATGTTGTAAACCAAGGGTGCTCAACGCTCTCGTATTGAATGGGGAAACTCCAATACATCTACAAAAATTTATTAGTGCACTCAGAAAAAAATTGTGTTAGATTTAAAAAAAAGTTACAAACTACAATTAAATTTTTATTGTACGATTGGAAAATTTTACATACAAAATACATATGTACAATATTTACAACATATTTTATTTATATAAATGTATCTATATATTAAATTAAGATATGAACTCGTACATATAAAAAAAATCTACATATTACATAATAACAATAAGTGATAAGTTTATTCAAGGCCGTCTAATAAATTGTCAATATTTATTGTCAAATCAGAGGTGGATAATTGCAGAATTGATTCCAAATGCTTTTGTGATAAAATGTTTCTTTGGTTTGTTTTGATTAACTTAAGGCTAGAAAAGGCTTTTTCGCAAATATACATATCGCACCCTAAATCAAAAAGTGACACAACTCAAAATTTTTCGAAATCGAGTTTTTTTCATAAACGGGTATACGGAACATATCTCTAGCGATTACCAAAAAAAACTGTTGAATAACTGTCTCTTTCGACCGAAAACTAACCATTATACCTGGCCCTTTGCCATACGATTGCTTGTAATGAAAAAAGTTTTTTGGCTCTCCTGAAAATTTTTGAATTTTGAGTTGTGCCACTTTATGATTTAGGGTGCGATATGTGCTTCCGAACATGGATAAGTATTTCAAAATTTCATTTCTTATGAGTCGATACTTGTCATATTTTATTTCTGTCATATATGTAACTTACCTTAATTATTAATTTATATACGTACCTATAATTAATTAGCATAGACTGCGACTCGCAATAATATTACAGCAAAAAAAGCTCTAATTGCTATTATTCTTATTAAAATCTTTTATTTTTCTTCAAATAATTTCAAATACACTTTTGCCACACATTTTTCAATATTAACTAGAAATTTTCTTCAGTTTTTTCATTTGCCTACAAATCGCACCCTAAATCAAAAAACTGCACAACTCAAAATTTTTTGAATCCATGAATAAAGGGTTTTGGGACTGCTAAATGTTAGTCTCCTCCCAGCAACAGTCTGTTTCCTTACCCAAGGTTTTACTTCAAAGCTTCGTTTGTAGAGAAAAAGGTTTTCTTGCATTTCTTCCATTTCTTTTTTATTTATTTGGGTTTTGAGTTATGTCGCTTTTGAATTCAAGATTCCATTTTTTCAAAAAGATTTTATTTTGAATTTGTTAGTGTAATTTTCAATTTCATATGAGAAGGGCGAAGCCAACGTAGCTTCATATGGGAAGGGCGAATTTGTATCTGTGCCTATGTCTGGGGGCAAAACCAAAACAAATGTGATTCAAGGGCATAGGTATGAGCATCTACATATGTTGTAAACAATATTCCCTTAAGAGGGCACTTGCTTATCGTTCCTTTGCTTTACTCCTCTTCTGTTTTATCTGGTTTTTTTTCTTATCTTCTTGATCAATAGTAAATGCTGGCTTCTTCCACTTTCGCATTTAAATCGTCTCGGCATTTTGCGATGGCATAACCGTTGCCACTATATTTTATTATTTAACTATTGTCATAGCGAGCTTTTTTTTTTCATTTCTGCATGTTTTTTTTTCTGCGGTCTTGGATTGTTTACTATTTGTGGCTGCTATCGTTTATGCGGTTCCCATAATTGGTTAAAGCAATGTGTCCTTTTAAGGCGCGATATCGCGTCATTGCTGTTACTACCCAAGTAGTTTTCAGTACAATATCGCGAGTAAAAGCTTATATTAAACATATGTCTATATGTACATATGTAGAATTTACATTGTAGATCCATGCAAAGATTAGATGCTAACTTGGTATCTTAATCAAAGGCCAAAGGGTTCTGTCAAATCTTTAACGAAGCTTCACTTTTGTTTATTCGCGTACTTTCTTTCATTTTTGTTTTTATAATTCCATGTATTTATGATGCTGGAAGAAGATAAATTGGAGCTACAGAGCTTAACCGCACAGGAAGCATCTTGTATTACAAGAGCGTGCAACTAGGTATTAGCTTACGCCGATGATATTGACATCAATGGCATTAATACTCGCGCTGTATGTTCTGCCTTTTCCAAGCTGGACAAAGCGGCTAAGAAAATGGGTTTGGCGGTCAACGAGGACAAGACGAAGTACCACCTGCTATCACACAAAGAGTCTGAGCGTCACTGTTGACGGCTACAAATTCGAAACCGTTAAGTATTTCGTCTATTTCGGAACAAGCATCAACCGCAAACATAAGATCAGTACGGAAATCCAACGAAGAAAAACTCTTGCCAATAAATGCTACTTTGGACTATGTAGGCAATTGGAAAGTAACATCCGCTCTCGATGAATAAAAATCACGTTCTACAAGACGCTCATCATTCAAGTCCAGTCAAGTACGGCGCAGAAGCATGGACGATGCCAAAAAAAAAAGATGAGATGGCGCTTGGAGTATTCGAGAGGAAAGTTCTTCGGAGGATTTATGGACCTTTGCGCGTTAGCGAGGGCGAGTATCGACGGAGATTTAACGACGAGCTGTACGCAGACATCGAAATAGTTCAGCGAATAAAAACCCAGCGGCTGCGTTGGGCAGGTCATGTCTGGAGAAAGGATGATGGTGCTCCGGAACAGAAAGTATTACTCTTGAAACTCGCTAAAGGCAACAGAAAAGGGCGACCACCACTGCTACGGGGAGATCAGGTGGGGAGTGACACGTCCTCTCTTGGTATTTCCAATTGGTGCCAGCTAGCACGGAATAGCAACGATTGGCGCGCCTTATTGCACTCGGCCAAAGTCTTATAGATGGTTATCATCCAATTAAGAAGAAGAACGATAAACTTTTTTTCTTGCGATTTTCGCTTTCGAAAATTTTACACATTTGGAACACACAAATCTTTCTTTCTTTTTTTGTCATAAATAGGATCGATGCGTTTGCAGTTGAAAACCAACTACCTACATATAATATTTACTTCTTCTTCTACAGCATAAAACCGCTTATTAACAGCGCCATGCCACGCATAAATTTTCTTAGTATTAGCTTTGTTCAACAACTTTACTTGCAAGAAGAGCATCAGTGACAAATTAAGAGTAAAAACGAGAAAAAGAGAAAATTATCAACCAAAGTTATTGAACACAAAATCGTAAACATTTGCAAGTAAACAGCTGATGGGCTGTTTTCACAATTTGATTTTTAGGTTAGGTTGTAATTGAAATCTTTGAAGTTGCAAATAAATGTAAATAACTGAATTAGGAAAACGAAAATCTACTTTGGATATTCCACAACATCGTCAAGATTCCTTTTTGCGCTAATTTATTTAGTAAGCAGTTAGAAATTTGCGATTAAAATGTTGGCATATTTCCAATTGAAATTTTTGTGATCATATGTTTTTGACGCTTCTATTTTTTTAAAGCTGCAAGTAGTTGCAAGTGAAAATTTTACTTGCAACAATTTTCAACTCTCTCGAAGTCTTACTCTCCCAATTTGCATCTCTTTTGCAAATTTTTTGGGTTATTGAACATAAAACTCGCAACTATTTGTAAAAGCAATTAAAAATTTTGAGTTATTGAACAAAGCTATTGTCTGTTGTTAAATGAGCAAAAATTGTTTTATTAGACACATGGAGGAACAATAAAGGAGAATGCATAAGATCAGCTGACTTCTTCTTCAATCTTCATAAACACACACGAACACAAGCATTTTTTTGTTGACATATTCCACACACACACGCACCCTAGCATTTGTGTGGCCCCTACATCTGTCAAATTCTTCTACATTCCTCTTTGCATGACACTTCTCGGCCCACTATGTATGAAGGTATGTCGTTATGCATTCTCCTTTATTGTTCCTCCATGATTAGACATAAAAATCCACTAAGTAGCTAAAAACTCGTTATTCGTTAAAGAATGCGGAAAAATTGTACACGCTGGCCCGGCGCTCAGTTTCGGCCTCCGCCAATGACGAAAAAACTAATAAAACGAGACTGCAAAAATGAGAATATTGCAACCGCAGAAAAGCAAGAATAAAATAAAACAAATGCAAGGAGAGAACAACGCATTAATTCTAAGTGCAGAAATCGACCATTTAGAGCCTATACACACTTGCGACTCAATCGATTTGGTCGAATTGGACTGTTGTATTCACACTACTCCAACTATTTAGTCGAATCGGTGGCAGCTATTCACACTTGAGACTAAATAGTCGTGCGATTGACAATGACATAGTGTTGCCAATGTTCACATTTTACTCAGCAAATTTTACATTAGTGGTCTTCATATAAAGTGATGAAGTATTAAATTGTTAAAGTTTATCTGCATTCTTACATGAAAGCACCTTCTTGTCAGCTGTCAACTTGATTAATAAATAACGAACAGAAGTACAAGAAACGGAAAAATAGTAAAAATCAGCCATTAATAATTTTCATGAAATTTCATTTTCATTATTTCTATTTTAAAATGCGATTAATGACATTTGAAGAGAACAACAATATCAAGAAACATATGAAAACGGAAGTAAATATCCTTAGTTAGATAATTCTTGTCTATAACTACACCATTTCCAGATGGATTTTAGAAAGCGTCAACTGGATTTTAGAAAGGGGAAATTGGATCTTAGAAATGTCAATTGGATTTTAGAAAGGGGAAATTGGATTTTAGAAATGTCAATTGGATTTTAGAAAGGGGAAATTAGATATTAGAATAGCCAAATGGATTTTAGAAAGGGAAAATTGGATTTTAGAAATGTCGATTTGATTTTAGAAAAGGGAAATTTGACTTTAGAAATAATAATTATTAATTTATACTTTCATACGCAATAAAGAATTTCTATTCGAAAAATTCTGTGTAAAATTTATTTTAAACGCACATTCTGAAATCCAATTCACGCTTTTAAAAATCCAATTTTGTTTTCTAAAATCCTTTTAACGCTTTCTAAAATCCAATTGACATTTCTAAAATCCAATTTCCCTTTCTAAAATCCAATTGACATTTCTAAAATCCAATTTCCCCTTTCTAAAATCCAGTTAACGCTTTCTAAAATCCAATTTCCCCTTTCTAAAATCCAGTTAACGCTTTCTAAAATCCATCTGGAAATGGTGTAGTTAATAAGAAACGAACCTTTTGTTTTTAAACATTTGGAAAATATTAATTGAAATATTCAATCTCTACAATTTACCAAAAGTGAAATAAAAGTAGTGCTGTCAGCATGGCAACTCTTTCCACTACGAATATCACTGTTGTTGTTGTAGTCGTTCGACTAAATTGTCTCAAGTGTGAATACGTAGAAGGGCGCCTTGCTGATCAAGCAGTTGTACAACTGTTTCAGTTGGAATGAAATTGGGCTGCAAATCCAACTGTTTCAGTTGTACAACTAATTGAATGTAGTGTGAATGCTTCCATACATTCCCATGCAAATCAACATTCGACTAAATCGATTGAGTCGCAAGTGTGTATAGGCTCTTAACTTCTGTCCATAGGCAGCAACACTACAACAATAGCAACACTTGAAGGTATGTACATGTGTACTATATAAGGTGTACTCGCGTACAGCAATTTGTTGCAATTTATTACAATTTTGCAACAAATATCCGCTTTTTCCATTTTTTTACGCAAAAAAATTGCAGAAGTGATGGAAATGAGAGAGCAAAGTGACGTTTATTTTTGTGAGAGGCTGCAAAATTCTGCTTGACAAATTTTTTCCATCACATTTGCCCAGCAGCAAAACAGCTGATGAAAAAACATATGTTTGTAATTTGCGAAAATTGAAATTCAAAATTAAAAAAGTTAAATATGGACGAATTAATTATGAAAGATGTAAATAAATAACATTTGATTATGTCTGCATCTGTACTTGAGCTAAATTTCGAATGATAACAGCAGCATTGTATGTTTGTTGCTTAATGTAGGAAGTCCGCCGGTTACCCTCTGCTAACTTATATGTATGCATGTATGTATGCACGTCAATATGCAATGCCAGCAGGCAGTCGCAACTCCATAGTTATATGTATATGTACATACATACATGTTTCTTTATTAGTAAAATATAATGCATGCATAATCTACTGCTGAAACTAATAGGCGAATTCTGTAACTCCGTCTCATCTCAAGTCACAAAATTTGAGATTTGAGACATGAGACATTTTTAGTGACTTGAGCCATTTTTGGTATTCTGTAAGCCACAGTCACTAAAAATTTCACCAAAGACTGTGGTGAAAATGTACTGAGACTGTTTGAGATAACAAAATAATTTAACGAATACTCACTAATCGATTACATACGAAAATAGGTTTTGGAAATGAATTTATGAGCAATATATTGCATTAAAAAAAAAAGCGTATCATTACTACTTATCACTTATAAAAATAGTTATGAATATAATGTTTTATGCGTGTTTTATCTGAACCGATTCGCAAAAAAAGTCATGTAACGTAAAACATTGAAATATCGATAAATATCGTATCACATCACTATTTACACTTGATCGAAATGGCGGAAAAAAGTAAGTCAGCAAAACCAGCAAAATTTTATTATTTTGCTAATTTCATACAAATAAACTTGTTTTATTGCAGAAAATAGCAAGCGAACAAGCAAAGAGCAAACAAATTGTAAGTTTTTATAAATTTTGACGCTTTATTTAGTTCACCTCAATGTTTTCTTTATTTTGTGACCTCCTCGCCACCAGGTCACTAATTAGTGACGTATTTTTTGAGACTTGAGACGTGAGCTCGCTTACGGAATACCAAATTGTCTCAAAATCAATCTCACCACGAAAAAGTCTCCAAAAGTCTCTATTAGTGACTTGAGACAGCTTACAGAATACTAGTATAAGCTAAAGTAATACAAATTTCCTCTAAATTTTTGTAAAAATAGGATTTGTTTATATTTTGTTAATTCTTATAGTTTTAATTTGATCAGCTGTTCGTCTTTGCTGCAAGTTTTGAATAGATTTGCATTTTTTTACTTTTTTGGATAATTATCTCTGGTGGGAGGAAAAATCGTTTTTGGCGAGATAGAGAGTGATAGAGGCAGACAGAGAAAAGCTGCTGGAAAAAGTAAGCGAATACAACTATAATTTCATTTGAATTCTAACTTCTACTCAAGACCAATCTATACAGGTCCTCTTATGTGAAGCAAAATAGGTGATTACAGTTAGATGGCGTCTTTCAAGAATGTCAAAAGCAGAGAAAACGCGAGCGAACACACAACCGAACACACAAACGCACAACCGAACACACAAGCTATTTCCACGAAAAACACGTGCAAGAATGCAAAATCAAAACAAAAGACAATAGTTTGACATAAGCTACAAACTCGCGTAAGAAGAGCTACTCTCCCTTTCATGGACCTTCTATAGTTAGGTTATGCTTCTACTTTTTCCATTGGACGATTCTGGTATTGCCACATTACAAATGCTCACTGCGCGAACTAGTCATGCCAGTTTGTTGTTTGCATTTTATTATTATTATTTTTGTTGTTGTTTTGCTATGAAAATGCATTTTTTTCGAACTTACAATATATTGGTCTTAAGTATTATGTGCTGTAAAAATCACTTTTGCTGTTGTGTTTTTTGTCTTGTTTTGCTTTTGTTTTTGGTGCTTTTGCTCTTGCACGATAAACTGCTACGCTACAAAATTCTATGTATAAAGCATGCTACCAAACAGCGATGCCACTAACATATTTTTTCTCGTACCAAAAAACGTACCAAATTGCTTTTGAGAGTACCAAACAGATTTTTTCGTGGTAACAGTCGTAGTAGACAAATGGTTTTTTTTCATTTATTATTTTTTAATGGAAAATTAATTTCAATACATCGCACCCTAATTCATAAATTGACACAACTCAAAATTCAAAAATTTTCAGGAGCCAAAAAAATTTTTTTCTTTACAAGCAATGATGTTCAAAAGGCTAAGTATAATTGCAATCTTTCGTCAAATGGGACACCGATTGAAAATTTTTTTTTGCAACCGCTAGAGATATGTTCTGTGTACCGGTTTATGATAAAAAACCGATTTCAACAAATTTTGAGTTGTGTCACTTAATGATTTGTAATTTGTAATTATCGCGCTTTAAATTAATTTAAATTTTAAAATCTACATCACTCCATTTCCATTTAAAACTTGCTTGATACATGTATGTAGGTACATATATTTATTGAGTAGTGATCAGGGCTCACTAACAGCATCAGTTGATTTTTTTTCATCGGTACGAGCAAGTGCACTTTTAACGGGCTGTCAAATGTTTTTGTTCTATTCCACATAGATTCCACACATTTTTCATGTTTTTATGTTAATCAACATAATTATTGTTCTTTTAGTGAACGAACAAAAATAATATATAGAAAAATAAAAAACATATGGAAATAAATAAAAATTGTTTTCTCAAAACATTGCTTTTAAGGAAAAAGTACCAAAATCAAAAGCAACGTACTAACGTACCAAATCATTTTCATACTCTGAAAAAAATACCCGTAGTTAAATCAACAACTTTCCGCTGTTGAATCTCCGTATTTGATTCAACAGCAAAAGTATTTGTTTTAACGGCAAAGTTTTTGATTCAACAAATTTCCGTAGTTAATTCAAAGACGTGCGTTGTTGATTCAAAAACTTGCTTGCTGTTAAACATTTTTTAAGTAAAAAGAAAGAAGGATTTGAAAGAAAAAATAAAAAAATAAACAAAATTTTTCAAATTCGTTCAATTTGTTTCAATTTTAAAATAAAATAAAGAAAGTAATATACATACATACATACATAAATAAAAAAGGTTAATTAAACAAAAACTAATATCTATTCATAAACTCAGCTTTTTTTGATGTCGTGAGAGTTGTCTGCAGATGTACTGATGCGTTTGGAAATGGTGAATGGATGAATGACTAAAGTTCGTTTGGTGACGGCGGGCCTTAGTATTAATATTACTACATATCGAGCCCTAACCGTGTAAAGTGTATCCAACAAAAATTAAATTTTACAGGAGGTTTTTTTTTTATTTTCTTTTCATACAGTTGTTAATCAGCCTTGAAATTTATTTATGGCCGGTTTCACAATCTGCGGTTAATTTAATCGCTGGTTAGTTTGACGTAAATTGTATGGCGAGCTGTCAAATAAATAGGTTCACCGGGCAAAAATCTCTGGTTAAGTGCTTAACCGGAGGTGGTGAAACCGGCCCTAAGTCTATGAAATTGTGGGAGTGATGAAAAACGCTAAAATCGATAATTTTGTTGGATACACTTTATGGCGGTTAGGGCTCGATAAGTAAACATACATACATATATTATATGTATAAAAAATAAAATAAAATAATATCTATTATATTAAAAAAAAAATATTATTTTTACAATTTTCTTGAGGTTAACTTAAATGCGTAAGTATTTGCTTCAATGGTGCCCGTTTTTCGACCAAAAACTTTTGCGGTTAATTCAAAAGCAAAAGTTGTTAGCTTAAATACGAAAAGTATTTGAATCAACAGTGCTCGCTTTTGGACTAAAATTTTTTGCTGTTAATTCAAAAGCAAAAACTGTTAACTTAAATGTAAAAGTATTTCATTCAACAGTTTCCGTTGTTAACTTAAATACGAAAAGTGTTTGAATCAAAAACGCTCGCATCTTTGAAACAACAACGGAGCGTTGTTGGGCACATTTCAACTGCGGAAAGTTGTTCATTTAACTGCAAAAGTCTTTGTATTTACAACGTTTTTTTTTTTTCAGAGTAGTACCAGTTTTGGTACGAAAGTACCAAAAGTGGCAACGCTGCTACCAAATGCTGCTGAAGATTTCTAGCTAGAGAGCAATTATGTGTGCCACAAATAGTTATTGCTTTTAGTTTGTTTGCTTCATAATAATGCGCGAAACGTGCAAGTCTCAATCTGTGTGCAACAGCAGAAACTTTTTTCGTACTGCTTGGTGCGTGATTCTTGTACTTCTTTGTCGGAAATCACTAATGAAAGGCAAACTTATTCATTTATGTTTAAAAAAAATAAGAAGAAGAAGGCGAAGTTATGCAGATGTTCTCATACAAGTTTCAGCAATTAAAAAACGCTTGCGATTTTAAGGAGGCAAGCCATCACTTTCACATTTATTATCTATTTCTTTGCTTTTATTTCTCAAATACCAAAAAAAAAAGACCTAGAACAAGGCAAATTCATTCATATGGTAATGGCAAGTGAACAGCTGACTTCTTCTTCTTCTTCTTAAAAACGCGCCGTGTACAGTGGTGCCAGGTTGAGGGAAAATTCCCTTTTTGAGGGATATTTCATTGCAAAATTTTTAAAGAGGGAAAAAAGGGACATTTAGTTGTCGTCCATATAAAAAAAGAGATTTTTTGGTTGCAGAACTGTTTGTATGTATAATTTATAGTATAACTTAAATTAAGCACATCTCACAATGAAAAACCCCCATTCAGTGTATGAATACACAGGCCTTCGCGTTAACTTATGCAATGCAAAAAGGAGTCGGTTACATACATGCGTACAAGTAAACATACAGTGAACTACACTGCGTATACGTAACTTGTTTACATAAATACATACATACAGGTGAAACTAATAAAAGCGTGGTAATAATGGCCACTCTTAGGTAATTTATTTTTCATTGTGCACATTCGTACTGTATTGTAAATAATCGAAAGAATTTGGAGAATTGGGAGCCACTTAAAAGCTATTTTCGCCTGGCCTCATTTGAAGATAAGCGTAAAAAGGCAGAAACTATTTATGGAGAATTGGAAAGAACGAAACAAGGCTTATTTTAGATTTTTGAAGTACGTTGTTAATGAATTTAACGCATTGTTCCAAAGCAGAAATGTACTTATACACCGCCTAGGGGAAGAAGCTGAGACACTTGTGTTGAAAATTGCAAGAAATTTCTTAAAACCCGGCATTTTTACAATTCCGTGGCAATTACAGCTAAAAGTTTAGGAACTTCCAACTTCATATTTACTTGAAATTGTACTCACGTTACCCCATTCAAACGCTGAATCAGAAAGAATATTTTCAATTGTAACGGATGTTAAATGTAAAAAGCGAAACAAGCTTTCTAGTGATATGTTAAATAGTATAAGTAAAGTAAGAATAGCCTTGCAATATAAAAATATCAATTGCTTCAACTTTAAAATCAACAAAAATAATATCCACTTGCACAATGCAAATAATTTGTACAACTGATACTTTTAGCTATTAAAAAATCTGTATTTGCCTGTTATATATTCTTATATTACTGAAATAAATGCTATAAATTCGGTGGGAATTTTGTGGGATTTTTTTATTTAAAATGTGGGAAATTAGGGATTTTTTTCCAATTTCTGTGGGAATTTTAGCCGAGATTATCTGGCATCACTGGCCGTGTACAGAAGAATGCCATACAAATAAATATTTGACTTTGAGTTAGACATTCTGATGAACAAAAACTTAAAGCGAATCGAGGCGAATATTGCCGAAATCGCTCTGCCATTACCATATAATGAATTTGCCTTGATATAGAAGATTGAAAATTTTTAAATTTCAAAAATTAAGTTTATGCTTTTAATTTTTAATTTCAAACAATTAGTGCCATGAGTTTTTTTCACTAGTAAAGACCTTTTAAAACAGCAACCACTTGTCATATAAAATAAATAATGATGCAAAGTGCTCGTCTAGCTGACTCATTAATTCTTTTTTATGTGCCTTCTCGGTGTGTAATTAAATGATGTTTGCTTGATATCAAACAAAAAAATAAGAAAAATCATTATTCGAAAAACCATTTAACAAATTTCAATAATGAATAAATAATTATGTGGAACGTTGTTATATTTTACGTTAATGAATTCTCCAATCTAATTTATATTTTAAACTCACAAACAAAAAAAAAATTATATACAAAATAAAACGATTAATGGGCTATGAGAATATGAGAAAGCAAATGTCAAAGCAGAGAAATATTGAACCGCGAACAATAATTATGCTTCAATCACCTTTGGGATATGCTGTTTGTTAACAAACAGAAAACATGCAAAAAATGAAAAAAAAAAGAACAACTTGTTATAATTAAAAATATAGAAGTGTGATAATTATAGAAAACACAAAAAAAAATATACTACCAGCGTAAACAAGATAATGACCTCTGAGCAATGGAAATGTCTTTAGAAAGCGCAGTTGAGAATTTTCGCTCAAAACTGTGTTGCCTCTTGAAGAACTTTGCAACAAAAACTTTGCATGCAATATGTAGCCACTAAAACTGGTAAATCAACGATGAAGAGCACTCTGTGCGCCACAGTGCAATACTTAATTGCGTTGATAATAACCAAGGTGTCGCCGCGTGGTAACAAACTTGCAAGCTATCTTCTCCTCCTTCTTCTTCTTCTTCTCCATCTTCTTCTTCTTCTTCTTCTTCTTCTTCTTCTTCTCAACTGGCACTTAATCGTATAGGTGAGTCCAATAAGGCGCGCCAGTCGTTTCTATTTGGTGCTGCTTCCCGCCAATTTGAAATACCAAGAGAGGGCAAGTCAGTCACCTGATCTGCCCAACGCAGTGGAGGTCTTCCTTTTCTTATGCCTTTAGCGAGTTTTGATAGTAATGCTTTCTGGGCCGGAGCACCTTCATCCATTCTTACGACATGACCTGCCCAACGCAGCCGCTGGATTTTTATTCGCTGACCTATGTCGATGTCTGCGTGAAGCTTGTACAGTTCATACTCAAATTTCCTTCGATACTTGCCGTCGCTAACGCGCAAAGATCCATAAATTTTACGAAGAACTTTTCTCTCGAATACTCCAAGTGCCATCTCATCTGTTTTTGACATTGTCCGAATGATGAGCATCTTGTAGAACATGAGATGTCCTTATAGAACTTCCCAAGGTTAAAGTTATAGTATGGTGCGATGTTCGATAATGCTGAGCTCTGATAGCGTAGAGCTGGGCGTCAGAAGTTTAAATCTCATTTTATTCGGAAACAAAAACAAAATGCTAGTACGCGTGTGTGTGACATCCTAGTGGAAAAAGGAAGGAGTTAGAATCAATGATAGAACCTCTTCTCAGATCTTCTCCAGTGTTTGGAAGACCTTAACATCTCGATTCTTTTGTTAATTATTTCTTTTATTAAACGAGCCAAATTGCAAGGCGGGATGAACTTTGTTCTTGACTAGAAGCTGTTCTATAATGCCTTATTACGGCAAGCGCTTGACAACTTTTCTTCTGGTATACGTGTTTGTGTGTCTTTGAAGTGGAGGAAGAAGTCAGCTGATCGGAAAAAGTTTCCTTCATAATTTCTGTTAGGTGCTCTGTTGCTTTTCCCTCGTTGCTTTTTACAGATTTGACCTCAAGATAGACTATAAATGAGAGAGCAAATTAATACAAGGCTCTCTATCTTTTTAGTAAAATATTTACATACCAGTGGCGGACGTTTCATGCAAGCCGAAAAGTCCGGCTTGCCTAAATATCTTTGTTCATTTCATTTTACGAATTTTTTTAATCTGTTTATTTTACGTTTGTATGGTGTTTACTACTAAAGTTCTCATGGCGCGTTAGCCCACCGACCACATCCTCATACAGCCAATAACAGCGCAAGCTGGATTAGTGAACACGCTTTAACCGTTCCAGACATGGGTTTTTATGAGGCTTTCATAATAGAAAAAATGTAGCCTTTTTACTTGCTTTCTCTAAGTGGAAGTCGATTGCTTTTTAGGTTTTCAAATACTGCTTAAAAGTTAAGCTAAAACACCTATTTTTTAGATATTATGTTATAGTGCTGTACTAAGAAAATCCACAATCGATACAAGGAAACCAAAAATACCTCTGCGCTTTCAGAGATTTCTCTATAGTGCATTGTGTAACGATTTTTCGTCATGCCTTATAAAGTTTGGTTTTAAGAAAAACCAGTTTCGGCTAAAATGCTTGTATTTTTTCGTTGATATTGGAAGTCACGTAACTTCTTTGTTTATTAATTTAGTAAAACCATTTAGAGGCAACATTGTCATGACTTTTGAAGTACTTGCCTTTATGAAAACAAAAAGCATAATTTATAGACCTACAAATTAGTTAGCTAACCCAACTATGTGCAAACGACTTCAGAGTTCAAAAGGACATTAGAAGGAAATACAGAGCTTCAAAATACCAAAATAATGACATATAAAAATAAACAAAGAACAAAGTTACAATAAAAAAACACAATTTCAGCGGCATTTCGCTGGGTAAAAAAATTTGTTTGTCCTTAACCCTCTCAACATAAGCTTCAAATTTAGGGGCGGACTTTTACAAATTTTTTTCAACGCTTCCCATTAAACATTGGAAAAGAAATTATCAAACGTTTGAGAAAATATTGTTTCTAAAGTTGAGAATCAGCATATATATCATTTGAAAATAAACATATTTTCAAATGCTCATCAAACATTGTTTATCAATTTTAAAATAACTTACAACACATTTGAAAAAAAACTTCTTTCGCATTTTGTACCATTTCACGAATTTCAACATGTCAAGGCTTGAAGGAACGAAGAAATTGTGTGTGTTTGACAATTTCAGTCAGCGTTCGTTGTTCTACTCGAGCGGTCTTTTAACGGTTGAAATGATGATGGTTGAAAATGATTGTGTGTAATAATGATTCTGTATATCTTATTATTATTTTATTTGTTTGTGGCTTTTTGTGAAGTTACACCAAATTTAATAGAAACATAGTTTGTTTCTCATATTAACATACTCATGTAACTGTACAAAAGGCACCGGAAAAATTCACCCGCACGGGTAAATGAAAAGCATCACATCAGAGTACAAATATGTATATAATACATATGTACATCTGTTTATTCCATTCCATTTCTGCGCTCACAACACGAACTCTCACTCTCACTATCGCTCAAATTTTCTGCACTCTAGGGTACATATATGTAATACATACAAACATCTATTGATTGCATTCCATTTCGTACCACCTTTGAAATAGGTTTGAGAAAATGAAATGAATAAAATTGAGAATCAGCCCAAAATCCCATACTAAAAATGAGCCTTTTTGTTTGAGAACGCTATCAGGGGAAATTTGGGGTGCATTTGATAACAAACGTTTGATATTTGACAATAGGGTTACTTCTCAAATGAACCTCAAATTGAAAATGAAGAAAAATGTTTATTGGGTTTCTACTGTCTTTCATACATAGGCTTGCCCAGCCAATTTTTGCTAGCGCCGCCACTGTTACATACCTACCTCATTCAATGCGTAGCGGCAGCGCACACACGTTCCACAACGAACTTGTGAGCACGTGCAAGGAACGTTGCGTCATCATAACGTCGAAGCAAAGGCATTAAAGCCCAAATTACATCAGCGATGTGGCAGCGGGCAGCGACGGTTTTCGGAATCAGCTGATACGTCTAATATGAGCAGTCACTGCCAGACCAAACACAATAGAGCGTTCGCAGTATTTGGCAGTGACTTCTTTATATATTAGGTCTGTTTCCTTTTACCTTGGACACGTGGTGACATAAATTTACTTACCATTTTCATGTCTACTTTTTTCAATTAAAATAATCAATCTTGTTTCATTTTTTCCTCTGCTCTTTCTTCTTCTTTGCTTTTGCATCCCGCCAGCAATATTTGCTAGTGGAAATTAATTAAGTAAAAATTAAATTCTCTCCCGCTTGCTGGTATCAAAGTACGGAAACACAAAATTAGTAAAAAATATATTACATTGGATAGTACGGAAACAGACATAAGTTCACATCAACACTTTGAAGTTGGCTGCGATTCAAGGCAGCGGCTGCGAATTTAGAATTTGGGCTAAACGGAGCGGTGCTGCCAGCTGCCTCTGCTGTATTATGTGCCGCTTCATTACCAACCGTAGTTTCTAAAAATCAGCTGATTTCGAAAAACAGTCGCTGCCACAGCCACAGCGCTATTGTAATTCCGGCTTAAGACCGAAATTCGAATATTGTAAAACATTGAATTATGGTATAAACTGTATTAGTTACAAGAGCTTGCCAGCACTACACTTGCCAAGCAACCAGTGAAACTAGTTTCTCTTTTACGTGTTTTGTTCTTCCTTTTTTTTCCTCTTTGATTAATTGCTTTTGTATATTATTTTCGCTTTGCTGATCTTTGTTATTTGATAAAGTTTTAAATTTCGTTTGTTTCTTGTCTCAGCAGTGTCATAAACACTGACTGCATTTGTGGTTATGCCAATTCCACTCCTCACCGCTTAAAGTCGGCCGAGCCTTTTGCTGTTGCTAATTCAATGACAGCTTCCATGGTTTCACGGTGCTGTTGCACTGTGCGCTCTCAGCAAATAAGCACTACAATACACGTGCAATATTACTGCAACAAAATTCTTCTGTGTAGTTGCAACAACGCTAAAACCGATAACTTTTACCAAAGATGACTTGATGCGAAACTCTTTTTTACTCTCTCACTTTTATGATTTTCCCACGGGTTTTCTGTGGCTTTGTTGCCAGCATCAACACAACAGAAAACCCGGTCGATCAGCTGTTTGTACAAATTGCAGGTGCCAGAAGGGAAAACACGCCAAAATAAATAGGCGCATTTGGTGGATTTAGATTTTTTGTTTTGTGTGTTAAATTTTGTTGAAATAATAATGAATTATGAAAAATATCGAGGTAATTGTATTGCTCGTGTATAGCACGCAGTGCAGTTTATTGTTTCAACTGGAAAAAATTGTGTTTCAGTTAAAATTATAAAAAATATGTTAATGAGATGGAATGCGGGCAGCGGTTATTCAGTAGATTTATATATATCTCCGGTTAAAAATTATTATATTTCAGTTCTAATATATTACGTTTTAATAGAATTGCAAAATAGAGTAAAATATTTCTTAAAAAATACCACCCAACTACATGTATTATCGTTCACCACTTTTTGTGCGTTATTCTTAATTTGTCTGAGATTGGGTTTCGAAAACGAATATTCAGAATGTGGGAAAGTCATACTATCCTGTGTATCACTTTTGTGGTTATATCCTTATATTAATTTGGTATAAACAAAATTTTATTATTGTTAGTCTTCAATAACATAAGGAAGCCGAATAATTCCCAGAATTACTATGTAAAATACCCATTTTCAGTTTTCGAACAAAGTGGCACTAATGAAAAATGTTATAAAAAATGCGCATTTTGACAGCGCTCTCACGAAATGAAGAGTTTCGTATCTAGTTATCTATGACTTTTACTAAGCTTAACAGCGCTCACAGTGATTATGGTTACTTATCAACAGCTTGTCTTGTGTTGGTTAGCGCCCATTGCATGAACTACTCAGTCGCCAGCAATACACCAAAAACAAAAGCGGCAACAGCAGCGCGCACTTTGGGTCATGTAAAATGATTGTTCTCGTCTCAAACTGTCAAGACCGCCTTGACTTGTAAGTTCATTGTTGTTGCTGTTACTGTTAGTGCTCAGGGATGCCACTTTTGGGCTTTTCCTACCAAAACTGGTAGGTTTTTTTTACTTTTGGTAGGTTGGTAGGACGATTTGATTTTTGGTAGGTTTTTGCCTTCGTTCAACTAACATCACTGATTTTGTACATTTGGTCCTTTGCCACAACACTGTTGAGAAAACGTGTCTTCTCAGTTGGGTTTTGTCACAAAACTCTGCTAAATAGAAACGTTTTCTTTGAGCTTCAAGTACACTTGCCCCACAGACACAACTGGAGGAGATTGAAAACAGAAAGGCACGTGACATTTTACGCTATATGAAGCAAACAAGTACTACGTTTATACTTTGGCAAATTCATGAAATCTTTCATGAATTTTCGCTGCATAAACGAATTTTCATGATTTTAATTGTTCACGAAAATTATTCATGAATATCGCCATCATTTCATGAAATTATGAAGTACAAGTCCGGCAACGCCAAACCAACAGCTGTTCATTCAGTCAAGGCAGATTTAACAGGTAGGCTCGGGGGCGAATTCAGAAATGTCCAATGTATTTTGTTATTGTAATTGGTAGTGTAATGTCAAAATTATATTTCGCCGTGGTTAAATTCTGAATTCGATTGTGACTCGCGCATTCCCATTGGCCATGATGTGAATTCGCTTAGATTTTGACATTACACACTATCTTTGTAAATAAAAAAGTAGTTTCAGAATTCGCCACCGGGTCATCCTGGTAAATCTGCCTTAACAGCTGATGTCGTTAGAACGTTGCCACTTTTAAAAAAAGCTGAATTTCATGAGTTCATAAATGCTGCATAAACGAGACCATTTTCGAATTCATGAAATTAAGAGTTCACGAATTCTGCCGTATAAACGTAGTAAAGGTTGTTCTTCACAACAGGCCATCAGGTCTGCCCAGGTAGTAAATGTATTTGCTGTATGAAGTGGAAACAATGTCCGCTATTTCCCTCGATAAATCTTCTTACGTTTCCTTCAGGATCAGTTGCTTGCTCTCATTATTCCTCAAACGTTATTCCACGAAATGTAAATCCTGATTTCCTCCGCACTGGACGAGCGGTGGCAGCCACTAATACCCAATCCAATCTTGTCCGAATATCATTTAACGCCAACTCAAATTTTTGTTTATCTGGAAACTGCTGCTTCCTCCTCTTTTCCTTCACATTTTTATCACTCATTGTAAAATTAATTGAAATTTGTAAACTTTAGTGTATAAATAAATAAATAAATAATATTAAATTTAACACTAAAGTTTTCAAAATAAAAAAAATAAATAAAGAGTTTTTTTTTTTTATTTTAAGCGGTAAAAAAAGTGTCCGGTTACTGCAGTTAAAAAATAATAATTGGTAGGTTCGAAGCCATTTTGGTAGGTTTTTGGTAGGAAAAAAAATTTTCTTAGTGGCATCCCTGTTAGTGCTGTCAGTGGCATATGTATGCTTTTACCTTTGTTTCTTTTGTTTTTGCTTTCTCGGTATTTCGATCGCTTGTCGGGCAAATTGTCTTGTTGATTGACGACTGTCCAACCTAACCCGGCGTCTCCTCAAAACAGAATTCTGTCATCACAAGCACCATTATAACATAGATTTCAAATGGAGACCGCCTCTGTCTTCTGGTATAACAGAGATGCCAAGGCAATTGCTTTAACAAGATTGCCTTAACATGAGCTGTCAGTTTGATGATTTGACAGCTAATTTTTCATTTCAACGAAAAATTCACAGTGGCAACATCTCCACATTGAACGTGAAATTTCGCACGGCGTCCATTTGGCTTGAGTGTTTGGGCTTAAAAAATAAATAAAAAGAACATTAAGTGCATATATACAGTTCACGAGCATCATCGCCAATTTTAAACAATTTTTTTTAACTTTCTAAGTGCTTCTGCGTACACGGCATGCCAACTCGGCGCCATTTTGCAAATTATGTCTA
Source organism: Urophora cardui (assembly GCA_960531455.1). Lineage (NCBI taxonomy): Eukaryota > Metazoa > Arthropoda > Insecta > Diptera > Tephritidae > Urophora > Urophora cardui. The sequence goes on from OY482671.1 coordinate 120,047,530, forward strand.
ACATAATGAAGTGCCCACGCATATGAAAACATAGATTTTAGACATAATAATGTTCGACAAAAGTAACAGAATTTATGTTTTGTGGAATTTCGGCGTAAGGTTTGCCTTCGCTCTGAGTCAGTGCCGCACCGTGCCTTTGTGTGCTACCATTCCTGCGTTTGTTGAATAAAACTGCAGACATGCATGACATACAAACATACAAAGATATCTACATACTAGAGGTCGGAAACTATCGATAGTCAGCACCATCGATAGTGTACGATAGTTTTTTGCAAACTATCGATAGTACATATATCGATAGTTGACGATAGTTTCGGGTGATTTGGGAGAGTCTACGGCTACGCTCACACTGTAACCGCCTTTTGCCGTCCGGCAGCAAACACATCCACAAACACATCTGTTTTAAATGAGCTCACCCGATTTCACCCGAATGTAAACAAACTTTGCAAACCTGTCCTGGTCTTATTCCTACCAATACATGAAAGTAATAGAAGATGATCCAATAAAACTTTTTTCAGTACATTGTTTTGTTTTATTTATTTATTAGCCATTTATTCTTGTTCAAAAAATTAATATATTAACCAGAGACCATAACAATTATAACAAATAAATATAAAAATCACTTGATAACAATTATTGAGCAATGGAAAAATTTTTCCATCATCAATAAAAATTACTCAAAGATCGATATTTTTTCCATCAGATCATAATTGTTATGAGCAATTGATATTTTTTTCGATCTTCCACAATAATTACTGGATGATATATTTTTGATGATATTTTTTAGATCAGTTCATAATTAATTAAGACTCGACCAAATGATAGCCGTATCCAAGCGCTTTCATTTGATACCCATTTTGCGTGTTCGGTATTCTATATTCGTATTCCGTATCCATATTTATCCGCTTTTCCACAATTATGAGCTGACCTAATCGAAATATATCGAAGTCCAAATGAAACCTGGGGCCATCCCCTTTTGTTTGATACCCATATTGTAGTGTAATTTTAATGTTTTTGGGTAATCACATTTTAAACGACCATGCGACTAGAATGCATAGTCGTATTTATGTTGCTTTGACTACTTGCTAGTCAGCAATTCAAACCCTGCATGGAATAGTTACCGTTTGTTTGGTGCCTAGTGGTCACATTTCAAATTTTCAATAAACTATCGATAGTTCAAACGATAGTCGAAAACCATCGATAGTGTAAACGATGTTCAGAAACCATCGATAGTGACGATAGTGCCATCGATAGTTTCCGACCACTACTACATACATATGTACATGCCCAGCAAATAGACTAGTAAGCTTAAGATGAAGCTAAGTCGTTAAACCAGAGTACGCTGGCAGCGCTTCTTCTGCTTGCACTCATTCTCTCTGCTCCAAATGTTTAAATACTACTAAGTGGTTAAGTACATACGCTTATCTCATTCCGATATATATGTATGTACATGTACATATTGACGACCGAGGAAAAGATCACCCTATTTTAGAAAATTATTCAAAAACACCCTATTTCAGAGAAACATGTATGAATGATAACGTTTCGCCCCTTGCAGAATATATATTTTGTTATGAAATTGCCGCTGTGGTGCAGTGGGTAGAGTTCTCGGCTGCTATACCAGAGGTCTCGAGTTCAAACCACAGTCCGAGCAAAACACCAAAAAATTTTCCTAATTAGCAAAAATCCAATTATTGGGTTTTTTAAGAGCAGCGGTCACCTCTCGGCAGTGGACGGCATACCCTCCGAGTGTATTTCTGCCATGAAAAAGCTTCTCACAAAAAATGCATTCGCCGTTCGGAGCCGGCATAAAACTGTAGGTCCACCCAATTAGTAGAAAAAGGAAAAAGGAGCACACCTCGAATTGGGAGAGAAGCTCCGCCATAAAACTCGTCAGAGTTATAATAGCGCCATTGTATTATTATTATGATATTGCGCAAAAAAATATGCCTTATTATTAAAACATTTATAAGATATTCATACCCACGTAAGGCCTGAATATCAGGCCATAATAAGGCCTTAAATAAGCCTCACTTTCCTGGCGGATGTATTTGCATCGGCTCGTAGTTAGCCGAACATGGCAACGAAAACCAAATGCTTATCACGATGACGATACATGGCATATGTATGTATATTTGCCCTGCAAAAAAGTTTTGCTTATTGTTGACAAATCAGGTCTACAAAAGGAGTACTCTGGTTCTGTTATGCACCCACTGTGTCTGCTCCTAACTCTCTAATACTTATCTAGGCCTTACGTATGGCGGATAAGCCTTTGAAATAAGGTGTGCTCTCAGAGAGAGAGTACTCCTAATGGTTTTTAGATATAGCGCTCACTTCGCGGCAGTGGGCGGCATACCCTCCGAGTCAATTTTCGCCATGAAAAAGCTTCTCACATTCGCCCTTCGGAGTCGGCATAAAACTGTAGGTCCACCCATTAGTAGGAAAACTAAAGTTAAGGGCCACACCTCGAATTGAGCGAGAAGCTCTGCCATAAAACTCGTCAGAGTTATAAACGTGCCAGTGTAATACGAGTATTATAATTATAAGTGTGTACTTATACCGCCCATTAAGCATCCAATTTATCGCACTACACCGTCGTACGATAAATCGCATTTTTCGCCACCAACGTTAAAACTTCAATGTATGATTTGTAGAGTAAACAACAAACAAATGCAAAATTTTATACTATAACAAGTAAGTAAGCCTAGGCTGGAGTGGAATTGAACATTAGATACTCGGCTATATGCCTTTATTATACTCAGCTGTACTAGTACACAGAGTATTATAGTTTTAATCACATAACGGTGGATTGTAACAGAATGAAATAATCGAGATAGATATAGACTTATATATATCAAAATGATCAGGGTGAAAAGAGAAATCGATTGAGCCATGTCCGTCCGTCCGTCCGTCCGTCCGTCTGTCCGTCCGTCCGTCCGTCTGTAAACACTCTAACTCGCGCAAAAATTGAGATATTTTGATGAAATTTGAAATGCAAGTTGGTATCGAGACTGGGACGGTTGGTATTGAAAATAGGCGAAATCGGACCATGACCACGCCCACTTTTCCTATATATAAAAAATCGGAAATTTGGTATCTCAGTCACTAATATAGCTGGAGCGATGAAATTTTACCCACGTGTTGAGCTCAGGCCCCTATGAAGAAATTTGATGAAATTTTGGAAAATGGGCGGTGCCACGCCCACTTATTAAGGGTCAAACATGGAAAGTTTTATATGTCATAACTCAGAAACCATTGAGGATATATCGATGAAATTTGGTATGCGTGATTCACTTACTTAGCCAAACATTAGGACGGAAAATAGTTAAAATCGGTTGACGGCCACGCCCACTTTTATATATGTATATTATAAAGTGACCTAATAAAAACATTTTAAGCGATATCTCTGTCAAATATAAAGATACTAGTAAACCCTGCCACGCGATGCTGTGGCTTTCAATTACACTGTGCGGCAATTTTGTATTGCCATTTTAAATTTGACTTCCCCTTAAAAATTACAGAATATACATTGGTTTGAGTCCATAAATTCTTATTAATAAAATATATAAAGAAGCGTAAAATTAAAATTTTGAACAGTTGGCAACTCTTTTTGTGAAAATTATAATAAATTACTTATTTTCAAGCAAACCCCGTTCATTTGACACCTCACATTTAAAAATCAAACAAACTATTGTATAAAACTGAATTTTTGAACAGGTGGCAACCCTTTTTGTAAAAGTATTATTAAATTACTCAATATCAGGTCAAGCCTTTTCATATGGTACCAAAAATTTTAAAATCAAACAAATTATACAGTAAAATTTAATTTTCGAACAGCTGGCAACCCTTTTCAGAAAAATTAAACTTTCCTGCACATCTACTGGTCAAGCCCTTTCATTTGACACCACATTCTCGAAAATCGGTACAACGGTGTAAAAGTTATGGTGTTTACAAAAAATCGCTTAGCGTAATATATATAAAGATATCACTGAAATTTTGTCGCATGAGTCCAACTATGGACATAAAACAGAAAACACAAAAATTTTGAAAAATGGGCGGTGCCGCGCCCACTTATTAAGGAGCAAACATTGAAAGTTTTATGAGTCATAACTCAGAAACCGTTGAAGATATATCGATGAAATTTGGTGTGCGTAATATACTTACTTAGGCAAATGTTTGGACTAAAAATTGCCAATATCGGTTGACGACCACGCCCACTTTTATATATGGGTATTATAAAGTGGCCTAATAAAAACATTTTAAGGGATATCTTTGTCAAATATGAAGATTCTTCATTGAAATTTTGTGGCATGAGTTCCACAATAGACCGGAAACAAAAAGTAAAAAATTTTGGAAAATGGGCGTGGCACCGCCTCTTTTTAGACAAAGGAATATACGAGATTTCTTAGCCTATAACTCGACAAATACTTAATTGAGATATTACGACGAAGCTTGGTTTATACACTTTTATAACTTGTGCTAATAGACATGCAAAAATTTATTCAAATCGGTTTATGACCACGTCTACTTTTTAACAAAGATATTTCTGGAATACCCTTTGGGAATTTGCAACGTGACATCTTTGTAACTAGAAGTCATAAAGGAATGTAATTTTGAGCAAAGAATAATATTCATATACTTATCCAACTGATAAAAATGTTGGAAATAGGCGTGGTTACGCCCACTTTATGCAGCACTCGCTTTATATAAAATACACCGTGTTTCCATCAAACGCAAACAAACAATGAAACCATACAGCTGAGTATCTAATGTTCGATTCCACTCGAACTTAGGCTTCCTTACTTGTTTTTTGTTTGCCTTTGTTCGATATACGGTGTATTTTATATAAAGCGAGTGCCATATCCACTAACCTTTCTATATGTTGTACAACGCGACAAAACGTCAAAATCGTTTTATCTTCATCCAACGGCCTCTCAAACTTGTAAGACAATCCCACAAACGTGGCAATTGGTTGTACAACGAGCCCAAGTCGTACGATAAATTGGGTAGTTACACTCAGAGAAAAGTAGCGGACTAAATTCAAGCTGTGTCGTACTTGACTCAAGAATTACAGAAATTAAAGAAAAATAAATTAAATTTAAGTTTTCACAAGCTTGAACAAAGACAAAAAAACTCAAAGAATTTGATTTAAGAATAAGATTCTTGATTCAAGAATGAAATTCTCAACATAAGTATAAGCATTCTTAAAATAAGATGGGACAGGCTTGGATCAGTCATGGGTTGTGCTTAAAATAACTTTACACAAGCTTATTTCAAAACTCCACACTCTTAATATAATATTTATAAAAAATATCATTCTAAAAATAATAGTACATTCTTGATTTTAGCATTTTCAAGGTTAGCAGACTTTCATGATGATTTCGGCTTGTTTCTATCCCTTTAGACTTAAATTTAGCTTGTTTTTCCCTGAGTGTAGTGATCCCTATAAGTTGTTCAAAATAATTTTATGCTATAATCAGACATGCTCTTAATAAACTCTTAAGATCCTTTCAGCATTTAAAGCCATAGTTGAGCTCCGTTTATCAATGCAACTATGATAACGGGCTGTCTTTAATGAGGAAGCGAAATATAATGAGAAAGCAATGAAAGATGTATTAATTCTAAAAACTACATTTTTAAAATAGTTCAAATATACATATGTACATACTTATTAGTTCTGTTAATCCATAAATAACAAAACGTTTAATTGCCTATTCTTGGAAAATTCTTTCAAACGAAAAAAAATTGTTAAAGGCATTGCACCATCCTCTACTTCCACTGAATTCGCCTACAAATTCAAGAAAAAAAAGAAATTTAGTTATTTCAGAAGAAAATCATATTTACAATGGAAACTCCAACATCTGGTTGACAGTTGATTGTATTCACAAAACGTGACAGAAGATAAAGGGGAAATGGAAATTAATTAGTTCTTGCAACTGCACGCAGATCTTCCGACAAATTTAGTCTATTTACTCGTTGTTTAAAAAAATATTCATTCAAATTTTTATGGCACCACATTTTTATCGATAACTCAGTTATCGATTAATATATCGAAATGAAAACCGGATCGAATTATAGCCCTAGCCAAGCCCTTTTGTTTGATACCCATTTTGTGTGCATTCGTTGAAATTTGTATTATTTCACAAAATTCCAAACAAAATCCCTTATTGCCCTTCATTCAAAATGCCTATAAGTAGTATGTATTGCATAATCTGAAAATTGCAAAACCATTTTCATTATACCATCTCACAAATCGTTTGTATAATTTGACTGTTTCTATTGAAGTGTTAGAACAGAGTCTATGGGGGGGCATGAATGGTGGTTTCGACATAAAAAAGGCAATGAAATTTTGTAAGATTTTAAGTGTCGGCATATGAATTGGTGTTCAGGGGAGGTGAAGAAAGTGCAGTAATAAATTGCTAAAACTTAGCCAAAAGAGATGTGAAGCAATACTCTGTAATTTTTGGTGTGTGAATTTGACTGCAGTTGTTGTTTACTTTAGCATTTTGTTTGTTTACATCGGCAAACAGGCGGTTGAATTTAGTTTTAACACCTGTGAGGCAATCAGTTTACATAGGTACAAACGAATAGATGAAATGTATTTAATGTAAATTCTTTGAATCACGAGCATTTCATTTGCTTTGTGTGGATATTTGAAGCATTTAGATTAGAATTGTTATTTACTTTCCAATTTAAAGTGCTGCTGAAAACAGAAGCAAAACAATGTTACACAAAAAAAAAGCGCTTGTACTCTTTGACGTTGTTTCTTGCTTAATAACTAAATAAAAATATATGTATCTACGAACGGTTTTACAAACATTAAGAGACTAGAATGCAATAAGCAAATAATGAATAATTGATTCTGCAGTTTATCGCAAAAATACTTACTGTCATCAACTTATCACTCTTAGATTCAGGACGACATTTAAGAACTACTAAATAGGCCGCTGTGGTGCAGTGGGTAGAGTGCTCGCCTGCTATGCCAGAGGTCTCGGGTTCAAACCACGGTCCAAGCAAAACACCAAAACAATTTTTCTAATTAGTAAAAATCCAATTATTGGATTTTTTAAGAACAGCGGTCACCTCTCGGCAGTAGGCGGCATACCCTCCGAGAGTATTTCTGCCATGAAAAAGCTTCTCACAAAAAAATGCATTCGCCGTTTGGAGCCGGCATAATACTGTAGGTCCACCCAATTAGTAGGAAAAACAAAAAGGACCACACCTCGAATTGGGAGCGAAGCTCGGCCATAAAACTCGTCAGAGTTATAATAGCGCCATTGTATTATTATCTATATATATATAAAAATCAAGCCCATTTCTTTGTCGCCGGCTTTCGCCCAAATGCGTGGAGGGATTTTGACCAAATTTACACACCAGCTTAGTACCTTGCCCTAGATGGTTTATATACATATTTTTTTTTCAAATCCGGAAGTCGGTTCCCGAGATATAGGTCAAAAGGTCAAAACGTGGACCCGGATGACCCTCGAATGTTTCTGAGCGATATTGGTATCAAATGAAAGGTGTTGAGCAGAGAATTTACATAGAGTGGTACTCATTGCGATTCCTAGGTCGGGTCTGCAGATATGGGTCAAAACGTGGACCCGGATGACCCTCGAATGTTTCTGAGCGATATTGGTATCAAATGAAAGGTGTTGAGCAGAGAATTTATATAGAATGGTACTCATTGTGATTCCTAGGTCGGGTCTCCAGATATGGGTCAAAACGTGGACCCGGATGACCCTCGAATGTTTCTGAGCGATATTTGTATCAAATGAAAGGTGTTGAGCAGAGAATTTACATAGAAGAGTACTCATTGTGATTCCGAGATCGGGTCTCCAGATATGGGTCAAAACGTGGACCGGGTGACCCTCGAATGTTTCTGAGTGATATTGTTATCAAATCAAAGGTGTTGAGCAGAGAATTTACATAGAATAGTACTCATTGTGATTCCTAGATCGGGTCTCCAGATATGGGTCAAACGTGGACCCGGATGACCCTCGAATGTTTCTGAGCGATATTGTTATCAAATGAAGAGTCTTGATGAGGACTTTAGCACAGCACTATTATAATTGTGATGCCTAGCCCGGGTCTCCAGATATAGGCCACAACGTGGACTCGGATGAAAGGTCAACATAGAACTATTTTATTTATGATGCCTAGGACGGGTCCCCAAATATGGTTCAAAACGTGAACATGGATGACCCCGGAAAATTTCTCAGTGATATTGGTACCAAATGTAGGGTTTTGAGCATGGATTTTACATAGAAATGAACTCATTACGATCCCTAGGTCGGGTCCCAAGGTGTGGGTCAGCACGCGGACCTGGATAACACTGGGATATTGGTACCAAAAGAAAAGTGCTGAGCAGGGCCTTTACACAGAGATCAACTGATTATGATTCCTAGGTCTGGTCCCTAAATGTGGGTCAAAACGTGGACCGGGATGGCCCCGGAAAATTTCTGAACGATATTGGTGTCAACTGAAAGGCAGGGCTTTTACATAGAGATGAACTCTTTATGATTCTTAGGTCAGGTCCCCAGATGTGGGTCAAGATGTAGATCTGGATGGCCCCGGATAATTTCTCAGCGATATTGTTATTAAATCATGGCGCATGACGATTCCTAGGTGAGATCCCAAGGTATGGGCCAATATGTGGACCCGGATAACACCGGGATATATCTTAGGGATATTGGTACCAAATGAAAGGTGTTGAGCGGACTCTCATGGAGGGCCGTATCCATTACGATTTCTTGGTCAAGTCTCCAGATACCGTACCCATTATGGTTCCTAGGTCAAGTTCTCAGACGTGGGTCAATAAGTGGACCCGGATGAGCCCGGGATGCTTCTGAGCAATAATGATCTAAAATGAAAGGTGTTGACCGGGTCTGCAATATAGAGATATTTTCATAGTGATTCTTAGGCCCGATACCCAATAATGGGTAAAAGAGACGACTCGGATTCCACGGAATGTTTTTAAGCAATGATGGTATCAAATGAGAAGTGAAATACAGGGTATGTTATGCCAAAACCAGTTCCCTAGGGAAAGGGGAAGAGTAATGAGACTGGAAAAGGCAAAGGCAAAGGGTCGGAAAAGGAGAGGGAGAATATAATAAAAATGGAATGAAGAGGATGGAGAGAGAGACAGTGTGACAGGGAATTACAGAAGGTATAAGAGGGGGGAATAAAAAGGAGAAAGACAGAAAAGGAGAGGTAAGAGAGAGCGGTAGAGAAAAGGAAGCGGAAATGTAACGGGAAAAGGAAAAGAAAATGGCAATGAAAGGAAAGGGAAAGATAGATGGAAAGGGAAAGAATAAGGGATTGGTAGAGGGGAGAGGAGTGGGAGATTAATACGAACAAAAATGGGATAAGGACATGAAAAGGGCAAATTTTAGAAAATATACATTTTTTCCTTCCTTTCTTTAAACTTATCTGACTTTTGCTGAGGTCTTGCAGCCCGAGCAAAGTTCGGTTTCTGGATACTTCCAACTTATTTTAAAGTGTGCCGTATTTCGCTTCTAATGCCTATAATAGGAAGTGGGCCAAAGCAAAGCTTGGCCGGGTACAGCTAGTTATATTATATTATTATAAATAAGCATCTAGACTGTCAATTTGTCCTTTGCAGCTGATAGCTGCTGTTAAATCGTCTTATGTTCAGACACAACCTTAATTGAACATTAAAAGCCTTCATTCAATTTTCAAGCCTAATGATTCTCAATTTACCATACAAAAATTGACTAAGTTAATGCTTCATTAGAAATTCAGGAGTTCTTAATAAAGAACAATTCTGCATGGAACCCTGTTAAAAAGCTTTTTTCATAAGCAAAATGAAATGTCATGATCAGAGAAATGTCATTAGCGTCAGGGTCCACTAATCAGGTTGGTTCGTCAGATCAGCTGAATTCTTGTTTTTCTTCATCACCTATCAAATTTTTTTATTTCTGCTTATTCTATACATGCATTCGTATTTACGATTGGTAAAAGTTGTGAGCTGAATGTTAAATTATTTCGTCCTCCTTGCAGTTTTGACATTTAGGTAACGAGAGTTTGATATTCAGCTCACGGCGTGTATGAGTGTATGTATCTTGAGCCGACCTGTTAAATGGGCCAAGTAAATTAAATATGTCTGAACACCAAATCTAGAGATGTTCAATCAAGCCCAATTGACTTAATTAATTTTTATGTCTGAACATGATATTATGTGCCAATGGTACACTCAGAGAAAAAAAGCATATTAAAATCTATTATATAAAAATAAGTCGCATTTTCCTCCCTGATGATTTAACTCCAGAACGGCTGGACTGAATTAAATGAAATTTTGCACGTAGTTTTCGATTGAGCCCGACATGGTTTATGGCCAAAAAAAGTATAAGAATCCGGGAAGGTTTTGGAGATATTCCACAAAATGTGGACCAGGGTAACCCTATAACGGGTTCGTACGATATGGGTATCAAATGAAAGGTGTTGACGATTGCTTGAACAAGGTGTAGTTATTGGTCCCATATGAGACCCCGTATTCGAGGTATTTCCTGAAATATGAACCAGGTGTGACCCCAAACGGGTTTTCTACAAAATGGGTATCAAATAAAAGGTGTTGGTGAGTATTTAAAAAAAGAGGTGATTTTCAAGACCCTATGCGACCCGTTTTCCGAGATATCGACCAAAATGTGGACCAGGGGTGACCCTAGAAAGTCTGGAGGGATAGAATAGGCATAGGGATAGGGCTAGAGATATGGATAGGGATAGGGATTGGGGTAGGGATAGGGATAGGGATAGGGATAGGGATAGGGATAGGGATAGGGATAGGGATAGGGATAGGGATAGGGATAGGGATAGGGATAGGGATAGGGATAGGGATAGGGATAGGGATAGGGATACGGCAACACGGTAATCTAGGACTTTTCCTTTAGGGTTTATAGGAATAAATTTTAGGCAGAACAACGTCTGGCGGGTCAGCTAGTCATAAATAAAATTAATTATATTCGTTAGATTATTTGTGTTTTAAAAATTAAATTTTTATACTCAGCTGTACTAGTACACAGGGTATTATAGTTTTAATCATATAACGGTGGATTGTAACGGAATGAAATAATCGAGATAGATATGGACTTACATATATATATCAAAATTATAAGGGTGAAAAGAGAAATCGATTGAGCCATGTCCGTCCGTTCGTCCGTCTGTAAACACTCTAACTCGCGCAAAAATTGAAATATTTTGATGAAATTTGGAATGCAAGTTGGTATCCAGACTGGTAGGGTTGGTATTGAAAATGAGTGAAATCGGAGCTCAGGTCCTTATGAAGAAATTTGGTGAAATTTTGGAAAATGGGCACTGCCACGCTCACTTATTAAGAGACAAACATGGAAAGTTTTATGAGTCATAACTCAGAACCCGTTGAAGATATATCGATGAAATTTGGTACGCGTGATATATTTACTTATGAAAATGTTTGGACGAAAAATTGCCAAAATGGCTTGACGACCATGCCCACTTTTATATATGGGAACTATTGAAAAGGTCAGACATATGTACATAGGTACAATGTACAAGTACATTGTACAAACATACATATGTATGTACATACATACGTGTGATGTAACAGCTTTTTGAATTTGCACAAAGAGCTCTAAATGTTCAAATATGTATATCTTCGGTTTTCTTTATTAATTAAAACAAAAGCAGGAATACTTTCCATTTCAAAGTATTCCTCGTATATTTCACATTTCTGCACAACATTCTACAGAAGGGCTGCTCAACGCTCTCGTATTGAAAGTACAAAACTCAATACATCTAAAAATTTTGTATATGCACTGAAAAATTTTTTGCTCATTTAAATTTTTTTATGAATTCCAATAAGATATTATTTTAGAATTTATTTTCAAATGGTAGTATCACATACATAAATATTTTTTTTATTTTTTATATGAAAAATTTTTGAATACAAATTTTTTACAGTGCTTTCAGTTTTTGAATTTTTTTTCATTACACATTTGTTATTGTAAATTTCGATTTCTTACGGCAGTGCTCGAGCTCCTATACAAAGTGCCTTTGCTCTGCACAAGGCAAATTTATTCTTATGGTAATGGTACGTGAACAGCTGACTTCTTCTTCCCCATTAAACACTGAAAAATAAATTATCAAACGTTTGAGAAAATGTTGTTTCTAAAGTTGAGAATCAGCATAGATATCATTTGAAAATAAACATATTTTCAAGTGTACATCAAACATTGTTTATCAATTTTAGATTAACTTACAACACATTTGAAAAAAAACTTGTTTCGGATTTTGTACTATTTCACGAATTTCAACATGTCAAGGCTTGAAGGAACGAAGAAATTTTGTGTGTTTGCTAATTTCAGTCGGCGTTCGTTGTTCTACTCGAGCAGTCTTTTAACGGTTGAAATGATGATGGTTGAAAATGACTGTGTGTAATAATGATTCTGTATATCTTACTCTTATTTTATTTGTTTGTGGCTTTTTGTGAAGTTGCACAAAATTTAATAAAAACAGTTTGTTTCTCACATGTGTGTATGCATATTAAAAAAGATATTAACATACTCATGTAACTGTACAAAAGTTACCGGCAAAATTCACCCGCACGGGTAATTGAAAAACATCACATCAGAGTACAAATATGTACGAGTAATATATATGTACATACATTTGTTTATTCCATTCCACTTCTGCGCTCAAAACACAAACTCTCCCACTATCCCTCAATTTTTCTGTACTCTAGAGTACAAATATGTAATACATACATACATCTATTGATTGCATTCCATTTCGTACCACCTTTGAAATAGGTTTGAGAAAATGAAATGAATCAAATTGAGAATCAGCCCAAAATCCCATACTAAAAATGAGCCGTTTTCTTTGAGAACGCTATCAAGGGAAATTTGAGGTGCATTTGATAACAAACGTTTGATATTTGACAATAGGGTTACTTCTCAAATGAACCTCAAATTGAAAATGAAGAAAAATGTTTATTGGGTCTTCTCGTTTTTAGTTCACCGTGTATAGAAGAATACAGGAGAATGTCAAACAAAGAAAAATTTTACTTTGAGTTTGACATTCTGCTGGACGAAAATTTAAAGCGAAACGAGGCGAATATTGCCGAATTCGCCGTGCCATTACCATAATGAATTTGCCTTGGCTCTGCACATTCAATATGAATCATAGGCACATACCAAGGCAGATCTATACCGGTAATATAAGCTCAGCAGCTGATTCATTTTCACTTTGGCTAAATTGTCAAATCGTATTGCTTTTATTTTGTTTACTTCCGTCTTGTTTACATTTTCGTACGTGATTTTTGACGTTTTAGACGAGAGATTTTCAACATGGCCGCCGTGCTGTTACCTTTATAGATCTGCCTTGGCACATACATATACATTTGTTTTATATCTGAGTGCTTATGGGAGTGCAAAGAAAATTTTATTTTCATATTTGAAGTGAAAATATGTATCTGTGCCTATGATTCGGAACAAAACAAAAACAATTGTGCTTTGAGTGCCTATGAGGTGAGCAGCCCTGTTCTACAGCTTCATGAATAGAATATCTTCATTTCAATATATTTACACACATCCATAAATATACGCACAAAAGTCTAAAAGTGTTAACAATCATAAATCACTGCCTGCAAACAAGAACTGCCCAAATGATAACAAATCCGACGTACAAAACAAATCACACTGGGGCTAAAACGATATAAAACGGTGTCAGCGATGTTAAATAAAATCCGATTCTAATAAATTAATTTCACCAGAGAGTGTCATATTAAAGATAAGAGGAAGAGTCGACTGAAACAGGGATGGGTCCTCTGTATATCCGTGCTGCCAGCGAAAACAGCAGGACTAAGGGACGGGCGAGAACATTTATGTACATATAACAAATTCATTAAGTTGCAAGCAGTGGAGCAAACTGAATTGTTGCTTAAATCTAATTTATTTTACTAAGCAACTTTGTTCGCATTTTATTTTTGCATTTATGCATTTATGAACTCATATATACATATATACGAATACATATGTACGAATTTTTTTCTATGCACATAACTTATCGTCTGTTTAGTTGTTGGCTTTGCATGCGATTGATTGTTTGTTCTGCTAGTTGTTGCAAATTTGCGCATGCTGTCAGCTCCTCCTGTATATATGTATGTAATTGCCCTAACAATTGAACTTAATAACAAATAATAACGCCGATCGTAGGCACGCACCCAACGCAATTTCTGTTTAAAGCTGGGTATCCACATCATAAGAAATTGCTCAAGAAAAAATTGGCATTTATTTCTTAAGTAATTTTGACGTTTGATTTTTTCTTCAAGAAATATATACAATCGTATATATTTCTTGGCAAAACCAGCGTTGCCAACCTCATTTTTCGTCAAAAATTGTAATAGATTTTCTTGTGAAGTGGATACTGCCTAAAGAAAATTTGACATAAGAAAATTTCTTGACCATTTCTTAAGCGTTTTTTTATATGGAGTTTTAGCATTTCTTGTGATGTGGATACCCGGCTTAAAATAGAACCACAATTTCAATTAACAGCGGAGCAATGAATGCCTCTTTAATAGAACAATTCAGCTAATCACATCGAATTTCAGCATTATTTATGACCGCCAAACCAATTTAAATTCAGCGCGAATATGATTTTGCTTTGATGATGTAATTTTGGGCAAATAGTATTTTGTATTTTAAGCTTGAACGCGCTATTCACTCATGTTGCAAAAATTTAAAGGAAATTCTCATTTCAGCAAAAGTTCTGATGCAAGGGCACTCACTCAGATTTCAGAAAACACTCATACGTATATATGTACGTATGCATGCCCTGCAAAAATGCTATGCTTATTGTTGACGCATAAGGTATTAAACAGGAATTTGATGGCAGCGTTGCTTGCTGTTATGCACTCATTCTATCTGCTCCAAACGTTTTATTTTTACATATCCCAAACAGACAGAAAGGGAACTGAGTTTATGAGCTCTTATGCATAAAAACCGAGCTCTTTCTCAAGAGACTCAACTCAAACTTAATCTCGAGAAATAACCAACTAATTTAGATTTATTGGATGGGGTTTTATTATTTTATAATTTTTGTTTAAAATAAACCTAATTTGTTTGGTAAAATCAAGCAATTTTAATAATTTTTATGCTCACAAAATCCCCATTTTTTCAAAAAACTGAGTATGAGCTAAAGCTCGATTTTTATGCATTAGGCGCAAAAATTACGTATTGTAGATTTTTGTTTCAGTCTAGTTTCTACCACTGTAGAAGTTTCTACTGACATGCAATTAAGTGTTTGGTTAAGTGCACACGCTTATCTCGTTCCGATATATACAGGAAATGCCCACATGTAAATGTATGAATAATGTTTCAACCCTAGCAGAATATATTAAAAATAAATATTAAATAGCTGCAACGCTTAAATTGCGCAAAAAATTTAAATTATGCAGCTAAATAAAAAACGCCTTGTTAATAAGGCATTTATAAGGCATAAATACGCCGCATAAAGCCTGATTATTAGGCCATAATCAGGCCTTAAATAAGCCTTAGTATTGGCCCATACAACTTAACTGTCCTTAAAACTTTCAGGCCTTATTTCAGAAGCCTTTAAATCTTCTGTAATAATTCTTAAATAAGGCGTAGATATTTTGTTGGGTGTATGTTACTAGCGTGAATAATCTAGCCCAATGAAGGAAGTAAACGGACAAATATTTTTCTCAACCATTTTGGTTGCCTTTTTCTTAACTGTTTTTAATGCAAGTTTGCAGCCACAAAAGTTTTTGAAATGTTATGCCAAAACCTCGACTCGCCTGCTTCACTTTTTTTATACACTGGCAAATAATTCACATGAAAGTGCGTACTTTTTGCCGGGTACATGCGCATATGACTTGGCAAACGCAAACAAACAACTTTTCTTTATGTTGCAGAATGTGGAGCATGAAGCATTGTTGTGTAAATGTCTTTGAAGCATGTTTGCTTTATTTTCTTTATACATATTTGCTCTTTGCTTTAACGTACATATACATAAGTATGTACATATATAGCATCAAGAAGGTAGTTATGTACGTGTATACTTCTTCGTTCTTACATATGTACATGGTTTTTGTTTACATAGAAAAGTTTTTGGCAACAGCATATTTTTCATAACTTTTCGTTGAGATATCTGAATAAAATTGTTCTTTATATGATTTTACATGGTTTATATACATACGCTCAACTTCATAGCAGACGGCAATAAGCACACTGAAAAACTCCCATCCAGTGTATGAATACACACGCTTTTGCGTTAACTTATGCAGTGCAAAAAGGACTGAACTACACTGCGTATACGTAACTTGTTTACATTCATACATATATACATACATACTAGGGATTCCAATTTTTCCGATTTTTACGATCCCGGGATTTTCGAGATTTGTTTTTATAATCCCGGGATCCCGGGATTTGGACCTTAATTATTTTCCCATATTTTGGGGTTGAAAAAAGTAAATATATATTTCGAGGAACGCTACAACTTTAAAGTGCAAAGAAAAAATTGATTTTTATTGCCATTTTTATTATTTCATTAGTAACAAAATAAAATATGTAGGAACGTAAAATCATGCGTATTATTTAATAATATGAGTTACTTTAAAAAACGCAACCAACAAAGAAAATTACATACAAAACATTTGCCTTTACAGTTGGTACTTTTAGGATATTAATAATAAAGCTTGTGATCATTTGATAATTTCCAATACAAATTTTTAGATGTATTGTGGAACGATCTTCCGTCATCTCTCGTCAAGTTTGGTTTGGAGACAAACCGGTTTCGGCTAATATGCGCCATCTTCAGTGTCTTTTTTCGTTCTGTCTTTTTCCGACACTGAAGATGGCGCATATTAGCCGAAACCGGTTTGTCTCCAAACCAAACTTGACAAGGGATGACGGAAGATCGTTCCACAATACATCATATTCCTACCAGTGGCGTAGTAAGAGAATTTTTCGGGGGGGGTCACAGCCAATGTAAAAAATTTACCAGAATTAAAATAAAAATTACCAAAAATCTCAAATTTTTTTTACAAATGATCAAAATGTAATTTTTTTCAGAAATTGGAAATTTGTAACGTGACATCTTTGTAACTTCTTCTTCTTCTTGATTGGCGCTTAACCCTTTCGAACCGGCTTTCAACTGCTTGAGTATATAACATTTAACTAGTTTCCCACAATTAAGTAGCTTATAACTAAAAAATCCACGTTCAAATTATTTCCATTTTTATCAAGGTGTGGGTGGTGGTAAACCATTGTACCACCAGTGCTGTTGTGTGGTACAGCATATGTACCATCAGTCCTTAATCTGCTAAGAGTTATTGATTATTTCAACGAATATATTTTCTTATATTTTATTCAAATAATGCATTTTACATAATATAGGTATTTATATTCACGAAAAAATACTTTTAAAATTAATATGGAGATGTATTAATTTGATTTATTAGTCTGATAACTTGCAAAGCAACCCATGCAAAGTGGTATATCGCATATCTGGCACATTTACTTTGTTCTCGTTTGCTTTTTGTTGCGCCGAAAATTTTCACAACGTCTTCTAGTATTAATAGGAACTGGTAAATGCATAGATATAATGCCCAGATTCTTCTGTCCTGCAGATATGTGCCCCATTGCTTGAGACCTACGTCTGGTTGCAGTTTTCTTATCTTCAAATATTAGTGATTCTGCTAATATTATTATGAAATCGATAAATTGAAGTTTTTCTCATCGGAGATCGCAATAAATGACCGAAGATTTCGCAGCGGAAATCATTAAAAGACGATAGAACACTTTTTTCCGCGGTTTCTTTCTTGTAGGACATAACAAACATATATCCCAGCAGAATTGCTATTTCCCCAGCATCAGTTTTCGATATATTTGGTGATTGTTTTGCGGTTCCAAATGTAAAAATGCGTTCGTTTGTACATTTCGCGGTATATACACACAAACTTCGAGGGAAATTTTTTTGAAATACTGAAAATGGTGACGAAGTACGTGGAATTTCGAGACTTATATTACACTCACGATGTTCGTTTGTAATATTCTTAGGTATAAAATTTGGCTGAGGACAAGGCCATGACCTTTGGTTCGAAGTCATGGAAATCATGTTATCTTCGAGCTCTTGGTAAAATTCTTCCGATTCATTTTCATTTACACCTTCAGCTGCATGGGATTCCCTATCGAAAGATAAAGATGAAGATATTAAAGATTTTTCGCTATCCGTATTCGAGTCCGGTTCGTAATTATCAGCATTTCCGCCAGAAAAGTCCCCACTTTCATCCCCACCTTCATTGCCAACGTCAGAATAATCTCCATAAACATCCAGCGTCTTTGCTATTTCATCTTCACACAAGTTTTCGACATATTATTTCTTTGTAAAACAAAAAACAATAAGTATGTAAAGATTGACGAAGGGTACTGCTGGTACACATATGTACCAGTATAAAGGACTGCTGGTACGTATACGTACCAGTTTTGTAAAACTCAAAATATACAATAATAAATATCCAAAATTTGTCATTATCAATACTTATCCTCATAAACGAAGTCAATATCTTTATCTGTTATATATTTTTTACTACTTTGCACTTTGTTTTGAATAACTAATACTTGTAAAAAATGTACGCGTTCGCATGCTTCGCTGTTTCACTCAAAGCTGTGTGTAAACTGTGAGCGCGAATGAGCTCCTTTTTATATGCACCATTAGAAAAACCAGCAGGCTTCGTCCGAGTATATTCTTTTCAAGTTTGAGTGAAAACTTTAGGAGTTATCCCATAATAAAATTTAGTGGTACATATGGTGTACCAGGAGGTTCGAAATGGTTAACCGTCTAGACGATTCTGGCCGCGTCCAACAGAGCGCGCCAATTGCTTCTGTTTCGTGCAGCATGGCGCCACTTGGGAACACCTAGGGAGGCAGCATCGCTGTCCACCTGATTTTCCCAACGCAGAGGAGGTCTCCCTTTTCTTTTGCGTTCAGCGGGTTTCGATAGAAATGCTTTCTTGGCCGGAGCGCCTTCGTCCATTCTCACGACATGACCTGCCCAACGCAGCCGCTGGATCTTTATTCGCTGAACAATGTCGATGTCTGTGTAAAGCTCGTACAGCTCATCGTTAAATCTCCGTCGATACTCGCCCACGCCAACGCGCAAAGGTCCATAAATCTTACGAAGAACTTTTCTCTCGAATACTCCAAGTGCCATCTCATCTGATTTTGAAATTGTCCATGCTTGTGCGCCGTACATGAGGACTGCAACGATGAGCGTCCTGTAGAGTGTGATTTTTGTTTGTCGAGAGAGGACTTTACTTTTCAGTTGCCTACTTAGTCCGAAGTAGCATTTATTGGCAAGCGTGATTCTTCGTTGGATCTCCGTGCTGACATCATTCTTGGTGTTAATGCTGGTTCTCAGATAGACGAAGTCCTCAACAGTTTCGAATTTGTAGCTATCAACATTGACGTGGCTGCCAAGGCGTGCTGTTTCTTTGTGTGATGACAGGAGGTACTTCGTCTTGTCCTCGTTAACCGCCAAACCCATTTTCTTAGCCTCTTTATCCAGCTTGGAGAAGGCAGAACATACGGCGCGAGTGTTAGTGCCAATGATGTCGATATCATCGGCGTAACTAGAAGTCATAAAGGAATGAAATTTTGCACAAAGAATAATATGCATTTCCGGAAGAGTAAAATTTCAACAACAAAATTGGGTTTATTCATAAAACTTTATTAAGGAGTAATACTTAAGATTATTTTATTCCATTTATTACGTGTTTTGAAGTGCACAATATCTCTCAAAACAGCGATTAATAGGAAAAAAATTAATTGAATAAAAAAATATCCATATTTCGCTATTGATAAATAATGAGCGATGTGAGTAAGTACTTTTGACTACTCTTTTGTGATTTTCTGCATTTGTTACACGTATGATTGTCCAAAAAATAGTCTCCCATCATATACTCGTACCAAGACCCTTGATATCACCATTCAAAAACTATTAAGTCCTGATGAAATCTCTCACAATTTTCATCACTTTCAGCACCTAAGCTTGTAGGGAAATTATTAAGATTTTTTCTGATTTTAGGACAGTCGAATCTGAAATTTCTTTAAAAAAAATTCGATTTTTTTCAAATTTTTTTCATTATTTTTGTTTTTGTAACCAAACTACTTGACCAATTTTGGAGTGTGAAGGCAAAAAATGTCTGTTGGAGCTCCCTATATCAGCTCCTCCTAGATATCAAATCGCCACGATGTCTAATAAAACTTTTTGATGCACTTATGTGATGCAATGTTTCCATATATGGCGTTTTCCACGTTTTTACCAATATCTCAAAAACTGGGTCTGGTTATTTCATTTTTGGTGGTTAAAGTTGATCAAAATTTGTCGAGTAGTGTAATTGTAGCGTTTGTTGAGCCGTAGGAAAGTGCAGGAACCGTAGGAATTTTACCACAAAAGAGCGAGTATGGGTACAAAGAATGTAAATTGTGATAAAATTCCTGCGGTACTTGCACTTTCCTACAGCTCAACTAACGCTACAATTATAAATAATACTTCGTGAAAAAGCGCTAAATTTCGAATTACCAATTTCGAGAAATTAATATTCTCATTGATTTTTTCCTGTAAATCATCTCTTAGTTAAAGGTGGTTTTATGGTCAGAAGAATTTTATACAAAACGAATCTTTCGGGGGGGGTTTTGTCCCCAAAACCCCCCCCGTTACTACGCCAATGATTCCTACCCTGTCGGAAAAACAAGCAACCAAAAAGTAAAAATTTTTAGAATTTAATGACGTACTTCGTTTAAGCGAATATTTACAAGCTTGCCGAAAAATACTGAAAATTAATACAACATTCGCACAAAAATTAAAAATCGGATGCAGAAATTTTGAGATGAATTCCGAGTATACAACTGCGTATTTTATTTTAGTACGTAATGTGAAATTCTCAAATAAAATTAAACTTTTTCCTGGGTTTTACTAATTTTATTTTTGAAATTTTTTTGCATTTTCTTCCATTATTTACTTTTCTTGGGAGGAAATTGCAAAAACCTTTGAGAAATAAATGGCCAAAAATCAGGAAATAGAAATTATCAAATGAATTTTACCACAAGAATTCTAACGATTTTAAAAATACCTAACGTACGTTTCCTTACAACGCGTATTTCACAATAAAAAAAATTTAACTACACTAGTTTATAGCCAAGAAATATCTAAAAATTCAGGTATGGGGGAGGATAGGTATGGGACTGCTGATCTCAGAACTATTTTTTTTTTAATGTTTTGTATGGTTAGGTTTTGAGATAACGGTAATTTGGTGTTTCTTTGGTTATCACTTCACTCAAAAATTATTTTCGGAAATCAAAAATGCGATAACCACAATTATGCAGGCTAATTTTTAAAAGAATAAAACCTCCCTGAATTTTACAACTTCCTACAAAAACTTAATTTTAAAATCAAATTTTTTTCAAATATCGCAAGTAGTTAATAACATTTTGATTTCGACCAGCGAGGTAATGTCCAATTACTACAAGTTGTACATCGACAATTTTAATTTTTTCGAACGAGGTACTGTACTGCTTGTGATTATCCCATTTGTGACTCCCGCGAAAATAATTTTTCAATGAAGTGATAACCAAAAAAACCTAACCATACAAAAAATTTAAAAAAAAAAAAATAGTTCCGAGCTCAGCAGGCCCATATCTATTCTCCCTCAAACCTGAATTTCTTGGTATTTTTTTTAAATTATTTGTAGTGTTATTAAATCAAAAATATTAATCCTTACTTTGCTTTTTTTATTCTGGCAAAAATGTCAAACTTATTCTGCATTTTCTTCATACTGTCAAGTTTTTTTATTCTCTTCCACAAAGATTCCACACATTTTTTAGGGCTGTTTGTTCTATAGACAAAATGTAAAACTGGCCCGACTAAGGGGCAACATTTTCTGTTCTTAGCACAAAAGGGTTGCATTATTTTTGTTTCATTTATCACATGAAAAATGCACCATTTTCATAGGTCACAGGGCATATGTTGATAATGCTGCTATGTAATAATGCAACATTATTATACATATATGAGACCAATAAAAATTATATAAAATACAATTTTTCTTTGCTATAATAGGGGAATATTCTCTCTTTATTTTATCCCGGGATTGGAATCCCTAATACATACATACAGGTGAAACAAAAGCGTGTTAAAAAAGTTGGTTGGCGTGGAATGTATGTACTACATACCTATAAAAGAAATTGTATTAGAGAATGAAGATCCAAAAAACCTGACTCGAGTGGAGCAACCCCAAATAACCACAATGCCAACAATAAAGCCAAAGCCTCACAAAATCGATCGGACCGACGGCATATCCATCCTGGTGCTTAAACATCTCGGACCGAACGGAGTAAGATTCCTAACATAGGTCCTCAACTTGTCTTTGACCATCCTAGTCATCCCCGGCATATGGCAAGGAGAGTCATATCGTCCGATATCTCTCCACTCCCCGGTAGCAAAGACCCTTTAAGCTGCATTACTCCCATATTTAAACAAACGCTTACAACTCGCGACACATCAGCATGGATTCCGATAAATGCACAGCACTACAGCAGCTCTAAATACCATTAACACACATATAGTTTGAGGGGTCAAACAACGCCGTCCCTGCGAAAGAACGGTTATCGTGGCGCTTGACCTGGACATGATGAAGAAAGTAACAGGTCTGCAAAAATGCTCCTTTAAGGACTAAAATATCGCATATGCCTTGAGACTCAGGTGCTCCCAGTTAAGGAATATAACACCATGCTAAATAAGGATTTCCTTCTGGGAAGACACTGCCGGGGCCGCCCAAATCGCAGGCTCCCTCAACTAGAGCCTTCCCCGACATGACAAAAATCTAGACCTCCCCAGACAGGTCAAGAAATATGTTAAACAGCCATTGGCTCTAGCAGCTTATAGGCAGACCCTAAACAACATACACAAAGACATGCTTCCACCTACATCTCCGTCCGTCCGTCCGTCCGTCCTACGTTGTTCTAAGAGACCAACCGCCCTCGGTTGCAGAACAAGAGTAGGAGTTACTCAGCGAAACGCGAGTAACCCTAGCACAATTAAGATCAGGTTACTGCAGCGGACTCAACACCTACAGGGCCAGGCTACATCCCAGCATTCCAAACGAATATCCAACATGTGGACAAACGCTGAATGATACACGACATCTCTTCAGATGCCCCTAATACCCACGCACTTACAAACATTGTCCTTATGGACTATCCCAAAGGAAGCTGAATCTTTACTGAACCTGCCACTAAGTCAGCCGGATGACAACTTGTGAGCAAAAAAGGCCGCCTGAGCAGGGCTTAGTACTGTTACAAAAACAACCAAAGTACCCATAACAGATATAACCATTACTACTTAAGTATGTATGTATGTATATGAGCATAATTTTGCTCCCCATTTTGCTTGGCCCCTTCTTCGCCCATGCGTTCCAGCTTATTGATCTTAAACAATAATTAAGAAACCCCAAAAACATGCATGCATATACGTATGTACGTACTAGGGCTCGGAGAAATCGATTAATCGATTAACCGAATTATTCGACTATGACTGAAGTCGACTCCAATTATTCGGTTAGCGATTTTCGAGTAGTCGAAAGCTGCCGACTAATCGAATAACTGCTCACTGTAGATTATTCGGAACTTTCGATTTTATTACATTCATAAATAAATATGAACCCATTTCATCAACATTTTAAGTGATTTCTTGGACATTTTTTTGTTGTTGGAGCAAATCAAAGCACTCCCCGCCCTTTTCCGGTCGTTAATCCGTCACGCTCGGGTACTTGTTCTTTCTGCAAGAGGCTGACTATTGTAAGGGCGACGTTTATGGCCGCTTTTTACGACCCCTTAGACTCCTTTGGAAGAAAAGGGAAGAAGATGTTGATGAGGAAGATGAAAATAAAGATGATGATTTATGAGAAGGTGAAGGAGGAAAAAATTAGGAAAACCCCCTTAATAAAAAAAGTAGCTGTTTTGGCACATTTTGCTCTTTTTGAAGAAGGAGCCAGCAAAATTCGCCCACCAGTCAATCTCCTTGGCATTCCAATTCTATTTCTTTTATTTCTTAGTTAGAACGCTCACCATTGTAAAAGTCCGCGCCTAAATTTTACTCTTATGTTGAGAGGGTTTCGGGGCAAATTTTATTTTTTTTTGATCTCGCGAAATACCACGGAAAATTTTTTTTATTTGTAACTGCTTTATTTGACTCTTCTGTATGTTGATAGGGTTTCGGGGCAAATTTTTTTTTTTTTTTGATCCCGCGAAATACCGCGGAAATATTTTTTTTCATTGGAGCAAGTTACATCCTTTTCTGTCGCAGATTTTTCAAAAAAAAAAAAACCCACACCCAGCTGCTTTCATATGTACATATGTATGTATGTATGTATAAACACAATAAGCACATTTATATTTTAAAATTATCTGTAAAAAAATTTCACTGAATATTCGATTTTTGAAATTCGATTTTCTACATAAATCGAGTAGTCGAAGGAAAGCAATTATTCGAATAATTGAGGCAAGGCAAGTCGAATAATTTTAAGAGCCCTAGTACGTACGTATGTTGTTTAAGGAATTTATGTTTAAGTGAAAAACTATTTCCAATTTTCTATGCTTTTTCTTTCAATTATTTTAACATGCGTTTAACTTTGCATATAGCAGATAAATGCATTTTTGGTTGGGGGAAACATATGTACATATGTACGAAGAAATTCTTTGTAGATAAATATGTTCATATGTATGTATGCGTGTACTTCTTTGAAATTTTTCAAATTCTAATGCTGTACGATGCATATTAGTTGTTTCATTCTGAGAAGCTTAAATGTGTGCTGTTGAATTTCTTCAGAAACAGCATAAAACGAATAAAATGAGAGGATGTAGTGGTCTCTCACGAATGGATCCATAACTTCACCCAAAAAAATGTCTTCAATTTTTCTTAAATAAAACTGAGCAATAAATAGCTTCTACAAAATTCACATAAAAAATGAAAAACGGATCGATTCTCAACTTGAGAATCTCAAGAAAGAACCAAAACACAAAAATCGTAACTATGTATATATGTAGGTGGCCGTGGCCGCTGTGGTGCAGTGGGTAGAGTGCTTGCCTGCTATGCCAGAGGTCTCGGGTTCAAACCACGGTACGAGCAAAACACCAAAACAATTTTTCTAATTAGTAAAAATCCAATTATTGGGTTTTTTAAGAGCAGTGGTCACCTCTCGGCAGTGGGCAGCATACCCTCCGAGTGTATTTCTGCCATGAAAAAGCATCTCACAAAAAATGCATTCGCCGT
Source organism: Urophora cardui (assembly GCA_960531455.1). Taxonomy (NCBI): domain Eukaryota; kingdom Metazoa; phylum Arthropoda; class Insecta; order Diptera; family Tephritidae; genus Urophora; species Urophora cardui. Next base: position 120,072,874 of record OY482671.1, read on the forward strand.
TCGGATACGGCATAAAACTGTAGGTCCACCCAATTAGTAGGAAAAACAAAAAGGAGCACATCTCGAATTGGGAGAGAAGCTCGGCCATAAAACTCGTCAGAGTTATAATAGGCCATTGTATTATTATTATTATGTACATAGGTAGATGAAAATTTCGAAATCTCCTTTATTCAAAAACGAAATTTTTAAAAACATGCGCATTATAAAAAGAACATACATCATGAAAAAACAATAAAATGAAATAAAAAGCCACTAGCCGGACCCGTGCGCATCTTGCGCAAAAAATAACAAGACATACGTGGCGCCAGTCGGTATGGTTTGTGCTGTCACGCCCATTTTAAAAAACTTATTATTTATTTGGTTTGGTGGAACTTATGGAACTTTCAATGAACTACCTACATATGGGCTAATCCTGAAAAAGTCAACCAAGAGCATGAAATTGAAAATGGTCCGAACTTTTTTTTTGGTATTTGTTAGTAAAGATAATACATGTATATGTTAGAAAAACATAAGCATTTTCTATTCGTTCTTAAACTCAGGCTGAGAAAAATCGCCAAAAAAAAAAATAATTTTCACTAAGGCTTTTTTATTAGCAAAGTATCATTTTTTTTCTTCGCGGGTTTAGTTTATTGAAAAGAGAGTTATATTATTAAATACTTTTTGGTTGCTTGTTTTTCCGACAGGGTAGTAATATGATATATTGTGGAACGATCCTCCGTCATCCCTTGTCAAGTTTGGTTTGGAGACAAACCGAAACGACACGAAAAAAGACACTGAAGATGGCGCATATTAGCCGAAACCGGTTTGTCTCCAAACCAAACTTGACAAGGGATGACGGAGGATCGTTCCACAATATATCAGTTATATTATTGTTACATGCTCTAATCATTCTACTTATAACGTTATTTAATTTAAGATTATCAAATTTGCGAAGCTGGTAAGAATAAAGGAGTTTTTTTACTTTAAAATTTCGCTTATCCTTTTGTCGCGTGCGTTACCAAAAAACTATATAAATTGTTATTAAACCTAGGAAACCACTTGAAACAAAAAAAAATTTCAGTGGCAAAGTAAGCTTCTGTACCTTTTTCCAAAAATAAAATCAGTGTTGTCCGAAAGCTGAATGTTACCACTTTATGTGTGTTTTAAATTTGTCGCGTGCGTTACCGTAAGTGCAAAAATTCAATCTATATATATAAACAAGTAAGGAAGCCTAAGTTCGAGTGCAATCGAACATTAGATACTCAGCTGTATGCTTTCATTGTTTGTTTGCGTTTGTTCGATATAGGGTGTATTTTATATGAAACGAGTGCTGCATAAACAGGGCGCAGCCACGCCCATTTTCAAAATTTATATCAATCATCCAAATAAGCATACAAATATTATTGTTAGTGCAAAATTTCATCCCTCTATGACTTTTAGTTACAAAGACTTCACGTTACAAATTCCAAAAGGGTGTTCCAGAAATATCTTTGTTAAAAAGTAGGCGTGGTCATAAACCGATTTCAATACATTTTTGCGTGTCTATTAACACATGTTATAAAAGTGTATAAACCAAGTTTCGTCATAATATCTCAATTATTTGTCGAGTTAAAGGCTAAGAAATCTCATATATCCCTTTGTCTAAAAAGAGGCGGTGCCACGCCCATTTTCCAAACTTTTTTATTTTTTGTTTCCGGTCTATTGTAAAACTCATGTCACAAAATTTCAATGAATTATCTTTATATTTCACATAGATATCGCTTAAAATGGTTTTATTAGGTCACTTTATAATACACATATATAAAAGTGGGCGCGGTCGTCAACCGATTTTGGTAATTTTTCGTCCACACATTTGGCTAAGTAAATATATCACGCGTACCAGATTTCATCGATATATCTTTAACGGTTTCTGAGTTATGGCTTATTAAACTTTCAATATTCGCTCCTTAATAAGTGGGCGTGGCACCGCCCATTTTCCAAAATTTTTGTAGTTTTTGTTTTATGTCCATAGTTGGACTCCTGCCACAAAATCTCAGTGATTGATCTTTATATTTGACAGAGATATCGCTTAAAATGTTTTTATTAGGCCCCCTTATATTTCCTATATATAAAAGTGGGCGTGGCCGTCAACCGATTTTGATAATTTTTCGCCAAAACATTTGACTAAGTAATTATATTACGCGTACCGAATTTCATCGATATATCTTCAACGGTTTCTGAGTTATGACTCATAAAACTTTCAATGTCTGCCCCTTAATAAGTGGGCGTGGCACCGCCCATATTCCAAAATTTTTGTGTTTTTTGTTTTATGTCCATAGTTGGACTCATGCGACAAAATTTCAATGATAGATCTTTATATTTGACAGAGATATCGCTTAAAATGGTTTTATTAGGTCACTTTATAATACACATATATAAAAGTGGGCGTGGCCGTAAACCGATTTTGATAATTTTTCGTCAAAACATTTGTCTATGTAAGCAAATTACGCGTACCAAATTTCATCGATATATCTTCAACGGTTTCTGAGTTATGACATATAAAACTTTCAATGTTTGACCCTTAATAAGTGGGCGTGGCACCGCCCATTTTCCAAAACTTCATCAAATTTCTTCATAAGGGCCCGAGCTCAATACGTGGGTAAAATTTTAAAACTCTAGCTATATTAGTGGCTGAGATACCAAATTTCCGATTTTTTCTATATAGGAAAAGTGGGCGTGGTCATGGTCCGATTTCGCCCATTTTCAATACCAACCGTCCCAGTCTCGATACCAACTTGCGTTCCAAATTTCATCAAAATATCTCAATTTTTGCGCGAGTTAGAGTGTTTACAGACGGACGGACGGACGGACGGACGGACAGACGGACGGACGGACGGACGGACGGACGGACGGACGGACGGACGGACATGGCTCAATCGATTTCTCTTTTCACCCTGATCATTTTGATATATATAAGTCTATATCTATCTCGATTATTTCATTCTGTTACAATCCACCGTTATGTGATTAAAACTATAATACTCTGTGTACTAGTACAGCTGAGTATAAAAAAATTAATCACTATTTCCTTGGTCATCGCATCACGCCTGAACGGATGGAACGATTTCGATAATTCTTTTTTTGTTGAGTTTAGTATTGTCTGGAGAAAGTTCTATTGGAAAATAATTTCAAAAAAGTTAAAAGGGCGTGGCACCTCCCATACAAACAAAACGTTTCATACTGTATACGTATTTCTGAAAATATTCTTTGTAAGGCTTAGAACGTGGGATGATATACTAACGTGATGCCAAGCTCACAAATAGAGATGAGCGTTATTACAAAAAGGGGCGTGGCACCTCCCATATACCCCAAATTTTTTATACTCAATATCTCTGGAAGTGTTCATGGTAGGACCCTGGAAATTTGTAGGGACATAAAAAATGTCAAATGGGAGCTATTGGAAAAGGGGGCGTGGCATCTCCGATACAAACTTTATCTCTCTAAGTTATGGAAAAGTGTTCCAAACATTATCGGAATTAAAAGTTTGCATTGGTTTTCATACATCGATGGCGACTTTATTGAGGTTGCTCGAACAGCTTATTCGCCGAAGAAAAAATTAAAGTACAACGTACTTAGTTTTAAGTTATTTTTTACTTATTCTATCAAAATACTTTAAATGTACTTTTTTATTCATTCTTTGCTAAAAAGTCATTAAAAATGAGAATTAAACAAAAATGTTTGTTTTATATTTTTTCATTGGGAAATTTTGTCGCGTGCGTTACTGTCGCGTGAGTACTACTATTATAGTCCATAAACAAAATTAGAGAAATATTTTTAAAATTTCGTAAATCTACGAACCTAAGGTACTCTTCGAACTTCATTTCCTCATTTTTAGTAAATGTGTTATTGTGCAAAATTCGTTAAATTTTGCATACTTCCAGACGCATTAAAAAATAACTTCTATTTTTTGTCACGTGCGTTACCACTATATATTTGCGTGTATATCAGAACTTAACTGTTACTCCAGCTTAAATTTTCTCTTGAATGTAGTACTCTGGTAGTGCTTTGCATTAGATAAAATAAACATGTAATCCTCTCGTTGTTTCCCTCCTTTATCATTGATTATATGCGTACGAATGTCGCGTGCGTTACCCAGGATTAGCCCATATATATTTGACAAAGATATCGCATAAAATGTTTTTATTATACCTATGTAGGTATATAGGTATGTGCATTATATTTTGATATAGTTTACATATATTTTTATGTACATACATATATGTGGTCCCTGCCGACTTGGTTAATTTTTTCCACACGTTTGCCTTGGCAAGCAAATCAGTGGTCGAAGCTTAATCAATTTATCTGCTACAGTTCCTGAGTTTTGACTTATAAATCTTTGAAAATTTGCCCCTCTTGGCCCATTTTTTTAAATTTCAGAATTAGAATCTGTGTACCAAATTTCATTAAAATATTTCTATTTTTGCGCCAGTTAGATTATGTACGACCGGCCGTTCAATCAATTTATTTTTTTTTCATCGTGATCGTTTTGATTTATGTAAGTCCATATCTATCTCAATATTTGATGGTCTTACGTACAACCGTTTTTTGATGAAAACTATAAATAGTACATATACATATATTGTACTACGAACAGCTGTGTATAAATAAGCACATCCCATGCTGAAAAACCCCCATTCAGCGTAAGTATGAATACACACGTGTTCGCCTAAAATAATGTGAGGTTTACATACAAACATACAGCTGAAGCTTATAAAAATTTTTTAAAATATACACGACTATTCATCTGGAGCGACATCTACATTTGAAATTTGTATTTAACACTGCACTCTTGTTAGAATAAAATAATTCTGAAGGCATAGTTTTAGACGCAAATCTTTTAGTTTAAAACATTTTACTTTTACAAAATACTATTAGAAAAAAAGTACCACGCCCAATAAAACACCGTTTCGCATGCATAGCTAATTAATACCTTTAAAACGATGCCTTACTTATTAATTTTGGCAAATTATGTGAGCAGAAAAAGGGATATTTATAAAACACCAATTAGAAATAATATATATAACTAGTAAACCCGGCCACGCGATGCTGTGGCTTTCAATTACACTGTGCGACAATTTGAGGGTGGAGCACCACTTATTGCCACATTTGAAAATTTTTTGATTAACCTTCATAGCTACTGGTCATTTTTATTTTCTGTGGACCTAGATTTTTTATACATAGATTTTGACCAAGGAGCCCCATAGTGAAGTTTTGTGCCGAATATTTCTCTAGACTATGGTAACCTTAAAGCGACCTACAAAAGGCCATTTGGTGCGCTCCTCCTTTTATTTCTAGTTCTCTTTCTCTTCCCCTTTCCCCTTTATTTGCGCTTTATTTTCCCTTTATCCATTTTATTTTTCATATTTCCTCTTTCGCTTCCTGTCCTTCGCCATATCCGTCCCTTTCATTTTCCTCTTCCCTTTCCTTTTATTACCCATCTTCAGTGCTAGGCCTTGCATGACACTTCAAATTTAAAAATGAGATAAACTGTAGGGTAAAAATGGATTTTTGAACGGGTGGCACCCTTTTTGTAAAAATTTTAATAAATTACTCATTTCCATGCCAAGCCCTTTCATATGACACTTCAAATTTAAAAATCAAACAAACTATAGCGTAAAACTGAATTCTTGAACAGGTGGCCACCCTTTTTGTAAAATTTTTATTAAATTACTCAATATCAGGTCAAGCCCTTTCATATGGTACCAAAAATTTTAAAATCAAACAAACTATGCAGTAAAATTAAATTTTCAAACATCTGGCAACCCTTTTCAAAAAATGAAGCCTTCCTGCACATCTACAGGTCAAGCCCTTTCATCTGACACCACATTTTCGAAAATCGGTATAACGGTGTAAAAGTTATGGTGCTTACAAAAAATCGCTTAGCGTAATATATATAAAGATAAGATAAACTGTAGGATAAAAATGGATTTTTGAACAGGTGGCAACCCTTTTTGCAAAATTTTTATTAAATTACTTAATATCAGGTTAAGCCCTTTCATATGGTGCCAACAATTTTAAAATCAAACAAACTATACAGTAAAATTAAATTTTCAAACATCTGGCAACCCTTTTCAAAAAAATTAAACCTTCCTGCACATCTACAGGTCAAACCCTTTCATCTGACACCACATTTTCGAAAATCGGTATAACGGTGTAAAAGTTATGGTGCTTACAAAAAATCGCTTAGCGTAATATATATAAAGATATGAAGACAAAAGCGAGTCGATGAAGCGGAAGGAGTAAAAAAAACTATATATAAATATAAATAAGAAAAACTTTCTTTATTATAAAAACGCAAATAGTTGGGTTTTTTATGACTTTTAAATTGTATTAACATCTGGAGTCGTCTGCCATGTACCCAAGTGACCGCTCAACTGCAAAACTCAAGAGTTATGGACGGTGAATATATGTACTACATAACAAACTAAAAAGGCACTACATATATACCGACTATAAAGTGAGTAAAGAAACTATGAAGAAAAAAAAGTAAAAACATTATAAATGTAAATAAACATGCAAGCGTAATAATTATGAGTAAGGCACTCTGCACACGAGGCGTATCGTCATAGACGCGTACGAGACATTTCATGTAGCGTCGATTTCTCTACGCCTCAAGATCTGCACACGAAGCGACATGAAACTTCGCTGCACAAAGCAAACAAACAAATTAATAATACGGTATTTGCTTTAAATTTCGAAGCTTTAAATAGAAAAGATAAAAAATTTTACGGAATCTTCCATTTTCTTTAATTATACACTCATTATTTCCGATTTTTTACACAAATTTTACTGCTTTCATAAATTCCACCAAGTGGAAAAATGTAAACAAACATCTTCTTCTTCCTCTTTTCTAAGCGTAGTACGCCTAGCTACCAGCACTGCTTTACGCCAAGCGACATGTAGCCAGCATACTTTGACGAATGCATGAAGCTGACGACTCGTGTGCAGCCCTCAATTGAAATATACGTGCGCGACATCAAAGCGTACAGCTTTCGTCTGTAGTATCTAATACGCGTCTAAAGCAGGACGCTCCGTGTGCAGAGTGCCTAAGTGGAACCAACAAAACTAACAAAAACAACACTAGTGTGCAGCGCAAAGTGTACACAACCGTATACTGGCGAAAAATGGTGGGGGGAAATAAAAATTATATACAACATTCTCCAACGAACGAAAAAGAAAAGCACATCCAGGGATAAAGGGAGAGACTGTTTTCCAAAAAGGTAAAAATAACACATGTCCATGTGTACATATGTGCGTGTGTATATGTAGGTGATGACCCAGCAAGAAAGCCGAGTACTCCATGCACTCGTGTATAGAGTAGATACTCGCTGTGGACCAACAGCGTACTCCATAACCTGCCACATTTAATATAAAAATATGTTCCATTTAACATGGCGATGTCCTAGGCAGGCATCACATACTCCGACTTCCGCATGACACCCGAGTAATCCAAGTTTTACCTACATTGGATTAATTCATGGAGTAGCTACTAAAAATAATGAAATTTAATAATCTCTTAACAGATTTGAACGACTGCCAATTCAATTTGATTATTAGCATTATATACATTAGATGAGTTTTTTTTGTATGGAATTCTTTAAACGTTCTCAGATCCTCCCTCCGGCACCGGAATATGAAAATAGGATGTTTTAGAGTAAGTAAACTGAAAAAAAAATTTCACTTTTCCAAAAACTGGATGGAGCTACACCGAAAACCGCGCAAATTCCCAGAATTTCAAGGTATGTTTAGATTTATGTCTGAAAAAAGTTAGGATTTTGCACAAGAAAAAAAATTTATACCCACCCATACGAAGAATTAACCGCTAATTCGAATGGCATATTCAGTTTTTTGGTACACTACCCAGGGAAGGTAATAACGCGGCCTAAAGTGACCATTTTCTTTTTTTTCTCATGAATCTTCAACTTCTTGCCCTATACTCTTCCCGAAAACGGAAATTATTTTTCAACTAAATCACATGGTAGGCTGCGTTATTTAATGTGCTTTCCACAAATGTATAGCTATTAAAAGTCGAATAAAATTTGGATGAGTTCATCAAGCTAAAGTGAAGTAAAGTCGGGTATAAAAGGGTAACATACCTTAAAATTTCTTTAATTTTTCAACAGTTTTGCTCTTAAAGACGGTTTTTGGGTTATTAGTGATTGTTTTATTTGGTTGGATAACTCCACAAATGTAAAAAAAAATTCGGAAGATCGAGACCGTGGATAGCGGAAAAAAGGAAAAAACCGTGGACCCGGATGGCCCCAAAATATTATTGGGCAATATTGGTATCAAATTAAAGGTCTTAACTAGGGCTTGCATATGCTTTGACTTATATGTGTCGAAACGATGGACACAGCAAAATGGATTGGCTTTACATTGAATTCCTAGGTAAAATTTTTATTTTGATACCCATATTGCCCAAAAATGTTTTGGCGCTATCCGGCTCCACTTTTTGTCCGTTATCCACGGTCTCGACCTTTGTATTTTTTTTTGCATTTGTAGAGTTATCCACCCACATAAAAAGATCACGAATAACCCAAAAACCGCCTTTAAGAGCAAAATTGTTAAAAAATTAAAAAAACTTTAAGGTATGTTACCCTTTTATACCCGACTTTACTTCATTTAAACTTCATGAACTCATCCAAATTTTATTCGATTTTTAATAGCTATACATTTATGGAAAGCGCATTAAATAACGCAGCCTACCGTGTGATTTAGTTGAAAAATAATTTCCGTTTTCGGGAAGAGTATAGGGCAAGAAGTTGAAGATTCATGAGAAAAAAAAGAAAATGGTCACTTTAGGCCGCGTTATTACCTTCCCTGGGTAGTGTACCAAAAAACTGAATATGCCATTCGATTTAGCGGTTAATTCTTCGTATGGGTGGGTATCAATTTTTTTTCTTGTGAAAAATCCTAACTTTTTTCAGACATAAATCTAAACATACCTTGAAATTCTGGGAATTTGCGTGGTTTTCGGTGTAGCTCCATCCAGTTTTTGGAAAAGTGAAATTTTTTTTTCAGTTTACTTAATCTAAAACATACTATTTTCATATTCCGGTGCCGGAGGGAATATCTAAAAAAAAACTCATCTAATATACATATGTACATACATACATACATAAGTATGCTTTTCTTTAATAAAACTAATAATAACATTTTTCTAGCGCAATCACCAACATGTTGTGTCGCGTTTCAATATCTCTTTATTACTAAATCCTGCACGTTCAAACAAGCATACATATGTACATACATACATATGTACGAACCTGCTTAGTCGTTATCGCGATATACATTTGGTATTCGTAGCATAACTACGAGTCAATGCAGATAAATGAGTCACTCCCTTGGGACTATGTTTATGATCACTTTGAAAGTACTCCAACCTACCACAAAATGGATCATATAATCCAATGATTTTTGCAGGGTGACTCGACATATATGTACATATGTATGTATGTATTCAAGTCACAGTTGGGCAAAATTTATTCGAATAAGAATAATAGATGAATAAATTTTTTTTATTTTTATTTGAATAATAAATAATTTCGTTTATTCAAACAAAAAATTATTCGAATAATAGATAATTTTCATTTACATATATAAGAACAAACAAACATACAAACAAAAAAAAAAAAATTTTTTTTTTTACTATTACTCAGTTGTTTTCTTTTGTTGTACCCTGAGTTTTTATTTATTATTTGAAATAACGAATAAACCTCAGAATAATTATTCGAATGAATTTATCTGAATAAAATTTGAAAAATAAATTTTTATTCAAATAATTATCTAAATAAAAATTTATTCGAATAATGCCCAAGTCTGATTCAATTGCGGAGGCAACAGTTCAACAGAATCCACTCGTGTGCAATTTCCAGTGACTTCCGTTTTTGGAATGCTTCCGTTGACGGCATCTGATGCATAATACTGTGATCCCGTATATATTTCACCATCTGTTTTTATACTCAGCTGTACTAGTACACAGAGTATTATAGTTTTAATCACATAACGGTGGATTGTAACAGAATGAAATAATCGAGATAGATATAGACATATATATCAAAATGATCAGGGTGAAAAGAGAAATCGATTGAGCCATGTCCGTCCGTCCGTCTGTCCGTCTGTCCGTCTGTAAACACTCTAACTCGCGCAAAAATTGAGATATTTTGATGAAATTTGGAATGCAAGTTGGTATCGAGACTGGGACGGTTGGCATTGAAAATGAGCGAAATCGGACTGTGACCACGCCCACTTTTCCTATATAGAAAAAATCGGAAATTTGGTATCTCAGTCACTAATAGAGCTGAACCGATGAAATTTTACCCACGTGTTGAGCTCAGGCCCTATGAAGTAATTTGATGAAATTTTGGAAAATGGGCGGTGCCACGCCCACTTATTAAGGGTCAAACATGGAAAGTTTTATATGTCATAACTCAGAAACCATTGAAGATATATCGATCAAATTTGGTATGCGCGATTTACTTACTCAGGCAAATGTTTCGACGGAAAATTGTCAAAATCGGTTGACGATCACGCCCACTTTTATATATGGGAACTATAAAGGGGCCTAATAAAAAGATTTTAAGCGACATCTCTGTCAAATATAAAGATATATCATTGAAATTTTATGGAAGGTGTCCAACTATGGACATAAAACAAAAAATACAAAAATTTTGGAAAATGGGCGTGGCACCGCCTCCTTTTAGAAGCAGGAATATACGAGATTTCTGAGCCTATAACTCGACAAATAATCGATATATTATGACGAAACTTGGTTTGTACACTTTTATTACTTGTGGTAATACATTTTCAAAATTTTAGCGAAATCGGTTTGACGACCACGCCCACTTTTATACATGGGAACAATAAAGTGGCCTAATAAAAACATTTTAAGCGATATCTTTGTCAAAAATAGAGATAATTCATAGAAATTTTGTGGCATGAGTTCCACAATAGACCGGAAACAAAAAATAGAAAAATTTTGGAAAATGGGCTTGGCACAGCCTCTTTCTAGACAAAGGAATATACGAGATTTTTTAGCCTTTAACTCGACAAATAATTCAGATATTATGACGAAACTTGGTTTATACACTTTTATAACTTGTGTTAATAGACACGCAAAAATTTATTCAAATCGGTTTATGACCACGCCTACTTTTTAACAAAGATATTTCTGGAACACCCTTTGGGAATTTGTAACGTGACATCTTTGTAACTAGAAGTCATAAAGCAATGAAATGTTGCACAAAGAATAATATTCATATGCTTAGTTGGATGACTTATAAAAATGTTGAAAATGGGCGTGGCTACGCCCACTTTACGCAGCACTCGCTTTATTTAAAATACACCGTGTTTCCATCAAACGCAAACAAACAATGAAAGCATACAGCTAAGTATCTAATGTTCGATTCCACTCGAACTTAGGCTTCCTTACTTGTTGTTTATCATATCTTAATGCTGAATGAAGGAATCTCCATGTACTAGGTATTACTTGAGCTCTCAGCCGACATGCTGAGATTCAGTTGTGAAGATTATTTATGTGTCGTATTTTACTTCATATCTAAATAACTACAGATCAAAGGGAGGAGGCAACCACAGATTTGTGTTTGAGGTGGCACAATAAAATTGCATAAATATTAAACCTCTTCGTGACAGCTAAATAAATGTGCATGAAGAAAATTATGAATCATATTTTATAAAATATTCAGACACTTCGCTGTATCAAATTTTTACTTCATCGCTTGTATAAGAATAAATTGTAAACACTATATACAGGTCTATATAAGGCAGCCACATAAGTCTTGATTTGCGCGTGCCTGTTTTCCACCAAAGTTTACAAATATGAAAATCACAGCTTTTCTAAGTGGACTTACCTACATACATATATTATTTTCGCTCGTGAGCACAGAAATGGCATAACAACATGCAAACGAACTGTTGCAACAAGGATTTCCACATGACTTAGCCAATTTTATTCGTTTCAGATTTTAGAAAATTTCAAACTATTTTACTGCATGGTAGGTACTTACGATTATGAGATCGAACAGAATTTGTGGTAACTTACATGTAGGTATGTATGTTTGTAGGTTGAAATGTAGGAAAATGTCAACAGGTGGTTCGCAAATTTCTGTGTCTATGTTTTTTCGTGTACGAGAATATATGTATGTAGGTATGTACAAAATAAAGAACACAAGTTATTAATCAAAAGTCAGCTTGTCACTTTAGTGCAGAAGTTGGAAAATGAAGAATAACCAACTTTATTGAAGGTATTTTGTCAAAACTGATGTTGTGAAGGGAAATGGGAAGCTCAGGCACCTACATATATATGTATGCACTGCAGTTTTCTTTTGCTCTCAACCTTAAAAAAAGCTTCAGCTTGCTAAACAACTACATACTTGCTTGCTAAATTCCAACTCTGGTGCCAGCTATCAAAATTAAATTTTGTGAACGAGAAAAATAAATACATAAATAGGTTAATAAATTTTGCATAAAATACGTAAATAGAAACATATACAACTTTTCATATTGCCAAATAAAAAAAAAAACAATGTTAAACGAAACGAACTGAGTATTTAGTTATGCAATTTCAAGTGCTATGCACAATATCTTCATTCTTTTACTTTGCAACACTGCCGTTCAAGTCGATAAAGTGCTAAGCGCTTTCAACTCGACTCGCTTAGCCAACTGAACTAGCCTAGTTTTTGTTGCTTTCCATGTTATTCGCTAGGCTGGCTAGTGCTTTTTTCCAACTTGGTTACAAAAAAGGCAGTGCTTATTCCCTGCAGAAAATGAAACTAATCCATACACGCATGTATACACCAGTCGCTTGTGACAATAAAGTAGTCACAAAGCGCCACATTTCACATGACAAAATTGGTCCAATTAACATTGCGATGTCCTAGAACAGGACCATTACCAAACTGCTATTCATTTATTACTAAAATAATATGCCCGTATGAAAGGCATTAAGACAATGATTTTAGATAAGTATTACAAAATTTAAATAAAATAATTTAACAATAAGGAATGTACATACATATGAAAGTTGCACATGCTTATAGATGGTTTCTGAATTAGTTTGTTGTAGCTGGTTTATAGACAAGTTGGATGCGATCGAGAGATCGAACTTCTTGATAAGACCAGTTTAAAAACTAAGTTGCCGTAGCTACTTTTAGCTGTTATGCGGGCATGACGGGACTGGTCATCTTCTAGGACATCGCAGTGTTAATTGGACCAATTTTTTTTATATGAAATGTTTATAGTTTTGGACTAGTCTGTTCTGACTCTGTATGGCGATCGTCAAAACGAGCAATGATCGCGAAAAAGGAGCGATGGTCGTAGCAAAATACGATAGTATAGCTTCATGGCACTAGCCCAATAATTAAATACATGTGACAAGCTTGTCGCTAGTTGACTTTGGCAGAAATGTATCAAGTAGTCCAATAATTTTTGCAGGTTTATTACGCATTGACACAGATAATACATATGTACATAAGTATGTTGTAGGCATATGGAAGTCTATTAAAACACAAAATAAACGACAGAATAAATGTAGACATCGCGTGGAGAGGCCCTTACCATACAGAAAAATTCTTAATGTTTCCGCACAAGCGAAGTAAACTACATATCGCACCCTAAATCATAAAGTGACACTACTCAAAATTCAAAAATTTTCAGGAGAGCCAAAAATCTTTTTATTTTTTATAGGCGATGTGAAAGGCCACGTATAATAATTATTTTTTAGTTGAAAAGGACTCTGTTTGAAAAAATATTTTGGCAGTCGCTAGATATACGTATATTATGTGTACCGATTTATGGAAGAAACCCGATACCGAAAAATTTTGAGTTGTGTCAGTGTATGATTTAGGGTACGATCCCTGCAAGAACTGTGCAGGTCATTTTACCGGTCATATGACCGGCAGACATGACCAAAAGTTTTGGGATATTTCCTATCACATTCTTAAGGGCATCGGGAACTTTTGTGACCGTTTCATTCATCACGTTCCCGTATGTGTATTTTCAAATTCCATTTTATCCTTATCTATCTCATTGGTTTGGAACTTGGCTAGAAACACATACGAGTGCAAATGTGTTGGTAATATTATTTTTTGTAATAGTGTTAGTACTTTCGGTCACACAATTCTAGCAGGGATATGTACATATATGCACACCATGCATATGTTATTTAAATTCTTGGTATGAAACAGCTGGGTGGTATAGCATTCAAACAGTGTTGCAATTGCAGCAGACAGACATGGAGAAATATACAAAGTGGCAAGCAAAGTAATCGGATGCCGTCCATTCGCAGAGAATGACTACATATATATATATATACATACATACATATGTACATATATAGGCCCTGCACAGAAAATCAGTTTTGATAAATCCAACGTAGTAGAGAAAGTTCAAAAACCTTCGCTGGTCAAGTTCATTGCAGTCTGCCAATATTGAACCTGTGTATGTAGTACATACACTCAGAAAAAAACAGCGTTCTAAAACGCAGCACCAGCGGACTGCTTTTTAAACTTTTGCGTTCTTGCTACATTGTTCTTAAAACAGAAACACTTGTTCTTGAAAAATTACCATTCGTTATTAAACTGAGAACCCTGTGCATGAATTGTGAACAATTTTCTTGAAAAGAGCCCGGATCGGCTAAGCAGAGAGCAGCGCGCTCATCACACATATTATTTCGCTCTTCACACACTCTGCCTCTGTATGACAGCGTTGCCGTTTTCAATTCTTGCAATTATCTAAAACAATAATACAATACCCACAAAAATTTGCAATTCCCCACAAATAAACTAAGTATGTATTTTCAATTATTTTTTATATTATTTGTAAATATATACATATGTATGTGAATATAATATATATTTAAGTTAATTCAGTCACATATGAGGTATTCCATACTGTAAAATAGCGACCTCCGATTTTATTAAAATTTGAAAAACAAGGTAGTATTTGACGTTCAGTGTGCCAAAATATTTTTTGAGATTTTCCATATTTTAAATTTTTTTGACAGTTGAAGAATTGTAACAACTGTTCTAAGTTTCAATGTCTCTTAAATCAATAATTTTAGAAAAAAATCTTAAAAATTATATAAATTCATAAATAAAATTAAATGTGTAATTTTTGAAAATGCCGTTCCGTGAAAAAATCATTTAAAATTTATGAATATGATAGCAAATAGTACTCAGTGCCTTTAAATTATTTTTCAAAACTTCGCATATTTTTTCGTTTTATATTTATTTCATATTAAAATATAATATTTTTAACACATTAGAAAATAAGAAGGATAGTACCATTTTTTCTAAAAAATTTTATATAAGATTCAAGGTGTCTTAAAATTAAACTTAATTTTTTAAGGATTTGTTATTTAAGTTTCCCAAATAAAATTTTTCTTAATATTGAATTATCTCAACTCACACTAGAAGAAAACAAGTCATAAAGTAACTAAAAAGAAAATTACCCAAATCAAAGCGTACCCGAAAATTAACCGACGATAAAAAAATTTAACCAAAACGGCAATGCTGGTGCATGAAGCTCTCAGTTCTTAAATATCGTCCGTTGGTTAAACTGCTCGTTCGGTGTAGTGAAAAATAATAATAGGTAAAATGGAAAACAAAGTGGAGAATGTTCGCTTAGAAGTTTTTTTAAAATAAATAAATATGGAATCGGTCCTTCCATATTTAAGAAGTAAGTGAAAAATAAAGCCATGGGCTTAGAAGGGGTTTAATTTATACATATTTTTTCGCGTACGTATGTATGCAATGTGAGCGTCAAATGTATGTATGAATGTATGTAAAAATATATGTAACAATGTGTACTGACGCTTATTCTGCTCCATCCCAATAAACATTTTTATTAATTCTCAACTTAAGTTGTGTGTAGTTTCTGAAATCTAAATCGTCAGTTCTCAATTGCATGTCCACAGATGAAATCAGTATATCAAATGGCTTGTCTGCGTATCTGGCGATTTGACTTATACGCATTAAATTGCCATAAATAATCTCAAAAAATTTACTTCTTATTTTAATTAAATTTGTTTACCTACATACATAATAAAATTTTGAACCCAAAATGTGCATACATATATGTATTATTTAAATAAATTTAATTTTCCATTTAAATTGTGTGCAGGTACATGCTTGTTTACATATCAAATCAGATTAAAAATTCCTTAAATGTGAGCGGCGCTGCAAGTTTTTTGTCCTCAAGACTTTCTCAGCTCATAGTTAAGAAATTTGAGAACACATTTATTTTTTCAATGATAAAACATGCTGAAACTCAAGTTGAGAATTATAATTTTCTCGAACTTTTGAGACTTTTTCTTTCGACGTTTATTGGGATGTTTTGCGTTGGTAACTGGTTACAGGTATTTCGGCTGCGCGCGTTTTACCGCTAATAGCTGTGTTTTCTTTTATGCGCATAAATTTTGTATGAGCTGCTAAGTGTGGATAGAGATTTGCACTTAGCAGTTCATACAAGTGCAGATGTACATATGTACATACATATATGTATGTATGCGCGTAAAAGAAAACACAGCTAATATAGCGCTTCCAAAATAAAATAGCTGATGAAATTATGCGTTTTTGTTAGTGAATTTTTCCATATTGTCTGAGCAAAAATCAATTTTATTGGAAATTTACATACATATATTGTATTTTGTGGTATTTGTCAAATCGGTAATCGTAATATAAATAAAACATTTGATATTGAAAAGTACATATGTACATACATACATACATTCACTAGCAAAAACAAATAATTTCATGAGAAATTACATACATTGTACGAGTATACATATGCATAGGTAAAGTAATCATATTTATTTAATTCTTCAGCTGCGCAGGTCGCTTTTGAAAACTTGCACTATTCGAGAAGTGAAGACGTTAAAGAAGCAGTACAGCCTTTAGGATTGCGGGTAGAGTTTCGTGAAAAACTTTTCTTGGAAGAAAGAAGAAGTAAGTGAAATTTGGTGAAAAATTATTATAAAGCTCAATTTTTTTTAATAAAATCTTTATTTACAAAAATTGAAGATGAAACGCTATCGATGCCATCAAAGGCGATCGACTGGCTGCAGAAATTACCACTCGCAAAACGAGGCTTTCTTGAGAATCAACAATTGTAACCTTTTCGTTTTTTTGACGGTACTATATTTGAACCTAGTCGTCGCTGGTAAAACTGCGTTCAATAAAATTGTATACAAGTAATCTTGTGCATCTGTTGGAAAAAAAAAAATCATACAATATTATAGTATTAATGATGATTTTACAGTTCAATGATATAAACGAACCTGTATTAGTCAAAAATTTTGCTTTTCCAAATATCTGTTTGCAGAATTCATTATGAATATGGGCTTCATAAAATTTACCAACTTCTGCTTTAAAATAATCCCATTTTGAAAATAGAAAGTGATCATTTGATGGGTACAATATATCAAAGTCGATGTTAATGTGAAAAATATGTATATGTATTTATGTATGTATATTATAGTAAATGTAAAATGGGTTGCTTGAAACTCAAACTGGAGTTATAGGTACTTAACGTAGTATGGGGCAAATTGAAAAACGGGCCGCTCTATGCGCGCTCCGTAAAAATCTAAATGGATCAGACTTCTATGTTACGCTAAGTGTGCATAATCAAATGTGGTGGAACCCCATTGAACAAAAATTTTGAGTGAGTTTGTTCATGCTACGTTAAGTTCCTATAACTGTAATTTTTGATTACTTAAGAAATTAAAATAATTACCAAAGGAATTTGGAACAAAAGAATTATCAGGAATCTGGAATTAAAAATAGTTATGTATTGGAAAATCTTTGTAGTTCCAACATTGTTAACTTAACTAAAGAAGATTATTTTAGTAATATACAAACCACCATTGAAATTGATTTTGAAAGATGTGAAATATGTTATGAAATATTTTTTAAGAGAACTCGTTACAAAACTAATTATTATTTAGCTTCAAACGAAAAAAATATTGAGCTGTATAAGATCAAACATCTGCTATTTAATTGAAGTAAAACACTTTGAGCAACATTTACAATCCTACGAAGTTGGATCAGACAACCTTTATTTTAAAAATATTGTCGAATTTGTAACCCCACCGATGCATTTATATCCAATGAACAATGGAAAAATGTATTTTAGAATTAAGTCTTTTTGAGCCAAATAAAAATGTTATTTTCAGTAAAAAAAAAAAAAAAAATTGGTTGCGTTTTAAATATCTACAGCACAAATCGTGTTTGAAATGAACACAAAACGACCCCAAATCAACCACAAGGCGTTCTTAAAATGACCGTAAAATGTTCTGATCACAAGCACAAAGCGTGCTTTAAATGAATGCGAGACGTTCTCAAATCTAGCGTAAAATGGTCTTAAAATGACGGTAAAACGGTCTCAAATCAAGCACAAACCGTGCTTGAAATGAATGAAAGACGTTCTCTAATCAAGCGCAAACTGGTCTTAAAATGAAATTAAAACGATCTCAAATCAAGCACAGAGCGTTCTTAAAATGAGCCCGAAAATGTCCCTGTTCAAGTCGAAACAGTTCTTAAAAGTAGAACGGTGGTCTTGGCAAAAACGTTCTCAAACCAAGCACGTCGTTCACGAGTTAAGAAAAAACGTACTTACCATACTTTTGTCAACGGATGGGCTTGATTTTGGACTTGTTTTGTGTGTTTTAGAACGCTTTTTTTCTGAGTGTACAAACAATTTATATATATATATATGTACATGAGTCTGCATGTCCATAAGTACAGTCACATTTTAATTCAATTTTATTTTTAAGTACCCACCTACATACATACATATGTACATAGATTAGGGCTGAAAATATGTACATATGTATATTATAAACTTATTGAGTATTGTTATTGAAATCGGAAAATTAACTATACCACACAAACAACAAACCGCTTAATAAGCTTAACATTTATTTAAGCTTTCAAATATTGGTTCGTTAGAAAGGAATATTCATTTAGGAAATATGAGGTTATTAACTGCATAATTATATCGTAATTTAAGCATTGTTAAAATTATTTTGCCTAAAATAAAAATTCCGCCACCACAACTGTGTTGGCTTACAATAAATGGTTAAGTAGCTCTAAGCTTTTTATATACTTAATGTATGTAATTATTATTATTATTACCATAAAAGTACGCCCATCAACTCAATTCGGTAGATACTAATGGCCCGTTAGACTTTGTATGTCACAGCAATTTGTGGTTTACAGTAGATTTGTTCGCCTGCCACACGGCTTATGAGGGAATAAATTGAAGAGAATAATATCATGTTCAGACATAAAAATTAATTAAGTCAATTGGGGTTGATTGAACATATTTAGATTTGGTGTTCAGACATATTTAATTTACTTGGCCCATTTAACAGGTCGGCTCAAGATACATACACACATACACGCCGTGAGCTGAATATCAAACTCTCGTGACCTAAATGTCAAAATTGCAAGGAGGACGAAATAATTTGACATTCATCTCACAATTTTTACCAATCGTAAACACGAATGCATGTATAAAATAACCAGAAATAAAAACAAATTTGATAGGTGATGAAGAAGAACAAGAATGCAGCTGATCTGACGAACCAACCTGTTTAGTGGACACTGACGCTAATCACATTTCTCTTTTCATGACATTTCATTTTACTTATGAAACAAGCCTTTTAACAGGGTTGCATGCAGAATTGTTCTTCATTAACAACTCATTAATTTCTAATGAAGCATTAACTTGGTCAATTTTTGTATGGTAAATTGAGAATCATTGGGCTTGAAAATTCAATGAAGGCTCTTAATGTTCAATTAAGGTTGTGTCTGAACATAACATAACGCACACATAGGTAAGTGTTGCTAATATAGAGAAGAAGTGATTTCATATAGATGCATATTTAATAGAATCAAATATTTATTAAGAGGAACTAGAAAATTATTATTATTGGCCGAATTTTTTTGTAAGCGAGTTGGGAAAAAAACGCCAGCTAGATTAGCGAATAACGTGGAAACAACACCGAAATCATCGAAACTCTTTGTTTCGTGAGAGCGCTGAAAAATGCGCATTTTTTATAACATTTTCCATTGGTGCCACTGCGTAAAAAAGTGAAATTGGGTATTTTCAAATATTAATTGGGGGTATTTCATTATTTCTTGCAAATTAAAAATATTACGTGATTTTTGCTGCAAAATATGACATTGACTTTGCAATTATACTTTAGATTTGGTCTAAAAATAATCTTGAGTATTTTAGATCATGTATATTGGTTTATATGTTATTAAACCAGTTAATAAAATACACACCAATATTTCATTCAAATTTTGTTTCCAGGTTAAAAAGTAAAAAGATTTCGTGTTTTCATTGAATAACCAATTAATATAGCATTAATTTTAATGCAAATATTTTATCTATATAGTATGTCCTACTTCCCATATCTAAATATTTGTTACATATTTTTCATTAAAACCCCAAAATATGCAAATAATTCCATTTTAACCCCTTTTCAAACTTTAACTTACATTTTTAAATCACTTCTCGATTAATATAATAAGTAATAAAATAATTTCATTAATTGGTGGCAAATGTCGGAAATCCCGAATTTTTTCATAAATTTTGGCGGATTTGATCTTGTTTTTGGTATCAGCTGTTCCCCCTGATTCGTCAGTGTTTGAAAGTGAAAAGACAGTTCAGGTCCCCGTGAGAGCAGATAAATTTGAGGGTCTCGTATCTAGTTATCTTTGACCAAAACTAAACTAGTTGAGTTGGCTAAGCGAGCTGAGCTGAAAGCGCTTTGCACTTAGTCGACGTAAACAGCAGTGTTGGAAAGTAAAAAAAAAATTAAGCTATTTTGAATAGAACTTGAAACTGCATAATAAAATACTCGTTTCGTTACGTATTTTATGCAAAATTTATTAATATACTTTTTTTACTGTTCACAACATGTAATTTTCAGTTCCATATGAACTTAATTGGAGTTATGGCTAGACCACTCTTCAAAGCTAAAAGCTACATTTCTATGCCAAAGAAAATTACTCATTATCCAGGCTTTCTATTTGCGGGAGCAGTTAGTCAGAGAGTGTCCAAGGGCCTTTGGAGCTACACATGTACATACATGAATATTTAAGGCATATATTATACACTTTTCAGATAATAACCATTAAATTCCTTAAAACAGGAACACTTGTTCGATTCTCGGTGATGCCGCCTAGCAAAGAAGTCTAATGAAGAGATGTGGTGATCTCCGAAATATATTTATAACTTCTACCAAGAAATTAAGAAACATATATAGTTTTTTCAATCTCATATGAACGTTTCCAAACAATACTCTAGGTACTAAGACCACTTAGTACGTTTTTTTCGTTTTTTAGAATATCAAGTTTCTATTAAGTATCTTAATTTACATGCTGTAACAATTTGGTATCTATCGGGCAATGCAATCCTAAGTTATGAACAAAAGTGTACCTATAACACAATTTGAGATTTTTTATAGAATAAAAACATTCAGAGCTTCCCATGAAAGACGCAGTTTTAGACATAATACAGTATTGCGCGGAAGTGTCGATATTTGCTTTATTAAATCTTCAAGGCTACCTCCTAAAAAATATGGACAGTGTCACTATCAATTTATGCATGTTGGAAAAAAAAAAACAATTGATAAATAATGCCTCCCCTAAATTGAGTATATGAATTGTATTTTGACAGCCCAGCAGCCTCACTGCATGTGTGTGGTTGTTGTAGAACAAATTATTAAAAACTTAAAACCATTTTCGTTTTTTTAAGCTTTTAAAAGTGTAGTGTAGCCTATTAAACTTTTTTAAGCACTTAAGCTGTCTTACATTTATTACGCATTATTCATAACGAAATACATATTTTTGAACGATTTTTTGAACGCATAAAATTGAAAATTTTAATTCCAAAACTCCAGAGCGCTAATTGACCTGTCAAAACAATTCACATGTGTTTGTGGCACAGCAGAGAAAATTGGTTAAGGTCGTTATGAAATTCTTTCGTTTTTACATGTACATAAAGACGTGGGAAGTAAATAGCGCTCACTGACTGGGTGCGGTTATGGTCCGGCAAGGTAAGCAAGTACTTAAAAAAATTCATATTTTAATGCAACAATGCATAGGCTCGAAATTTCATGACACTCAAACGTGTGTGCCGTTTTGATTCTACTTTTTGCCCTTTATCTACAAACTATTGGCACACTTTCGTAACAAATCAAAATTTTAGTTTGAATTGGACTTAGAGTTGTAGTAACTGTATACATTATATACATATGTACATTTGACGAGTTTTTTTTTAGATATCCCTCCGGCACCGGAATATGAAAAAAGGATTTTTTAGAGTAATTAAACTGAAAAAAAAAAATTTAACTTTTCCAAAAACTGGATGGAGCTACACCGAAAACCGCGCAAATTCCCAGAATTTCAAGGTATGTTTAGATTTATTTATGAAAAAAGTTAGGATTTTGCACGAGAAAAAAAATGTATATCCATCCATACGAAGAATTAACTGCTTAATCGAATGGCGTATTCCGTTTTTTGGTACACTATCCAGGGAAGGTAATATCGCGGCCTAAAGTGATCATTTTCTTTTTTTTCTCATGAGTCTTCAACTTCTTGCCCTATACTCTTCCCGAAGGCGGACATTATTTTTTAATCAAATCACACGGTAGGCTGCGTTATTTAATCCGCTTTCCAGAAATGTATAGCTATTAAAAATCGAATAACATTTGGATGAGTTCATCAAGTTTAAATGAAGTAAAGTCGGGTATAAAAGGGTAACATAGGTACCTCAAAATTTCTTAAATTTTTTAACAATTTTGCTCTTGAAGGCGGTTTTTTTAGTTACTAGTGATTGTTTTATTTGGTTGGATAGCTCCACAAATGAAAAATTTGGGAATTTGCGCGGTTTTCGGTGTAGCTCCATCCAGTTTTTGGAAAAGTTAAATTTTTTTTCAGTTTACTTATTCTAAAACATCCTATTTTCATATTCCGGTGCCGGAGGGAGGATCTGAGAAGGTTTAAAGAATCCCATACAAAAAAAAAACTCATCTAATGTACATATATGTGTGTACAAGCACAAACCACAGCATCACATCATCAACGGCTTTAAACGCATTAAATCTAAATCCAACAGAGAAAAGCATGAGCACGTTGAGTTTCACGTTTCACGCACAATTCGTGCATGTATTGTTTCGCATGTGTGGCGAGGTATTATGTGGCAGCTTAATAGTTGTTGCAATCTGTTCAATGCATAATCGGAAATAGTGGCATGTAGAATGAGTATAGCGGTCGCCATAAATCAATTTCCTAAATTCATGTCGCAGGCATACAAAATCTCGAGCAATTTGATTTCAATAATAATTGCAACACTTAAACCGATCACTTGGGATATACATACATACATATGTATGTAGTCAGTTACACACAAAACTACACATAACGAACTTTAGAGGTAAATAAAACGAAACTGCTATAGCTAGTTGAATACCCTTAAAGCCCGTCTCCACATAACTTGATTCACCAGAGAAACATGTAGCAAAACATCTCGCTCAATAACCCGTCTCCACGTGGCTAATTGTGATTCAGTTTGACATTTCTCTTTCTTGTTCTTCTTAAATGTTTGTATGTTTGCTTATTTTTGCGTCTTTGTTTTGGTATGTGTGAGATTTCGATAGATTTTCGATACAAAATTGGAGAAGACATCGATATCATCGAGGTTGGCAAGATGATTCAGAATGAAACAGTGTTTCAATCTTCACTCGCTCTCAGAAATTTGTATGGAAATTGGCGAGTTTCGGCACTGGTTTCCGTGTCGAAACAAGATTGAGAGAGAAAATGCAGAAACATTACTCGTCTTCACAATTCTCCTACATATAAACTTCTATCTATCTATTTCTGCTCTTTTCTTTCCTCAATTTCTTTCCTACTTATTATTTCTTATTCTTTCTTATCCTTCTTATTACTTGACTTTGTGTTGTGCTCAAAAGCATGCAACAACAACCACACGGCAATTTTCCAACGACGATTGTGGACGCATTTTCCAACCAATTTTCATGAAAATTGGCGCAGTTCTATTTGAGAGCAATACCTTTCTAATGGTGTGCTTAGTTTTAAAATCGGTTCAGTAGTTTCGACGGAGAAAATGGAACAAAATTTATGTAAGCGTATTAATAATATAGATAACAGTGATTTAAATACGTGTGTATGTAGATTTTGGAAATTAAAATATATTTTCACCAAAGAATAATAATGCATTTTCTGAAGTTGATAACTATTGTTTGACTACTATAAAAAAGCAACTAACGAATTATGAATGTGTATTACCAACAATTTACCATTTCAGTAAAAACTTTCTTCTCAATAAAGACGCATTCAAATAAATATTGCAGGTGGTGGAAGGCCGGCTTCAGTATAATGCGCCCGCCATATTTATTTTCAACCCACTAAGAATGTTTCAATGAATCCTTCAAGAAAAGTTCTGCGAATGATAATTTTACTAGTTATAACACTCCCGACTACGCAAAATTACTGTAAATCTCTCCAGTTCTAACTCCAGAAAGGGAGTTCTGTTGGCTGAGGGTTACTTTTCAAAGCGCGGCGCAGTGCATAAGGGTGCTCTACGCAAAAATACTGTGTTATTAATGAATTATAAGTTTCCACAAGATTTCGTTTGCATTTTAGTGATCTATCGCCAAAAAAAAGAAGTGAAAAATTCCCGTGCCGGGTACATTGTTATTGAAATTTTCCCCTGTTTTTGTATACAATTTGCTTTTATGTAGTTCAAAATAATTCTATGAAAAACAGAAAAAAGGACAAGGCAAAGGTGTCTTTCACGCAAAATTAAGACTATTATTTTTTTTTAGACTCAAATTAAATTTACGCTTGTTTACTTAAAGTAAAAGGATTGCTATGCTCCCTTAAAAACTTTCTCTCGTTTATCAGATTCCTTTGCTCTTCTTCCTCCACTAACTAATATAGCTGCTATCGCAATAGAATCCATTATTTTATTATTTAAATAAATAATAATATAATAATACAATGGCGCTATTATAACTCTGACGAGTTTTATGGCCGAGCTTCTCTCCCAATTCGAGGTGTACTCCTTTTTGTTTTTTCCTACTAATTGGGTGGACCTACAGTTTTATGCCGGCTCCGAACGGCGAATGCATTTTTTGTGAGAAGCTTTTTTCATGGCAGAAATACTCTCGGAGGGTATGCCGCCCACTGCCGAGAGGTGACCGCTGCTCTTAAAAAACCCAATAATTGGATTTTTACTAATTAGAAAAATTTGTTTGGCTCGGACCGTGGTTTGAACCCGAGACCTCTGGCATAGCAGGCGAGCACTCTACCCACTGCACCACAGCGGCCAGCAGTAAAATAGTAGTAAAATAAACTAACGATGTATTTGCTTTTATCAAAAAGATAAGAAACGTCAGAAAATCCCGCTCAATTCCGCCAGCCAGATTTAGAAAGGTAGGCGCATACGTGAATTCAGAACTCTAATATTGTAATTGGTATAGTTTAATGTCAAAATAAGGTTTCCCCTTGGTTAAAATCTGTATTCGCTTGGGACTCGCCCATTCCTGTTGGCCATAGTGTGAATTTGCTTTGATTTTGACATTACACTGTACCTTTCTAAATAAAAAAGTAGTTTCTGAATTCGCCGCTGCGCCTACCTGTCTTGAATTTCGCATCAGTACTTGGCAATACTGATTCGAACACAGTTCACATATTTGGCTACACTGAGCCTTCGAACCAGTGTTGCCACTTTAGCTATTTTGTAGCTAGATTTAGCTATTACTTTCGACGTTTAGCTATTAGCTATTTTCTTTAGCTTATTTTTTAATCAGTTTAGCTATTTTAGCTATAATATTTTTTCTGTAATTTCCTCACTTTTGCACAAAATATTATGTTTTTTTGTTGATTAAAACTTTATAGAATGTACTTACTCGAAATACATACATATATACGGGCAAGATGTGAAGCAATTTTCAAAGCAATGTGAAGTCAATTTACAAGACAATATTTCTATACCGGGCATTGCAATATGTGTCAATTTCATTTTAAAAATTTCACACGATTCATTAAAAAAAATGTTTGGATTTATGCGATGCCACTGTGAGCGTTAAAATAGAATGCAAAATGGCCGTAAAACAGCCGAAATGGAATCTTATTGCCTTGCAGTACTCGTATACCCTTTTCTATCGATTGCTACAATGAAGTCATGTGTTCTCTAATCGTATCAAATTGCCAAATGAATTGCTTCACAGCTTGCCCGTATAGGCACGTCGGGCTAAGATTACCAAACAAAAACTGGTAGTCCGGCATGCCTACTTATTTATTTTAACGCTTATTGGTACATACCCTGCAGTCAAAAACTAGATGGCAGTTAACTATAATATTTAAGCAAATAGATTGACCATATTTTTCTTCACTAAATCAAAAAGAGTGGTAGTGGAAATTTGTTCCTCAAAATCATTAAAAAGCATTTCCACTACTACCAATAAATTAAATTGTAATTAAATATTTTTTCATAAATAGAATTTAGTGGTAGTGGAAATTAATTTTACGAAAAAAATACTAGGTACACTAGATGAAATTTTTTTTTTAATTTTAATAAAACTTTCACGTTATTCATGCTAGTGGAACGTATGTATATGTTCATGTATGTATGATCCGCTCTGGTAGAGTGTCTATTTTACTTTTATGTAAATTGTGATATTTTGATTTAGTGGAAAAAATTTCGACTACCTCTATGTGAATTAATGGTAGCGGAATTTTTAAAAGATCCACTCATCCAAAATTTACTGGAGCTAGAAAATAAGTATCGTTTTAAGTATGTAAATAATTATTTAGCTATTTTTGAAGAAAAATATTTTTGGCTATTAATGTTAGCTTTGAAAAAAATTGTTTAGCTATTTTTAGCTATTTTTATCTGTTAATCTAGCTATAAGCTCCAAAATATTCTGGCAACACTGCTTCGAACAGTCGGGGTTGCTGATGCCATTTTCGATGAATTCGGCGCCGTGGCTTTCGGCATTTCGGTGCCGCCGACGGCGTTGGTGATACACACTCAAGTTAGTTATGTAAGTATGTATGTACTTGCCTTTGCTATTTACTTGCCGCTTCTTCATTCTAGAGCACGGAACGATACCATTGTTTTGTGGTTTTCGAATGCAATGACTGGCTCTATGCGTTGAATAATGCGCATGCGTAGCTTCATGTTGCAGTTCTACGCTTCGCCGATGCAGCCGATTAAATGGTAGATAATCGTATATTTAGAGTGGTGTGGTATTCATGTATTATTTTCATAATATTTATATTGAAATTTTTCCATCACTGGTGTTGGCGCGAATGCGTACCTGTGGCATGTAATGGTTATAATCTGTCTACTCTTATCGATTGTCGAATATTTCGGTTGTGTTTTGTACTCATATATTTACTAAATTAACGCGATAATGTTAAATATGTTTTGAAAAGTTTTGGTGTTGAGGACGGTTATATTTCAAAGTGTCTTCTGGGTGGTATGAATGAAATCAATTTGAATCGATCAAAGTGTAAAGCGAAGTTTATTATATAAGTTTCAACGGAATATTTTATATGTATCGTCGCCCGGATAAATTAGTGTCGTATGTGAATTTTTGGCCGAATTGAGTTAATAATACAGTTATACTAAACTAATCAAGATCTTTCGAATGACGTTATCCGTTTTTTGCTATCTCCTTTAGTTTAAGAGATATTGAGCAGAATTTTTTCGTTTGTTCAAGGAGGCAAGCGATTTCGTCTAATTTCCAATGTGCTTTTAATTGCTGTCAATTATTTAATTTATTTACTTTTATGAGAAATCAAATACAATATTTAACTAATTTTAAAAATCTTTAATTTAGTTCAAATTGGGAACACATTTTGTCGTACGTCATACAAATTTCCTGCAAAAATGTTGCTAAAGGTAACATACGACAAAATTTTACTGAAGAAAATCCTTTATAAATTCCAAAATAATAAACAATATATAACAAAATTAAAATAATTTAAGAATTTTGTGGCCTAGTAGTGTTCTGCCAGACTTTGGAGAAAAACTAATCAGAAGTTTTGGAGAAATACAATTCCAAACTTCAAACCTGTTTTCCCAAAAGTCTTCAAATGCAACATACGACATTAATTTATCCGGGCGACGGTATGTGGTTTAATAACAAAAATTTCAACTTAATTTTGATAACAGCTAGCAAAACAAACAGATTTAATTTTTTTTATAGTAATCACAATAGTTGAGCGACAGATCAATGGCTTTTGAATAATTTCATCAGAAAATACATGGATTTATTTGCATTACATTTTTGAAGTTAACTTCTTAGGCGGCGATATAGAGTTTTTATGGAGAGTGTAATTTTAAAAAGGAAATAGCAGGTACACTTCCGTTGCACGGAAATAGCAAACAGGAAACAGGAAACAGCAAAAGATAAAAACGTTTACCCGGCTTTCCCCTGAATGTTTTGGACAATATTGGTATCAAATAAAAGGTATTGAACATGGCTTTTGCATGGAGAATTACTAGTTATGATTCCCAGGTCGGGTCCCCAGATATGGGTCAAAACGTGGACCCGGATGACCCCGGAATATTTCTGAGCAATATTGGTATCAAATGAAAGGTGCTGAGCACAGCTTTCATATAGAGATGTACTGATTATGAGTTCTAGGTCGGGTCCCCAAATATGGGTCATAATATGGACCCGGATAACCCCGTAATGTGATGTCATGTGATGTCATGATGTGATGCCATGATATGATGCCATGACGTGATGCGATGATATGATATAATGATGCGATGTCATGATGTGATGTCATGATGTGATGTCATGATGTGATATCATGAAGTGATGTCACGATGTGATGTCATGATGCGATGTCATGATGTGATGTCATGATGTGATGTCATGATGTGATATCATGAAGTGATGTCACGATGTGATGTCATGATGCGATGTCATGATGTGATGCTATGATATGATGTAATGACGTGATGCCATGGTATGATGTCATGATGTGATGTCATGATGTGATGTCACGATGTGATGTCATGATGTGATGCCATGATATGATGTCATGACGTGATGCCATGATATGATGTGATGATGTGATGTCATGATGTAATGCCATGATGTGATGTCATGATGTGATGTCATGTCATGTAATGATATAAATAAATAAAGGAAGTAGGTACACACTTTTAGGCGCGTCTGATATAAATTTAGAGATTTTTGGCGATCTCATTTAGCGATAGCGATTTTTAGAATCCGTGTCCTGTATGTATTTACGTATTTAATTTCATCATAGCCTAAAATTATGCAACATATTAACTAGTTGATATTTACAGGAGTGGGAATTAAGTCTAATTGTGTTTTTATATTTCTAATAAGTATATCCACTTATTACTAAGGTATACCCTCTTATGCAATTTTTTTGAAACCATAATCTTTATATTTGTATAGCATACGCCACTTCAACTTGAATTATTTAAACATGGCTTAAATAATTTCATAAAAATAACACAAAGTAACAAGCTTTGCATCATTTCAGATGTTTTCTTTATAATGCTTAATGTAAGAAGTTAACTTCTATCACGTGTACTGTGCTACACGCGGCTTTTGATGTGTAAACATCTTTGCTGTAGCTACGAGTAATTTCGAAAAACAGGTAAAGTTTACGCGTAAACATGTAAATGCGTAAACGAGTAAACATGTAAATGCGTAAACCGTAAATGACCTTGGCACTGTCAGTGGTAGGTAGGTAGCTACTAGCTAGGCATGTACTTACAAATGCTTGCATGCATAGTCGTGCAAATGCAAATATCAGCAACAACAGCAACGAAGCGAAGCGAAGTTGTTGTTGTTGTTGTTTTCTGTAACAATGCGACAAATAGGCAAAATAAAAAGGGCCAACCTGTGTGAACATGTATGGATATGCATCTGAGCAATATTGGTATCAAATGAAAGGTTTTGAGCAGGACTTCGATATGCAGCTCTTTTCATTGTGACTCCTAGGCCGGTTCTCCAGATATGGGTCAAAACGAGGACCCGGATGATCCTTGAATGTTTCTGAGCAAAATTGGTATGAAATGAAAGGTTCTGAGCAGGGATTCTACAGGGAGCTCTACTCTTTATGATTCCTAGTTCGGGTTCCGAGATATGGGCCAAAACGAGGACCCGGATGATCCTTGAATGTCTCTGAACAATATTGGTATCAGATGAAAGGTTTTAAGCAGGACTTCGATATGAAGCTCTTTTAATTGTGACCCCTAGGCCGGGTCTCCAGATATGGGTCAAAACGAGGACCAGCAAAATTGGTATGAAATGAAAGGTTCTGAGCAGGGATTCTATACGGAGCTCTACTCTTTATGATTCCTATGTCGGGTCCCGAGATATGGGTCAAAACGATGACCCTGATGATCCTGGAATGTTTCTGAGCAAAATTGGTATCAAATGAAAGGTTTTGAGCAGATCTTCTACACGGAGCTCTACTCTTTATGATTCCTATGTTGGGTCCCGAGATATGGGTCAAAACGATGACCCTGATGATCCTGGAATGTTTCTGAGCAAAATTGGTATCAAATGAAAGGTTTTGAGCAGATCTACACGGAGCTCTACTCTTTATGATTCCTATGTCGGGTCCCGAGATATGGGGAAATACGAGGACCTGGATGATCCATGAATGTTTCTGAGCAATATTGGTATCAAATGAAAGGTGTTGAGCAGGGATACTCCATTGATGTCTATTCTTTATGATGTCTAGGTCGGGTCCCGAGATATGGGCCAGAATGAGGACCGGATGATCCTTGAATGTTTCTGAGCAATATTGGTATCAAATAAAAGGTGTTGAGCAGGGCTTTCACATAGAGCTCTATTCATTTTATGAGTCCTAGGTCGGGTCCCCAAATATGGGTCAAAATGTGACCCCGGATTAAACCGGAATGTTTCTGAGCAATATTGGTATCAAATGAAAAGTGTTGAGCAGGACTTCTATACGGAGCTCTACTCTTTATGATTCCTAGGCCGGGTCTCCAGATATGGGTCAAACGTGGACTCTGATGATCTTGCATGTTTCTGAGTAATACAAAACAAAAGAAAATAAAAAATCAAAACTTAAAAACCAAAAACCAAAACAAACAAAAACAACAAAATAGTAGCAGTCACAATGACAACAAAAATTACAAAAACTATAGTCGCATTTTAATCCATAGAAAACCAGGAAAAAAAGGAATAAGGAAAAGGGAATAAATATCCGATTTCGAAACTGTTTACACATCAATGTTCATGAATACTCGTTATTCACGCTTTAATTTTTTTTTTATAGTTTCTTCAATTGTACTTGCAAAAGCAGAGTTTGTGGTTCTTATCAACAAAATGTTTTTTTTAAGTTTTTTCTACATTAACTTCAAAGTATTTTTTTTTCACGTAAAAGTAAACATTTATCATTCATTTGCAAACAATGATGAAGTGGTTTGCCTCATATTTACATACATATTGATTGCTTAATAAAATTAGTATTGATTTCGGTAAGTGATAAAAAATAAAATTTCGTGCTAGCCACTAAAAATTCAAATTATTATTATTTAAAAGAATATATTGCAGACAATAAGACCTGGTCGATAGCGAACAATGCCAGCACAATACGTTGCGAATTCAGTTATTAATTTTTTTTTTAATTTTTCTCAAAATACGTATTTACACGCCAACAGTTCCGAAGCGCTAAAATAATGCCGCACATGCGTTCAATAAATACGTACCTATACTTTAACAAGTCACTTTGGCCAAATGAAAGTAATAAAATGAAAATGAAAATAATAAAATGAAAATGAAAACAACCCAAAACAATTAAAAACGAAAGAGTGCAAATAAATAATAAAAAAAAACAAGCAAATTCTCACCGCAGACGATTTCTTGGCTTATAAAACATTTACGAAATTGCCTTTTCCGTGTATTTTTTTCACGAAACTTTAAATTTTCCTAGTGGCAATGAAGAAATAAAAAAAATCAAAGAGAAACAAACAAGCAAGGATGAATTGATTTGTGGAAATTCATTCAAGCCGAAAGGCCATTTTATACATTCGAACTTGCTCACTATTTCGCCCATAAATGCCGCAATGGCACCTGTGCTTGTTGGCGCATTTGGTGCAGTTGGGTTTGTGGTCAGCAAAACAAAGCCAATGAAAAAGTTTTGTACTTTGTAATTTTCTGCTGAAACTGTAGTGGCCAATTTCCGTGGTTATCCAGGTTTTTTCTCACACTCATTAATACACATTGGCTATCAAACAAAGAAATACTTTTGTGATTTATACTTGCTTTTTGGCTTTAACCCATATCGTCCTAATGTTCGATAAATCGAACAGCAAATTTCAACATTTTTTATTATTTTTTCTGATCTGTTTTTCAGAACCTAAACCCAAAATTTTGATGTAGTTTAATACTGTGGAATATTTTCTATAATTGAAAATAAATATTTAATTTTAAGCCCCCAGCTTTCTCTGAACGGGGCGTTTAAGAAAAACCCTTAATTTCAATATGATTTTGAAATTGCCAAAATATATAAAAAAATACCAATATTAAATAAAATTTAGTATACACCTCATTTGGAAAGAAAATAAAATTCAAGTTTTAATTTGAATTTTATTTGCAAAGTCAATAAAACGAACAGATCATATATTTAAAGTTAGCTGTTCGATTTATC
Organism: Urophora cardui; assembly: GCA_960531455.1. NCBI lineage: Eukaryota > Metazoa > Arthropoda > Insecta > Diptera > Tephritidae > Urophora > Urophora cardui. The sequence continues at coordinate 120,105,630 of OY482671.1, forward strand.
GAACGCTGGGCGTTACTCAGTGTTTTTTTTCTGAGGAGCATAGGCACTGTACGAGCAAACGGTATTGGTGGTGCATAATTAAAATCTGGAAGAAAACTGGAAAAATGCAATAATGACTTCTGTTTTGATACCCAGAACAGTATTTTGATTTGTCGTTGGCAGGATAATAGCGGAGTTGCACTTGCCACCTATTTCGAGCAGATCCTGCCAATGGTGTCTGTGAAAGAATGGAAGAAACAGAAAACCAACAATGAAGGGAAAACTCTTAAGCCCGGCCGTTATGTGAACTATAACTAGCCCCAGCTAATGCAGAATTACAATATAGGGATTGGCGCAGTAGATCTGAACGACAATGAAGCACAGAATTATTATATCGCAATGCGATCCAAAGAGTGGTATTGGCCTTTATGGATTTCGACTTTAAATTCAGATATCGTCAACGCATGGAAGCTTGACTGTTTCATTCGCCGTTATTTAAAATAAATATTCTCCCCCAACAAGATTTTAAGGTGCATATTGCACATTCTCTGCTAATGACAGCGGATGACGAATCCAAGGGCTCTGAGGATATGGAGGTCGCGGAAGGCGACAAAAGGGACGTAATGATCGACCTGGATTTTCAAAGGATGCTCATCTGAGAAATCTGCCGCGAATCAAGGGACAATATCTCGTAGTTAAAATCGAAAATAATAAGAAATGGATATACGAATTGTAAGACAAACCAAGTTCCTTTTTGTGCAAGAGATGCCATTTTTCACTTTATATCGATTGTTTTGAGTCATAGGTATCATTTAAAAAACCAACAGTAAATTAATTTTGACTTAAATATCTTATTTTTCTGTTTCACTTATCAAAAAATAAAATATGAACAAAAAAGGAACATACGTTTTCTTTTGTTCGCAGGAAGAAAAATCCAAAAAACTGTATACAGATAGGCCGAGCGTTCGATTTATCGAACAGATGATATCTCAAAAACTAAAATTTTAATAATTTTTTTTGATAACAGATTTGAATTCAGAGGCCCAAATTTACTTAAAGGTGAAAATTTCATTAAGATATGCTTCAAAAAAATTTGCTTAGGACGATATGGGTTAAAATGGGCCTGACTTAAGGTTCAGACATTGGTGACTTATAAGTATTTCAGTATCGTTAACCTGATTGTAATTTTATAGCTATCCATGTGAGCTGTTAGTGGTGCCGTAAATCTGTAAACAGCTGACACTTGTCGAGGCAGATCTTGGAAGGTAGGCGCATAGGCGAATTAAGAAATTTCCATGTATTTTGTTATTGTAATTGGTAGATTGTAATATCGAAATAATATTTCTCCTTCTTAAAATCTAAATTCGGTTGGGACTCGCACATTACTATTGGCCATGATGTGAATTCGCTTTGATTTTGATATTATAATCTACCTTTGTAAATAAAAAAAGAAGTTTCTGAATTCGCCTATGCGCCTACCTTCCTATATCCGCTTTCACAAGTGTCAGCTGTTTACGGATTTAGGGTTGCTAACCAAAATACAATTGGTCTGTAAGTTAACGATGCATATACAGAATTACGATAAGGCACCAATGACTAGTAACACAGCTTGTCGTAAGGTTGGTTGAATCAGCTGTATTATAAGGTTACAGATAAGTCACCAATGTCTGCACTCTTAAATAGCTTCCTAACAAATTATTAACAAATCTGTCACTTCATCTTCTCTGTACACTAAATAATTTGCTTGAGAAACTTGTAACAAAATAATCAGCACATAAAAATTTTACAAAATCAAATTTTGTGTTCATTTGTTTTGCCTCTTGAGCTTGTAAAACCAGTCAGCTATGAAACAACAAAGTCTCAATTACCTTAAATCACAAATATGGGTTTAATTGGATATTAGAAACCACTTAAGAATACTTGATAACAGTAACCTTGTCTATAAACAGTTTGTGTTAATGTTGTGGCAAGTATGAAAATTTGTGCATCTTCGTGCTTATTAGGCCGTGATGTATGTATTTGACTCCACTTGTAATGTTGAGATATAGATAGGTCAATTAGCTCTCTAACTTTACTGGTTTGAAGCTTTATATCTGAGACCTAAAATAACAATCGTTAAAATTACGAGATCAGACAATTTTCAGTTTTTCGATCAGCTCATAATTATTATGAGTGATTGATATTTTTTTCGATCTTGAATAACAATTACTTGATGATGGATATTTTTTCGATCAGTTCATAATTGTGGAAAAGCGAGTAAATACGTACATATACGGAATACTGAATAGGAATAGCGAATGAGAATCCGATAGAAATACGAATACCTAAAGGGAATACGGATACCGAATGGGAATACCGAACAGGAATACGAATACCGAAAAGGAATACGAATAGGAATAGAAATACTAATACCGAATATGAATATCGCATAAAATTGCGCATACGGAATATCGAATACGGTATACTGAATAATGAATATGGTACGAATACGGTGCACTAAATATGTAATAGGGTACAAATGCGGTGCAAACACGGCATACCTACAACCTAATACGGTACAAATACGTTACGAATACGGTATGCGGTATTCAGTATTCGGTATTCAGTATACGGCATTCAGTATACGGTATTCGGTTTGCGCAATTAGCATTCGATATTCATATTCGGTATTCGTTCATATTCGAATTTAACCGATTTTCCACAATTACGAGCTGATCGAAAAATATCCATCCGTGAAAAGTAAATTTAATTTTCTTTCGATTGGTGTCACCCCAAGGAAGATAGCTCACTGCGTCAAAGAGATGTACAGGATTAAGTGGAGCCATTGGCCAAATAACGGTAAATTGCCGATATCTAAAAAACCTTCCCATAGAATTAATAAAAAATGAACCAGATTTTCGGAATCAGCGACCGAGTTTACATATATGTAGGTAGGATAGTCACATCCAAAGTACAGACAAAAAATTTCATTTTGTGATCCAGTGTTATTATTGAAGATTGAAAGATTTTCCCATTGCTCCATAATTGTTATAAATTATGAGTGATTTTTATATTTAAGTATTTGTTATAATAATTATGGTCTCTGCTTTATATAGCTTTCAGTATTGTACTCTCGATCATGGAATCGCCCCACTAAGCAACTACTGCTACATTGCTTTTGGACATACATAAGCATATCAAAAACAAATTTGCACATTTTCAAATCCCTAATGTGCAGGTTGACGTGATTTTCTCAACATACTTTACACCAGGGCTGCTCAACGCTCTCGTATTGAAAGTAAAAATCTCAATACATCTACAAATTTTGTATATGCACTGAAAAATTTTTTTTCTCATTTTTTTAACAATTCCAATAAAATATTATTTTAGAATTTACGCCCTTATTTTACAAAACGCCGTGACTCGTTGCGTCGCAGTCACTCACGTCCACTCACTTTCACCTTCACCTAAAAGTTGGTATTTTATAAACTTTTACGTATTTTCGTTCGCTCCGTTGCATAGTCACGACGATTGTCAAACGCTTTCCGTAGCCTATTTACCACTTTTCTGGTTTTCTTCATTTCCTTAGTAATTTTTGGTGTGTTTTTTTTTTTAATCGAACTGTTTTATTGATTGGTTAACCCTGGAAAATTGGCAGCTTGCAACCCAATAAACATTTTTTTTTTTCATTTTCAATTTGAGGTTCATTTGAGGCACATTTTTAGTATGGGATTTCGGGCTGATTCTCAATTTGATAGATTTCATTTTCTCTAATTTCAAAGTTGGTACGAAAGGGAATGCAATCAATAGATGTATGTATGTATTACATATTTGCACTCTAGAGTACAGAAAAATTGAGGGATAGTGAGAGAGTTTGTGTTATGAGCGCAGAAATAGAATGGAATAAATAGATGTATGTATTAGAGCCCTAGATACCCGGGTATCGAGAAATTCGATCTGATCGTTTTTGTTTGAAGCCCGTTTGTTGTTCAAATGCCCGTACAAACATTCGAGCATTCGAGCTTACAAACAAAAAAAACGAAAAGTAACAAGTTCGACTTTTGCTGACGAAAAATAACAAGTTCGACTTTTGGCCGACGAAAAATAATAAAATCGACTTGAATCATAGGCACATACATATAAATTTTTTTTGATATCTGAGTGCTTATGGGAGTGCAAAGAAATTTTTATTTTCATATTTGAAGTGAAAATATGTATCTGTGCCTATGATTCGGAACAAAACAAAAACAATTGTGCTTTGAGTGCCTATGAGGTGAGCAGCCCTGCTTTACACTAAATTCCATTCAAATATGCCACAAGCGTTTATAATGTGTTTGCTTGTTGGATATCTGTAGGGTACAAAAACAACAAAATCACTCATATGATATCGTACACATGAACCGCTCCACTGTACGTAGTTAAGTAGTATGTAGATAGTATGCAAAATTTACTGCAATAAGCTGCAAATGCTCCAACAAAAGCCTTGCCGATTTTATCAACTCAACGTCACACCAGCAATCGGAACAGCAATATTCAAATTTCCAAGAGTAGGTACTTATGTAAATGTCAACAAAATACAAGGTGATGCTAAAGTTTCGATTTCAGCTGTAAAAGCGGGAGAATTATGAATTAACCCGCCGTTACTCGCGCGGGGTGTAAATTGCACCCCAACACTATTAATTACCGTCTTACATTTTTTTCTGGTTGTACCAGAGCCGCAATTTTTCCAATAGCTGAGTATATTTACACACTTTATTAGTAGGTTAGTGCTGGTTAGTTTCACTTTTACCGTTTAGCTAAACGGAGCATCTAAATTTCAATTGGGGTGTCTGTTGCACCCCGCGAGTAAACGCGTAAAAAAAGTGTTCAATATTTCATATATGCAATATCTGCAAGGATTGCACTACCTTGGAGTGAGTTACCGTTCTACTTCTTTTTATTAATAAATAACTTATGTTCATTATTATTACTTGCTAAGAAGGCGAAAATCAGTTAATTTTTCACTCAGTTAAGGGGTTTTAAAAAATGAAGTCTTATTTCTTAATTTTTTGTACCTTGTTTTATGTCTAAAAGTGTTCAATAAAAATCAATCCTTATTTATTAAAAACATATTATTTCGTATTTTCGTGACCTTATATACAACATGTATTAGTTATCGATCCGTAAGTTTTCACAATTCCAAGAAATAATACATTTTAGCTTGGGGTGTATATGAGTAACGGCGGGTTAAATTCAAATGTTCTGTGCGTTTCCGCCATCATGTGAATTGTCTTTTATGCGCCAGGTTGTAGGTATCAAAGCAAATACTGTTTGCTTACTACTCCATACACAAGTGCTGGCGCTGCTATAACAGCTGCACGCATACATAAAATAACAACAACAAAACAAAAGCAATAATGTCAAAGTAGCTAACACCAGTAAAATGATCACTTATCATCTAATAAGAAATTTATTACAGGCACTTTATCAATCTTACCAGCAAAGTTTATGCAACAAACTTCATACTCGTGCCAGAACGCCCGCTTACACACTTAACTTGTCACTGCAAAGTGGAGCTCACTCATACCAAGTTGGGTTGGTTGGGCATTTATTTGTTGGCTTGCTTGGCAGATGAATGTTTGATCTATTGTTGCAATGCAGTATAGCTAATACGTGCCGTAGACAAACAGTAAATCCAAAATGCGTTAGTTTAGAAAGTAGAGAGACCAGGTAGTACAGTTAAAAAAGTACTACTCAGAATTACTTAGGCATGATTCACAATTTGTTTTTAATTTTTTCTTAATAAATACAATTAAGTTGTATATTTTAAAACAATTATTTACGCATTATCATTCCCAGTATCAATTCCTGAAAACTTAAATTAGCGTCTTGAATGACAAGGGGTTTAAGCGTTCGAAGTACTCGTATATATTTATTAAGTGATAAGGCTTATGAAATAATGCCTGAAAATTCTAAAGAACATGAGTTGTAAGGACAAAGGCTGATTTCACTACCCGACAAAATTTAAAAAATTTTCATATACTCGACATTTGATACATGATTCCTATGCAGAATTTTCTGCTGATTCCAAATACGTAATCGGTTCCAAAGTAGAACAGTTTTCGAGATATTTTGAAATTTCATTTTTCGAGATAAGAAAGAAAAGTAGGATTACCAATTAGTCAATATATCCGCCATTACCGTCTCGATTTTTAGGTTATTTAATTTTGTTTTGAGGGGATGAAATACCCTTTCAAATAAAGTCATAATTAAAATCGACGTTAAATTGACGGAGTTATAGCGATCAAAATATTTTTTTTAAATGAAAATTGTCTGTTTTTTTCCGAAATTTATATACTTTTTTGTAATTTAAAAAAAAAAAATATTAAATATCATCCTGGTTTCACACTTTGAGTCAACAGCCTATTTCTTAGTGAACATTTTGGCACTTTCCGGACCATAATCCGTAGAAAAATTACAATGCTTTTTTTTCTTATCTCAAAAACTGAAATTTCAAAATATCTCGAAAACTGTTCTACTTTTGAACCATTTGATTACATATTTGGAATCAGCAGAAAATGCTACATAGGAATGATGTATCAAATGTCGAGGATATTTTTTTTTTTCTCGTGCTGTGTTTTCCCTTGTTGATGTCATCAAGCCATAAGGACAATTCTCTCTCTCTAAGACAGCGCTGCTCACCTCATAGGCACTCAAAGCACAATTGTTTTTGTTTTGTTCCGAATCATAGGCACAGATACATATTTTCACTTCAAATATGAAAATAAAATTTTCTTTGCACTCCCGTAAGCACTCAGATATGTATAAAAAAAATTTATATGAATGTGCCTATGATTCATATTGAATGTGCAGAGCAAAGGCACTTTGTATAGGAGCTCGAGCACTGCCGTAAGAAATCGAAATTTACAATAACAAATTTGTAATGAAAAAAAAAAAATTCAAAAAATGAAAGCACTGTAAAAAATTTGTATTCAAAAAATTTTCATATAAAAAATAAAATAAAATTTATGTATTTGATACTACCATTTGAAAATAAATTCTAAAATAACATTTTATTGGAATTCATAAAAAAATTTAAATGAGCAAGAAAATTTTTCAGTGCATATACAAAATTTGTAGATGTATTGAGTTTTGTACTTTCAATACGAAAGCGTTGAGCAGCCCTGCTCTAAGAGGAAGGCTTATTCCAAAGGCTTAATCGCCATTTGATAATTCCTTATACTAAGGGCTTATGTGGTGTATAAATACGTTATAATAAGGCTTCTATAAGGGATGATAAAAAGTCGTTTTTTAACCAACCATTTGCTTGCGTGTCAGTTGAAGCAGAACTGAATCCCTTTTTGTAAGCGGAAAACTTCTATGTTGTTTACTCAATACGCAATTTTTTTACGCTCACCACACATTTTGCCCATGATTGCTTATAAAACTCAATTCCCTCTCTCTCTCTCTCTCTCTATTTGAGATATGAGCGCATAACAGAAAATTAAATATTAAAATGTTTGGAACAGAGCGATTCGACGCATAACAGCAAGCAGCGTTCGCAACGTATTCCTTATTGCCAGTTTTTGGGGATTGAAGAGAAATACAGTCCAATAATTGCTTATATATATTTGGAGGCAACTACAGTTTATTCTGCCAATCTTACTAATCGTTTACGCCCCGCTCCAGCAGCATGAATGCAGAATGACATACATATAACTTGTAATAGAGTAATATACCAAGTAAAGACCCACGGCAGCTGTATTTAATACGTCCAATGAAAGGTATGTAGTTACAGCACCATTGACAATATACAAAGTAACAAAACTGCTTTATCCTTAATCGGAAGTGCAACATTGAAATAAGAACATACATACGTACATATGTAGCTGCATTCAAACTTTTTAGGTTATTTCAGGATTAATGCGGTCGTTGAAAAGAGGACGAAAAGCAAACGGCGCTAAGCGCAACGACTATTGAAATATAGTCCTGCAGCTAAGTGCATAATAGCGACTGAATTTTGTATAAGCCATTCATAAGTTTAACTTGAAGCAATGAAAAGAAATAGACAAACGGAAATAAAAAATCAAAAAAGCTAAAGCAAAGTAAAGCGAAGCGAAGTGAAGAGGAAGAGAGTTTACTATGAAAGCTTAAAAGTATCTACGCTTCACATAAACGTTTTGAAATTCCGTAAAACGGTTTTAAGCAACGAGAAGAAAATAAGTTAGATATTGAGCAGCAAGCAGAAGCAGGAGTGTAAAAATAGTAGCGAAACTGGCAAAAGTACATAAAACAGTCGTGCAGCAACTTGGCAAATCTTATATTTTATGCATGTCTTCATTAGGCAACTGCGAAATGTACGATCGATTGGAGCATAAGGGAAAACATATACGGCAATTCGCTTTTGCGCCAAATAACCTTAACGTTATTCCCATATTTACAGAATCTATCTGGCACACTTTCAACCACATATACCTATATGTATACATATATGTAATATATAATAATTAGGGCATGGAAATCTATGCAAATACATGTTTTTCTTAGATTTAGGTAGAGCAAAATAAATAAACAATCTTTGCGAATCGTGAAATTGTCTTAAAAATGGCATTCAAATGTTTTTGCATATTTTGCATATTTTGGTCATATATGCATATTTTTACATATTTTCCGTTGTTTGCATTTTTTTATTACATACTTCGCATTATATTGCCTATTTTTGTAATTTGCACATGCTCCTATTACCTCCGTGGATGTAGAACGTTCGTTTTCTATGTATAAGAGCTTTTTTCGACCGAATCGGCAAAGTTTTCTTTTTGAGAATATGAAAAAATATTTCATTGTGTACGCTAATGAATCGTTAAATAAGGATTAACCTTTACAAATTATGAAATGTTCAAGACTGAATTTATGTACATATCTATAAAACATACATACATATTGCTAGCTTAGAGTGCAAATTGTGTAAGTCCTTTTTTCAAACATTGTAGGAGAGACAAAAAACAAAAAATTAACAAATTTCGAAAAGAAAAAAAAAAAAATTTCTGTTCATGTAAATATTTTGGACTTACACAATTTTCTTCGATTTTTGGACTTACACAATTTGCGTATCGCTGAATAACAACGATTAGAAATATGACAAGTATCACAGACTTGTTTAGCGTGGTGCGTATTTGATTTTTCTAGCGTTCTACATAAAAATACAGTTTTTCATAAAAAGTGGACTTACACAGTTTGCACTCTAAGTTTACGATATGTATAAACGTACAACGTAAGAGCAAAATTTAATTAAAAAATGTTTGTACCTAATTTATTTAACTATTGTAACTTCAATAAACATGAATTATCTGAAGTTGAAAAAATTTGAATTAATGCATTTTTTTTTTGATTTTTCATGCATATTTCTCAGTTTTTGTTGCATTTTTTATGCGCATATTTTTTATTTTTTAGTACATGAAATTCCATGCCCTAATAATAATTCAATGTCGTTATTATAACTCTGACGAGTTTTATGGCCGAGCTTCTCTCCCAATTCGAGATGTGCTCCTTTTTGTTTTTCCTACTAAGTGGGTGGGCCTACAGTTTTATGCCGGCTCCTAACGGCGGGGGTATTTTTTGTGAGAAGCTTTTTCATGGCAGAAATACACTCGGAGGGTATGCGCCCACTGCCGAGAGGTGACCGCTGCTCTTAAAAAAACCCAATAATTGGATTTTTACTAATTTGAAATTTTTTTTGGTGTCTGCTCGGACTGGGGGTTGAACCCGACACCTCTGGCATAGCAGTGAGCACTCTACCCACTGCACCACAGCGACCACCATGCAGATATGTACACAATAAATTGACTGATAACTGCAAATGGTAACACTTGTCTTCTCGCCAACTTCATTGCATTTTGTGCCGAATTGAGTTTTTATGCAGCACAAAAGTAAAGTTTAGCAATTTGTGTTTAAACTGAATTCATTGCAAATGCAGAGAAGGAAAAGACAATTAAAGTGAAGCAAGTTTTGACCGTGATCAACTTAGGGATGATCAGAACGATTCCGTTGCATGCCGTACAATTGTCTTTAGGGTACATTGTCAACAATCGCTTGGCGAAGTGTTATACCATGTCTCCACATAACGTGTTTCCCTCTTTTTTTCTGCATTTTCTCTCTCAATCTTGTTTCGACACGGAAACCAGTGCCGAAACTCGCCAATTTCCATACAAATTTCTGAGAGCGAGTAAAGATTGAAACACTGTTTCATTCTGAATCATCTTGCCAACCTCGATGATATCGATGTCTTCTCTAATTTTGTATCGAAAATCTATCGAAATCTCACACAGACCAAAACAAAGACGCTAAAATAAGCAAACATACAAACATTTAAGAAGAACAAGAAAGAGAAATGTCAAACTGAATCACGATTAGCCACGTGGAGACGGGTTATTGAGCGAGATGTTTTGCTACATATTTCTCTGGTGAATCAAGTTATGTGGAGACGGGCTTTTAAGGTGTGAAGACGACATCCTGCAAAATGCACTCTGCTAAAGTAGGTGTATGGAACTTGCAGTGAACCAGTTTCAAACTAGAATAACACTGTGGAACAAATTCAGGTCAACAAAAGTTAACTCGGTTCTGAAAGTTAGGGGTGAAAATAGAGGCTAAATTAGAAGACCCGTATCGCGGCGTTTGTTTAGGTTAGTTCGAATTTGTTTTTAATCGACCTTTGAACTTTGCAGGCAAATGCCGATTTTCAGCATATTGTTTGTATGGTTTTTTCGCTATAACTCGTCAACTAATTAAGATTTTTAAATTGAGAAAATTAAATTTCCTATACATGGGTGCTATAACATTTTTCTCTACCTCTTATAGTTTCTGAAATATTGATGATTCTATTTGAATTTTTCGATTTTTTAAAGAAAAAAATGACTTTGTCAGGCAATATCTTTAAAACAAATATTTCCACCTTCGGTTTTACTCCTTTACGTGAAGCTACATTCAATTAGCAAAAAAATAAGCTATCAACGAAGAAAATCCATGGTAAAATGGAAAAGTTATAGGCGATCAAGTAAATACAGCCAAGCCGCGCAATCGGCATTTGCCTGCAAAGTTCAAAGGTCGATTATAAACAAATTCGAACTAACCTAAGCAAACGCCGCGATACGGGTCTTCTAATTTAGCCTCTATTTTCACCCCTAACTTTCAGAACCGAGTTAACTTTTGTTGACCTGAATTTGTTCCACAGTGTAATACCAGTTTGCAGTAAACTGTCAACTACTTGCCCGAGTGTACATTTCCCATGTAAACAACTGGTATTTCTCCTGTGTTAAAGTCCTACGAAATAGCAATTGTTACCCTCTGCATAAGCTCATACCAGTTAGATACCAGTCGAACGCATACCCAAAAAATTTTAGTTCACATACACAATTGAAGTAAATACAGTTCAAGTATCGCATTTGACGTGATCAACACAAGTGTTGCGATGGTACAGTGTAAGGCTGGAATCGGGCAGGTCGCAGGTTCGATGTCAAGGTGACCGTTTTTTTTCTTTTAATTTATTGTTTCTTAATAAAAATGTGAAAAATAGTTAAGAAGTAAAATAAATAAATAAAAATCAAAAAACCTGGGGGATTGAAAAAATAAAATTAGTCAACTAGTACTTTCCTAGAATTTATTCACACAAAGAGCAATATTTCATTACATATAAATGAAGATGAAAATGAAAAACTCTTTATAGCAAGTGCTTCACTAATCGTCTGAGAATTGCAGAAATATTCAAAGTCGTCGTGAAATTAACGAACGAAGGAAACACATCGAATTTGTCGTTTTCATACCAGTTGAACAACTAATAGAACGCAAATTAGTTGGTTCTTCTCCATCTCCTAACAGTTGATCAGCTAAGTAGTATACTTTCATAATAGTTCACGTTTTCGCTGCAGGAGATTTCTGTTGCCATCTTCTTCTTGTTGTCTATACGAAAGCAAAGCCTGACATCACCAGCACACACGAAAACAAGTAAGGAAGCCTAAGTTCGAGTGGAATCGAACATTAGATACTCAGCTGTATGCTTTCATTGTTTGTTTGCGTTTGATGAAAACACGGTGTATTTTATATAAAGCGAGTGCTGCATAAAGTAGGCGTAGCCACGCCCATTTTCAACATGTTTATCAGTCATCCAACTAAGCATATGAATATTATTCTTTGTGCAAAATTTCATTCCTTTATGACTTCTAATTAAAAAGATGTCACGTTACAAATTCCCAAAGGGTGTTCCAGAAATATGTTTGTTAAAAAGCAGGCGTGGTCATAAACCGATTTGAATAAATTTTTGCGTGTCTATTAGCACAAGTTATAAAAGTGTATAAACCAAGTTTCGTCTTAATGTCTCAATTATTTTTCGAGTTATGGGCTCCGAAATTTCGTATATTCCTTTGTCTAAAAAGAGGCGGTGCCACGCCCATTTTCCAAATTTTTCTATTTTTTGTTTGCGGTCTATTGTGGAACTCATGCCACAAAATTTCAATGAATTATCTTTATATTTGACAAAGATATCGCTTAAAATATTTTTATTAGGCCCCTTTATAGTTCCCATATATAAAAGTGGGCGTGGTCGCCAACTGATTTCGCTAAAATTTTGAACATGTATTACCACAACTAATAAAAGTGTACACACCAAGTTTCGTCATTATATTTAAATTATTTGTCGAGTTATGGGCTCAGAAATCTCGTACATTCCTGCTTCTAAAAAGAGGCGGTGCCACGCCCATTTTCCAAAATTTTTATGCTTTTCGTTTTATGTCCGCAGTTGGACTCCTGCCATAAAATTTCAATGATATACCTTCATATTTGACAGAGATACCGCTTAAAATGTTTTTATTAGGCCACTTTATAATACCCATATATAAAATTGGGCGTGGATGTTAACCGATTTTGGCAATTTTTAGTCCACACATTTGCCTAAGTAAGTATATCACGCCTACCAAATTTCATCGATATATCTTCAACGGTTTCTGAGTTATGACATATAAAACTTTCAATGTTTGGCCCTTAATAAGTAGGCGTGGCACCGCCCATTTTCCAAAATCTCACCAAATTTCTTCATAAGGGCCTGAGCTCCACACGTGGGTGAAATTTTATCACTCTAGCTCTATTAGTGACTGACATACAAAATTTCCGATTTTTACTATATAGGGGAAGTGGGCGTGGTCATGATCCGATTTTGCCCATTTTCAATACCATCCGTTCCAGTCTTGATACCAACTTGCATTCCAAATTTCATTAAAATATTTCAATTTTTGCGCGAGTTATCGTGCGTACAGACAGACAGACGGACAGACGGACGGACATGGCTCAATCGATTTCTTTTTTCACCCTGATCAATTTGATATATATAAGTCAATATCTATCTCGATTATTTTATGGTGTTACAATCCACCGTTATGTGATTAAAACTATAATACTCTGTGTACTAGTACAGCTGAGTATAAATATAATGGAAAATGCACACCATAAAGAACCACGGATGCAGAGTTTTCAAACTTTTTTAGGAAATACGACATACTTTCATACATAAATATAACTATACATATACATATTTAATAAGCATGAATACATTTAGTAAGTGAATATTTAATAGCTTGCACCTGCTGCATAGCTACACATTTCGACGAATAGCCAGAGAAAATGGATTTTTGAATATTCCAAATATGTAATGGCCGGCAGTTGCGATACTTAAAAAGTACTAGCCGTACGGAGAAATATTGCTAGGATACTTATAAACACTTTGTTTGCCTTTCCTTGGCGTATGTGTCTGTGTGTGCAGCTAAATGTTTATCTTAGTAAAAATTAATAATTATTTCTCTTAAATACGTTATACTTTTAACAGTCAATTAAATTTTATTGTTGACTAAATTTTACGCTGTGCTATTCATCATGTTATTTGTGTTAAGACCAAGACTGCTCAACGAAATGAACAAAATAATTTTGTTTCAAAAAATATCAATAAAAATTATCCAAAAATTAATTTTTTTCATAGAAAACGAAATTATTGAAATTTAATTTTTTCGTTTAAAGTTGAAACAATGTTTTTTTTTAAATAATTATTTTGATAATTATCAAAACAAAAAAAATTTTGTTAATTTTTTTTGATAACAGTTGAAACGAAATGGATTTTGTTATGCTTTTTACGTTTATAAAATCGAAAATTTCAACAGAAACAAAATTTTTTTTGTTTATTGTTATAAATAACGTTATTTTGCAGCCTTGGTTAAAACGTCTTTGCTAAACCACTTCAGACAATAGAGAAGAGGAGGTAAATTTCATTATATTGTTTTTTTTTTTATACTCAGCTGTACTAGTACACAGAGTATTATAGTTTTAATCACATAACGGTGGATTGTAACAGAATGAAATAATCGAGATAGATATAGACTTATATATATCAAAATGATCAGGGTGAAAAGAGAAATCGATTGAGCCATGTCCGTCCGTCCGTCCGTCCGTCCGTCCGTCTGTCCGTCTGTCCGTCCGTCCGTCTGTAAACACTCTAACTCGCGCAAAAATTGAGATATTTTGATGAAATTTGAAATGCAAGTTGGTATCGACACTGGGACGGTTGGTATTGAAAATGGGCGAAATCGGACCATGACCACGCCCACTCTTCCCATATAGAAAAAATCGGAAATTTGGTATCTCAGCCACTAATATAGCTAGAGTGATGAAATTTTACCCACATGTTAAGCTCAGGCCCCTAAGAAGAAATTTGATAGAATTTTGGAAAATGGGCGGTGCCACGCCCACTTATTAAGGAGCAAACATTGAAAGCTTTATGAGCCATAACTCAGAAACTGTATAAGATATATCGATGAAATTTGGTACGCGTGATATACTTACCTAGGCAAATATTTGGACGAAAAATTGTCAAAATCGGTTGACGGCCACGCCCACTTTTATATATGGGTATTATAAAGTGACCTAATAAAAACATTTTAAGCGATATCTCTGTCAAATATAAAGATATATCATTGAAATTTTATATCAGGAGTCCACCTGCGGACATACAACGAAAAACACAAAAATTTTGGAAAATGGGCGTGGCACCGCCTCTTTTTAGAAGCTGGAATATACGAGATTTCTGAGCCCATAACTCGACAAATAATTGATATATAATGACGAAACTTGCTGTGTACACTTTTATTACTTGCGGTAATACATGTTGAAAATTTTAGCGAAATCGGTTGACGGCCACGCCCACTTTTATATATGGGTATTATAAAGTGACCTAATAAAAACATTTTAAGCGATATCTTTGTCAAATATAAAGATATATCATTGAAATTTTATGGCAGGAGTCCAACTGTGGACATAAAACGAAAAGCATAAAAATTTTGGAAAATGGGCGTGGCACCGCCTCTTTTAAGAAGCAGGAATATACGAGATTTCTGAGCCCATAACTCGACAAATAATTGAGATATTATAACGAAACTTGGTTTATACACTCTTATAACTTGTGTTAATAGACACGCAAAAATTTATTGAAATCGGTTTATGACCACGCCTACTTTTTAACAAAGATATTTCTAGAACACCCTTTGGGAATTTGTAACGTGACATCTTTGTAACTAGCAGTCATAAAGGAATGAAATTTTGCACAAAGAATAATATTCATATGCTTAGTTGGATGACTGATAAAAATTTTGAAAATGGGCGCGGCTACGCCCACTTTATGCAGCACTTGCTTTATATAAAGTACCTACACCGTGTTTCCATCAAACGCAAACAAACAATGAAAGCATACAGCTGAGTATCTAATGTTCGATTCCACTCGAACTTAGGCTTCCTTACTTGTTCTTAATTGATATACACTCAATCGTAACGATTACTTTAATTTTAGGTGTGTTTTTATACTCAGCTGTACTAGTACACAGAGTATTATAGTTTTGATTTCCTAACGGTGGATTGTAACAGAATGAAATAATCGAGATAGATATAGACTTATATATATCAAAATGATCAGGGTGAAAAGAGAAATCGATTGAGCCATGTCCGTCCGTCTGTCCGTCTGTGCGCACGATAACTCGCGCAAACATTGAAATATTTTGATGAAATTTGAAATGTAAGTTGGTATCAAGACCGGAATGGATGGTATTAAAAATGGGCGAAATCGGACCATGACCACGCCCACCTCCCCTATATAGTAAAAATCGGAAATTTTGTATCTCAGTCACTAATAGAGCTAGAGTGATAAAATTTCACACACGTATTGAGCTCAGGCCCTTATGAAGAAATATGGTGAAATTCTGAAAAATGGGCGGTGCCACGCCCACTTATTAAGGGGCAAACATTGAAAGTTTTATGAGTGATAACTCAGAAACCGTTGAAGATATATCAATGAAATTTGGTAGGCGTGATATACTTACTTAGGCAAATGTTTGAACGAAAAATTGCCAAAATCGGTTGACGACCACGCCCACTTTTATATATGGAAGGTGTCCAACTATAGACATAAAACAAAAAATACAAAAATTTTGGAAAATGGGCGTGGCACCGCCACCTTTTAGAAGCAGGAATATACGAGATTTCTGAGCCCATAACTCGACAAATAATCGATATATTATGACGAAACTTGGTGTATACACTTTCACTATTCGTAGTAATACATATTCAAAATTTTAGCGAAATCGGTTGACGACCACGCCCACTTTTATATATGGGTATCATAAAGTGGCCCAATAAAAACATTTTAAGCGATATCTTTGTCAAATATAAAGATAATTCATTGAAATTTTGTGACATGAGTTCTACAATAGATCGGAAACAAAAAATAGAAAAATTTCGGAAAATGGGCGTGGCACGGCCTCTTTTCAGACAAAGGAATCAACGAGATTTCGGAGCCCATAACTCGACAAATAATTGAAATATTATGACGAAACTTGGTTTATACACTTTTATAACTTGTGTTAATAGACACGCAAAATCGGTTTATGACCACGCCTACTTTTTAACAAAGATATTTCTGGAACACCCTTTGGGAATTTGTAACGTGACACCTTTGTAACTCATAAAGGGATGAAATTTTGCACAAGGAATAATATTCATAAGCTTAGTTGGATGACTGATAAAAATTTAGAAAATGGGCGTGGCTACGCCCACTTTATGCAGCACTCGCTTTATATAAAGTACACCGTGTTTCCATCAAACGCAAACAAACAATGAAAGCATACAGCTGAGTATCTAATGTTCGACTCCACTCGAACTTAGGCTTCCTTACTTGTTTTTTTTTACATTTTTAGATGAAGAGCTTGTGGTGTGATTTATTTGCACATGTAAATTTCGAGAATCAAATAGATTGATCTATTGAATTTGGCTTGCGGTTATGTGACCACACAAACAAACATACATACATACATACATAAATACATATGACCCTACTATGAAATAGTTTCAAGCTTTAAAACAGAGAAAGAAAATGAACAAAAGAAACAAAAGGAAAAACTAAAAGCAAATAAAATTCATCTGTACGTCTGTAAATGGTAACCGAGTCAACAAACCAAATAGTAATGGTTCATTTGTGTTTTTTCTCATTCTATGTATCTCCTAAATTGTATGACGTGCTCAAGCCCACAGGAACTGACATCAACGTCAGTGAGGTATTCTCCAAATTCTAATGTGAGCTGCTATTGTGTGGCAGGCACTAACTCAAATTCATAAATATATATGTAAATTTCAACCCAAAATACACTGTTAAGGACATAGCATTTTAAATATCATATTTCAATTGAATTCTCTACACTATTTCCAGATGGATTTTAGAAAGCTTCAACTGGATTTTAGAAACGACAATTGGATTTTAGAAAAACAGAAATGGATTTTAGAAAGGGGAAATTGGATTTTAGAAAGGGAAAATTGGATTTTAGAAAACGTAAATTGGATTTTAGAAAACGTAAATTGGATTTTCGAAAGCGTGAATTGGATTTCAGAATGTGTGTATAAAGTAAATTTTACACATGAAAGTATAATGTACATTAAGGTGGAGTGAAAACATATAGATTTTTTTTTTTGAACGTACCCGCAATGAAAAGTTGCCTTTAGACGAGTTAATGAACTCCACAAAATTTTATGGCTATAGGATGACGTTTTGAACTGCCCCCAGCCCCGCAAAGTTGAAAGCAATAAGCACGATCTTGTACAAATATGAAATTTTCAGAATTATAAAATCAAAAAACGAAGTATGAGGATTGATAAACATAACTAATCTGAGTATTAAAGTGATTTTTTTTTTGAAACAACAACAACAACAAAGGTTATTAAAGCTCAAAGTTTATATTATGCATTTTTTAAATTGCAATTACATACTTAAAAATTACTGAACCGATTTCGAATGTTTTTATACAGTTCAATAGGTATTTTGATTCCCTTTAATTTGATATACATTTTATATATGAAAATTAAGGGGGTAAAAGGGGGTTAGACCCCCCAGGGGGGAGAGTGGTATGGAACCCACTGGCAAAGCATTTGTTTTATTTCGTGTTCTGATCGACATCGACAACTTTTTCAAAACAACTATCCTCAAATGCCATTCTGACCGACAATTTGCGTTTTCGCTCTGTTTTCGTTGTTCATCACGTTCATTCGTTGAAACATCACAATCCACATAATCTAGTTATTGAGTTCCCTGCAGGGTATTTACTTATGTGTATGTATGTATGTACACATAATATGTATGTATGTCCATTTGTAAATATCTTTGCATGTTGAATTTTGCTTAAAAACTAGTTTCAGCAAAATAAGCAACTGTAAGCAAAAGTTTACTACTCAACTAATTGCTGGAAGTAAAAGCAACCCTCTCAAATTGAGTTGCTTGGCTTAACTATACAAGCAAACACGACTCAGCTGAAAACTGAAGCGAATGATTCGTGTTTTCGTTTTTGGCTCGGCTGAATTCAGCAATAAGCAAAAAACATCGGCTATTGCTGTTTTGCAGCAAGCAAATTCAAACCCTGGTTCTATCATTTTTACACCTACGAATAATTTTATTTTCGCAACGCCTAACTGTCACGTCTGACAATAATTCAAAAGTTTAGCTTTTTTCTTTTCTCCATTTCTTGCTTTTCCAGTAATGTGCATCGTGGAAAGCACAACGTTTAGGCGTTTGAAATCCAGCCGTTTTCTTTCTATGCCACCAACTGAGTCGCAGGCAGCGTGATAATTCGCACCAAAGTGAATGTATAAGAACTGCGAACATTCTTCAATACAATCTATAAAATTTTAGTAGATATACATATGTATATATATATATGTATATTTGCAAATAGTTTAAATAATACAAAGCTATCCACCAGGGACCGTAATCATTATGAGTTTTATAATAAAAATCGCCATTTAATCATTATATGTTGAGTTTTTTTATATTTCATCAAAAATAATCATTATTTTTTGAGTTTTATTTTTTTTGATCAGAAATAACACTTATTCCTTGAGCGATATTTAATCTTTCAGAAATAATCATTATTGTGTGAGTTTTATTTTTTTGATCAAAAATTTCACTCATTCACGAAGTTATATCGATGGGAATTTTTTAGTAATTATGTTCCAGAGCACTTCAGAGAAAATTTGAGTTTTTCGACCTAAGCAAAAAAATAAAACTCAAAAAATAATGATTATTTCTGAGCGATAAATATATCACTCAAGGAATAAGTTTTATTTTTGATCAAAAAAAATAAAACTAAAAAAATAATGATTATTTTTGATTTTTATGGATATCGCTTAAAATTTTTCGATCATAGTGGATTCGGATAGTGCTCTTTCAGACATGCACACATACAAACTCAATACTCTTCTACGATGTTTGCAAGTATTTGATTTTTTTCACTGAAAATATAACGAATAATGATTATTATGGGTCCCTGCTATCCACTAATCATTCTGTATATACTCATTATTAATCATATAACTATGTATTTGGATATACATACAACGTCCTCTCCTTTCATTATTTCTAATAAATGTCTCACATAATATGTGCTCATATATTGCGCTTTTCTCCAAGTAGCAATAGCGAAAAAACGAAAAACATTAGCAATGCACTATTGCACGAGATTCCATTGTATTTTACTGAAAGGCGCGAATTAAGCTGTGGCAAGTATACATGCGGCGATTGTTGCAACGATCTACACAAGAGCCGCGTTTCACATACGGTGATCCTAACCCAGATAAAAATTTTTGCATGTAAATGCAACAACAAAGATTTCAGCTCGATTAAACCAGATAAATTGCTGGTTCAATTTCTGATCCGCCCTGTTCGATTTGTTTTTTCCGTGCTGATTTGGCAGCACAGTGCTTTTTTGATTTGGCAGAACTGTAAAGTGACATTTGTGTATGTATACATATACCCTGCAGTAAATTTGTTTCACTGCTAAATGATCATTGATCATTCTTTGTTGAATATTCATCACTATCGTTTTGCGTTGGTGCAAGCGTGCAAGCTATATTGAAAAACCCAAACGAAATACCATCTAGGCGGTTATAAACCCACGAGCCAGCTTGTATTTCGGTAGGTTTTTTGACATTCGGCAGCTTTTCTGACAAATTTTTCAATTTAACAACTATAAAACAAATTATATCTAAAATAAAAAATATATGGAAATACAAATTTTAAATTTGCCTCCTGTAAGCTTCTGCTTTGGACGTAAGGGCAAAGAAGAAGTCCGGAAGAAAAATTATACTGCGCACTGGCTTCTCCTTATAACATGGAATACATAGCTATCCCGCCATTTGAGTTTCATAATTTATTTCAGTAAATTAAATTCAAATTTCCAAAAAAAAATAATTTTTGAAATAGTTATTTTCATTTAGTTTGAAGTTTAAAGTCAATCAAATTGTTTTTGACGGAGTATTTGTCTCTTTTCAACGTACAGAATAATTGTTTTTGCGCTATTATAACTCTGACGAGTTTTATGGCCGACCTTCTTTCCCAATTCGAGGTGTGCTCCTTTTGTTTTTCCTACCATTGGACAGTTTTATGAAGGCTCCGAACGGAGTCATATAGGCATTAGGAAAGCAAACCATTTATTTGAAAAAATTCAGCAGCCTTTATATGAAAGCATTCACTGATGCCTCCGCATGATGAATTTCATCAGTGATTCATAAAGGATTCATTTCAGATTTTTACTGCTGGGTATATGTTGTATATGTTTCTTCTTCTTTTTAGTTCTTTTCAAGTGCAGCCAATTTTCATTATGAGCCGGATTGTTTCAGTAAAAATTTATCTTAACCCAGACCCAGATGTAATAACTGAAATGCACCTAAGGACGCACAGCAAACACACATGTTCATATATTTGTGTAGCATTCTGAAATAACTTTTTGGAATGTAACCACTTCTTTTTTTGCTTTTCATTTCACTTCACTTAAACGGGAACTTAATTGAAGCATTGCATGCACAATAAAATGCAGCTTTGTAGAAAATGCTCGTAATGAATTGAAAATGTTTGCAAATAAATGTTTGCTCTTTTCGAGTAATTTAAAACATTTCCACATGCATTCATTTCATAATACTGCATAGCATTTGCCATCACAAAATAGTAATTATGAACTTTATAAAAAATTATGTAAACAAACAAACTACGCGCATACATACTTATTTTTGAAAACACAATTATTTTCCGACAATACAATTTCAATTGCATGAAATCGCTGTATTGGTTTGTATTCCATTATACCAATTACCCCTGGGCACTTTCAAGTGTATTTCTGCCACAAGTCTGTCCAATTTTTAGTCATATATTATTAAAATACATAACATTAAATTGTATTTTGCGATATTCCAAAGCAATTTAATCTTTCGCTCTCGGGAATAGACCTGTTTTACTTTACTTTTCTTAATATTTTGAAAACTTATTAAAAGTTTGCCTATTACTACGTACTTTCTTCAAATAGCAGCAGCTCTCTTATAATTTATTTATGAATTACGTAATTTTTAATCAAGGCAATACAAACCTCTGGCTTATTTCAGAGTGGCACTTTTGTGGCTAATAAACTGTACATATGTACATAACAAATTCCGTACACGCGTCTCTCAAGCTAAACAAATCACTAAACATGGATCATAAAATAGAAAAGCTCATGTGCGTTTACACACGTACAAAAACGGTTATGTGACTTTTTTCAAAAAACATTTTTTTATTGCAAGTTTTATTAACCCATTTCCATTGTGAATACTTAGTTCTGAATTTTCCCATTTTTATATCTTTTAATAGCCTTTTATTTGTACAAAATATTCGCCCACACATAACTACTATGCATGATTTTTTATTAAAACCAAAAGCCAAGAAATGTGTTACTGGCCAATTTTCATTCCATAGTACAAACAATGGTCAGTTTTTTTGGGACTAGCGGCATATTGTGTACAAATTGCATACGTTTTTATAAATCATATTTCTTCAACCTCACCCCCTAGGCCATTGCTAATATAGTCAAAACTAACACATGTCAACTTTTGTCCCGATCGGAGACGTAAATCCCAACTGTGATAAATGAACAATAACATATGTACACTCAGGAAAAAAAAATTTTAAAAACATATGATAACGTGCTTAAAACGGACAAAAACGTATTTAAAAGTGATGTAAATACCAACATTTTTATTTTAAAAATGTTCATTGTAAAATGTTTAAATCAAGAAAGAAAATTTTAAATTTAAAAATGTTTATTTTTATTTTAAGCACTATGAGAAAAAAACGCTGCAGTGTTCTCTATATCATTTTCTCTTCCGTATTCGAAATTGTATCCAACGGCATTCTCTTCATCTTCTCTAAATCCGAGTCTCAACTACAAAAATATAGAATCCGCTTGTTCTCCTCTTCTTTTCTACTTCGCCTTAACTGTTTGCTATCTTTATTTCTTATTTTCCTTATTCTCCTTTTTTCTTCTTTATTTTATATTCTCCTCCGGATTCGAACCATGACATCAACCTGAAATTCTATCCATCACATAGTGGAACATTAAACATTATATTGAATTGTAGTAACCTATTTATGCTTCCCTTTTCCTAAAAAGAATCCATGAATTATATGAATCATTTTAAAAACAAAATTTAAAAAAAATCTATTCTGATTATTGTTTTTGTCGGATTTCTCACAAAAAAATATTTTCTCACAAAAAATTTTTGAACAAAGAGCGAGTTTTTGAATCAACATTCATTTTCATTTTTAATTTAAGTATGTTTCTTTTTAAATCCAAAATGCATTTCTACTTCAAAAATTTCATTCTTAATTAAAAAACTTCATTTTAAATTTAAAAATTTTCGTTGTTGAAATAAAAATGGTTTGGTTTAAAACGTGCATTATGAAAAAAAAAATTTTATTTTTGATTTTAAAATGCTGTTTTTCCCTGAGTGTACGAGGGCTGCTCGATATATTTTTAGCCTAATAATGAAAATGCAAATATTAATCATCAAAAATGGTTTTATTGTTTTTCAAAGTATTCTCCAGCATGATTTATACACTTTTGCATGCGCTCAAGCCAATTGTCGAAGCACTTTTTCCACTCCGATGAGACACCTCCAAAACATGGTTTTTGAACGCTTGAACAGCATCTTCTGGCGACGAAAATCGTTGACCACGCATTTGTTTCTTGATGTGCGGGAATAATAAGAAGTCACTGGGTGACAAGTCAGGGCTGTACGGCGGATGACCCATCAATTCGACGTTTTTGCCGGCCAAAAAGGCGTTGGTTTGAGCCGATGTGTGAGAGCTCGCATTGGCATGGTGAACAATGATTCGTCTTCCCTTGTTCGTTTTTCGAATTTCCCCGAAGACTTTAGGCAAACAAATTGTGGTGTACCAGTCAGAATTGGCCGTCCTATGTTGCTCAAGCGGAACAGTCGCCACATGACCAGATTTGCCGAAGAAACAGGTAACAATTTGCTTCGAAGTGATTCTTCCACGGACAACTTTCGTTGGATTTGGCTCGTCTTCGAAGACCCACAGGGTCGATTGTTGTTTTGTTTCAGGTTCATACGCATAGATCCATGATTCGACACCTGTGACGATCTTATAAACGACTTTTGAAGCACCGAGATCGTATTTTTGCAACATTTCTTTGCACCAATCGACACGAGCAATATCGAATGTATGCTGGTGGGAGAAATGTCCAAGGATGTCTCTATCTCACGGTATGTCACATGACGATCCTGCATTATGATTTCACGCACGGCATCAATGTGCTCTGATACAACGGCCGTTTTGGGGGACCTTCACGGAATTGGTCTTTGAGCGAGCGTCGGCCACCATTGAATTCATTATACCAATTTTTCACAGTGCCATAGGATGGTGCTTTATCGCCATATAAAGATTTAAATTCATCAATGCACTCTTGTCGTGATAATCCACGGCATCGCACGAAAATGTTCACGAGTTAATTCCATTTTTTTGACAAATTAAATTTTTCAAGTCACTGTAAACAACACAAATGATGGTCGTACGTCAAAACGTTCTGAGTACGATTATGCTAAAAAATGTCAGACTTTCCAATGGAAATGTCAGATTTCTCCTGGCAATACTTTTTCATTGTTAGGCTAAAAATATATCGAGCAACCCTCGTATGGCAACTCTTTTCAACACACAATTACGGCATGTGTTTCACCTTTTGACTTCGAATTCGTATTTACGTGTATACTTACATGTAAACACGTGGGTAATTTCTTAGATAAGATTTAGATAAAAACAAGTAAGGGTGCAGTTGTCTTCGGCCGTATCGAAGACTTCATACCTTTCATGTATGGAAAAATTGAACGTTACATAGTCTGATTTTCTTTAATTTATACTTTCAATTCTGTGCGTTGTTTATACAAAGATTTATTAGAAAAAATAATGTCATGATCTTAGCTATATAAATAAAGAAGTTATACCCCAAAGTGTTTACATCTGAACAATCGGTTGCATGACAGCTAAATTTTCTAGTGGTCCGATTCGACCGATTACGACAAATAATCAGCTCACCATAAAAAGAGACCTACTGAGGGACTAGTTTGCATTCAAACAGACAGACGGACAAGGCTTAATCCACTCAGCTCATGATTGTAATCATATCGGTATATATTTTGGTGGGTGTAACTCTTGTCCTTCTGGTACTTTCAAGATTTAGGGTTTGGCACCAAGTTATAATACCTTTTCATTTAATGAAAGGTATAAAAAAATGATTTCACACACATGAATGTATATACATATATTCTTACACCTTTTCGACATACATAAGCCTTTTGGACATGAAAAATTTACGAGTTTCTGAGAAGTTGCCAGTTTTGGGTTGTCTTTTCTTTTTTTTTTTTTTTGTTATTTTGGTCCGTTAACTTTTCTTGTTCACACTCAAATAAATGTTGGTATACATTTTAAACTTTTTTGGTCGATATATAGGACACGACTGAAAAATTATTAAAATTTAAACTTTGAAAATTTAAAAGATTTTTAAACTTTTAGGGTTTAGATTTTATTCCAAATTAAAATTTATTTTAAGACTTTCAAAAGTTTAAAATTTAAACCTTTTTTTGATTTAAATTTAAAAACAAATGTCTGCTCCCAAATCCTCTTCATGCTCTATTCTATCTTCTTTCCTATCCTTTTTTCTCCTTTTCTCCCATATTGTTCTCCCCCCAACATCCCCTTAATCCTTTTCCATAGTGTGTCTTTTTCCTATTCTCTTCTTCTCCTTTTCTTCCTTCTTCATTTTATCTGTTTCCATAATTATTTTGTGTTTGTTTGTTTCTCCATTCATTCATTCAAAATGTCTAATAACTATAAATGAGTTTTTATGTTGTTCATTTATCGAAAAAGCAAGTTGGAATTTCAAATCAAAAATTAAAATTTTTTTGTTGAAACCAAATTTTACGACCAATGAAAGTTTAAAATTTAAACCCTAAAAGTATGAAATTTATTCCAAAAAATACTTTGAAATATTTGAACTTTTGTAAGTTTGAATTTTAAACCAAAAAGAATAAGAAACTTTTAAACTTTCGAATGTTCGAAATTTAACCCCAAAATGTTTTAAATTTCTTTCAAACCAAATCAAAGTTTTTAAAATATTCCAATATTTATAACAGTGCATTTTGTATGAATCCTTTTAACACAATACACACTTTTATTATTTTGGACACCCGTTGTACTCACTGTTCTACTGTATATACATACATATGTACGTAGATACATATCTGTGCCGCTAAATTAAAGTAGCTTAACTCAAAATATAGGAAATGAAGGAAAATAATTTTTTTGTCAAAACTTAAACCATTGGACCAATTCGGATTTTTAAAAGGGAAAATAATCGATTTGTAGTGTTAGAGAAGAAAGAAATTGTTGTGAACCAGAAATCTTATAGCAAAGTTAATGGCGAAAAATTAACTTTTATAGCTTAAGTGCTGTTATTGAATACAATTTTTACGAAAAGCAGAATCAACTTGAGTTAAGGTTTTTATTTTTTTATTGAATTGAATTATTTCCAATAAGGGTTTTATCTCCATTTAACTCGAGCTAAGTGTTTTTAATAAACTGAAAACGCAAATAAATATACCCACATAGTTCTAGTTGGGATGTTTTTATAAAATGATTTTTCATACAATAAAAGTCTTAAGTGAAGATAAGTTGTCTTAACTCTTTCAACATTTTTCTATTTGATAATTTTTTTTATCTTAATAACCTTTTAAACAGGGACCAATTTTAATCGTTATTTTTATTTCTTCGGATGAAAAAATCATTATGAAAACTTCGTTAACAATAAAATGCAAGTATGCCGATACAATGATTTTAGCACATTCTATCCAAATATGAGATCATCTTTATTCTAAAGATTTTTATTTTTTAAATTTTTAAATAACCATTATTTACGATTTTTATTTTTTCGATCAAAAATAATTTTTATTATTGGATTTAAATTTTTCCGATGAAACTTGATCGATATTTTATGATTTATATTTTTTCGATCAAAAATAATTGTTATAATTGGATTTAAATTTTTCCGATCAACTTTAATCAATATTTTTTTATTTTTTCTACGATCGTAGTAAACTTTTTCAAACGTTAGTGAATCCTATATTTGATGGCTTGAAGTTGACGATTGTGCCAACATTGGCGCAGTTCTATTTGAGAACAAAATTTGCAAAAAAAAACAAGTTTTTAGAGTTTATTATGATCGGAAAAATTTAAATCCAATAATAAAAATTATTTTTGATCGAAAAAATAAAAATCATAAAATATCGATCAAGTTTCATCGGAAAAATTTAAATCCAGTAATAACAATTATTTTTGATCTAAAAAATAAAAATCATAAAATATCGATCAAATTTCATCGAAAAAATAAAAATCAAATTATAACGATTAAAAATGATTTTTTTTATAAAAATGATAATCGTTACGGTCCCTGCTTTTAAATATTACTCCAATTTAAATGGGTATAAGACGGATCGATGGGGTTTCCTCTAATGATTACCACTGTAACAATAACTCAATTTCGCATTATCTCGAGTTAGGCTACTTTCATTTGCGGGCACAGATATGTATGTTGTCTACAGACTTTTACATGAGTTACATTTACTTATAAGTTTTCATACGCGTGTGCAGGTGTTATATGGCAATGTTTATTATGTGTAAAACATCGTAAATTGTTTTTCTAAGAAGCACGAAAAATACGAAGTTAACTCATTGCTTTCCAAACCTTTGATATTATTTTAACTCGGCTAAAAGTATGCTTTACAAATAATTACATACGTTATATTTTTATGAGCTCTTAGAGCAGTGATAGGCGTTTCATAAATCAATTGATCGCACTCAAATCACAAAGAAAACGAAACAATTGATTTGCCCATTGGCCCCAAATAGAGTTACCGAAAATTGTCAAGATCGGGCAACTATAACATATACCTCCCATACAACCGATTGTTCATATATGGACATTTTAGGGTATAACTTCTTCATTTAAACAGACAAGAGCATGAAACTATGAAGTATTCGTACCCATATGGACATAAATAATGTCACCGAAGTTTGTCACGATCGTACTTAGAGTGGGGCGATTTACTAACCTATATCGTGCCATGAAAATTCGCACTCCTCTCATTTTTCTGAGTAGAAAACTCGTCAACAACATTTGCTAAAATTAATTTTGATGTTCCGGAATTTAGTTTTTTTTTTTGGACCAAGACAAATTTTTGAAAATAAAATTTTGGAAAAAAATTGACAAAAAATAATAACCAGACCAATATGCACATCGAGTTGAAGAAAAATTGTATGCTGAATCCAGATATCAAATCAGAATTAAAATTGGATGATCCGTTTTCGATACATAGCCTGATTTCCGGTTATGGATGCTGAATGCCCAAAATCGCATATTTTCGCGATTATCTCTTGCTGTGTGCAATATATGTTAAATTTTCTTGAAAATTTCTAAAAGATAAGTCAATACAATATATGAACAATACTTTAAAATATTAATTTATCCTCCGGTATAGGAGAACTAGAATGCACTCTCTTTTCCTTAGTTCAAAATCGCGGCATGGGATCTCAATGTTATAGTCATCCGATATCGATGATTTTCACTGATAGCGCTTCGTGTAAAATAAGTGCTCCAAATCCAAAATTTCAGAAATTTAGCTGCAAAAATCAAAGAGTTATAGCCCAAAACGTAGACGTATGCTGTTTGGAATTGGTTTTTTTACTTTATTTTACGCTAAAAAAACTCAAGGTTACTCATACGCCATAGGGTACTACATACGTAGGTAACTTTTCACTTCGCCATTCATGAAAGGTATGAAGTCTTCGGAACGGCCGAAGAGAGCCGCGCTCTTACTTGTTTTACTTTACAAGTGCTCTTTAACAGCTAGCACACCTACACATTTACATACACGTAAATGAATGTGTACACTTAGTGACCTATTAAATAAGTTTATTCTGCCAGTCAACACACAATAGATACGTTTTTCGCACCACTAACTGACATACATACATACATACATCCATACATATGTACCCTGCAGTGAACTCAATAACTAGTGAGAAAAATTTCTAGTTCCAAACTAGCGAAAAGGTGTTAAAATTGAACTAGATCAATTGTAGTTAGATCCTCACCAGTTCAGAAGGAGTGAATTGAGTGACCATTATAAGGCACACTTTGATTTCTAAGCAATTTCAAAGTGACAAAAATTCTATGAAAATGTTTCGTTCGTTCAATTGCTGTCGGCTTTGTATATTTCTGCAATTCTCAGATGTTTAGTGAAGCGTTTTATATAAAGAGATTTCTATTTGCATCTTAACTTGTATGAAATGAAATGTTCCCCTAATTATGCTTTTCCGTTCCCTCAGGCTTATTTTCAATTTTTTTTTTTTATTTTATTACTTTTTAAATGTTTTTATAAATTTTTATTAAACAAATAAATAAAGAAATATTAGTTAAAAAAAATTATCATCCGCCTCGACACCGACAGGATTCGAACCCGCGCTTGCCAGATTGATTGTCACACGCGTTAGCCAGTGTGCCATCGCGCCACTTGCGTGAAGTGTGTCAAATGCTGCACTTAAGCGGCAGATGTAACACTGTAGAATTTTGAGGTACATGTAGTTAGTTCAGAACTATCGAAATTGTGCCAATAAACGAACTAGTGAAAACTGTAGAATTTAGTACTAGTTCGGAAATATCGAAAATGTAGTGCAGAGGGTGACAATTGACACCGCCTAGGACATCGCCGTGTTAAATTCGCCAGTTCATAACATGCAAAAGAGATTTAGCTCGCACTATTAGTGGCGAAAAATACACTAGAATCGACCTAGTTCGGAACTAGAGATTTTCCCTACAGGGTATGTATATGCCTCAAGTGTCTTATACCATGTCTCCATATAATTATTTAAGGAAAAGCGTCGGGTGCTCAGTATATCAAAAAATATTTAAAATCGGTGTATTTTTAACACGCTTTTATTAGCTTCACCTGTATGTATGTATGTATGTATGTATGTATGTATATATGTATGTATGTGTGTATGTATGTAACTTCATCCCATCCTAAAAGTTGCAACATTTAACTAAATTATTATATCTTTCAAACATTCACTTTTTTGTGTTCTCTCTATTATTTCTATTCTCCTCCGGATTCGCAACATGACATCAACAGCCCAACGGCATCATATAGTAGGACATTCAACATTATATTTTATGCTACATTGCGGCTTTTATGTTACCTTTCTTCAAAATAGCCTCTATGAATTTCAATTCACTCCCGTATACAGGCCAATAAGTAACAAGCTTTCAGGGTACGGAAAAACTCACTCACGAACGCTCAAAAATACATTCTTCTCAAATCACAAACAAATGTTCAAAGAAAAACGTATAACCACTCAAATAGCGAGCGAACTAACGCACAACAGCCAGCGATCGCTCATAGCGATGGCGATAAACTCAATGCATAAATTCACTCAAAAATGAAGCTTGAAGCTTTCTGTTTTGGGTTTGTTGTATTTGCAATGAAATCAGCCGCATGTACACATACATATGCAAAGCAAGAACTGGTTTTGTTTGTAATTCATTTAATAGTAAGTGCTGAATCAACGAAAAGGAACCCTAATTCTATAATTGCATTTCACGTTTGGAAAGCAATTTTTATACAATGTTTTGTAAACGTGAGGTGAAAAAAATTTCTCTAAAAATAAAATAAAATAAAAAAAAAACAAAAAAAATGCGCCACTCGGGACTCGAACCTGAGCTCCTTGGTCCGTAGGCAGCATACCTCACCATTACGCTACAAACGTATCCGGAGCTTTATTGTCTAAATTCGAATTTATTCAATCAGGTTTCTTTTTTTTTTTGTTCTTTTCAAATGCTTCACCTCAACTTCTCTTCACTTTCTGATTGTAAAATATAACAAAACGTTTGGGAAGCTAGTTTGGAAAACCTTGAATAAAAGGGTTTGGAAAATATTGCATAATAAGCTAGTTTACTTCACTGCATATTGGGATTTTTGGTAGAAGTTATAAATACATATGTATGTAGATCTATTTCGGAGAACACCACATCCCATCAGACTTCTTTTTACTTTTATTTACTTTAATGAAAAATTTCACTAAAAAGTTAAAAATAAATAATAGCTTAAAAAAACTAAAAAACACGCTTTAATCTTAAAAATTGTACTAAAAATTGAGAAATAATTTAATTAGAAACAAAATGATGAACGAAAATATGTATAAGTATTTAAGGAAAAGCGTGGGGGTGCTCAATAATATTTGAACATGAAAATATTCGATTCGTACAACTAGTACAAAAATATACCTAGTTGCGAAATTAAAGAGTACGATATATGAAATCTCAAAAAAGTCAAAATAAAATTATTAGTAAAAAAACACCGATTTTAAATATTTTTTGACATACTGAGCACCCCACGCTTTTCCTTAAATTCTTATATTTTCGTTCATCATTTTGTTTCTAATTAAATTATTTCTCAATTTTTAGTACAATTTTTAAGATTAAAGCGTGTTTTTTAGTTTTTTTAAGCTATTATTTATTTTTTTACTAATATTTTTATTTTGACTTTTTTAAGATTTCAAATATCGTACTCTTTAATTTCTCAACTAGGTATATTTTTGTACGAATTGAATATTTTCATGTTCAAATATTATTGAGCACCCCCACGCTTTTCCTTAAATACTTATATTTTCGTTCATCATTTTGTTTCTAATTAAATTATTTCTCAATTTTTAGTACGATTTTAAGATTAAAGCGTGTTTTTTAGTTTTTTAAGCTATTATTTATTTTAACTTTTTAGTGAAATTTTTCATTAAAGGATGTTTTATGCGGACGCAAGAATAAAAGTAAAAAGAAGTCTGATGAAGGGATGTGGTGATCTCCGAAATAGATCTACATACATATATGTATTTATAACTTCTACCAAAACTATTAATTTTTCACATAAATTTTTCCCTTATAAAAAAAAAACATTGGTCATAATAGGTCAAAAATGAAGCCTAAACGAAAAAATATGAACTAATGTGTACTATGTGTATCGAAGCAAAACTATTTCGGTTTTTAATCGGAGATATGCTCTTCTTTATTTGCCTGTGCATATTCACAATGAAAATTTAGTGCTTCAAAATATTCTCATTGTCCTATAATCACTTCCATATTTTCTTGTATACTAAAAATAGTAAACAACTTCTTGAAAATAAAAATTGCCAAACACATGTTAAAGTTACCAAGAAACCAGCAGCGAAAAAATAACCTATTTTGGTAATTATCAAGTTCGGCAACCGTGCCATAAATAGAATTTGAACAAACAAAAACACAAAACCAGTTCTTGCTTTGCATACGTATGTATGTACATGCGGTTGTTTTCATTATATTTGCAAATACAACAACAACAAAACAGAAAGCTTGTTACTTATTGGCTTACATACGTGAGTGAATTGAAATTCAATTCATAGAGGCTATTTCGAAGAAAGGTAACTTAAAAGCCTCAATGAAGCATGGAATATAATGTTGAATGTCCCACTATATGATGCCGTTGGGCTGAATCAATATATATATCACCAACGCCGTCGGCGGCACCGAAATGCCGAAAGCCACGGCGCCGAACTCGTCGAAAATGGCATCAGCAACCCCGACGGTTCGAAGTTCAGTGTAGCCAAATATGTGAACTGTGTTCGAATCAGTGTTGCCAAGTACTGATGCGAAATTCAAGACAGGCAGGCGCAGCGGCGAATTCAAAAACTACTTTTTTATTTAGAAAGGTACAGTGTAATGTCAAAATCAAAGGAAATTCACACTATGGCCAACAGGAATGGGCGAGTCCCAAGCGAATACAGATTTTAACCAAGGCGAAACATTATTTTGACATTAAACTATACCAATTACAATATTAAAGTTCTGAATTCACGTATGCGCCTACCTTTCTAAATCTGGCTGGCGGAATTGAGCGGGATTTTCTGACGTTTCTTATCTTTTTGATAAAAGCAAATACATCGTTAGTTTATTTTACTAAAAACTATTTATTTAAATAATAAAATAATGGATTCTATTGTGATAGCAGCTATATTAGTTAGTGGAGGAAGAAGAGCAAAGGAGTCTGATAAACGAGAGAAAGTTTTTAAGGGATCATGGCAATCCTTTTACTTTAAGTAAACAAGCGTAAGTTTAATAAGAGGCTGAAAATAAAAATAATAGTCTTAATTTTGCGTGAAAGAAACCTTTACCTTGTCCTTTTTTCTGTTTTTCATAGAATTAGTTTGAACTACATAAAAGCAAATTGTATACAAAAACAGGGGAAAATTTCAATAACAGTGTACCCGGCACCGGAATTTTTCGTTAATTTTTTTGGCGATAGATCACTAAAATGCAAACGAAATCTTGCGGAAACTTATAATTCATTAATAACACAATACTTTTGCGTAGAGCACCCTTATGCACTGCGCCGCGCTTTGAAAAGTAACCCTCAGCCAACAGAACTCCCTTTCTGGAGTTAGAACTGGAGAGATTTACAGTAATTTTGCATAGTCGGGAGTGTTATAACTAGTAAAATTATCATTCGGAGAACTTTTCTTGAAGGATTCATTGAAACATTCTTAGTGGTTTGAAAATAAATATGGCGGGCGCATTATACTGAAGCCGGCCTTCCACCACCTGCAATATTTATTTGAATGCGTCTTTATTGAGACGAAAGTTTTTACTGAAATGGTAAATTGTTGGTAATACACATTCATAATTCGTTAGTTGCTTTTTTATAGTAGTCAAACAATAATTATTAACTTCAGAAAATGTATTATTATTCTTTGGTGAAAATATATTTTAATTTCCAAAACCTACATACACACGAATTTAAATCACTGTTATTATCATTTTTTCACAATTTTTTCTCTGAAGTTTTTCTTTGCATATAGCAGCAATTCAATCTCGGTGGAAAATGCAATGGACCCACGCCATGTTTGTGGCTTCTCGCGACCGGTTGATTAATATATTTACATATATTCACACTTATTAACACTTATTCCAACTTCATACATGGATTTACACAATTTACTTAAACTTTTATTGTAATTTTTTGATATTTTGTTAATATCGCCGCAACCAAATACTTGCGGCAAATTTCGGCACGAAAAACTGTCAAAATGTTCGTTCATTCAGAGTTCATAATGCCGATTTACCGAACTTCGAAAGATTCGGCGCGCCGTCGGTTGTCATAATGCCGATTTGCCGAAAACGACATTTCGGTACCGCCGACGGTGTTGGTGATAGTGGCACTAATGTTGATGTCATGTTTCGACTCCGGAGGAGAATAGAAATAATAGAGGAGAGAACACAATAAAAGTAAAGTTAATGTTTAAAAAAAATAATAATTGAGTTAAGCGTTGCATACATACATACATACTGGTGAAGCTAATAAAAGCATGTTAAAAAGTAAAGCCTCAGCTCACTTTGATTGCGCCGAAGCTGCATGTTTTTACGAAAAAATGTGTGGTATTTTACTTTGTTGTATTTTTAAATTAAGTACTATATAATCACGCATAGCAGAAAACAAATCTAAAAAAAATCTAATTGACGCAAACAAGCTTTAACAACTGAAGAATCAGATAATTCCATAATCTTCCGACGAAAACTGATCTTATTTCTGACCACACACACCACTTCACTGCACTCTTCTTCTTTTCCTATTGTTTTGCTCTTCCTGTCTTGTTACTTTCTATACCTTTAACTGCTCACAACTGTTATTTGTTCAACAGCCCGCTAAGCAATTATGTTAGTTGAATTTGTTAAAAGGATACGCACCTCCAAGCTATATAATTTTTGACGTAAGTACGTTTTCACTTTTGCTCGTCGGGTTTCGGGCACGAAAAAGGGAGGGTAAGAAGGCGAAATTGGCTAAGGCAGACACTTGTATTCTGAGAAAATGCATGCAGAAGACGCCCATGAGAGGAACTAAAAATGTATTTGTGTAGGTACTCTGAAAAAAATACCCGTAGTTAAACCAACAACTTTCGGCTGTTGAATCTCCGTCTTTGATTCAACAGCAAAAGTATTTGTTTTTACAGCAAAGTTTTTGATCCAACAATTTATTCAAAAACGGGCGTTGTTGATTCAAAAACTTGCTTGCTTTTAAAAAATTTTTTGTGAGAATATATTTTTTTGTGAGAAAACCAACAAAAAAAATA
This sequence comes from Urophora cardui, assembly GCA_960531455.1. Lineage (NCBI taxonomy): Eukaryota > Metazoa > Arthropoda > Insecta > Diptera > Tephritidae > Urophora > Urophora cardui. The sequence continues at coordinate 120,140,716 of OY482671.1, forward strand.
ATGATGGAGAGAAGATGAAGAGAAAAATCCAAACAAAAGTTTATTTTTAGCAACAATTTTCTCCCCGTTGTTGATTTAAAGGCAAAAGTATTTGACCCAACAGTTTCCGTTGTAAACAAAACTACTGAGAACAAATTTTTTTAAATTTTGTTTTTACAATGAATAAAATAATTCATGGATTCCTTTTTAGGAAATGGAAGTATAAATAGGTTACTAAAATTCAATATAATGTTGAATGTTCCACTATGTGATGATTGGATAGAATTACAGGTTGATGTCATGGTTCGAATCTGGAGGAGAATATAAAATAAAGAAGAAAAATCAGAATAAGAAATAAAGATAGCAACCAGTGAATGATAAGAAGGAGAGAAGAATGGGAGAACAAGCGGAGGCTACATATTTGCTGTTGTGACCCGGGCGGAGAGGAGATGAAGAGTAAAATGCAAACAAAAATTTATTTTTAGGTGAAATTTTTTTCCAACAATCTCCGTTATTGACTTAAATCAACAACGCTCGCACCTTTGAAACAACAACGGAGCGTTGTTGGGCACATTTCAACTGCGGAAAGTAGTTGATTTAACAGCGAAAGTCTTTAGATTTACAACGTTTTTTTTCAGAGTACATAACAAGGTTTCATCTTGCTGTGTTGTGCAACGAACGTCAAAGTTTACTTTACTGCACTTCAGTTATTGAATTTGAAACACTTGAGGAGGGCAAACCTTTCATTTCAAGTGGTAATTAAATAAGACCCGAACACGTAATTTATTATTTGTTTGATTGTTGATAGATTTGTTGATTTCTTCTTGGGCAAAGTTGTGTGCTGTGGTCTATTTCCTCAAGTCAAATTTCATGACTGTGCTAATTTGGAGAGGCATGATATAAAAGGTTAGTAAAACACATCGACAGAGTGTGTAATGTTGTGTTATAGCAAAGTCACGTTTACTTTGAAAGTGCATAACAAAAAACTACTAATGGATTTTGTGTATGCATAGGAAATGCCTTCAAGGAGAAAGTCCTTCTAGGAGAGCGAGATAATAGTTGCTTCTGGTGGTATACATGCACATATGTTTAACATTTTTAGTGCATCTTGATAAAATTTATAAAGGCGAAACATTACAAAATCTTATACCAAATTAGTCTTAATTAAATGTTTATTTCGTGTGTGATTTTTCAAGAATGGTTCACTTTGAGAAGGCAAAGCTAAAATGGTTAACATTAAAAGGTTACATATGTATATATGATCTAGCACAGAACAATGCAGGAGGAAGTGAGTGAAAATTGTAAAACGTCAAAGTTGAATGAACTCCCTACTTGGCACTAAGTTACAAAAAAAAATAAATAAAAAAAAATACCATATCCACCTCAAAAAGTACTGACCGGAATGCACAATAACAATTCATACTTTGTACGGTTGCTTGTATATTTGCAGCTGGAGGATTCGTGTAAACGTTGAATGTGTTCTTTATGCCATGGATAAGCATGTTTACACACAATAAATAAAGTTAATTCTATCATAAACACAACGGGCATAATTTCAAATCGGTTTTCCACAAATAACAACCATCACCTGTACGGCAACTATCTTACCCACCAACTAACTGCATTATTTGTGTAACTAAATACAATTCATTTGGCTAGCGATTACATGCAACACGCCCATAACGGTGGGTTTATTACCACCATTCTTCGAACTTTTTTGCGCAAGGCATTTCAAGTTGCAAGTACTAAAATGACGCAGTGGGTACACTATTGAAGCATAAAATTGAATCGTAATTGGTCTCAAACTACCATGGTGTGTGTTTTTTTTCGCTTGACGATAGTTTTAACAAAATCTTTTTTATGGTTCTCGTAAAATAAAAATATATGTATGTTAGATTTACATGTGCTATAAAAGTCACTGAATTAGGCACTTGCTCGAATTTTATCGCGTGCCATTATATAATAAAAATCAGAATTATATCTAATACTCTGTGTACTAGTAAAGCTGAGTATAAATATTAAACTCAAGTCCATCAAGCAAGATTCCAAAACTTAGAATTTTTCATGCGAATAGTTGAGAATTTCTTATGAACTCTCCCAACCGGCTATATAAATATTATACAATTACATTACTTTACATTATTTGCTAGTAAATATATATTATATAGCATTCTCTCGTGTATAAATTTATTAATTTCCGTTTATGTGTAGACACATGCAAATATATTTTTACTTACCCTGCAACAAATGCGCTTAATACGGGACGTGTGCGAGATCAATCGCAACCCTGCAAAAAATGCGAATAATCCGGAATCTGGGATAAATTGCAAGGTAGCATGCAACTAATACAACTTACGGTCTCTTTATATGAAATACAGTTTTCCCTTTTGTATGAGCATGTCCTATGTGGAGACTAATTGTACCCTTTTATAGCTGACCGAGTACGAAGTTAGACTACTCCACTTTGATGCCAATCAGATATCGAATGGAAGTTGTACTCTTTTATAACTGAGCAAAAGCATATTTCGAAATTCGTTTATAACCGTTTGAGCACAATTGACAATAATTAGTCTAAATTTTTACCCTTCCGAGTACAATTGAAGAGTAATTATAGGCAATTGTACCCGAAAGAGAGAAATCCGGGACAACTCACTTTCGTGACTAATTGCACAATTTTTTACAAGGAAGGAAGCTTGAAACTAGTACAATTTTACATCCCTTTATTGAATTGATCGGATTTATTAGAGCATATGTTCTATAAAGAGACCAATTGTTCAATTTGTATACCAGAACGGTAAACGGGAATAATTATGGACCGATTGTTCTCGAAAGAGACCGATCCGGGACAAATATCTACAAAATTACTTTGCGACAGCTTTTTCACCGCAAATGCTTCGATGGTCCCCAGCAGAATTTGCGCCGCCATACATCCGCTTTGTCACTACTAAACATACATATGTACATATATGTACATATGCGGTATATCGACAAACTGCTCACGCTTCCAGTTACATAGATGTGATCACCTGGACGCGCGGTTGACTGCGTGCCAAAATACATGCCTTGGCTGTAACGCCGATGATCGCCATGGCTGGCCACTTCGTTTTTATTTTCCACGAGAACATAATTAAATTGCAAGGGACCAAGAGAACAAGGACAAACTAACATGAAGAAGTTGATTGCATGGCAGCCATATACTAAAACTGCGATAGCTAATTAATCTAACTGCCACGTTGCAATTAAAGTAGTAATTTGCAAGTGGTGAAACCATTAGGTACACATACATACACAAGTATGTGAATGAGAATCTTTAAACACCTGGAAGAATTTCTTGCAAAAAGTGTTTTTTTTTTAATATCAGACACATTGCGCTGTAATCGAAAAGTATACATACTTATGTACATATTTATATGTAGTTTATAGCTTTTAGTTACAGTACATACCTATGTATATACATATGTATATGGCTGACACACTCAGCATTCCCTCTGCCTACACAGCAATTTCATAGTCACACTACGCTAAGGCGACCTCAACTGACCTCAACGATAATCTTCAGTATTTATAACTAACCATAGGCAAGATGTATTGATATGCAAATTAAATTTTTTAACCTACTTTCGACTTGTAGTAGAAAAATATGTGCATATATTTTTTAGTAAATAATATAAACATATATACATTAGATGCGTTTTTTTTCGGCAAAGTTTCTCAGATCTTCCCTCCGGCCACAGAATATGAAAATAGAATGTTGTAGGATAACTAAGCTGATTTTTGTTTTTTTTTTCTTGTTGCAAGACAAAATTTGAAAATTTATTATTTACATATGTACAAAAAAAATGTTGTTCAATATGAAAATGATTTTGGCATGTTTCATTTGAACCAAAGTAGCTTGGGTAAAAAAAGCTCGATTTCGATCAAATAAACTTTTCTGAAAACTGCATTAATTTGCGCAGATTCCTGTATATTTTGATTAAAAACAAGGCTGCACAACGATATAAACAAAAATATTTTGTTTTGTTGAATATCAAATAAAAATTAACAAAAAAATTTTGTTTTGTTGAATATCAAATAAAAATTATTGAAATTATTTCGTTTCGTTGATTATCAAAAAAAAAAAAAAAATATCAAAATTATTTTGTTTCGTTGATTATCAAAAACAAAATAATAATAAATAAATAAATAATAAATTTGTTTCGGGCTTACGGCTTCATTTTACTTTGAATTTTTATTAACGTTATTTTTTTGATAATTTTTTTTGTTGGCTACCGAAACAAAATTTTTTCAATGGGCCGTATTAATAAAAACCAAGCAAATGCTTTTACTCAAGATTTTAAAAATTTGACATTAATTTGTATGAACCAAATTTCAAAATTTGAGTAAAAGGTCTGAAATCTTAAGCAAAAGCAAATGCTTGGGTTTTATTAATATGACCCAATTTTTGGTTTTGTGATAATCAACAAAACGAAATTTTTTTTCATAATTTTTTTTGATAATTATCAAAACAGTCTTTTTTTGTTCAGCACTTAACGTTAAAATTCTTTCAAAGTTGAATTGAAAACAAAATATTTTTTCGGTTATTGATAAAAAATAACGTTAATGTGCAGCCCTGATTAAAAAGAAATTTAAGGTATCTTGGAAATACCAGGGTCCAAACTTGAAAATTCGTGACTAAAAAAATAAAATTCCACTTTAGGCGATCTTGGTACCTTCCCTATGGATTGCACTAAAAAACTGAGTACACCATTCGATTAAGCCGTTAATTTAACATGAGAATATGTATCTTTTGTTTTTTTATTTTTAATTCTGTAGTTTTTTTCATATATGAATCTAAACCTATCATGGAATTTAAAAAAAAATCGCTGTTTTTGGAGTAGCCCACTCAGTTTTTTGTCTAAAAAAAAAAAAACAAAAATCAGCTTAGTTATCCTACAACATCCTATTTTCTTATTCTGTGGCCGGAGGGGTATGTTAGATCAAAAACCGCATTTAATATACATATATGTATGTAGTTTTAATGGGCTTTGATCCAGTTCGGTTGTTACGTCCCACCAAAAAACTCGATGACCGTGGAATTAAGAGGGTAATCTAGAAACACCCTGGCAATCGCTTCGTTGACAGAATGCCTGACATTAGCGTGGGCTTGTCATTGGAGGGAAGGACTTCCATACTGCATTACCGCCGAACGAATAAATCACGCAATACCTCAAGCCTTATAGTGAATCAAATAAAGAATACCTTACAGGGAAGCAGAGAAAGAAGGCGAAAAATGTAAGGCATGATGGAAATTTCCACTGGTATTTATTCCATTTCATTTTTCGCGCTCCATTCTACTTTGCATTACGTTGAATGGGTAATCTGCATTACTGGCAATGCGTGAGAGAAGTGATGAACTCGCCAGATTTTCCATGGCAAGGCCTTCTGTCATGCCTGACAGGTAATAGCGATGACCATATTTTTGCTGGGGTGTTTCACTTTTTCCTTTGTTTTTGCTTTCGTGTGACACATATACATACACACATATTAACTACAGCTTTTATTATTATTTTCTTGTTTTTTGTTCTTACAATTTTTACATTATTGTAATGTCTGCTATGTTTCAGGTATGGGCGTGGTACACTAAATTTGTAGTGCAATACACCTTTCACTATTACTTAATCTGTTCGTAGTGGAACAACTGTACAGTAATAAATGATAGTTTATTTCTAATACCATTTGGTACTTCATTTAATCATTCTTGGAATTAAATATGAATTTTAATGCCAAAAATTCTTATTTTGAGATATGGGAAGTTTTACAATATTATTTAATCCGAAATAGTTTAAAAATAAAGTCTTGAAAAGTATTAAAATTCTCTCTCGAGAGGTTTAATTATTTATAGTTTATGAGCAAATCCGGAAAAGTATAAAAACTTTTTCTTTCTCACTTTTGGTTTGAAATCAAAACCCAAGGCAAATTCATTTATATAGTAATGTTAAGTGAACAGCTGACTTCTTCTTCTTCTTCTCGTTTTTAACACTCCGAGTACAGAAGAATGTCATACAAACAAATATTTGACTTCGAGTTTGACATTCTGATAGAAAAAAACTTAAAGCGAATCGAGGCGAATATTGCCGAATTCGCCCTGCCATTACCATATAATGAATTTGCCTTGTCAAAACCAAAAAAAAAATATTAGAAAAAATTTGTCAAAATAAATATGTAAATACAAAATGTTTTTAAAGTGAAATACGATGGAGAAATCAAATGTATTAAAACAAATTAACCGTAAAGCGAATTGTATGGAACAATTGTATCAAGTAAGTAATACAGGAGACTAAGGCCCGGTTTCACCAACGTGACTAAAGCTAAAACTAAGTTTTGACTTAATTTAGCCCAGATTTGGGGCTAACTTACTTTTGGGTTTCGCCAAATAGTCTAAGAAAATAGCTTTGTAACCAACCTTTTATGGCGAATACTGGGTTTTTGATTGTTTTGGTTGCTGTATTTGCTAATTTTTTTGTCATATTCGCTCTGTTGGTAGTTGAATTTGCTAAAGCGACTCAAATTCTTAGTTTAGTTTTAGTCAAGGCAAAAGCTGACTAACTTGTGACTTAGCTTAGTTGATTAGAGTTGGTGAAACTGAAAACGTAAAAAAATCGGCTTAACTAAGTTGAGACCGGTTGGTGAAACCGGGCCTAAGTGAATATTATGAGGCTAAATTTTGTTTTATTTTTTTTTTTTTTTTTCAGTCTTAAGTCAGTCTCTAGATAACTCAATACCCCTGCAAGACCGCGACGGTGCCGAAATTTCTCTGGAAAAGACCAGTAGCTGTAGCAGCTTTTTTTTACTGAAGGTGGTATGTTAAATTCGACCAGGAAGAAGCCCATACTATTATCAAGGACTACAAATAACAAAGACTTTGTAATGATAACTCCCGTCGTTGTAATATTACATATATTATTTGAAAAATAAAATAAGCATTTCTATATATTTTTGGTTTTGATTTAATTACAAAAAAGTATAGAATTTATTCCAATTTTCGGATAGATCTTATACCATTTCAACTATTTCTAATACCAAAAATTTTCTAAAAATAATCAAAATTTGGTTTCGATTAGCCATGGGTAATGGCGCAATTTTTTTGGCGCTGATACAATAACGCCAGCGCCAACCGTGGCGCCAACTCACGGTACTGGCGCAATAACACCTTTAGCGCAATTGTCATCGAATAATCGATAAATAAAATTTTTTCGCTTGTTACTGTTCACCATCCCCGTTTTATTTCTTTTGGCGCAATTCTGCTTACATATACGAGGGCACAATTAATTTTAATTTTCATAATTATTTGGAAAAATATTCCGTATATATGTGAAAATATGCTGGAAATTAGAGTCACTTAGATCACTATCAAGCACACATAATTGTGACGTCATACGTATACATATACTATGATGCTGTTATTGGCGTTGTGGTTGCGCCATTTTACACTAGCGCTATATTGGAGCTGGTGTTAGCGCACGAAATTGAGTCAGTGTTATATTGCAATAGCGCATCATTGAGTTGGCGCTATACTGAGTTGGCGCTACATTGAGTTGGCGCATTCCCAAATCGGAGTTAGCGCAATAACACCAGGGTTGGTGTTAGCGCAATTGCGCCGCGCAGCGCAGTGTTACCCATGCCTAGTTTCGATTAAAATTAAACTAAAATTTTTACTGTGTATGTGTCACAATTATTTGTTAATGGATAAAAAAAAAAACAGTGACTCAGTAACTCAGTTAATATTTAGTGGCAATGAAAAAACTCCACTACCTGCTTAGTGGTAAACAATTGTCCATTAAATAATAAGTCGACAAACAAATTTTCCACTAATTAAAATTTGGCAAAAGTTTTCCTCTACCAATATTTTTATTTAGCTGAAAAAAATATAATTAAATTAGTGATATTAGAAAAAAATTTCACTGCCAATATTTAGAGTAGTAGTACTGCGCAATTTTGCCACTAAATAAAAAAAGTGGCAGTGCAAGTTTTTACAGTTGCACTCATTTCAAAATTAATTGAGCTGGAAAATGAGTGCACCACGCCCATGACTGTTATGTACCTACATACATACAAATGTGTTCATTTGTAAATATATCTATAATTTCTCTTGCACTTTTACCCTTTGATTAAGGCGTGTAAAATTCTCCCCAGCTTAACATTTCAAAAGCAAACTGATATTTAAATAAATCAAATGCGACATTTTTCTGTATTTCATTTTCAAGTCAAAGTCCTTTTTTTTGTTTGTCGCGAACTGCGACGACCAAAGGTATGAGGAAGGAAGTGCACACGCAACCTGGATAATTACCGTGTGTTGCGACATGGCCTTATAATTAAATCATAAATGGGTTGCGGTGTAACAGAAAAAGTATTATAAGACATTAAAGACGCAAAAGACAAAAATAGTTTAAATTCTTTTAAAATATCTCAGTTTTATGTACGAGTATTTGGATTCTCAAAGCTGAATTTCTCTTAAATTTAATTCTACAAAAATTTACTTAATAATTTAACTTGTTTTACTTAACAAAATTTAAAAATATTTCAATTCTACGTGAGCCACCCGCAAATAGGAACACATATGCATGTATGCATTTTTGATGTACAAATATTTTTACCGGCATCAACAGCCAACTGTGCTCACTTGGCTTAATAATGCCAATATTTTAATACTTGTACTTAAGTAATACAACAACCACTTAACTTGCCGGCAGTCATGCAAATATGTACATATGTAAATATTATACTTTTATTCATGCCCTTTCGCACACGTGAATGAATTAGCTCATATATGTATATGCATATGTAGGTACCTGCACCATGTAAGCTTGAGCTCTTGCTCACATTTACACCAATTCGGTTTGCAAATGTTTACCTTATTCCTTCGCATATTTACACAAAGGGGAACTTCCACGCACTTGGAGAGTTGGTTGAACGAAACCAACTCAAGCCCGTTGAGTAGGCACGTACTAGTTACATGCATCGGTACATAGTAGCCTAGAATTTTTCGTTTGCGTTTACACCTTTTGCATTTTTTTTCTTTCCTTTTTATTGCAAATCAAGCCGGTCAAAGTTCGTAAATGAATAATTGGCCTGGCCGTTGGCCGACTGCTTTGCTGACTAGCTTAGCCAGCTGTTACTAACACAAGCCACTTAAGTGGATATACTCAGCAGCCCGCAACTCTTCTATGAAGTAGATTTTCGGTTTTTTTTTTGTAGTTTTATAATCTGAACTGTTCGGCTGTTTTTTCCACTATTTCTCACTCATCGCTCGCTGCATCGTTCCTGTTTTTGTTACCTTTTGCTTGTTTTTCATTACCTTTCAGCTTTTTGAATTTAATGTTTTTTGTAATTTTTTTTCCTTTTCCAGCACAAAGTCAAAGCACACGAGATGGAGCAAGGATATGACTATTTGGTGCCCAGCGTTTGGTGTGTTAAGTCCCGATATCGTATGGATTTAGAACGTTGAGTGGACATGAACGTGTATGTATGGGCATGTGAGTGGCTCTGTGCAATAAAAGTTGCATTTGCCGGCATGTGGACTTGCACGCCCATACTTATAATTAGCATAGATTAGTTAATAACTCGATTAAAAAAATAAAACTTCAAAACTGGCATTCTCTTATAAAATGAGGATATTGTGGACGAGCATATTGTCGTCTTAACTTCATAACCGCCTAAATGCAAAATTCATGACCGCCTATGCCAAAATTCTGATTTGCCAAACTTTAACTCTTGGTGACCAACTTTATTGATCCATACCATAAGTTTGGTCTTTGGGAAGCTATGAAGTCTCTATTTTTCTTGCTAATGTCCTTTTCAGCCAGGGACCCATAATAATCATCATTCGTTATATATTCAGTGAAAAAAAATCAAATACTTGCAAACATCGTAGAAGTGTATTGAGTTTGTGTGTGTGCATGTCTGAAAGAGCACTATCCGAATCCACTATGATCGAAAAATTTTAAGCGATATCCATAAAAATCAAAAATAATCATTATTTTTTGAGTTTTATTTTTTTGATCAAAAATAAAACTTATTCCTTGAGTGATATATTTATCGCTCAGAAATAAAAATTATTTTTTGAGTTTTATTTTTTTTTCTTAGGTCGAAAAACCCAAATTGTCTCTGAAGTGCTCTGGAACATAATCACTAAAAAATTCCCATTGGTTTAACTTCGTGAATGAGTGATATTTTTGATCGAAAAAAAATAAAACTCACACAATAATGATTATTTCTGAAGGATAAATATATCACTCAAGGAATAAGTGTTATTTCTGATCAAAAAAAAAATAAAACTAAAAAAATAATGAATAAATATCGCTCAACGAACAAGTATTATTTCTGATCAAAAATAATAATTATTTTTGATGAATTATAAAAAAACTAAACATATAATGATTAAATGGCGATTTTTATTATAAAACTCTTACACTGTTATAAATATTGGAATATTTCTTTAAACTTTGATTTGGTTTGAAAGAAATTTAAAACTTTTTTTGGGTTAAATTTTGAACCTTCGAAAGTTTAAAAGTTTCTTATTCCTTTTTGGTTTAAAATTCAAACTTACAAAAGTTGAAATATTTCAAAGTATTTTTTAGAATAAATTTCATACTTTTTTGGTTTAAATCTTACACTTTTTCACATTTAAACTTTTAAGCTGGGTATCCACATGATAAGAAATTGCTCAAGAAAAAATTGGCATTTATTTCTTAAGTAATTTTGACGTTTCATTTTTTCTTGAAGAAATATATACAATCGTATATATTTCTTGGCAAAACCAGCGTTGCCAACCCCATTTTTCGTCAAAATTTGTAATAGATTTTCTTGTGAAGTCGATACTGCCTAAAGAAAATTTGACACAAGAAAATTTCTTGACCATTTCTTAAGCGTTTTTTATATGGAATTTTAGCATTTCTTGTGATGTGGATACCCGGCTTTAAGGTTTAAATTTTGAACTTTCATTGGTCGTAAAATTTGGTTTCAACAAAAAAATTTCAATTTTTCATTTGAAATTCCAACTTGCTTTTTCGAGAAATGAGCAATATCGCTAGCCTAGAGTGCAAACTGCGTAAGTCCATTTTTAAGAAAAAGTGTTTTTAAGTGCAGAAAGCTAGAGAAATCAAATACGCACCACGCTAAACAAGTCTGTGATACTTGTCATATTTCTACTCGTTGTTATTCAGTCCAAAAAGCGAAGAAAATTGTGTAAGTCCAAAATTTTTATAAGAACAGAAATTTTAATTTTTTCATTTTGAAATTTTTTTATTTTTTGTTTTTTATCTCTCCTACAAAGTTTGACAAAAGGACTTACACAATTTGGACTCTAATGGGCCCGTCAGAATGAATACTTTGCCGGCAATCCAGCTCCGTTTAACTGACACATACTTCAATTTCATATATTTGTTACGGCAAAGTTGAAGTACTGAATGTGTCGATCGTCATTCAATTACATATAATTCCACTCTGCTGTCAGTTAAACGGATTGCTGGATTGACGGAAAAGTATTCATTCTGACGCCCCTATAAGCTAGCGATATAGAAAGCTCATTTATAGTTATTAGACAATTTGAATGAATGACTGTGTGGCGTTGTTTGAATGGGAAAACAAACAAACACAAAATAATTATGGAAACAGATAAAATGAAGAAGGAAGAAAATGAGAAGAAGAAGATAGGAAAAAGATACAATATGGAAAAGGATTAAGGGCATGTTGGGGGGAGAACAATATGGAAGAAAAGGAGAAAAAAGGATAGGAAAGAAGATAGAATAGGGAAAAGAATGAAGAGGATTTGGGAGCAGACATTTTTTTTTTTTTAATTTAAACCAAAAAAAGGTTTAAATTTTAAACTTTTGAAAGTCTTAAAATAAATTTTAATTTGGAATAAAATCTAAACCTTAAAAGTTTAAAAATCTTTTAAACTTTTTAAAGTTTAAATTTTAATAATTTTTCGGTCGTGTCCTATATATCGACCAAAAAAGTTTAAAATTTATACCAAAATTTATTTGAGTGTAATTATTACGGTCCCTGTTTTCACCTTTGAAATCTTAGAGTTGGGTGTCATAAATTCAATTTTAATTTAGGTTAGGCGGTTATGAAAGTCTCTTAGGCGGTTAGGAAGTCTAAACGGCGATATATGTACATACATATTTTTAGCATTTTCGCAAAAAGAACCCTTCAAATATGCCTCGCACTCTAATAAGCCCATTTTATAGTTTAACGTAATTGGAGGTTTATAGGCAAGGAATTTTTACTATTTAAAAAAAACTCAAATCGAACAGGTAGTTTTGATCTAAAATCACCATGGCACAAAATTCTATTTAGGTTACTTATCCGCCGTGGAGCACCCCACTATGCCTCCTCAAGCCTTTACTATCGCTACGTATCTTAGTATAAACTTATGCATTTAAGTAAACTAAAAGTTCAATGTCTATTTTATTACAGTTTAAATAAACATTACATGCACTTATAAATATTTAAACTAAAAGCAAATGCATACATGAATAAAATTAGCACGTGTGTTAAATATAACTTTAATTAATGTTTGTGGAATATTTAAATTTTGGTTATCATCTTTTCTCTCAGCTTATGTACATATTACCATGAAACTAACAGCTGCCAACTAACCAAACAACTGCCCATTTAAAATCAAGTCAACAACACCAATAATCTCGTTAACAATTATAACGTGCAATCCAAAAACACCAAAATGCGCAATATAAAGTATTTTAAAATTCCAAAAATGTATAGCTGGAAAACTGTGACTAGAAAACCAAGCCAATAGTTTTATAGCGATAACGCGAAAAAGCAAGCAACAACATACAAAAATAAAATGCAGCAACACCAAAAAACGGATTGCGCATCAAAATGTAAATAATTTGCAACACTAGCACTCACTGCCTGAATATTAGTGGTTGTATGTACATACCCTGCAGGGAACCCAATAACTAGTGTGCAAAATTTCTAGTTCCGAACTAGCGAAAAGGTGTCAAAAGGGAAGTACATCAATTGTAGTTAGACCCTCACCAGTTCAGAAGGAGTGAATTGAGTGACCATTATAAGACACACTTTGATTTGTATGCAATTTCGAAGTGACAAAAATTCTATGAAAAATTTTCGTTCGTACAATTTTCGTCGGCTTTGTATATTTCTGCAATTCTCAGATGTTTAGTAAATCATTTTATATAGAGTTTTCTATTTGCATCTTGTATGAAATGAAATGTTCCCCTAATAATGCTTTTCCGATCCCTCAGGATTATTTTTAATTTTTTTTTATTTTATTACTTTTTAAATATTATTGTAAATTTTTATTAAATAAATAAATAAAGAAATATTAGTTAAAAAAAAAATAAAAAAAAAAAGTTATCATCCACCTTGACACCGACAGGATTCGGACCCGCGCTCGCCAGATTGAGCGTCACATGCGTTAGCCAGTCGGCCATCGCGGCACTTGCATGAAGTGTGTCAAAGGCTGCACTTAAGCGGCAGATGTAAAACTGTAGAATTTTTAGGTACTTGTAGCTAGTTCAGAACTATCGAAATTGTGCCAATAAACGAACTAGTGTAAACTGTAGAATTTAGTACTAGTTCGGAACTATCGAAAATGTAGTGCAGAGTGACAATTGACACCGCCTAGGACATCGCCGTGTTAAATTCGCCAGTTGATAACATGCAAAAGAGATTTAGCTCGCACTAGTAGTGTCGAAAAATGCACTAGAAGCGGCCCAGTTCGGAACTAGAGATTTTCCCTACAGGGTACATATGTACAAGTTTCTATTCTTTTGTGTGTATCCGCGTAAATTTGTTTGTTATGCCACCTCAATTCTGCCACACAGCCACTGCGATGCGTGCTTTTGGCGCGCTCATTTGCTTGCTTGTCATGTTTTTGGCTGCCAAATTATGTACATATGTATGTACCTATATTGAAAACTAAAACAGTGATTATGTCAATATTTACAATCGCAATCTTTCCATTTATCTAGCTTACCTAATTTGCTGATTAATTTCTGATTATAATATTGACTAGCAAATACCCGTCCCGCTTCGCAGCGACAAACAAAAGCTTTTATGTTATAATGGGTCTCTCCCTTTACCCTTACCTTTACCTTTACTTTTACCTTTGCCTTTACCTTTACCTTTACCTTTACCTTTACCTTTACCTTTACCTTTACCTTTACCTTTACCTTTACCTTTACCTTTACCTTTACCTTTACCTTTACCTTTACCTTTACCTTTACCTTTACCTTTACCTTTACCTTTACCTTTACCTTTACCTTTACCTTTACCTTTACCTTTACCTTTATCTTTACCTTTACCTTTACCTTTACCTTTACCTTTACCTTTACCTTTACCTTTACCTTTACCTTTACCTTTACCTTTACCTTTACCTTTACCTTTACCTTTACCTTTACCTTTACCTTTACCTTTACCTTTACCTTTACCTTTACCTTTACCTTTACCTTTACCTTTACCTTTACCTTTACCTTTACCTTTACCTTTACCTTTACCTTTACCTTTACCTTTACCTTTACCTTTACCTTTACCTTTACCTTTACCTTTACCTTTACCTTTACCTTTACCTTTACCTTTACCTTTACCTTTACTTTTACCTTTACCTTTACCTTACCTTTACCTTTACTTTTATCGGGACCACCCATCACCATCCGAGCTCACTACTTGAACCATTTCTGGGAAACCGACTCAAAAAATAACAACAAAAGTTGTGCGCAAACGTCAAGCTGTGCAGTCCAAATTTGTATTGTTCTGTGATCTTTGTAATTTAAAATTAAATTTTAAACAAAATTCTTTAATAAAAGTTAAGAATAAAAGTTAATCTAAAGTTTTTACGTCTAATAGTGATTTACCTCAGTTTTTTCAATATTTTAAAACTTAAACAAAGTTATATTTTATTTTATTTGCCAAGGCATTTGTATAGTGTTGTTGGTGCATTTTTGAGTGGCTTAATATTTCTTTGTCTTTTGCTTTTGTGCGTGCATTTCTTATTTGCATTTTGCATAGTGTTATTGTTGCATTCGAGTGCTTAAATTTTATTTTATCATTTGCTCTTGTGCGCGCATTCGTTTTTTCAGTGCAATCTAGTTTTCTCTTTTCTTTTACCACAGCTGTTTGCGTTGTTTATTAAACGTCATACAGTGGCACTTAAACTGCTCGCTTCAAACTTTTATAGTGTAAGTGTGTAGATTGTGGTATATACTCTTTTGCTTTTCCACTTATTACCTACATATTTTCCTTTTTTCCTATTAATATCTATTCTACCTTATAATGTCGTGCAGTTATCAGAATTGCTCATTGAAAAGCGATAAGGAACAGTTCGTTTCTTGCTGGCTGTGTGATGGGCTTGCCCATATGAAGTGCGCTGGCCTGACGGGTAGGGTTCTTGATGCAATTAAAGAGAACAAGGGAGTGCGCTGGTCGTGTTTAAAATGCAGATCAACAGATGTTGATCTTTTCAAATTTTTTAGACACACAAGAAATGGCTTTTCCGAATTATCAAAGGAGTTATCGGCTCTAAATGATAAATTTAAAAGGCACGAGGAAATGTTTAGTTCCTTCGCGTTGCCAAAACCTTTAAAGAAAACCAAAGCCATTAACCCGCGTAATGAAGAGGTTCAGAGCAACCTTCAGGTCGAATCGGCTGAGCTTTCCGTCGAATTAATCGATTTGGCTTCACCTGGTCCCTACATCGACAAACCTTGTTCCTCCAAAACTGCTTTAGCTGAACAAACGTCTCGGGAAAATTTCGTAACTCCCTCGATCGCTCTTGCATCAAAAGCCAAGGAGCCTGTTCCGAAAGCCAAGGAGCCTGTTACGAAAGCCAAGGAGCCTGTTCCGAAAGCCAAGGAGCCTGTTCCGAAGGCCAAAGAATTGATTATCGTTCCGCGTGATAAATCAGTTTTTGTATCTAGATTTCATAAAGATACAACTGTTGAAGACCTGAAGGCTTTCATATCATCTAAAATTGTTCCTGAAAAACTTTTCGTTAAAAAATTCAATTTTAATTATGAAAGAAATGTAGCTTCTTTCAAAATTGACGTCTCGCCTAAAGATTATGACACCGTTTTAAAGAAAACATTTTGGCCAGCCGGGACCTTTGTCCGCGAATTTGAAGAAAGGCCTAGATCCGTTAATAACAACTTACCAAAACTCGTCCTGCCTAGCAATAGCTCAAAAAACTAATAAATAAATCTGCCCTAAACATTTACTATCAAAATGTTCGGGGCTTAAATACTAAACTTACAGACTTTTATCTAAAAACTTTTAATTGTAACTTTCAAATAATTTCTTTTACCGAAACATGGCTTAAACCTCATGTTTTTAATTCGGAAATCTTTAGTAAAGAATACCAAGTGTACAGAAATGATCGCTTGAACAGGGTCGGTGGAGGGGTACTAATTGCGGTTCATTCCTCAATTCCATCTGAAGAAATTAATGTAGCTGCAGGGGAATCCATTGAGTTCTTGTGCATTCGGATAAAAGCTGGCAAAGGGCATATTTACCTGGCAGTTATTTACATTCCTCCTTCTTCCGAACAGTCAGTTTACTTTCAAAGTGTTTCCTTGCTGAAACGTGTCGAGTCAAAAAAGACGCCCTTGGATTCTTTTATAGTCTTGGGCGACTTTAATCTTCCGCACGTTTCATGGAGCGAGGAAAACAATGAAATCATGCCGATTACATCTAAGGCTAATTGTACTGACTTTTTAGAAGAAATGTCGGATCTCTGTCTTCATCAGGTAAACGTCATTAAAAACAAATTCGGAAAGGTACTTGATTTGATATTTGTAGATGACGTTTCTAATTACTATGTGAATAGAACTGACCCTCTTATTTTCCCTGAAGATACTTACCATCCTTCATTGGAGTTAATACACGAAATTATAAGCGATGATGATCATTGTTGCTCAAAAACGTCTGATTCGTGTTTTCGTTTTAACTTTGCTAAGGCTAATTATAAAAAACTTAATAGTGAACTATCTAAACTAGTCTGGCCAAACTATGATGGCAACGTTGAACAAAATGTTTTGCATTTTATTAACACGATCCACTGTCTGTTTGATAAATTTGTACCCAAACAGAAATACATATATGTTGAGCCCCTGCATCTGTGGGAAACTAAAGACTTGAGAGCCTTAAAAAATAAGAAATCTCGCATTTTTAAATTATATAAGAAGACAGGCTTGCGGAAAGTCTACCTTCAATACTCAACTTTACGACATAAATATTTTGCATTGAACAAAAAGTGCTACAATGATTATCTGAGAAAAATGAAAATGAACATTTTTCGTAACCCTAAATCGTTTTATGGTTTTGTGAATTCAAAACGCAGAGTGAGCGGATTTCCCTCATCTATGAGTTTTCGGGATTGTGTGTCTAGTGATAATCTAAGCATTGCCAATCTCTTTGCACAATTTTTCGAATCTAATTATTCCAAAGATAATTTAAATTTCAGCATATACCCGTACCATCTTTCTCAAAATAATACAATTAATGTTACCTATATAAATTCAGATGAAGTTTTAGATCACCTTAAATCACTGAAAGAGTCTTTTAGTTATGGTCCGGATATGATCCCCGCATGTTTCCTTAAAAAATGTGCGGATCATATTCATCTACCTTTGTCAAAGCTATTCAACTTGTCATTGAAATTTGGTATTTTTCCTACTGCTTGGAAAGAATCCTTCATTATTCCTTTACATAAAAGCGGTATTAGATCTTCGATTGAAAATTATCGAGGCATAGCAAAATTGTCTGTTATCCCAAAACTGTTTGAGTTGATTATAAGCAACCAGATAAAAAACTCGATTGAGTCATTGATTGTGAACTCTCAGCATGGTTTCTGTAGGGGTAAATCAACCATCACTAACCTTCTGGAATTTACAACAAGTGTTTCTAATGGGTTCAGGGAAAATGCTAAAACGGATGTTATTTATACTGACTTTAGTAAAGCCTTTGACAAGGTTAATCACAATTTACTTATCCACAAGCTTCAACTACTGGGTTTTCAACCTATCCTCCTAAACTGGATTTCTTCTTACATTTCTAACAGAACACAAAGAGTTGTTTATAAGAATGCATATTCATTTAGTATTTATGTGTCCTCTGGGGTTCCGCAGGGCAGCCATCTCGGACCGACTCTGTTCTTGTTGTTCATTAACGACATCTCATGTGCTATAAATTATTCTAAAGTTTTAATGTACGCAGATGATGTGAAACTTTTCAGGTCCTACACCACACCGGAGGAAAGATCGCTCCTTCAAAATGATTTAAACGGTATGGTTACGTGGTGCAATATAAATCTTATGCCACTAAATCTAAATAAATGTAAATTTATGTGCTTTTCGCGGAGTAATGTCGAACCCATAGCTTACGCCATTAATAATCATGATCTGGAGCGAGTTTATGAGTTTGTCGACTTAGGTGTAAGATTCGATTATAAACTTAATTTCAACCTTCACATCAACGTCATGATAAATAAAGCTAAAAGTGTTCTAGCGTTTGTAAAACGTTGGTCTAAGGAATTTAGTGACCCCTACGTAACTAAAGCCCTTTTCACAACCTTAGTAAGACCGACACTAGAATACGCATCTATAATCTGGAATCCGAGTTACAAAATTCATTCTGATCGACTTGAATCGATTCAAAAACAATTTTTACTTTTTGCATTAAGAAATTTGAATTGGAACCCTCATTGCAATCTTCCTTCGTACACTAGTCGCTTAAAACTTATTAACCTTCCAACTTTAGCTAGTCGTAGGGAAACTCTGGGTGTAATATTCGTAACGAAACTGCTGAAGGGATCAATAAATAGTCCATTTCTTCTTTCTGAAATAAGTTTAAACATTCCTGCCCGTCCATCAAGACATTACCAGCCCATATTTTTAAAACAATGTAAAACTAATTTTGAATTATATGAGCCATTCCGATATCTATGCAAAAGTTTTAACACATACTCTACCTACTTTGACATCTCTGACTCTCTATCCATTATAAGGAAAACTCTTCTTTCAATTCTTAACAAATAACAATTTGTCTACTAGATATAGTTTCCTTCTACTAATTTAGGATAATATGTATTTTATTGTTAACTAAGTAATTGCTTCTAAGTGTATATATAAACTTAAGTATGTGTAATCAGCTGATGAATTTATATTCTGTAGCTGAGCAGCATAAGAACTCGACGTTTAACAAACTCCAGCCACTCAACACCTTGGCAAAATTAAAAATATATATCCGTGCGTCATGCGGATTGCGCCCCTCGCGGCGGTCGGGCGGGATATGGAGGGTAAACCGTTGGGAATTATACGTATGTTGAAGCCCTGCTCGACACCTTTCATTTGATACCAATATCGCCTAGAAGCATTCGAGGGTCATCCGGGTCCACGTTTTGACCCATATTTGGGGACCCGGCCTAGGCATCGCAATGAAAATAACTCTATGTTGAAGGCCTGCTCAGTACCTTTCGTTTGATAGCCATATTGCTCAAACACTTGCTGGGTCACTCTGGGTCCACATTTGGGCCTATATTCCGGGAAGTTCCCACTTTTTCGAAATTATATATACCCTATTATGTGCGCTAGCACCACGTGAATCTACTGTGAAAATTTCAAAAAGATCGGTTGATTACTTTGGGAGTCCATAAAGGACACACACACACACACACACACACACACACACACACACACACACACACACACACACACACATTCATTTTTATATAATAGATTATGGCGATAGATTTAATTGGTCTTGTTGATTGCTATTTGATGTGAGACAATACGCGCCTTTCGTTTTGTTTGTTGCCACATTTTTGCCATTTTAATTACAAAACTAAATTTTTTTTTATTTGAAAGTTATAGTTGAATGTTCGTTGGGTTACCTGTTTACTTATTAAAAAAAAATGTATGTTAAATATTCCATCTTTGACTGGTGATTAAAAAATTTTTTAATCTCACGCTTTTTGGCTTAATTTGTTTAAAAAGCTTTTTTGTTATAAATAACTTTAACTAAACCGATTTACTGACCCAGTTTTTTAGTAACATGTTGCAAATGTATGTACATATAACACTATTTTATTTAACACAGCCTTAAACTTTATAAATATTCTGCATTAATTAGCTTAATTAGTATGCTAAGCCGTTTGTAAATTTGGATGTTTTTTGGCAAACAAATTTAACTACTGCAAATTGAATATTCTAAAATGTGGTGCTAATTAAAATTTTCAGTTAAAGTTAGAATATACAAAAGTACTTTTGTATTTATTTTTCATCGAGTTAATAATCTGAGTTATACAAAATGTTCACGTCAGTACTGTGCAACAAGTGCAACACGTGCAAAACTTGCATTATGTGCAACGTTTTTTTACGTACATATGTAAACGCACTCATACGACAAGCATGACTTTGAAAATTTGCTGATATTGAGTTAATTGGTAATGTTATTGGCAAGCATAAAATATCTTTCAGTGCCTTTATTTTACATGCGAATTTCTTGTTGTAAACGAAACTTCAAAAAAAAAAAAAACTCTAGAGTTGAGAAATACGAAATTTCTTTTTTAAAGTGGTTTTGAAAAGACATGTTATATGTATAGGTACATTAGGGTGGTCTCCAAATGTATAGAGTAAAAATTTTCATCATTTCCTCAACCTCATCCCCTAGATTGATGCTAATATAATCCGAGATACCATACAAATATAAATTTTTTGTTCCGATCGGAAACAGTTAAGGTGTGTGTACAATATTTAAGTGTGCTGTTAACCCTAATCACCGAATTTTGAAAAGTTACATAAAACCGAAAGTGAGACTCTGAGGCTCACCTATGGGAAAATTTTGAAACACATTATTTTGGTATTTGCTTTTTACTTTTATTTATGCAGTAATGAATGCAGAAGCATTTTTATACATTCTTATAACGGTTTATGACAATTTTTTTAGTATATATAGATAAAAAAGGTAATTTCATAAAATAGGGGATATTAATGAACTGCAATTTTCACACATTTTTGTAGTTGTTGAATGTTCATTATAAATGGTATTATTACATCTGTTATAAATTTGTTTTCGTACACACAATGAGAAAAACTAAGAATCAAATGAATATGAATAAATATTTCATATGATCGCCCCTAATATATATTTTCCGCGATCAAATTTAAAAGTTTTAAAACGCAACGTTCGTGGTGAAATTACTGACGCATAAAAGCAGACGATCGTTCGTTTCCCTATCTGAACGCATCTTTTCCGTAATTTAGAATCTCAGTAAACAGAAAATGATAAGATTTTAATGGTTTTGATATTGCTCACTTTACCGTTCTCCATAATTTTATGACATCATATGATCTAAAGATCTATGGTGAAATTCGATGAATTCACCAAAATCCGGGGGAAGTATGGTGAGTTAGCAATGCAAAAACCTCACTGGATAAACCTTGTAAACAACGGATTCAAAATTTAGTTGAATTCTAGAAATGTAAGCTTATTACGATAAAGATACTTAAGGTGAGTCTTTGAGGCTCACTTTCGGTTTTTCGTTACAATTTTATACGATTGCAAAAAAAAAATGGTTAAAATAAATAAATAGCCCAAAGATCAACATTATTTCATAATTTATGAACACAAATGGAGGAATACCCAAAATTTCAAGCAAAAAGCTTTTTTGTTTTACGAATTATTCGCTTTTAAACTTTAAAGTGAGACTGAGAGGCTCACTTTAGAGGATTAGGGTTAACAACAGATTTTGGTGACCACCCTAATGAACGTGTGCCTACAAATTGAGATATTTTTATGTTATGCCATCAACCAAGCATTCAAAGGCATAAACCAAATTCAAAGCCACCTGTCTATCAAGCGGTAATCGAATTTACAAAAACTCTATTAAAATTGCATAACTTGCAGCCTTTGGCAAAAATGCTTGCTTGAACATACATATGTATGTACAATTAGGGTGGGTCGATTTGTATGGAGGGAAATTAATCGATACCGCGCCATCGAAATTCGGATTCCTCTCATTTTTCTGAGTAGAAAACTCCTACACGACATTTATCTAAAATTAAGTTTGATGTTTCGGAATTTAGTTTTTTTGGACCAAGACAAATTTTTGAAAATAAAAATTGGGAAAAATTGACAAAACAATAACCAGGCCAATATATACATCGAGTTGAAGGAAAATTTTATGCTGAATCCAGATATGAAATCAGAATTAAAATTGGATGATCCGTTTTCGATATATAGCCTGATTTCCGGTTATGCAGGCTGAATGACTAAATTCGCATACTTTCGCGATTATCTCTTGTTGTGTACAATATATCTTAATTATTTTTGCGAATTTCTTAAAGATAAGTCAATACAATATATGAGCAGTATATATATGGGATCTTTATGTTATTGTCATCCGATATCGATGAATTGCGCTGACAGCGCTTTGTGTACAATAAATGCTCTAAATACAAAATTTCAGAATTTTAGCTGCAAGAGTTGAAGAGTTATATATTTCCTATCACATTCTTAAGGGCATCGGGAACTTTTGTGACCGTTTCATTCATCACGTTCCCGTATATGCATTTTCAAATATCATTCAATCCTATTCTATCTAATTGGTTTTGCACTGGGCTAAAACACATACGAGTGCAAATGTGTTGGTAATATTATATTTTTGTAATGGTGGTAGTACTTTCGGTCACACAAATCTAGCAGGGTTTATTTAACCCGATAACCATAACCACATAACAAAACTATTTTAGAAAGAAAAAAACAGAAAACTTTAAATCCTTACCGCACTTCTCACACTATTATGTGAAAGCGCTTGGCGGCAAATGGCAGAGAGCAACGGAATATAAAAAATAGAAAAAAGCTCCTTTGACTTCACGACAAACAGGAAACTGCCAAAGGCCTTCAATTTCCCCATTTTCTATCACTTTCTCTAACTTTGTTTTTTTATTTATTCTCTTAACTTTTGAGTGTCATCGTTATATATTTGTTACCAACCACATTTTCCTTTTGCACACGCAGTTCGCACATCGCACACAAATCATCCAACCACCAACTGACACCATTGTCCTTTTCTGTTGGGCCTGAATGCGAAATAAACAAAATGCATGGTTTCAATAGTGCAGTGCAATGTTATCGCAAAGGTCATCCGGCCACAATCGATAGCTCAACACATTGGCGCACAATATGAATTCACACCACCAAAGAGAGAAGCAGTGGCGGTTTAGTTTACAGCGGCGCGAAGCTTCTGAATTACATAAGTACACTCAAAAAAAAAATTACTCAGATTATGGAAAAATGGGAATGATTCGGCGCTAAAGACATATTTCCATATTTTGATGTACAATTTTCTTTAAAACGTGGTTTTTATTCCTTGATTTGAAGAAAATCGTACATCAAAATATGGAAATATGTCTTTAGCGCCGAATCATTCCCACTTTTCCATAATCTGAGTAAGTTGTTTTTTCAGTGTATATACATAAGTGTGCATTTGTTTTTTTATATTTACATACATATGTACATACAAATGTATTCCTCGTATTCATACTATAAAATTTTAGATAAACATTAATATGTACTTTTATGAAATTAATGAGTGAGCAAGGAAAAACATCGGAATTATGTCGACAGCAATACCAATGGCAAATCAGTACAAGGAAGTGGACCTAAATTAAGCACATAATATTTGAGTAACTATGGAAGCATAAAAGGGGGTATTTCCCTTTTTTTAACGCAGAATATACCAGATGTCAGTCATGTTTCGACATGCCTGGGGGAAGGCATAAAACGCATTTATCTTGTGATGGAGGATAAACAGGTTAAAGAATGACGGCAACGAAAACAACAACAACATATCGAAAAGGCCCTTTACTACAGAGAGTGTGATGGGTGTCTTTCTTGATATTTCGGGTGCCTTTAGCAACGTCTATGGTGCGGCGCTGTTGGAGGCACTCGAATTCATCGGAATACCCCCAATCATTAGGTGCTGGATCGAGTACCTTTGCAGTTGTCGGACGGTGACGGGTGGGTGGGGCCTTTCGACGATGTCAAGGAGGGCACATAGGGGCATCCCACAAGGGGGAGTACTCTCATCCCTGTTGTGGAATCTAGTGGGCAACAAATACTCTTCATAAATACATGAAATACTCTTCGGAAAATACACAATATAGTAAAACTTGCGAAGTTTTGCATTCCAAGTTAGTATAATGCCTCCAATACGATGTTGAGAACACTAAGGACCATATGTGGTCTATGTGAAGGATCATTGTATACGGCCAATATAACCTAACCTAACTTAAATCCAGCTATAAAAGTAACATGCAAATTACAATAATACTTATATATGTACGTTACATAAATAAATTTCTTAAATATATACATACTTTAATAATAATGGCCGCTGTGGTGCAGTGGGTAGAGTGCTCGCCTGCTATGCCAGAGGTCTCGGGTTTTAACCACGGTCCGAGCAAAACACCAAAAACAATTTTTCTAATTAGTAAAAATCCAATTATTGGGGTTTTGAAGAGCAGCGGTCACTTCTCGGCAGTGGGCGGCATAACCTCCGAGTGTATTTCTGCCATGAAAAAGCTTCTCACAAAAAATGCATTCGCCGTTCGGAGCCGGCATAAAACTGTAGGTCCACCCAATTAGTAGGAAAAACAAAAAGGAGCACACCTCGAATTGGGAGAAAAGCTCGGCCATAAAACTCGTCAGAGTTATAATTGCGCCAGTGAATTATTATTATATTAATAATAATAGTAATAAGAATAATAATATTTTTATGAAATACTTGCTAATTTGCATAAGTACTTAGTACATAAGCATTTCGAAAAATTTAATAAAAAAAAAGATGCCGATTGACGTCGTATTAACTTTTAAATATACTTCATTTATTTATTTATTTTTAAAATAAGCTTAGCGTATGCAAACTGAATTTTTTGCAATATTTTGCGCTGAGTGGTACATTTACATAATTTAGTTTTTACCTCCACTTCCAATATTTTCAGCTAGAGACTAAGGGAATAAAATGATTTAATACGTTGAAAAATTATACAGTGCCAAACAGTTTCATGGAGCTCCTTGTAGGCGTTTTTATTTACACAGTCATGTGCACACATACATATAGATATAAAAAGTTGGCTGACTGTCATAAATTAGAATCATATACTCATCAGCTTACTGAATACACTTAAGCGCCATACCTCTAATATGCATTCATTGTATATTTTGTATGCTGTGATAAATGGTTTCTGTTTTTGTGTAATGTTGCTACCATTCCGCTATTAAATTATATGGTAGGTACTTTCGGGAGATTTCAACCATAGCAAGTGGCTGAATATGAACATTGAATTTGATATTCGAGTATCTTCAAAAGAGAGTGTTCGAGTGTGGCAACAATAGGTGTTGAATTAGTAAGGGTATGCTGCATAAATAATCATAAATAAATACATGGAAAAAAAGAATTTTTTGAAAACATACGAGGTTTGCCAAAAAAATACAGTAGTCGCAAAGACGATAGGTCATTGTAAGGGCGATATGTATTTAAAAGCAAAAAAGCACATTTTTTGTATTTATTACTTAGTAGCCTTTATTGATTACTCAACGAAAAAAAAATAAATATTTTTGGAAGACACTTTTTGGCATATTGTTGAACCAGTTTCCGTCCACTCTTGTCAATTTTAGTTTGAAAACAAACCGGTTTCGGCGATGTGCCATTTTCAGTGTGTCTTTTTGTTTTTCTTAGCCATAATTTCTTTGAAACATAAATATTGTTTGGAACTATGTTAGCTCTATTTCATCCAAAATCCTTTCAAAACAAATAAATTAAGATATTTGGAATGTATTTCATTTACTTTGGATACTCAAAAACACGATATTGATGATATTGCTCAGCGCTTGAAATTTTTAGGGTTTTACGAAACGGTTGAAAATGCAAGAAACGTTCACCGTAGTATTTTTACAAACCTCGTACATTTCACAAAATCGCGTACAAATACAATGTATACAGTATTGTTATGTGCATAAGTAAGCATATATACATTAGATGAGTTTTTTTTTTGTATGGGATTCTTTAAACCTTCTCAGATCTTCCCTCCGACACCGGAATATGAAAATAGGGTGTTTAGAGTAAGTAAAAAAACCGCGCAAATTCCCAGAATTTCAAGGTATGGTTAGATTTATGTATGAAAAAAGTTGGACTTTTCCACAAGAAAAAAGATTTATATGTAGCCATACGTAGAATTAACCGCTAAATCGAATAGCGTATTCAGTTTTTTGGTGCACTACACAGGGAAGGTAATATCGCGGGATAAAGTGATAATTTTCTTTTTTTTTCTCATGAATCTTCAAATTCTTGCTCTATACTCTTCCCGAAAGCGGACATTATTTTTTAACAAAATCACACGGTAGGCTGGGTTATTTACTCCGCTTTCCAGAAATGTATAGCTATTAAAAATCGAATAATATTTGGATGAGTTCATCAAGTTTAAGTGAAGTAAAGTCGTGTATAAAAGGGTAAGATACCTTAAAATTTCTCACATTTTTTAACAATTTTGCTCTTGAAGGCGGTTTTCTGGGTTTTTAGTGATAGTTTTATGTGGAAAAGGCCAACTTTTTTCATACATAAATCTAAACATACCTTGAAATTCTGGGAATTTTCGCGGTTTTCGGTGTAGCTCCATCTAGTTTTTGGAAAAGTGAAATTTTTCTTTCAGTTTACTTACTCTAAAACACCCTATTTTCATATTCCGGTGCCGGAGGGAATATCTAAAAAAAACGCATCTAATATACATATATTGTTTATGAATATTAAAGAGTTCACTTCAACATTGTTATGCTTTCAATTTGTTGGCATGGCAATTTTGAGCGCATTCCAGTTAATAACATTCATATTTTCATAGCATGTATAAAATTGCACTTACTTTCATAGATGTATGCATGCATATATACAAATATTATTATATCGCTAGCTTAGAGTGCAAACTGTGTAAGTCCATTTTTATGAAAAAGTGTTTTTAAGTGTAGAAAGCTAGAAAAATCAAATACGCACCACGCTAAACAAGTCTGTAATACTTGTCATATTCCTACTTGTTGTTATTCAGTGATACGCAAATTGTGTAAGTCCAAAAAGCGAAGAAAATTGTGTAAGTCCAAAATTTTTATATGAACAGAAAATTTTTTTTAATTTTTAATTTTTTTTATTTTTTGTTTTTTGTCTCTCCTACAAAGGAAAAAAGGACTTACACAATTTGCACTCTAAGCTAGCGATATGTTCATTAGGGTGGTCTTTAAAATCAAATTCGTTTATACATACATACATACATACATATGTGGTAACTTCGGCCATATAAGTATCGACCTAGAGGGTGAGGTACTTTTGGAACCACCCTAATGTACAAATACAATTTTTTTTAAAACAAAATGAAAATGCATATTATTGCAAAAGCTGGTATTTAAAAACAATTTATGGAATTGTCAGTTTATTCATATTTGAATATTGATTCGTGCACAAAAATTATTCATATTTTGTTATACCAACAACATTAAAATGATTTTAAAAGGAATTTAAATTAATTGTTACAATCGATGATTTAGAATTTGTTTCTAATGTTTTTTTTTTAAGTAAAGTTAAACAATAAATTTGCTTTAAACTGTATTCATTGATATTAAATATGTACGTATGTACATACATACGTGTTCAGTGTAATCGAATTATTTTTATTTCCAGAATGACCTTACTTGCAACAAGTCACCGCCCACCTTGGGTTAAACTATAATAAATAAATTATACTTAATCAGCTAGTGTCGCTGCTTATAATTTAATCATTTTTTAATGAAGTGTACTATTTTGGTATTCTTCTAATGCTTTTTGTAGTGCTTTGTTTTCAACATTCCCTCTTGAGACAGTCATAATCAGTGTTACTGCAGCCTTAAAAAAAATTTGGTAACACAAATTGATACTTTCATGATTTTTTTTGTATCACCAAAAAATGAAAAGAAAAAAATTTAAATTAATAAAATATGCTGCTTTGGGGTTTCTAAATCATTTCACAAAGTGATACTTGATTTCGTATCACCGAAAAATATTTGAGAAAAAAATTTAAATTAATTAAATTTTATAAAATGTTGTCCACTTAAGATCTACCCATTTTTGGTTTTTTCAAAGACTTCCACAAAACATATTTTTCGTGGCATTCACAGGTTATTAAAATTTTTAAGAAAAACTTAAAAATGAAAAAGAATATATTAATATTCATTGATATTGATTAATTTGTATCAAATTTCATTAATATTATTTGATGCCGATTAAAACGTTATCAAATTTGTTCCAAGCCAAAATAAAAAGTATCTACGTATGATGTATTGTGGAACGATCTTCCGTCATCCCTTGTCAAGTTTGGTTTGGAGACAAACCGGTTTCGGCTAATATGCGCCATCTTCAGTGTCTTTTTTCGTTCTCTACGTATCTTGGGCTTAAAAGAGTATCACATTTGATACAACTGGATAAAAACGGCATCACTGGTCATAAATCGCCACCCACTTATGTATACATACATATGTACATGTTTTGACGCAAATATCTCTAAATAAACCTGGTCGTGTAAACAAAGTGCCAAATGTGCCTAAATTAAGCAAGTCCATTTTTGTGTAGGTAGTAAGCCTGTCTGTGTTAAATCCACAACCAGCAGTGAAAGGGGATATTAAGCGACAAGACACATTCCATTTGGAAGTGCCGCAAAAAGCAATTTCATATTTTCTTTTGCTGTTTTATGTACATAGTACATACACGTGTGAAAAAGCTCATGTGGTGCCATAGCTCAATTGATTGTGCGTCTGCTGGTTTATTTCGTCAGTTGTGAGCGTGACGACCATGTTACCATGAAGCAGGCATGCCAACAGCAACTTTGTGAATCCATCAAACAAATATTTGCGTTTGTATTCAAGGTACAAGCTTTCACGTCATAACTACGAAACTTCGTACCCACCGATATTGATATTTTTATGTGAAACCGAATTACTTTTACTATCCATTTACGCCACGCGCAATGCCAGCAACAGTATTGTGAATAATTCATTGGTTTTCGAATAATAAAGTTAAGCAAAATATTAAGATTTTTTTATGTTTGTTTATGCTGAATAAAGTTAATAATAAGGATTTTGTTATAGCTTACTATGCACGGTGGGCAGGAAGCTACGTTAGTTTGCATGAAAATGTCGACAAAATAGGAAAGTGGGGTTGTGTTATGAGATGTTTATAGATGAAAGAGCCGTTGAAATTTAAATCCGAGCTGCTCCTTTTTCAAGGATATCCACATTTTTTGTTTTTTTTTTTTGAAAGGATCAAATATTCACCCTTATTACGGTTGTCGTCGTCGACGTCGTTGTCACTTTTCAGTCGACATCACGTCGTCTCGACGTCGTCGTCACATCGACGCAAAATCGGTATTAGCTAAGCGTATTGAGACGACGTCGAGTGTTTATCGGTAAACCGAATGACGAAAGTACCATCCCTATAATTTCTGCACTAGCTGTTTGATTTTATTTAGAATCTGTGCGCAATTTTTTCCGTATTTTTAATCTGTGCTATTTAGATAATTTATTTCTTTATAATAAATGTATTTTGCATATGATTCATCAAGTTTTAGCGATGAACATAGCAATGAAGTGCTCGAGTAATTAATAAATAAAAGAAAAAATATTTTAGTTGAAATACATATATACATATGTATGTATGTATGTACATAAATATTTAATAAATTAGTTTTCTCCTCAATCTTTCTTAAAGGAGGTGCCAAGGCATTCAATTTAATGGTGATTGCTTCTCAATGTTGTAAAACATTAGTTGGTATCGTACCCCATTGAAAACCTTTGGGTCGCCTTCGGTATGTGCGCTCACCGAATTTATTTTTAAACTAGTGGGAATTTTTCAATAAAACTAGCAGGAAATATTCTGCGGATGTTAGTTCTACTAATTTTAACACTCCCGTAATAAAATTTTAAAAACAAAAATGCATACATACTAAATTTTCTTCTTGTCACCATTAAACACCGCGTCGACGAAAATGGCAACGAGTGACCGTCGACGTCGACTTAGCTGATACCAAATATGTTTCGATAGTGGTCACAAGTTATCGACTTTACCATACGTAATACCGATTTTGATAGGTCGTCGCCGACAGCGTCGAGTGAGTGTCGACGACGACAACCGTAATAAGGGTGATTGAAGAAATCGAAAATTCGCCAAAGTTCAAATTTTTCCGATTTCAGTACATTATCTGGTAGCTAAAGGATACAGGAAAAGGTATTAAAAAGAAAACAGGACACCTGTAGTGGAAAAATCCATTGTGAAGAGGGCCTAAAAGATAATCATTGAAATATAAAATAACACAAAAAGTACCCACTTTAATTTGCGTATAACTCCTAAAATGTTAACTCTACGTGAAAATTCCTAATGTTTCATTCGGAATAAATAAAGACATATTTCTTTAATATACAATTTTGATGTACCTGCAGTGCTTAATGTACTTTGGTGTATCTAAAGTGAAATTTTCAAAAAAAAAATAGGGTGTTTTTTTATGGTGCTATTTTAAGTTCAAATATTTTGCTAGTTTATATAAATATTTTAATCTAATGAAGAATATCATTTTACGTAAGTTTTTAGCCGGCCATAGTTTTTTCGACATTTTCATGCAACCTATCGTCGCTTCCTGCCCACCGTATATGTATTTATGTCTTTTATGCTGCTTTTTTTGCGGTGGCTCATTTCAATTATGCTTGTTATTATATACCCATCGAATTATAATTGATTTGAGACTTCATGGCCGGATGTAATTGGCTTCATTTTTGAAACAAGAATTTTTACCTTGAAATGCAAATTTTTTTGTATATCTAATTTCATTTACTAAAAGATTTTTGCAACTAAGAGAACTGTTTTCCCATATTGATACTACGTTGATATTTAGAAGACATAAAAACATTTACATACATATGTGTGTGTATATTAGATTTTGGATACAAACTGCGCTCGAAAACTATCAACCCCTCTCCATTTTAGCTCATTAGCAAGCAGTCAATTTTAATGAAATGGAAGTTTAATTAATTTGCCAACACACAAATGCATATGAAAGAATTAAATTTTACCATTATTGTGATGTGCATATGAAATGCAAATTTCGTTAGCGTTATGTATGTATATTTATATACACATTGTAGTTTAAACATCATAACCGCCTAAGTGAAATTTCATTGCCGCACTTGTGCCAAAAATAAAATTGCGCATAATTCAATTTGTTCCTAATATTATACGAAGTTTGTGCTTTAGTCAACAAATTGATCTATGTACATAACTATTTAAATTTAAGTTTATACATAGAAATAAGTTTGGAATGTAGCAGTTTTTTGCTTTCCTGTAAAATTAATTTTCATTTATTTCAATAACGTCATAACGTAGGATAGGCGGTTATGAACTTTAAACGGCGATGTGTATGTGTGCACATTTGTTTAAATAAAAGTTAAGGAACATATATACCGATATACATACATATGTATGCATAACACGTCATGTTGTCAAAACTTTTCTCCTTTTCATTATTTTCCTTAGCTCTTTATTAATCTACATACATATAATGCACTGAGTTGGGTTTGCGTTCAGAAGTTACGTATACGCCGTGTACGCCAAATAAAATAGTTGCTCGTTTACTCTTGTTGATGTTTTCGTCAAAACAAAACTTCTAAATCAACCAAAATTTTTACAGAATCCAGCTCACAATAGCTATTTTCACACTTCCGCACAAAATAAGCACACATATGTACATACAATGCAGAAAATCTATTACTTACTATTGCTTTCATTTTGCAAAGAAAGTTATTTTTGGCCTCTAAAACATGTACTCGTACATACATACGTGCGAATTACTCTATTACAACTATACATATGTAGATATATTCTTTAAAAGTGGAAAGAACTAACTCTAGAAATATATTCGGAAATTTCTGAAATACAGCTGGAAATGGTGTAGAGTAAGTATTAATCTACATTTGCAAATCGATGTATCAGTTCCATATATACATTTTTAACAGCAAAGGAAAAAATATTGCAACTCAAGAGAAATACTTACCTTTCCAACAAGCCAGCCGACAATCGTACAACCAAAAAGTCCTGTATTCCAAACAGCAAAAGCCAAGCGATGAGGTCACGTCAAAGTGTGGCAAACTGTGTTCCCATTGCCGCCCAGTTGGTTATTAATATTGCAATTTCCGCATACAACGAATGCCTTGGTTATGTCACGGATGTAAGGGAAATGCGTAAACAAGTTGAAGATGAAAACAAAAAGAATGCGAGCAGACAAAAAAACATAGAAAATTTAAAACGAAAAGATAGAATAGAAAGACAAAAGCATACCTGTTAAGTTACGATTACTAATCGTAATCATTAGTAATCGGATTACTTTGTATTTGATAGTAAAATAATTGATTACATTACGAGTATCTTGGTCCCAACTAGATTATGTAATGATTACGATTACAAATAATCAAAAAATAATCATGATTACTCTAGATTACTGAAAAGAATCAAAAAGAATCAAAAATAATCAAAATAAAGAATTGATTCTTTCAGCGATTCTTTTTGATTATTTTTGATTCTTTTTGATTCTTTTTGATTCTTTTCAATCCAAAACCCCAAACAACCTTTCTCTTTTTGCTTTTTTTAATTTTTAATAAATTTTTTATTCAATTTTGTATAACAAATAAAGATATCCAAGACATAACACATAAGATGAATTTCATATCAAAGGCTGAAAAAAAACGAACATTTTGAACCCGACCCCCTCAGAATTTGATGAAATTTTGCATAGAGGTACATCTTACCTACTCAAACACAACCTCAATTGATCAGTTTGTGACATGTTATCTTCAAATGGAGCGTTTTTACACACAAAACACAATTAATAACAACTGACTGACACATGAAATATGAAGTATAGATTATATGATTTGCTCTTGTTTGAGTTGTTAACGAAAGATTGGCAACAAGTTAACAACCGTTCTGGAATTCTAACACTACTCGCTTTAGCATTGTTGTTTTTCATACATTAGTGAAAGTTGTTTGGGGGTTTGGATTGAAAAGAATCAAAAAGAATCAAAAAGAATCGTCGAAAAGAATCAATTCTTTATTTTGATTATTTTTGATTCTTTTTGATTCTTTTCAGTAATCTAAAGTAATCCTGATTATTTTTTGATTATTTGTAATCGTAATCATTACGTAATCCCAATATTTCATGCGTACAATTAAATAATCATTACGATTCTTTTTAGAAAATAATCTAACCGATTACTAATCGTAATCATAATTTAACAGCTATGGACAAAAGTTCAAAATGTTAGTTAATTAACACCCAGAGAAAGTGTACTAAAAATAAGAGTTGAAAAGTAAACGTAGTAAACGAAGAGCATTTAAGTTGAAACTTCAGACGGAGTGTAGCGAAGAAGAAATCGCCAAGGCGCATTTATAGAAAAACAAGTAAGTAATTCACTTGGTCACGCGCATAAGATTGGAAACAAAGTTAGCACTTCAAAAAGTAACGTTTTCATGCGAAAATAATTCACGCGAAAAAGCGAGAGCAGTAAAAGTTGAAGAGGCGCGGCATGATAACGAGTTGGCAGAATTGAAGTAGCAAAGATGTTGGCTAAGCAACCGGTCGTATGTATGTACTTAATCGAAAATGCATACATACATATGTATGTATGTACGTAAATGTGAACTTTTTAAAAGTTGCGAATTTCTTGAAAAGTTTCTTTCGAAGTGAATGATTGACTTTTCGGCTGTGGACTCATTGTTAGAATGCAAATTTTTTATTTTGTTTATCATGCTAGAAACTGAAAATACATTTCTAATTTTTTAGCTAAAAATCAGGGACCCTAATCATTATGAGTTTTATAATAAAAATCAAGATTAATCATTATATGTTTTATGTCTAAAATAATCATTATTTTTTAGTTTTATTTTTAGATTAGAAATAAAACTTATTGCTTGAGCGATATTTTATCTTTCAGAAATATGTAATAATTATTTTTTATTTTTTAGAAAATAGAAAAAAAAAATTTTTTCTAGTTTCTAAAAACTTAAATTTTTGATGTGTAAAGTTTACACTCTAAACATCTTTGCTGTAGCTACGAGTAATTTCGAAAAACTAGTAAACCGTAAACGACCTTTGTGTTAGTGCGCTGTGTCCGTGTGAATCGCTTGGCATTGTCAGTGGTAGGTACACATGTACTTACAAACAGGGTTTGAAATTGCTTAGCTACTTTTGCTGCATTTGCTTTTGCTTTGCTTTTGCTAACGAAAAGTAAATTAGCAAACTCGGCCAGCCGAGTAAAAAATGAGCCGTGTTTGCTTGTATAGTTAAGCAAAGCAACGCGATTAGGAGGATTTCATTTTACTTCCAGCAATTAGTTGTGTCTTTTCATTTTTTCTGCTTTTGCTTATTTTGCTGAAACGATTTGTTTACGCATATTTCGATTTTTTATACATATTTACTTATGAATGTATGTATGTACACATAATATGTATGTATGTCCATTTGTAAGCATCTTTTCATGTTGAATTCTGCTTAAAAACTAGTTTCAGCAAAATAAGCAACTGTAAGCAAAAATTTACCACTCAACTAATTGCTGGAAGTAAAAGCAACCCTCTCAAATTGAGTTGCTTGGCTTAACTATACAAGCAAACACGGCTCAGCTGAAAACTGAAGCGAATGATTCGTGTTTTGGTTTTTGGCTCGGCTGAATTCAGCAATAAGCAAAAAACATCGGCTATTGCTGTTTTGCAGCAAGCAAATTCAAACCCTGCTTACAAATGCTTGCATGCATAGTCGTGCAAATGCAAATATTCTGCAACAATGCGACAAATAGGCAAAATAAAAACGACCAACATGTTTGAACATGTATCCAAATGTATGGATATGCATACCTACATCTATATATCTAATTTTCTGAGGTGAAAGGTTTTGAGCAGGACTACGAACTTCATTTTTAATTGTGAGTCTTAGGCCAGGTCTCCAGATATGGGTCAAAACATGGACTCGGATGACCCCAGAATATTACTGGGAAATATTGGTATCAAATAAAAGGTGTTGAGCAGGGCTTTCACATACAGCTCTATTCATTATGAGTTCCAGGGTGGGGTCCCCAAATATGGGTGAAAATGTGACCCCGGATTAACCCGGAATGTTTCTGAGCTAGAGTAGAGTATCAATATTGTTTCAAGTGAAAGGTTTTGACCAGGACTTCTACTCTAGTATTCCTTAGATATCTTGGTTGGGTCCCGAGATATGGGTCAAACGTGGATCAAAAATCAAAAACCAAAACAAACAAAAACAACAAAATAGTAGCAGTGAAAATGATAACAAAAAATTATAAAAACGATGGTCGCATAGAGAACCAGTGAAAAAAGGAAAAAGGAAAAGGGAATAAAAATCCGATTTCGAAACTGTTTACACATCAATGTTCATGAATAATCGTTACTCACGCTTCAATTTTTCTTCTAGTTTCTAAAAAATAAAAAATAAAACATGAGTCTGTGCTCGTTAAATTAAAAAAAAAAAAAAAATCATTATTTCTTAAATTTGATTTGTTCTTTTTTTTATCAAAAATAACACTTATTCCTTGAGTGATATTTTATATTTCAGAAATACACATTAGGTTTTTTTTAGTTTTAGCAAAAACATAAAACGCAAAAAAAATTTGTGATTATTTCTGAGATATAAAATATAGTTCAAGTAATAAATTTTATTTCTGATCGAAAAATTAAAACTCCAAAAATAATGATTATGTTTGATTTTTATGAATATCGCTTAAAGTTTTCCGATCATAGTGGATTCGGATCGTGCTCCTTCAGACATGCACACACACATACCTGCTCGATACTCTTCAACGATGTTTGCAAGTATTTCATTTTTTCCATTGAAAATATAACGAATAATGATTATTTGGGTCCCTGCTAAAAATATGCATTTTCGTTTCACTTTTCTATGAATTCTATAATTTTTCTCACAGCCACAACAACACCAGCTCACGTAAATACAATATTTTTTCCTTGTACATATATGCTTATTATCAAAAAAGTTTGATAAGAGCTTAGTATATACAATTATCTGTGAATTTTTTTTTTTTTTTGATGTGGAAATGAAATATATACCCAAAACAATCCTTGTTTAACTTAAAATAGAGCTTTGCTTTTAAGTTATTATGTATGTATGAAAGCTATTCCCTCCAGTGGCATGCTGGCTGGCATTTGCTTTCATAAAAATTAAAAACCATAGTTTTCTCTCTTTACAGCCGTCCTCTGTTCTTTTTACAGAGATCTAGCAATAATTTTGTTACTTCATCATGTCAAGTTGGCATTTACCTAAATCAAGTGAACTGCTCACACTTTCCTCCCTTGTTCACAATCAGATCTGAAATTTTACGCAATGTTTGTAAAAGTAACCGCAATACACAGCACCTTGTTTTGACCACTAACCGCACGTGTGAAAATCCTAATCGCCTTAGGCGCGTGTTTTGGTTATGCAACATTTAGCAGGTGATGAAATGTGGTAAACCTTGGGGCGTTGTGTTTTGAATTGTGCTTGACTCGTCATCATTGGTCAATGTAGCTGCTGCACAACCAAATATTAACATAGAAATTAGATTACACCTCCACATGTATGTATTTAAATACATGCATACATATGTACATGTACTACACACTTATGTAAATATTATGCTTTTTGCGAATTATGTTTCACTCTGGCTGTTGCTATTTCGGATGAACGTTACCAAGGCACAGATTTTATTTACGCAGCGTCCGATTATGTCCTAACTAACTGCCTTTCTGCGCATTTAGTGTGCTTAAGCGGAAGATGAAAAACAGTTAACAGATTAAAAAGCTATTTCACAACAAGAAAGAAAGAACGAGTGCACTTGTAATGCGCATTTGATGAGTTTTCTATGAGAAGTACTCTGGGATATGAATATGTATATAATGGGTTCCGCATACAGGCTCTGACATTTCATCTAAGAGAACGCTATAAAGACTGCATAATATAGAAAAAAATGATTTAAACGATAGACTGTATTAATCTTCGGATTTTCTATGTGATGTAAAACCCAAAGAGCCATGTTTAAGAAAGAAATCCTTCTATTTTACACTGCCAATGGTTTAAATAAACAATAACTTCCAGCATAGGAGTGACGATTGTTGTTTCTTTTTTACGCAAACATTTATTTGCCTATATGTACTCTTAAACTTACATTTTTATCCTGCTTCTTTAACGTTTAACTTTATTCTGTTTTTACGTGTTTCCGCCAAAAAGTATTTTTTTCGTCAACAGCATGCCAGTGGTGGTATAGGCATAACCACATGCACATACCTAGTGTCGCAATTTATGTAGGTACATGGCACATGAGAGAACTCAAATTTAATGAAAGGCACAGAGAGATAACCAAACTCACCAGGGGCGAACGCAGGGGGGTTTTGGGGTGTTAGAACCCCCCCCAAAAGTAATTGAATTTTTAAATAATAGAATTTAATTCTACATAGTCATTTGAAAAATTGTAATTTGTTGTTTTCAAAGCAATCTTTCTGCCGACGATGTATGAATATGTAAAAGAAATGAATACATTAGTCACTAACAGCGTTCCCGTTTTGATACAATTGTATCTTTTTTGATACTTTTTTTCTAAATTTTGTGATTTGATACTTTTTTGTTCACAAACGGCCTATTTTGATACTTTTCTGCTGATAGAATTTAATTTTTTGAAACTATGAAAATTTTAAACTAAAAACAAACCTATTGTATCTGCATAGTAATAAAAAGTTGTGGGAATGTAGGCCAATAAAAAAAACCCAGAAAAATATAAACTGGACAGAGACATTTTTTTAATTTGCTTCAAAGTAATGAGTTTGCCTTATAACTCTGTGGCTGCTGAACTGGGTTTTTTTTTAGATTTAAGGGGAATGGTGAGTCGAAAATGGACTTCTTTTGAAAATTAGTTCTGAACTGAAAAGTCACCAATAAGGTTTCTATTATTTTTTTAGAGTTTATTGTTAATCATAATACAGAAAAAATAAAAACTCATTTATTATTACTTTCAGTTTTCGTTCCATGAGCAAACTGTTGTGAAATAAATTTAAATTAAAAAAAAATATGCTATTTGCAAAAAAAAATACTTGAGTCTCTTAACTAAAATGTCTATATTTTTAATAAAAACAACCAGAAAAAACTGGTCTGAATTAGATACACAACTTTACTTATTATTTGTTTTTCAAATGAAAATTTTTAAAACCACGGTTGTGCTCTTGATACTTTTTGATACTTTTTTTGCTTGGCTACATATACTTAATTTTTTTAGCTCGCGGCAACACTTGTCACTAATGATTAGAGCGTGAATGAGAATAGAACAAAAGAATTATGTGTGTACGTGTGTTTTGTTCTTGTACGCGTAATTTACCTACTTAGGAAAATGTTTGGACGAAAAATTGCCAAAATCGATTGACGACCACGCCCAAATTTATATATCGGAACTATTAAGAGGCATAATAAAAATATTTTAAGCGATATCTATGTCAAATATAAAGATATGTCATTGAAATTTTGTGTCATGAATCCAACTATAGACATAAAACAAAAACTAGAAAAATGTTGGAAAATGGGTGTGGCACCGCCTCTTTTCAGACAAAGGAATCTACGAGATTTCGGAACCCATAACTCTACAAATAATTAAGATGTTATGACGAAAATCAATTTGTACACTTTAATAACTTGTGGTAATACATGCTCAAAAATTTGGCGAAGTCGGTTTATGACCACGCCTACTTTTTAACAAAGATATTTCTGGGAAACCCTTTGGGAATTTGTAACGTGACATCTTTGTAATTAGAAGTCATAAAGGGCTGCAAATTTGCACTAACAATAATATTTATATGCTTAGTTGGATGATTGATAAAAATTTTGAAAATGGGCGTGGCTGCGCCCACTTTATGCGGCACTCGATTCATATAAAATACACCCTAATCGAACAAACGCAAACAAACAATGAAAGCATACAGCTGAGTATCTAATGTTCGATTCCACTCGAACTTAGGCTTCCTTACTTGTTAGTTTTAGTTAATATGTACAGAGAAAATGCAATGAATTGAGATTTAAAAGGTGCCTTTGTTTAATGTGTGCATACATAGGTCCACTCCCCAAACATAAATTTAAGTAAAAATTGTCTGGACGAGTTTTAAGTTTTTTTTTTAATTTTCCCTTGGATATTGAAAACCCCCCCCAAAATTTTTTTC
Organism: Urophora cardui; assembly: GCA_960531455.1. Lineage (NCBI taxonomy): Eukaryota > Metazoa > Arthropoda > Insecta > Diptera > Tephritidae > Urophora > Urophora cardui. Next base: position 120,180,032 of record OY482671.1, read on the forward strand.
TGTGTGCGCCACTGAAACTCACAAATACACACACACAGTTTTGGTATATAAATAATATAACAGACGTAACGCCAATGTAATTGCTAACGAGTTTTAGGCCGAGTATCTCCTTAAATTCATCATAAGTTTGCATTGCCTAGCAGTGGCGCACACAGAAAAATATTTTGGGGGGGGGGGGGGGGGGGTTTTCAGTATCCAATGGAAAATTAAAAAAAATACTTAAAACTCGTCCAGATACATAATTTTTACTTAAATTTATATTTGGGGAGTGGACCTACGTATGCACACATTAAACAAAGGCACATTTTAAATCTCAATTCATTGTACTTTCTCTTTATTTAAACCAGGGTTGCTCACCTCATAGGTACTCAAAGCACAATTGTTTTTGTTTTGTTCCGAATCATAGGCACAGATACATATTTTCACTTCAAATATGAAAATAAAATTTTCTATGCACTCCCATAAGCACTCATAAAAAAAATTTATATGAATGTGCCTGTGATTCATATTGAATGTGCAGAGCAAAGGCACTTTGTATAGGAGCTCGAGCACTGCCGTAAGAAATCGAAATTTACAATACCAAATTTGTAATGAAAAAAAATTCAAAAAATGAAAGCACTGTAAAAAATTTGTATTCAAAAAATTTTCATATAAAAAATAAAAAAAAATTTTATGTATTTGATACTACCATTTGAAAATAAATTCTAAAATAATATTTTATTGGAATTCATAAAAAAATTAAATGAGCAAAAACATTTTTCAGTGCATATACAAAATTTGTAGATGTATTGAGTTTTGTACTTTCAATACGAGAGCGTTGAGCAGCCCTGATTTAAACTAAAAAAAACAAGTAAGGAAGCCTAAGTTCGAGTGGAGTCGAACATTAGATACTCAGCTGTATGCTTTCATTGTTTGTTTGCGTTTGTTCGATTAGGGTGTATTTTATATGAATCTAGTGCCGCATAAGTTATGACCTATAAAACTTTCAATGTTTGCCCTTAATAAGTGGGCATGGCACCGCCCATTTTGCAAAATTTATCAAATTTCTTCATAGCGGCCTGAGCTCAATACTTGGGTAAAATCTTATCACTCTAGCTATATTAGTAGCTGAGATACCAAATTTCCGATTTTTTCTATATAGGAAAAGTGGGCGTGGTCATGGTCCGATTTCGCCCATTTTCAATACCAACCGTCCCAGTCTCGATACCAACTTGCATTCCAAATTTCATCAAAATATCTAAATTTTTGCGCGAGTTAGAGTGTTTACAGACGGACGGACGGACAGACGGAGGGACGGACGGACGGACATGGCTCAATAGATTTCTCTTTTCACCCTGATCATTTTGATATGTATAAGTCTATATCTATCTCGATTATTTGATTCTGTTACAATCCACCGTTATGTGATTAAAATTATAAAACTCTGTGAACTAGTACAGCTGATTTTAACAAACCTCAGCTAATATCCACAGCATACTTTTAGGGAAATGTCTTTACACTGCTTGTTTATGAACATAATCAGTAGTTGTTGACAAACATTGGCAATGTACATCCACGAATATTCATAGATTTTACAACATGTATTTACACAAATATTTGTGCATGCACCATCTTTTATAAAATTATTTTTTTATGGTGTTGTCGATGTTGCCTAGCCAGTTATCTTGCACTTATAACATAAAAATGAACTTTGCGGTCTTACCGACACACCTGTCAGTGATGGTGACTGTACACGGTGGGCAGGAAGCGACGATAGGTTGCATGAAAATGTCGACAAAAAAGGAAAGTGGGGTTGTGTTATGTGATGTTTATAGATGAAACATCCGTTGAAATTAAAATCCGAGCTGCTCCTTTTTCAAGGATATCCAAATTTTTTGTTTTTTTTTTTTCAAAGGATCAAATATTAACGAAATCAAAATTCGCCAAAGTCCAAATTTTTCCGATATCAGTACATTATCTGGTAGCTAAAGGATACAAGAAAAGGTATTCAAAAGAAAACAGGACACCTGTAGTGGAAAAATCCAATGTGAACAGGACCTAAAGGATAAACACTGAAATATAAAGTAACACAAAATGTACCCACTTTAATTTGCGTATAACTCCTAAAATATTAACTCTACGTGAAAATTCCTTATGATATGTTTCATTCAGAATAAATTAGGAAATATTTCTTTAATATACAATTTTGATGTACCTGCAGTGCTTAATGTACTTTGGTGCATCTAAAGTGAAATTTTCAAAAAAAAAAAAAGTAGGTTTTTTATAGTGCCATTTTAAGTTCAAATATTTTTCTAGTTTATGTAAATATTTTAATGTAATGATCCAACTCTCATTCCTTCATATCTATACGTTAATACTCAAAAAAATTTAGAGCTGAGATACGCGCTAGCTGTGCACGGTGGGCGGGAAGCAACAATGTAACTACATAGTACAATAACTGCTTTGAGTGTAACTGGAACCCAAAAACTTCTGCCTATGTAACCAGCACTTAATCACCACTTACACCATTACGACCATAACATTGCTTTCTTCGTTAGCTATTTGTCAGCTAATTTTTTTTTTTTTTTTGTATATGAACTGACAAAGTTCCATTATTACACTTCGTTAGCAACTTTGAAGTGAATGGACATGCCTGCCAATGTCAGCCACTGCAGCAAAATGGGCAAAGAGAATTTTACATAGTGGCCATCAAGAAAAATTTACTTGAGTTTACGCTGCCTAAAAAAATGTAAAGCGGTTGAGGTGAATGTGCTTGGGACGATTCATTTAAGCAATTCATGAAAACATACATACAAACATTCCTTCTTTACACACATACAATTAGTTGCATTTATATTTGTTACACGAGAGTAGTCCTCATGCTTCCTTTACACGATAGTAATTGTCCACGGCCTCGTACCACAAATTTTACTGCTAGTTACGTAATAAGAAATAAATACTGTAGTCCGTGTTTCCAGTTTTACTAAATTTATCTTCTTCGTCCTTTGAAGTGTCTAAAAGCTGTATATCACGTTGATGAAAGTCCTTTTTGGTAATGAATATTTGCACTTGACATTAATTTTTAAATTCTGCATTTTACTGCCTTAGACAGTAATGGAGGGTAATCTATTCTTCAATTGGTAGCCTAAGGCCTACGTTGCTATGGCTTTATAGTTAAATTACAATTTAACATTGTAATTTAATTTTTGAATAAATAAATAAAATTCTTCAATTGGTGTTGTTGGACGTTCATGCTTCACCTACAGAGATCATTTATTTGTTATTTGAAATTTACATGGAACTGATTTTAAAGCAAAAAAAACTGTTTGAAGACGGTGTTAATTTAATCACAATTTCACACAGTTATAACTTATTACACTTGCGATTTCTATTAACAGTTAGAATTTCAGAATTTGTATTGCTTTACGGCTTCATATACTAAATTCTAATGGCTAATCCAACTAAATTCCGAGACCGATCTCGGCGGACGCCAAAGAATAAAAATTTTAAAAAGAAGTCTGATGAAGAGATGTGGTGTTCTCCGAAATGGATCTATAACTTCTACCAAAGAGATATTAATTTTTCACACCAATGTTTCCTTAAAAAAAAAAGTTGGTTTTGAGAGCTCAAGAATGAAGTAGTTATGAAAATAAAAACGACCAATAACCAAAAAGTAAATTCCTGGTATTTAGATACACACACATGAGCAACTCAGAAATATTTTCAAAAACTCAATTTTGTTTACTACCAGTCCTATATTCATTATGTTCCGTATATTCCTTCCTTCTTGACAATTATATTGATACCATAGAAACTCATTTTGCGCTTCAGAAATGCCGAAACATTTCATTTACTGGCAATTGCAACTTGTGGACTAAATAATAACGCATAAATTACTATATTTTTATTGCCAGAAGTGCGTATAGTTATGCTTTCAACATTAGAATAATTGATTTATTGTTAATTGAAAGACGAAATCCAAGTCATCAAAAAAATATTTGTATTCATATATATGTATGTAGAACATGTGATTTACGCGCAACTGTATTGGACGAGTAAATACCGCCAGTGGTCGTTTATCACAAATATGTGAAAAATTTGATTAAGACTAAGCATTTGTTTTTGATTCTGATATTGACGTTGTGATTCCACCCGACAAACTTGATTTGATTTGTGACATAAGATGGCAATTTGGATGTAGTATGTATGTACATTTGAGTGCGTTTAAAACTCAAATTAACGATATTTTACTGTATCGCCCCCTCAATCGGCAGTAATATGGGTTTTGTTCAGAAACTTAGTTTGAAGCGCAACCTGCTTTTGTAGTAGAAGCAGAGCGTCGCTCATCACAATCATCAAAAAAATAATTACTGCCGCTGTTGCGTTTCATGCTGCTTTTCTGAACATAGCCAGAGTTAAAGATAGAAGAAGTTCGAGTGGAATCGAACATTAGATACTCAGCTGTATGCGTTCATTGTTTGTGTGCGTTTGATGGAAACACGGTGTATTTTATATAAAGCGAGTGCTGCATAAAGTGGGCGTAGCCGCGCCCATTTTCAACATTTTTATCAGTCATCCAACTAAGCATATGAATATTATTCTTTGTGCAACATTTCATTGCTTTATGACTTCTAGTTACAAAGATGTCACGTTACAAATTCCTAAAGGGTGTTCCAGAAATATCTTTGTTAAAAAGTAGGCGTGGTCATAAACCGATTTCAATAAATTTCTGCGTGTCTATTAACACAAGTTATAAAAGTATATAAACCAAGTTTCGTTATAATATCTCAATTAATTGTCGAGTTAAAGGCTAAGAAATCTCGTATATTCCTTTGTCTAAAAAGAGGCGGTGCCACCCCCATTTTCCAAAATTTTTCTGTTTTTAGTTTTATGCCCGCAGTTGGACTCCTGCCATAAAATTTCAATGATATATCTTTATATTTGACAGAGATATAGCTTAAAATGTTTTTATTGGGCCACTTTATAAGACCCATATATAAAAGTGGGCGTGGTCGTCAACCGATTTTGGCAATTTTTAGTCCAAACATTTGCCTAAGTAAGTATATCACGCATACCAAATTTCATAGATATGTCTTCAACGGTTTCTGAGTTATGACATATAAAACTTTCAATGTTTGACCCCTAATAAGTGGGCGTGGCACCGCCCATTTTCCAAAAGTTTTATGGTTTTTGTTTTATGCCCGCAGTTGGACTCCTGCCACAAAATTTCAGTGATCGATCTTTATATTTGACAGAGATATCGCTTAAAATCTTTTTATTAGGCCCATTTGTAGTTCCCATATATAAAAGTGGGCGTGGGCGTGGCCGTCAACCGATTTTGACAATTTTCCGTCAAAACATGTGTCTAATCAAATAAATCACGCATACCAAATTTCATCGATATATCTTGAACGGTTTCTGAGTTATGACATATAAAACTTTCAATGTTTGACCCTTAATAAGTGGGCGTGGCACCGCCCATTTTCCAAAATTTCATCAAATTTCTTCATAAGAGCCTGAGCTCAATACGTGGGTCAAATTTCATCGCTCCAGCTATATTAGTGGCTGATATACCAAACTTACGATTTTTTCTATATAGGAAACCTGGGCGTGGTCATGGTCCGATTTCGCCCATTTTCAATACCAACCGTCCAAGTCTCGATACCAACTTGCATTCCAAATTTCATCAAAATATCTCAATTTTTGCGCGAGTTAGAGTGTTTACAGACGGACGGACGGACGGACATGGCTCAATCAATTTCTCTTTTCACCCTGATCATTTTGATATATATAAGTCCATATCTATCTCGATTATTTCATTCTGTTACAATCCACCGTTATGAAATCAAAACTATAATACTCTGTGTACTAGTACAGCTGAGTATAATAAGTGAATATTTTAAAAATATAAATACACGCGCGCCATCTGTTGGAACATAGCGGTGGTTATAACCTAATCTCATTAGGAAATTAGAGCTTACGATTTCTCGAGTTCGAGCGAGACGAGATTTCTCGCGAGACGAGATTTCTCGCGAGACTCGGGTTCTCGCGAGATTCTCGAATCTCGAAAATCTCGAAAGGCTCGCGAGCTTCTCGACATTCAACTACATCGCAATTCATTTGAGTTCAGAGGCATTTGAAAAAAAAATTGAAAGGCATCATTGTGTTCTAGGGGACATATACACCTTTGATTTTAGTTTTTGAATTTGTTTATAATTAATATAAGAAATTTGCCACATTTATTTTGAGATGCAAACTTTTGTGAATTTTTTTATGAAAATTAGTGGAAATGTTCTAGAAAAATCTATTTTCTATGCACTCATATTTTTATGAATCGCGGCGGAAAGCGTTCCATGTTAAAATACTGTGGTCCGATCCATGGGCATTATATCAAAAAGTAGAACTTTGCCGTTTGAGGGTTATGTTTGTAAAGTATGTACGTTCGAAGGCCGCCAGCACGGTGATCTAAGCAAAAGTACTGCGAATTTCTAAACTGAATAACAGGAAAATTTAGACAACGAACTTTTGGACACAGCAACATATGAGGACCAAAGTTCAGACTACGTTACTCTCCAAACCGACATCAACAGGGGACTACAGGTAATAATATAACAAGACGGATGAAAGAAAGGACTACGAACCAATCGCTATATGTTCCACATATTTACAGCGGATAAAAGGTGGACGGGTGGGAGCTGCAGTGTTTTTTTCCTGGAGCAGACTGGCGGTCACATACTAACAGGGCACTGTCATCCCATCTCAAGATGGGACTGGCGCAAAGTCAGGCGTACACGGCATGCATCGAACCCGATGCTGACTATAAAGCCAAAAATACCAGCAAGCTAAAATACTAGAATTAAAATTGTATTTGTATTATTATATGATTTTTAAAAGTATATATATATACATACATATTGATGTAAGAAATCTATCTATCTCTCTATTACGTATGTAAAAATATTTTATTTATTTTATCCCTTTTATTGTCACAAATATAGCACCGCTTCGACATTTTTTAATTTTTTAATACGAGAATCAAATAATAAATATGTAAATTCCCTATAATTTTTTTTTTGTGCCGTCACTGCGGTTTATTTTGAATTCATATGTCATTTTTCAAATTTGATTGCTCGGTTTTCTCTTTCTTCTTTTATATGTCTGTACTGTAATGTTGGCTGATGGAACTCGTAGGTATTACGAATATAGGAGTACTATGTATATGTTCCCAGGTGTATTTCACAAATCAATGCACAAAATTCCCAGATAAATACAATTAAAATTTCATAATATAAAATTTTTTCTTCCCATTGACATACGAAAAAATTTTGATATTCATGTTTTTTGACACAATAGCTTTGTTCAACAACTTTACTTGCAACAAGAGCACCAGTGACAAATTAAGAGTAAAAACGAGTAAAAGAGAAAATTATCAACCAAAGTTATTAAACACAAAATCGTAAACATTTGCAAGTAAACAGCTGATGCGCTGTTTTCACAATTTGATTTTTAGGTTAGGTTGTAATTGAAATGTTTGAAATTGAAAATGAATGTAAATAACTGAATTAGGAAGACGAAAATCTACTTTGGATATTCCACAACATCGTCAAGATTCCTTTTTGCGCTAATTTATTTAGTATGCAATTAGAAATTTGCGATGAAAATGTTGGCATATTTCCAATTGCAATTTTTGTGATCATATGTTTTTGACGCTTCTATTTTTTTAAAGCTGCAAGTAGTTGCAAGTGAAAATTTTACTTGCAACTATTTTCAATTCTCTCGAAGTCTTACTCTCCCAATTTGGGTCTCTTTTGCAAATTTTTTGGGTTATTGAACATAAAATTCGTAACTATTCGTAAAAGCAATTAAAAACTTTGAGTTATTGAACAAAGCTAATATGTTATCGATAAAACCGAGAAACGAGATTTAATCGAGAACCCGAGTCTCGATTTTCTCGATCCTCGAATTTCTCGGCACTGCTCGAGATCGAATCGTAAGCCCTATAGTAAATATGTTGCATATATTTAGACAGCAGCTAGAAATTACATACATACATACATACATACATACATACATACATACATACATACATACAGGTGAAACTAATAAAAGCGTGTTAAAAACATAGCGCATGAGGTAAATGAAGGAGCATCAACAGAAAAAGTGCAAGTAAGAAAATTGCTTTCTGCACACTAATCATGCAAGCTTTAACGCTAATCGAATTTATTTTTTTTTCATGTCCTTTAATAAGAAAGATTACCCATTAATTAAAAATATAACTAAGCAATTTCTAAGATGACTTGAGGTTTATAAAATAGTTTAAGTTAAAAGCCTTTTCAGTGTAAATGGGTACATATGTATGTACTCTGAAAAAAATACCCGTAGTTAACTCACAACTTTCCGCTGTTGAATCTCCGTCTTTGATTCAACAGCAAAAGTATTTGTTTTAACGGCAAAGTTTTTGATTCAACAACTTTCCATAGTTAATTCAAAGTAGGGCTTACGATTCGATCTCGAGCAGTGTCGAGAAATTCGAGGATCGAGAAAACCGAGACTCGGGTTCTCGATTAAATCTCGTTTCTCGGATTTCTCGATAACTTATTATGTGTCTTGTGTCAAAAAAATATGAATATCAAAAATTTGTCGTATGTCATTGGAAAGAAAACATTTTACATATATTATTTAATTTTAATTTTATTTCACTTGGAATTTTAGGAATTATATGTACCTGGGAATGGTGTAAATGGCACATATGCATACGCATGTAAGTACATACAAGCAGAACAAGCTACGAAACAGCATAGTACGCTTATACCGCTATTTCTGCGATGTAGTTGAATGTCGAGAAGCTCGCGAGCATTTCGAGATTTTCGAGATTCGAGAATCTCGCGAGAACTCGAGTCTCGCGAGAAATCTCGTCTCGCTCGAACTCGAGAAATCGTAGGCTCTAATTCAAAGACAAAAACTCCCTTGCTGTTGAAAAATTTTGAAGTAAATAAAAAATAGAAAATTGTTTTTTTTCAAACTCGTTCAATTAATTTAAATTTTCGGGAAAAATATATATGTATATGTACATATCGCACGTTTTATGCAATAGGGATTTAACTCAAAAAAAAATTTTTTTGGGAAATCGCAAATAAAGTTTTATAGTTTCAAATAGTTTCCTTCTACGGCTAACTACAAAATCACTTTTATTTCCGCCATTTTTATCTTTTTGAGTATTTTATAAGACTACACCTTTTCCAGCAGTACTTTCGAAAGCATCAATTTGATTTTAGAAAACATTATTTTGATTTTAGAAAGCATCAAATTTACTTTAGAATAGTCAAATGTTCTTTAGAGGTCATCATTTTGATTTTAGAAAGCATCAAATGTACTTTAGAATAGACAAATGTACTTTGGAAATCGTCAAATGTACTTTAGAAAGCATCAAATGTACTTTAGAATAGACAAATGTACTTTGGAAAGCGTCAAATGTACTTTGGGAAGCGTCAAATGTACTTTAGAAAGCGTCAAATGGGCAAAATTAAACGAAATTAATAATTTGATTGTCCAACTGGCATATCATCAAGTGCATACATACATATTATACAGTAGAAATACTTAACAAGGTAAATTTGATACTTCGAAAATATATTTGACGCTTTCGAAAGTACATTTGACGCTTTCCAAAGTACATTTGACGCTTTCTAAAGTACATTTGACGCATTCTAAAGTACATTTGGCTATTCTAAAGTACATTTGATTCTTTCTAAAATCAAAATGATGAATTCTAAAGTACATTTGATAATTCTAAAGTACATTTGCCGCTTTCTAAAGAACATTTGACTATTCTAAAGTACATTTGATGCTTTCTAAAATCAAAATGATGCTTTCTAAAATCAAATTGATGCTTTCGAAAGTACAATTGGAAAAGGTGTAGACTCAAAGGCACTACCCAGTTATTGAAATATATGGCAAAATCCCAGAAATCGAAAATTTCGAGTTAAATCCCTATTGCACAAAACGGGCGATTTATGCAATATATAATTACAAATAAAGGTAAGTCACAATAATGATATCTTTATATATCTTTATATATATTACGCTAAGCGATTTTTTGTAAGCACCATAACTTTTACACCGTTATACCAATTTTCGAAAATGTGGTATCATATGAAAGGGCTTGACCTGTAGATGTGCAGGAAGGTTTAATTTTTTTGAAAAGGGTTGCCAGATGTTTGAAAATTTAATTTTACTGTATAGTTTGTTTGATTTTAAAATTTTTGGTACCATATGAAGGGGCTTGACCTGATATTGAGCAATTTAATAGACATTTTTCAAAAAGGGTTTCCACCTGTTCAAAAATTCAGTTTTACGCTATAGTTTGTTTGATTTTTAAATTTGAGGAGTCATATGAAAGGACTTGGCATGGAAATGAGTAATTTATTAAAATTTTTACAAAAAGGGTGCCACCGTTCAATAATCCATTTTTACGCTACAGTTTATCTCATTTTTAAATTTGAAGTGTCATGCAAGGCCTAGCACTGAAGATGGGTAATAAAAGGAAAGGGAAGAGCAAAATGAAAGGGGCGGATATGGCGAAGAACAGGAAGCGAAAGAGGAAATATGAAAAATAAAATGGATAAAGGGAAAATAAAGCGCAAATAAAGGTGAAAGGGGAAGAGAAAGAGAACTAGAAAGAAAAGGAGGAGCGCGCCAAATGGCCTTTTGTAGGTCGCTTTAAGGTTACCATAGTCTAGAAAAATTTTCGGCACAAAACTTCACTATGGAGCTCCTTGGTCAAAATCTATGTATAAAAAATCTAGGTCCACAGAAAATAAAAATAACCAGTAGCTATGAAGGTATATCAAAAAATTTTCAAATGTGGCAATAAGTGGTCTTCCACCCTCAAATTGTCGCACAGTGTAATTGAAAGCCACAGCATCGCGTGGCCGGGTTTACTAGTTATTTATATATTATTATAATACATATATTAAAATTATATGTACATAGGGTAAGCTGGGGTGCCTTTGACACCTTTTTTTTGAAGTCTCATATCTCGGACATTTGTGGGGAAAACTAAGGTTTTAACAATTGACAGTAACTATTCATTATTCATCTCAATATTTGAGTAGCTAGTGAGTTATAAAGAAACACGTAAATACCTTTTTCAGATACTTTAAAAAAAAGCCATTTTGTCAAATGTGCCCCGTGGTAGGGGTACCTGTGACTTGAATAGGGGCACATTTGGCCATCACAATGTAAACTAAATTTTATTAATTTTTAACTTTAAAAAACGAGGCATTATGTCATAAAACAAAATTAAAGTTTTTATTTAAACAGTATGACAATATTATAATAATAAGCGAAAATATTTGGTAAATTCACTAGCTCTTTTAATGTTGTACGTTGTAAATTAAATGTGTATTAGAAGGCAACACCTGTGGTATGTAGGTTGTATTGTATTTTGTTACCAGATGCTTACTAAAATTTTAATATCAAAAACACCAAGCAAAAGTGAAAAAGCTAATATTATAAAAATATAAATCATTAAAAAATAAAAATAAAATCGAATAGGAAACTCAATAAACATAGGCTGCGTTGTTGTATTGATGTTATTCTAATTTTTATGGGAAGAACTAACCCTGCTGATACAATTGTTGTAAACCTATACCACTTTATAACGTTATACTACTTTAAAAGAGCTTGTGAATTACCCAATGGATATTTGAAAGTTTATTAAATTAATTAAATTTTTTTTCTTTCAAAACATTGAATAATTAAGATTTCTTTTCAATCTTTAAGCTTCAGAGAGCCAGTTAAGAACACTCATTTAAAAAAAAATTTTAGTTTTACTTGTGAAAACGCTTACGTGGCACTACACAAAAATTACATCAGCTAACGGAAAATCATCGAATCATGTGTTACTTCGCTAGGCATTAAAGCAGAGCTGCCAAATTAGGTATACACATGTGTTATTTTATAAGGCTACATTCAATTCAATTTCTGTGAAGTTTTTATAACGTTTTTACACCGGAAATGGCAAAGTCAACGGTGCCCCAAAGTCAAAAGGACCCCACCTTACCCTACATATATACGTTGAAAAATTTATTTTGTATTTTCAGATTAAATATGTTTGATTATCCCGTTTTTCCGATAGCGAGCAATCGAACGAGCCAAATCTGCAGGTAAAACTTGTCGGCGATGAGAAACTAATCAAGTTATTCTTGTCGTGGGAGTTACATATGTACAGGTGCATTGATGCAGTTCAATGAATGCGGTATCAAAAATATTGAACTGCTTGCAATGATGCACTCCCACGACATCGACGAAATCTATACTATCTATACTAATTATATAAAATTGATTGTATGGAAAATGTATGTAACGCGATAACTCAAAAAGTACTGGACAGATTTTAATAATTCTTTTTTTAACATGTCACAAATGGTAAATTCTCGAGAACCATGTACTTTTTTTTGCGCATTTCTGAGATTTTAATACCTTTTTCCCGGTTTTAAATTTCGAAAAAGTCAAAAAAGCGCAAGCATAGACAGATTCGTTTGGTCATTTGCCGTGTTCAGTGGACGCGTCGCAGTCGTGCCAGGCAGCGCAGTGCAGGCGACTCATATGTTTGTTTTTGCTCGGTTTGCTGTTTGTCTCGCTGGCAATAAAAAACCTGTTTACACATGCATACTATGCTATAACTCAAGAACGCCTGCACCTGCACGTGCCATATTGGTATCAAATGAAAGGTGGTTAGCAGGACTTCAACATAGAGTTATTTTCATTGTGATGCCTAGACATCCAGTCTGGGTAAGAATGTGGACCCAGATGACTCCGGAATGTTTTTGAACGATATTGGTATAAAATTAAACGAATTGAGCAGGGCTTTATCACAGACCTATTTTCATTGTGATTCCATGCCGGGTCTCCTGATATGGGTCAGAAGGTGGATCTGGATGACGTCGGGATGTGTCTGAGCGATATTGGTATCGAATGAAAGGTCTTGATCTGGACTTCAATTTAGAGCTATTTTAATAGTGATGCCTAGGCCGAGTCTCCAGAGAAGGGTCAACAGGTGGACCGGATGACCCTCGAATATTTCTGAGCGATATTGCTACCAAATGAAAGATCTTGATGAGGACTTCGACGTAGAATTGCACAAGGCTTTTACATGGAGTTCTTTTCATAATGATCCCAAACCGGGTCCCCAGATATGCGTTAAAATGCGGACCCGGATGTTTTTGAGCGATATTGGTATCAAATGAAAAGTGTTGGGTACGGCTAGAGCTATAGTGATGGCTAGACAAGGTCATCAAGTGGACCCAGATAACCCCGGAATAACTTCACTTAAATACTTTTTGGTTGCTTGTTTTTCCGACAGGGTAGAAATATGATGCATACAACTTAACTTAACTTAAATTAACTTGGCTTGACTTGACCTGACCTGAACTGACCTGACTTGACTTGACTTGACGTGACGTGACGTGACTTGACTTAACTTGACTTGACTTGACTTGAGTTGACTTGACTTGACGTGACTTGACTTGACGTGACTTGATTTCACTTGACTTGAATTGACTTAAATTGACTTAAATTGACTTGACTTGACTTGACTTGAATTGACTTGAGTTGACTTGACATGACTTGAATTGACTTGAGTTGACTTGATTTGAGTTCAGTTGACTTGACTTGACTTTGGTTAACTATTATTCCTCATTGCGAAGCAACGGGTATTTGCTAGTATTAAATAAAAAGAACTCATCGCCGACAGGATAAAATTCCGCTAACCTACAAATGTGGCGGTCGGAAAACAATAAAGAATGTGTTATTAAATAATAAAAAAATAAGTTGAGTTTATGTGTTTGTGTTTGTGTAAAAAGCAGACAGTGATAGTCATTTGATATATCATATGAGGCGCACGATTGATGGATAATTCTGTCACACACTGCCTACAAGTTTCCATAATTTTTATATGGACGGTGTGAAAAATGTGATGAAAACCTTTGTGTCCGTGTCTCTTTTCATCAATCGCGTTGTTCAAATGATGTATCAAATGACCATCACTTGTTTGGTGAAACCGGGCCTTAGTATTAATATTACTATGTAAACATATATATTATATAAAAAAAAAATAAAAAAAATAAAATAAAATAATATCTATTATATTAAAAAAAAATTACTATTGTTTACAATTTTTTTGATGTTAACTTAAAAACTGGACCAAAAACTTTTGCTGTTAGTTCAAAAGCAAAAATTGTTAGCTTAAATACGAAAAGTATTTAAATCAACGGTGCTCGCTTTTGGAATAAAAAATTTTGCTGTTAATTCAAAAGCAAACACTGTTAACTTAAATGTAAAAGTATTTCATTCAACAGTTTCCGTTGTTAACTTAAATACGAAAAGTATTTAAATCAAAAACGCTCGCATATTTGAAACAACAACGGAGCGTTGTTGGGCACATTTCAACTGCGGAAAGTTGTTAATTTAACTGCAAAAGTTTTTGTATTTACAACGTTTTTTTTTCAGAGTATGTATGTATTTTATCACATTTACACCAAAACAAAAAACCTTTCGAGTGTACCCTGCAGTAAATTTGTTTCGCTGCTGAAGGATCAGTGATGATTCTTTGTTGAATATTCATCACTGTCGTCATAACTCAGTATATTTTTATTTGTTATTGTTTTTTCTTTTTCTGTGGAAAGCAAACCATTTATATGAGAAATTCAGCAGTCTTTATATGAAAGTATTCACTGATGCCTCCTCGTCATAGGTGAATTGCATCAGTGATTCATTAAGGTTTCACTGCGGATTTTTACTGCAGGGTATTTCTGCCATGAAAAAGCTTCTCACAAATACTGCATTACCCGTTCAGAGACTGAATGAGTTGTAGTCAAATTCTTCAATTAGTAGTAGACTTAATACATTTTTTTGCCTAAAAAGTATGTGTCTCGCACAGCCTCGGAGCGTAGTCGCGCTACGCTTTCTCGAAGTTTCCAACGGAGGAGGCGGTCTTAACTTACCGCGCAGCGCTCCTGCTCCACACCAATTAAACACATTATAAATGTTGCTCGCTCGCCACCACGCTCACAATTAAATAGTATGTATGTGTAATTTTTTTTCAATACGTGCGCGCCTTACATCTCCGATCACCTTATGCGAAATAGAATTTACTAGAAGAAAGTCAGTTGCTAAAGAAAATTAAGACAATAAGAGCCTTTTAAAACAAGTGGAAAAATATGAATACAAATTAATGACCTTTGAGCTCGAACGATGCAAATAATCGAAAAAAACGGGCACAACAGTATGTACTTATTTCTCCTTTTCCAGGCATTGCAACAACTGACAGTGTAGCAAATTGCCAGTAGAAGGTAAATAACAAGAGCAACAGAATATAATGCCTTAACTGTTACATACGCCTTCTTGGTCGATTTGACTACAAAGCGCACTTTTATTGTTCTCTGCTTGCCATTTTTCCTTTTTTCTAATTTTTTCCTCTTTCTGATTTGATTTTTGTTTACTTTTCTACTTAATTCCTTACCTTTATTGTTGCTCTTGCAGTTATCGATGTACAGCAGCTAATTCTTGCGCTTTTTGCGAACAAAATCATTCTACTCGTGATTTCTGCGTGTTCTTGCTGGACTAATTTTCCTTTTCCACATACTCGTATGTTTATGAGAGATCCCGCTAACTCATACGTCTGTGTAACAAACTAATTCACTTACGGCCTTATTCCGGTGTGGTAACATAATTTACTTTACTGGTGAAATAAAGAATCTGGTACTTTAAACACTCTTTTCGTATTCTGGCAGCAGAAAATTAAGTTACCATCTCAATACGTGGTAATATTTTGTTACCATTTCAGCCCGATTCCATTCCGTTCGTATGGAAATGCTTTGACAGCGTTACCATTTGTGCCAGAATACCAATGGAAAAGATGGTAACAATTTTCAGCAACATAAATTACCAGTAAAGTAATTTTCCGGTAACGCTCGGAATAGCAGTGTTAGCGTTTATATTAAGCTACTAAACCGATATTCCAATTCAATTGGTAGCTTATTTCCGATGGACAAACAAAAGGCTGGCAGATTGCGTTAGCGAATAAAGGAAATTGGAAAAATAAGTTTCCAGCAATAGATTGTGTAAGTCTAGGCTTTACTGCAAAACACTTGCAACAATAATTGTTGGTTCTTGTATATGAGTTGCCGAGGATTAGATAACCAAATAAAAAGTAATGCATAAGTAAATAAAAATTATTCATGTAGATTAATTTACCTTGAAATCAAAATCAAAACTCATCAGCGGTCATGTAAAATAACCTGAAATAATGTCTGTCAGCAGCATCCTGCTGAATGTAAGAAGTATACATATATAGCATTTTCAGGTCAAACTTTTTTCAAGTCAAGTGAAACCTTTTTCAAATTAAGTGAAACCTTTTTCAAATAAAATGAAACCTTCTTCAATTTAAGTGAAACTTTTTTCATTTAAAATGAAACTTTTTTCATTTCAAATGAAACCTTTTTCAAATTAAATGAAACATTGTTTAGTTAATACAATAACATTCTTATATAAATTTTTTGAACACGGCCTTTACACATCGAACGTTAACAATTCAAAATATTTTACAAGATTTGCTCTAAGCTAGCGATATGTATAAAAGTTCAACATCACCTGAGAACTTTTTGCATTTCAATGTTTTTGTTGTTTTATTGTTGGTTGAGTTAACAATGAATTGATTATTGGTAATTTTTACTCTTGAGAAATGTTAGAAACGTTGAATTGCACGCTCAGTTCACCACCCAACTTTCTTCAGGACTTAACGGAGTTCCTCTCACACTCCGAATTGGGAGAGCTTAATATCCCAGCACACATTCGGACTCATATAAGCGTTAGTAAACATTTCTTAAGCTTATATACCACATAAGCCTCTGTGGTGCTGTGGGTAGAGTGCTCGCCTGCTATGCCAGAAGTCTCGGGTTCAAACCACAGTCCGAGCAAACACCAAAAATATTTTTCTAATTAGTAAAAATCCAATTATTGGGTTTTTTAAGAGCAGCGGTCACCTCTCGGCAGTGGGCGGCATACCCTCCGAGTGTATTTCTGCCATGAAAAAGCTTCTCACAAAAAGTACATTCGCCGTTCGGAGCCGGCATAAAACTGTAGGTCCACCCAATTGGTAGGAAAAACAAAAGGAGCACACCTCGAATTGGGACAGAAGCTCGGCCATAAAACGGTGACAGGTAACGAGGTCAATGGAAATAAGGTCAGTTGACTTTATTGCGTTTTCGAGCATTTAGCTTCGCATAGGTCCGTGTCGGTTCGCGTCGCTGCTGTTATTAGAAAAGAAGCGCCGCAGGCGAAAATTTGGAATAAAAAATCGCGCGATTTTTAATTCCAAATTTTAATTTTCCTAAACTGCTTTTTATGAGAAAAGAAAAGCTCCGCAGGCGAAAATTTGGAATAAAAAATCGCGCGATTTTTAATTCCAAATTTTCATTTTCCTAAACTACTTTTTATGAGAAAAGAAATGCGCCGCAGGTGAAAATTTGGAATAAAAAATCGCGCGATTTTTAATTCCAAATTTTCATTTTCCTAAACTGCTTTTTATGAGAAAAGAAATGCGCCGCAGGGGAAATTTTGGAATAAAAAAAAGCGCGATTTTTAATTCCAAATTTTCATTTTCCTACTTTTTTGCCATGCCGCAGGATAAGGCAAGTAGACATAGTTTTTATATACATTTTTATTTAAATTTTTGTATAACTAAATATTTAACATACTTTACATTATTATATAATTTATTGAAATATTTTTGCTGTGTTGGCAACTCTTTTTCGACGACCACACTTCACTAAATTCACTTATCAACTAATTTGTAGTAACAAACGGTACTCATAACGGGTTTGCAGAAGAACTCAGCAAATATTTTCATGAATGAACAAGTTTTAAGCATAGTTGACATTATTTCCATTTGATTGGGAAATAAGGTCAATTATTTTATTTCCAAATTTTCGTTGACCTTATTTCCCAACCGGGTGGGAAATAAGGTCAATTGACATTATTTCCGTTGACCTTGTTACCTGTCACCCATAAAACTCGTCAGAGTTATAATAGCGCCATTGTATTATAATAGCGCCATTGTATTATATTATAGCATTTTCAGGTCAAATGAAACCTTTTTCAAGTCAAGTGAAACTTTTTTCAAGTCAAGTGAAACCTTTTTCAAATTAAGTGAAACCTTTTTCAAATAAAATGAAACCTTTTTCAATTTAAGTGAAACTTTTTTCATTTAAAATGAAACTTTTTTCATTTCAAATGAAACTTTTTTCATTTCAAATGAAACCTTTTTCAAATTAAATTAAAATAAAATTTTTGCGTAAGAGGTATTTTCATTTTCGAGTATGGGACATTTTTGCCAAAAATGAGATTTTCCAACCCTGAGTTCCTGACGATCAGCTCTATCGACCCATACCAAAACTTTGCAATTCTAACAACAAAAACGCATAATAACAGTAAATTTCATAATCGCTTATTAAGAGTATTGTTAAAATTTGGCAGCATTACCGCGTATGATTTCAGTTCATTCATACAAGCGAAGTTATATGTTATTGGATAAATAAATTAAATGGCGAGTTTATATGAAAGGGAGCAAAAGTTAAATATTTTAAACAAATAATGTCAGGTAAATATTAAGCAGGTATTATTTTAAACAAATTAAATGAAGTTGCTAATTGGTAAGCTCTGATACTACGTTTTTTTGCTACAATCTTTACAATTTTCCCAACCAAATTATGACTAAAGGTATCAAAAATTAAAAAACAAAACAAGAAAGGAAGCCTCAGTTCGAGTGGAGCCAAATATTATAAGCTTTCATTGTTTTTTTACGTTTGCTGGAAACACGGTGCAATTTATATAAAGCCCGTGCCGCATAAAGTGGGCGCAGCCACGCCCATTTTAAAAATTCGTATCAATAATCCGACTAAACGTATAAATATTCTTGTTATTATAAAATTTCATCCCTTTATGACTTTTAGTTACAGAGATGTCACGTTACAAATTTCTGAAGGGCATTCGAAAAATATTTTTACTAAAAAGTGGTTATAAACTGATTTCGCTAAAATTTTGCACATATACTACCGCAAGTGGTAGAAATAAGTCCACCAATTTTCGTCATAATATCTCAATTATTTGTCGAGTTATGGCTCCGAAATCTAGTAGATTCTTTTGTCTAATAAGAGGCGGTGCCACGCCCATTTTCCATAATTTTTCTGTTTATGATTTTCTATCTATCGTGGTACTTGTTCCACAAAATTTCATTGAATTATCTTTATAATTGACGAAGATATCGCTCAAAATGTTTTTATTGGGCTCCTTTGTAATATCCATATATAAAAGTGGGCGTGGTGATGGTCCGATTTCGCCCATTTTCAACCGTCCCAGTCTGGATAGGAACCTGTATACGAAATTTCATAAAAATATTTAAATCTGTGCACTATTACAGCTGTGTATAAAAATTAATGTATTACATTGCGATAAAAACATGTTTTTTGTAAGCCATGATTCTTATGCGAAAATTTATAAGACATTCAAGTCAGGTTATAAACCAGATAGAACACAGATGTTCCTAATCCAGTCCACAACAGTCACCTCAAAATTACAAGAAGTAAATATCAAGATTTAAAACACTTAAAACGAGTGATGCCCTACGATTGTCACAGCTTTTATGACAATTTACCACATTTACCTTACGACTTCTCCAGCAATGTGTAAACAAAATTACGTTTTCTTAATTAAAAATATTAGTTTTAGCTTTAAATTTAATATAAGTTTAAGTTTTGTTACTTTTTTTCTTTATAAAATACTAAAAAAAAGAATTATATTGAACATTTTGCCATTTCATAACCGCTTGTGCGTGATTTTTGTGCCAAATAAAAATTGCACAACCGCACATGAAAAAAATGAGTCCTAATAATTCAATTTGTTTCTTCTTTTACACTAAGTTGATGTTTTAGCTAACAAACTGATCTACGTAACTATTTAAATTTAAGTTTGTACGCAGAAAGAAGTAACGGTTTTGAAATGAAACAGTTTTTTTGCTCTCCTGTAAAGTTCAACCAATGTCCGCTACGCGAAAATGAAAATACCTCTTACGCAAAAATGCTCTTTAAACGACGAAATGAAACCTTGTTTATTTAATACAATAATATTCTTATATCAATATTTTGAACACGGCTTTTTTTCGAAAGTTAACAATTCAAAATATTTTACACAATTTGCACTCTAAGCTAGCAATATGTATAAAAGTTCGACATCACCTCAGAACTTTTTGCATTTCAATGTTTTTGTTGTTTTATTGTTTGTATCCCAGCAAACATTCGGACTCATATAAGCGTCAGTAAACATTTCTTAAGCTTATATACCACATAAGCCGCTGTGGTTCTGTGGGTAGAGTGCTCGCCTGCTATGCCAGTCCGAGCAAACACCAAAAAAATTTTCTAATTAGTAAAAATCCAATTATTGGGTTTTTTAAGAGCAGCAGTCCCTCGGCAGTGGGCGGCATACCCTCCAAATATATTCCTGCCATGAAAAAGCTTCTCACAAAAAATGCATTCGCCGTTCGGAGCCGGCATAAAACTGTAGGTCCACCCAATTGGTAGGAAAAGCAAAAGCAAACCTCGAATTGGGAGAGAAGCTCGGCCATAAAACTCGTCAGAGTTATAATAGCGCCATTATATTATATTATTATTTTATACCACATATGTCACACCTATATATTTCGGACTCATATCAGACTCCAAATTATGAGAATTTCAAGAATGTTTGCTGGGCTGAAAGAGCTTGATCTACTTAATTTTAGTATATATATATATATATACATCATGTACATATATAAAAATAATGAAACCAATAACAAACTAAACAATTAAATTGTTGTTGTGATTATTTTGCAAATATATATATATATAGGTACATATATATTGTTGTACATAGTTACCACTACTAACATTCAAAGTTCAATAAGTGTAAAAGCCGTATACAAAAAATTTATATAAGAATGTTATTGTACTAACAAAACAAGGTTTCATTTAATTTGAAAAAAGTTTCATTTGAAATAAAAAAATTTCATTTGAATTGAAAAAGGTTTCATTTGAAATGAAAAAAGTTTCACTTAAATTGAAAAAGGTTTCATTTTATTTGAAAAAGGTTTCACCTAATTTGAAAAAGGTTTCACTTGACTTGAAAAAAGTTTTACTTGACTTGAAAAAGGTTTCATTTGACCTGAAAATGCTATATTAATACATCTAGTTGTCACTACTAACAACCAAAACGACATTAAATTACGTCTGCAACTTATTCACAAATTGTACAAGCGATTTTAGTCACCAACAACGTCGCGCATATTTCGTACAACGACCTAACCTTAGCCATTGGAAATTATTTGCTAAATTGCCACTAACTAGCTGCAATATGATTTTGGTACAAACAGAAGCAACAACAACTACATAATAACATTAACGCCAACATCAACATCAACACCATAGATAATTTGTTTTATTATTGATGGTGTTGTTGTTTTTGTTGTTGTTCTTCATTTTGTTGGTTTACACCAACCATTTCTAAGCTGATTTCATTTCATGTTTATGCATTTAATGCGACATGCTACTACCTTACTCCTTGCAACCACTTGAACTACATACATACCCTGCAGCGAAATCAACTAGTTGTAAACTAATTGACAACTAGTTGGCCATACAGCTCAACTAGTCAGCCATCTATCTTTTTTCCATATTAGCAACTGGTATTTTTAACACGGTGATGACCTAGGAAATGGCAATTGTCAGTATCCACACCAGAGTCATACCACTTGACTGACTAGTCAGTATACACACCAGCATCATACCAATTTGCTGACTAGTCAGTGTAGATATCAGAACTATACCAGTTGACTGACTAGTTTTAAATGCTATTCCAATGAAAATAAAAATTGCAAAATAAAGTTTCTAATACATTTATTTAGTTATTAGAGTACGCTATTTAAATTAAAGAATTCAGGCACATTAGATTGTGATCTTGCATATTAAATATTTAGGAAAATCAACATTAACATTGTGAATAAGTAACACGTTGACCATTCTAAGCTAGACATTTATATTGATAATTTTCTGACTTTATACAAACATATCATGTACTTTTTTCTATGGCTGAAGTAGTATCTAATATACTGGGCTATATTAACATCTCAAACTATGTTATATTTGTGGTATTCACCTGATTTAATGATCTAACAATTTGCAACCAACGGATACATTCGTTTTTAATTTAAAACCCTTTTTTTTTGGCAAAACTTCTTGTTTCATAACTAATCTCAATTTGTCCCCTATGAATCTAGTTGGGCAACTCCCATAATTTATTTAGTCAGTTAACTGGTAGGTTGGCTGACTAGTTTGGACTTTCGCTGCAGGGTACATACATACATACATATAAAGATGACGTCTAGAGAGGCACTGGCGTGTCTGTGAAGATGCGCAGTTATACGAGTACGCAGAAATAAATAAATCAGACGTTTGTCGTGCTCAATTATGTTTTTAGCGCAAGTAAGCATAGCAGCGAGTAGCTACTGCGAGTGAAGTGATGCCTACATTTCCTGCATTAGCATATTTTGTACTTTTGCCGACAAGCCACCGGGCGAACGACTTCCAGTACAGTTGTGGGTGAACGACCAGAAAAATGGCCATGTTAACTAGCAGACAAATGCATAAACAACTCAAAAAGCAGCAGTAATGCCATTCGTAATTTGCAAAATTCTTTGCCCAATACGCGTTAGTTACTCGTTCGCCATACTTCCTGCCTTTTTGGCAATTTTCCGTTGTTTGGCAAATATTTTGAGTGTTGAATTTATGTATACTTTTCCGCCAAAAAGCATAGCAAAAAGAAAAGGCTGTCGTAAGAAAGCAGGCACTTTTGGCGTTGTAAGGAATGTGCTGTCGTCGGCTGTGCCGAATTTTAAATAGCAAAGTGTCCTTGAAACTTTCCTAAGGCTAAAAATCACTTTATTTATTATTTGTACTTAAATTCCTTACAGAATTCGTAAAGTTTTAGCTGTTCTTATTGCCATAAAATGTTTTAAAGTTTTACAAGAAAAATTACATAATTGCAATATCCTGTCCATTCTTAAATATTTTTCAGTAAGTAAGTAATATGTCCATAGTAAGTGCTCTTACTCATTATGAAGTTGTTTTAGCGATGTGTTAATATAGAAGCCAAAGCTGAGAAAATGTACATAAATGCCCCTCCAATTAACCTCGCAATATGTAGCAGAAAGCGAAAAAGAAGCAAACCGAGAAGAGCCACAGAAGAAATTCAATTAAAAACAACAAATGTTGCCAGACGCTTAAATTAGCTGGCATTGATAAATTGTACTGTTGATATCGGTAATTTTTCAATTGAGAGCTATGCAACAATAAAACACTGCTACCATACTCATTTATGTATATGTAGTGCATCCACTCTAATTAAACATACATATATATGTACAAGTAATTATGTAGCCTGCGAATTGAAGTCAAACCAGATCACAAGTGGTCGGCAGTTAAATTAAAACATATCGTCGTTTCAGCTCCATAACCGTCTATCCTACGTTATGATATTCTTGCAGTAAATTAAAATTAATTTTACAGGAGAGCACAAAACTGCTTTATTCCAAACTTATTTCTGCGTATAAACTTTAATTTAAATAGTTAGATCATTTTGTTGACTAAAGCATCAACTTCGTATAAATGTAGGAACAAATTGAATAATTGGCAATTTTTATTTTTGCCACAAGTGCCGCTTAGGCGCTTATGAAACTTCACTTAGGCGGTTATGAAGTTTAAGCGACGATATGTATAATTAATATTATCATTATATTCTGCCCACACATACAATGCGCAGAAGAGGCTCTCGATGTATGGCTTGAGATCACACAGAATTAACTTTCGCTTTAATTGTGAATCTTATTAAAATTTTTAAATTGTACTTAATTGTTACATTTTTTTTAGTCTGCCTTTCGTTTTCACTTCTGTCTTTTTTTACAGTTAAAACTAAACTAAAGTTGCAGTTTCTTTGAATCTTTTTGTATTAAACACAAAGTTACAACTATCCATTACTCCATTTGCTAACATTTTCCTTACCTCCTTCTTTAAATGACTTATTAACTTTATTTGTTCTGTTCTGATTACATTTTGCTTAGCCTGCGATGGAAAGTATGTGGCACCTTGGCAAGCCAAATATCATTCAACACGAATATGTGTGTTCATAGCAGAGTGGTTAAGTAATGCATTCCTTTGGCAATGCATTCCATGCAATTCCCAATCCTGGGATTGCGTTTTTGGAATGCAGCCCTTAATTCCTTTTTCGGAATGGTGAATTATTTTTTTTAATTCCAATTCCTTTTGCAGTACAGAATTGCAATTCCGTTTTAAATTACTCAAATGGAATTACAAGTTTTTTTCCAATTCCTTTTGTGCCCTAATAAAGCTTGAAATTATTAGATTTTTCTATTAAGCGACTGTAAAAAGAATGCTCAACTTGCTAGACATTAATTTTAGTTTATCATCATTATACAAGAAAAATACCTCAACGAAGTTGAACTTTCTTTCCGGAATGCATGCCGATGGAATTTATTCTACGGAATTGGAAAAAAGAAATTGAAAAGGAATTGGGAATGCAGCAAATCCTTTTTCGGAATTATGAACTAAAATTTCAATTCCCCAATCCGAAATTGCAAAGAGGAATTGCATTCTTCTGGGCTCAATTCCGAGGAATTATATTTCCGAAAGGAGTGCATTACTTAACAACTCTGGTACACATGTACCTACATATCAGTGGCGGACCTAGCATAAATTGCCTGGGCAAGCCTATGTGTTAAGCATAACCATTAGCCATTTATGTAATTTCCTTTGCTGTATTATTTAAAAGTCTGATTGCGTTCCGTCATTGACTTTGATTTAGAGTTCTCGATTTCTTTTTAACATTTTCGAGTGGCCCGAATAAATGCTTTTCAATGCTCGAACGCTCGTTTGTTTGTTTATTACGCGTATGTTTGTACGGGCATTGGAACAATTCGGGTATTTGAAGATCGTTTTTTCTCGTTTTTTTTTTTTTTGTTTCTTTCATATGTATTTTTTATTTTTGTTTTCCTGATACACGTTTTTTTGTTTGTATACTCAGATAAGGAATCAAAATAAAATCTTTATTTTTATAATGCACGTTTTAGACCAAGTCATTTTTATTTTATAAATGAAAATTTTTAAATTAAAAATTAAATTTTTTAAATTAAAATATATGTATTTAGGATTTAAAAAGAAACATGTTTAAATTAAAAATTAAAATTAATGGAATAAAAATGAAAGTTTTTCCTTCAAAATCTCATAGTGCTTAAAATAAAAATAAACATTTTTAAATTAAAATTGTTTTTTCTTGATTTTGCAATTTTACTCTGAACATTTTTAAAATAAAAAAACCCGCGTGTAGCATAGTACACGTGATAGAAGTTAACTTCTTACATCTTGTTCAATATTACAAATAATCGTGTTTTCAATTTATATTGGCTCGAAAGCAACAAGTAACAAGTTTCATATGAGAAGCGAATTTGAAAATACATCCCTGAAAAAATGCGATTAATCCGGGACGTGTCCGGGACCAATCGCAAGGGAGAATGCGACTAATACAATTTAACATCCCTTTTATTGATCGCATTTGTTCGAGCATGTCCTATGAAGGGACTAATTGTTCAACTTGTATACCCGAACGGGTACAAATGTAGATTAATCGCTTTCATCCAAAGTTGTAAGCCAAGGCTATTTTTATGAAAATGTCTAAAAATTATAAATTGTTATATATATTAGAAGAGTTTATTCGATTAGATTTCATCTTGTAGTGAAATCTTTAAAAAAAAAAATTAAGTATTTTCTCCAAATATTTAAAGTTTAGAGAATGCATTACGCGAGTGTAAAAGATATGTGAGGAATTTTTCAAAGTTGCTAGCCAAGGCTATTTTTTATAACAATTTTTAAAAATTATAAATGTTCATGCCTATTTAAATAAAGATTATACAATAAGTTTTACTTTTGTAAAAAAATCTATTCAAAATTTAAAATTTTTTAAATAGTCAGTTTTCAGTGTATAATCGTAATTGATTTTTCATTGGATATTTTTGGTAAAATTTTGTCAAAATTATTATTCATCATTGTTATTAAAAGAAAGCGTGTCCAATTAGTTTTACCTAATGTTTTTTTAATACATACATTGAATATTTTTGTAAAATTTCTACATATAATCAATCTAGATTTATACCCGTTCGGGAACAATAGGTCCACAATGAGTCTACATTTATACCCGTTCGGAAACAATCGGGGACTAATTGTGGACCGATTGTTCCCGAAAGAAATCAATTCGGGACAAATCTATGTATATCGGGATTAATCGCACATTTTTTTGCAGGGATATTGCAATGAAAACTATCGCATGTACATACATGTGGTTGTGTGTTTTTGTTTGTACAAATTCTATTTATAGAAAAGGCAATGCTTGTTCTTGTTATTAGATTTTGTTTATCGGCAAGCTCATCCGATTGGTTTTTATATTGGTTGTTTGGTCGTTTTTATTTTAATAATTAACTAGTATCTATGTAACCCCCGATATTCGGGTGGCACTTTTATTTTTTTTATTTAATAAAAAATTATAAAGAAAATTATTTAATAAAAAAGAAAAACAAGGAACAAAAATTGGCTCGACCTGGACTTGAACCACCTTCACTTAAATTGGAAGCCTAGCATCTTACAGCTGAGCTACTGCGCTAGTTACGCAAATTGTGTCAAACGGTGTAGGTACTTTAATTTCTGCTTGTGTTGCTAACATTCTCACCACGCTTGTTTCACCACAGCGCTGTTATGTACTTACACGTATATGTACATACGTGAGTGAGTTGTAATTGTTAGTTCGGTTTAAGTGCAGCATTTGACGTACCCAACGCAGGTGGTGTGATGGCGCAGCGGTAGAGTGTCAGGTCTGGAAGCGAGGGGTTGTAGGTTCTCGAACCACGCGATATCAAGGTTGATTTTTTTAAAAACTAAAAATCAGCTAAAATGGCTGCTATTTCCGGGGCCAACTTCCGTTGCATCAAATTTCACTCTCCATATAAACTCTGTATCGCCGTCTAAGAAGTTAACTTCAAAAATTTCGTATTTACATAATTCTTAAATATAAAAACGTGCGCTAGGGAAATCTTACACGAATGCGCAGAGGTATTTTTAGTTTCCTTATACCGACGGAAATTTCAGCAGTAGCAAGTGTATTTGCTTATTGCCAAAAAAATGGGTGCTTTAGTGTTTGAAAAACTGAGGTCCAATTTGATTTCCACCGCTTTTTAAAATTATCTTGATATTGTGCCAATAGTCGCCAAAAATCACAATCATCCCTTTTATAACCTGGTATTTGATATTTATGTTTGCATGCACATGCAGATGTAAGAAATTATGTGCATAAGAATGTATGTACCTACGTGCAAACGAAAATCAAATCAAATATGCATATGGCTGTGAATACTGAACTTTTGAATGCCGAAGCCAGCTTCATATTCGCATACAAATTTGATGTGAAAAATAAAAAAAGTGCTTTGCTAGTTTTTTTTTTTCAATTTAAGCCTGAAAATAAGCAATTGGGTTTTCCTTAGCGAAAGCGAGAAAACAAGCTATGTTATTCTGTTTTGAAAGCCACGTAAAAGCTAATGTGTGGAAACGTTGAAGCATGCTCACTGTGCTGTGATTCACCGTACAAACAAAATACACATTGTGAGGTGGATTGGTGGTGTATTTGCGCTATTTTCTTAGCAGGCTTTTAGGGGCATGTTACAGTGGGGGCTATATTATTGAGAACTTAAATAGTAAACACATTTAAAACGTAAAATAATCAGATTTTAAAGAATTTCGTATGAAATGAACGAAAATGTGTACGCAAGCCGGGCTTCTCGGCTTGTATGAAGCGACCGCCTCTGCTACATATGTAGATATGTATGTTGACTTAACATTGAACAAAGCAACATTTTCATTTAAATAGACTTACCTATATGTAAACACATATTAATGTTCAAGCTAATGCCTTGCATGGTCATCTCTTCCAGTCAACCTGTCAAAGAGTTGAAGAAAGTGACATAACCGATCCATTTAAAGTTCTTGTCATGGCAGTAGTATGTACAAACATACATATGTACACAACTCAGATACATATATACATACTTAGTTTGAGTTACAATAACGGCAGACATGCAATCGTATCTACACAGATGCCTGTCTCTGTATACGGATGATACATCGCATTTTTGCTACGAAGGAGTCACACTCAGCAAAGACGCAACACAAATGCTCATAGTTGAAATTGCGGTAATGAATATTTGTGCAAGGTTCAAAAGCCTCCATGCAAAAGTTCGTTGCGACTTTTTTGTTGCCATTCATCAAAGCAGATGTATGTATGTACATTAGGCATATAACAAATGTTGACGAAAAATTTGGCATACCACCACGTGGTGGCAAATATTGTACAAGTAATGAATATCACTTTTTTAGGTGATTTCGGTTCAAAAACGTTCCGCGCACAGCTGTGTTATTATTATATTGAATCAGAATTTTCTGAAGAAAAATTGGTTTGGGGTGGGTGGGGCACTTCCCTTAGGTCCATTAAAAGGCGTTTGGAATAATAGGAAGATTATTAGTTAAATAAATATATTTTATTATGAAGAAAAACGTGTACACTGTACAAAACTTTTTGTTTTTTCAGCAGTTCTGATAAAAAAGTAATTTCGTTTTGCGCGGAAACTTTTTTGCAATTTCGCAAAAAAAAATAATGGGGTTTCATACTTTTTTATGCTCGATTCGACTATGGTATGCCGTTTTTCGTATTTGCAAAAATTGTAAAAAGTTATATGCCTAATGTACATACGTGTCTGTCTTGGACCATCTTTTATTTAAACTTAATTTCCTGTAATCATGCGAACATGTACACGTGTCCCCAGGTAATTAAATGTACATACATATATAAAAACACACATACATACACACATGTGGGATTTCTTGGTAAAAGGATGCCAAAAATAGAAAATGATGCAAAGGTCATTTCTAATTCATTCACAATTCAGACACATATTATGTATGTATGTATGCGTATGCCCTTAAAGAAATGGTCTTAAACCAGGACTCATGGGAGCATACCTGGGTAATACTGAGTAGTAGTTGGGCTATTACGTACTTAAATACTTTATATTTTGATCTTGAAGTAATTAGTCCGTACTAAGTACTTTCAGAATATTCAAGTACAAGTACAAGGAATTGAAGTTTTAGCAAATACTTCAAAGTATTTGAAAAGAATTGAAAGTACTTGAAAAGAATTGAAAAGTGTACTTGAATCGATTTTTCAATTCTTTTCAAGTACTTTCAATTACTTACAATCGACGACGGAACGTCAAGTTGTAACCAATATTAAAAAAAAAAACAAGTAAGGAAGCCTAAGTTCGAGTGGAATCGAACATTAGATACTCAGCTGTATGCTTTCATTGTTTGTTTGCGTTTGATGGAAACACGGTGTATTTTATATAAAGCGCGTGCTGCATAAAGTGGGCGTGGCCACGCCCATTTTCAAAATTTTTATCAGTCATCCAACTAAGCATATGAATATTATTCTTTGTGCAAAATTTCATTCCTTTATGACTTCCAGTTACAAAGATGTCACGTTACAAATTCCCAAAGGGTGTTCCAGAAATATCTCTGGTAAGAAATAGGTGTGATCATAATCCGATTTGAATAAATTTTTGCGTGTCTATTAACACAAGTTATAAAAGTGTATAAACCAAGTTTCGTCATAATATCTCAATTATTTGTCGAGTTATGGGCTCCGAAGCCTTGTAGATTCCTTTGTCTAAAAAGGGGCGGTGCCACGCCCATTTTTCAAAATTTTTATATCTTTTGTTTCCGGTCTATTGTGGAACTCATGCGACAAAATTTGAATGAATTATCTTTATATTTGACAAAGATATCACTTAAAATGTTTTTATTAGGCCCTTTATAGTTCCCATATATAAAAGTGGGCGTGGTCGGAAACCGATTTCGCTAAAATTTTGAACATATATTACCACAACTAATAAAAGTGTACACACCAAGTTTCGTCATTATATATAAATTATTTGTCGAGTTATGGGCTCAGAAATCTCGTATATTGCTGCTTCTAAAAAGGGGCAGTGCCACGCCCATTTTCCAAAATTTTTGTGTTTTTTGTTTTATGTCCATAGTTGGACTCTCGCCATAAAATTTCAATGATATATCTTTATATTTGACAGAGATATCGCTTAAAATATTTTTATTAGGTCACTTTATAATACACATATAAAGAAGTGGGCGTAGCTGTCAACCGATTTTGACAATTTTTCCTCCAAACGTTTGCCTAAGTAAATAAATCACGCATACCAAATTTCATTGATATATCTGCTACGGTTTCTGAGTTATGGATTATAAAACTTTCAATGTTTGACCCTCAATAAGTGGGCGTGGCACCGCCCGTTTTCCAAAATTTCACCAAATTTCTTCATATGGGCCTAAGCTCAATACGTGGGTAAAATGTTATCACTCTAGATATATTAGTGGCTGAGATATCAAATTTCCGATTTTTTCTATATAGGAAAAGTGGGCGTGGTCATGGTCCGATTTCGCCCATTTTCAATACCAACCGTCCCAGTCTCGATA
The DNA here is from genome assembly GCA_960531455.1 of Urophora cardui. Lineage (NCBI taxonomy): Eukaryota > Metazoa > Arthropoda > Insecta > Diptera > Tephritidae > Urophora > Urophora cardui. The sequence continues at coordinate 120,210,757 of OY482671.1, forward strand.
CCAACTTGCGTTCCATATTTCATCAAAATATCTCAATTTGTGCGCGAGTTAGAGTGTTTACAGACGGACGAACAGACGGACGGACGGACATGGCTCAATCGATTTCTCTTTTCACCCTGATCATTTTGATATATATAAGTCTATATCTATCTCGATTATTTCATTCTGTTACAATCCACCGTTATGTGATTAAAACTATAATACTCTGTGTACTAGTACAGCTGAGTATAACTAGATTGCGCCTACTGTCGAATTTCGACAGTTTTTCTAGATATTTAGGATTAAGATACGTAATATTTTTATACTCAGATGTACTAGTACACAGAGTATTATAGTTTTAATCACATAACGGTGGATTGTAACAGAATTAAATAATCGAGATAGATATAGACTTATATATATCAAAATGATCAGGGTGAAAAGAGAAATCGATTGAACCATGTCCGTCCGTCTGTCCGTCCGTCTGTAAACACTCTAACTCGCGCAAAAATTGAGATATTTTGATGAAATTTGAAATGCAAGTTGGTATCGAGACTGGGACGGTTGGTATTGAAAATGGGCGAAATCGGACAATGACCACGCGCACTTTTCCTATATAGAAAAAATCGGAAATTTGGTATCTCAGTCACTAATATAGCTGGAGCGATGAAATTTTACCCACGTGTTGAGCTCAGGCCCCTAGGAAGAAATTTGATGACATTTTGGAAAATGGGCGGTGCCACGCCCACTTATTAAGGGTCAAACCTTGAAAGTTTTATATGTCATAACTCAGAAACCATTGAAGATATATCGATAAAATTTGGCACGCGTGATTTGCTTACTTAGGTAAACATTTGGACGGAAAATAGTTAAAATCGGTTGACGGCCACGCCCACTTTTATATATGGGTATTATAAAGTGACCTAATAAAAACATTTTAAGATATATCTCTGTGAAATATAAAGATATACCTCTGAAATTTTGTCGCATGAGTCCAACTATGGACATAAAACAGAAAACACAAAAATTTTGGAAAACGGGCGGTGCCACGCCCACTTATTAAGGGGCAAACATTGAAAGTTTTATGAGTCATAACTCAGAGACCGTTGAAGATATATCGATGAAATTTGGTATACGTGATACACTTACTTAGACAAATGTTTCGACTAAAAATTGCCAAAATCGGTTGACGACCACGCCCACTTTTATATATGGGTATTATAAAGTGGCCCAATAAAAACATTTTAAGCTATATCTCTGTCAAATATAAAGATATATCATTGATATTTTATGGCAGGAGTCCAACTGCGGACATACAACTAGAAACACAAAAATTTTGGAAAATGGGCGTGGCACCGCCTCTTTTTAGAAGCAGGAATATACGAGATTTCTGAGCCCATAACTCGACAAATAATTGATATATAATGACAAAACTTGGTACGTACACTTTTATTACTTGTGGTGATACATATTCAAAATTTTAGCGAAATCGGTTGACGACCACGCCCACTTTTATATATGGGTATTATAAAGCGGCCTAATAAAAACATTTTAAGCGATATCTTTGTCAAATATAAAGATAATTCATTGAAATTTTGTGACATGAGTTCCACAATAGACCGGAAACAAAAAATAGAAAAATTTTTGAAAATGGGCGTGGCACCGCCTCTTTTTCGACAAAGGAATCAACGAGATTTCGGAGCCCATAACTCGACAAATAATTCAGATATTATGACGAAACTTGGTTTATACACTTTTATAACTTGTGTTAATAGACACGCAAAAAATTATTGAAATCGGTTTAAGACCACGCCCACTTTTTAACAAAGATATTTCTGGAACACCCTTTGGGAATTTGTAACATGACATCTTTGTAACTAGAAGTCATAAAGGAATGAAATTTTGCACAAAGATGTACCGACGTACATGTCTGATTTAAAGAAAAAAAAAAAGAGAAAGAAAAAAAAAATCATCTGCAGTTGCATACTTACCTTTACTAAATAAAACTCACCACACCCTATCAGAACACTTCCTTTTCGGTTATGCTTGTCAATCATGGAACAGCTGATAAGCTGTCAAAAATATCGATACTTAACGAGAAGAAAAGAAGAAAATCGATCGAGTGAGACTTCCGGACAGGTGGATTGGCTCTTTCTTCCTTCTTCTGGATGAGCGAGCTGAACTGGTAAGGTCGTAGAGATTAGGTAACGCGAATAATTTTTAATACACTAAGTTTTTACAAAGTGTATGTAAAACGTTTTTTTTTAATGTATTTTACCCGCAATAAAGTAAAACAAGTATGAAGTTATAGTGTTAATAATCGCGGAAAAACCCACTTAATATCTCTACCGACCTTATCTGATCTCCACATACATTATTTTATCGGATGGATCAATCCAGGAAAATCCAGGTGATCCTGCTTTATGACGGCTTCATCATACTAGTGTATGGTCCTGCGGCACAATGGAATACGATTCAATAGATCGTTTTGGGTAACACCAATCATCACAAGAAAAGAAACACGTTTAAGTGAACATCAATTTTCCAGTAACAGACCTCGTTTGGTATTTTAAGTCCTAAATTATAGTTTCTTTACTAGAAGGTCATAATGTATCGGTATAGAATTGCGTAAATTCTAAAACCCTTTTCTTTTTGCTAAAAATTAAATATTTGCCAAAGGCATGGATATACATACATCGGATGAGAAAATATTTAAATTATAAATTTAAGTTGAAAGCCATTTGGAAATAGGTTATATAAAATTAGAAATATGGATCTGAAGTTTTAAGCATGTATTAGAAATCATGCACGTGTGTAACCTAGAAATCAGTTTTTCTTAAACAAACATTTTTAGTAAAATTAGTACCCAAACCAGAATGGAATACCCTAATGTTCAACAATCCTATTAAATAATAATCATGTTAAGGTAAAACTTAATTAGTTTAAGATTTATCATAGTTAAAATTTTTCTTCATTGAATTTGTTGTTAAAAGAGAAATTTTACGCCACGTGGTGGAACTAAAATTTCCAATCTCCCTCAACATACTCTTTTTCAATATTCTCTTTAATTTCGTTGATTTACATATATGAATGTTTTTATGTAATTGATTACATATTTTCATATATATAAATTTTGCTTACATACATACATACATGGATATTTTTTTTTGTTTTCTTCCTAAAGCTTTCTTTCCATATTTTCTTAGCGTCTCTCTTGAGCTCGCAAGACTACTTCTACGTTAACTGATAAAACTACTTATCTTCAGTTACACTTTTTGTATATACATTGCATACTTAGTTAATATGCATGAATATAAAGATATATCGAGGTTAGGAAAATAGACGGCATAATTTGAATTTTCAGCATCACCGCACAGCGAGGAGGCCTCAACGCTACGTGGGATCTGCATAATATACACTACATGTAAGTAAGACTGCTCTATTATTTTGTACGCCGCTGTAATTGTTTTTCCTATGGTCATCCATATGCACATACATATATTTGTATGCTCATGCATTTGTTAGTGCACTTGAGCGCCCGAAAATAGTGGGCTTAGTTATTGTTGCGATCCTCTCCTGAAGATTCGCAATTGACATACATATTTACATACATATATGAACATATGTAAATATGTCATAACGTACATACATATGTACATATGGATGAGCTGGCTTCGATCTATAGTTGTTGATATGCATTTTTATCTATGTTTGTTTTTGGGATTCTTCCTACGCTGCATATGACAAAGTCATAACTCTTAATTTTGCTCCAGACTTCTCTTATAGTTTCTTTAATTGTGTTTGCATATTTTCTTTTCTTTGCGCAAGCAAGTTATATGTAGGTACTTATGTAAATTTTACATATGTAAATGGGTCATTGAACCAACTAAAAATCAGCTGTTGAGGTAGGTCAGGATTTTACTTTCATACACTGAAAGAAAATTGTTAATACAAAACTTTAAAAGATTTACTTTTATTACCATAATGAAGTTCGAATAATATGTAATTTTCTTTGTATTATTAAGACTAAGAAAAATTAGTTAAGTATAGATATGCCTTGAAGTTGAAATAAATATTTGTACATAAATTATAATGAGTAGCTAAATTGAGTCGTTTGGTCTGAAATTTATGGAATTTTGGTTGGTTGGTTTGGAGTCAAGGCGGTTAACTAAGGGTTAAAGCCTTAACGCTGAATATTGGGGCTTAGTTAACATCTAATAAGCCATGGTAGGGAGGGCTAGGGGCAGCCAATAACAATTTCTGGAGCTGCCGCATAATGGTTGATCGTTGGTTTATGGATTTTGAGGGATCAAATAGGGTTTGTCGTGTTTCTCTTTTAGTGTGCAATTTCTTTTTTTATTATATCGTTTGGGCAAACCTTGGTGTCTTGCCACAAAAGCTACGTTTTCAGGACCCTCGCTACTGAAGCTCCGGGCTGATGCCAGTGCACACGCCGTAGCTTAAGAGACGCCATTGCGCAACATCTTCGGAGGCTGTTGCAACAAGGGTAAGTTCATAACAAAGAATAATATTTATATGCTTAGTTGGATGACTATAAAAATTTTGAAAATGGGCGTGGCTACGCCCACTTTATGCAGCACTCGCTTTATATAAAATACACCGTGATTCTATTAGACGAAAACAAACAATGAAAGCAGACAGCTGAGTATCTAATGTTCGATTCCACTCGAACTTAGGCTTCCTTACTTGTTTCTTATAATTTTATTTATGTTGAATAATTTTTATTGTTTTAAATTAAATTTAATTATTTATTTATGTTAAATTTCAAATGCATTTTGTTAAATAAACATAATATGGACTAGACATGTAAAAAATATAAAATATCGTTTATTTTTGTAATTTTTTTTTAAATATTGGTTTCAAGATTGTAAATAATTGAAAGTACTTGAAAAGAATTGAAAAATCGATTCAAGTACATTTTTCAATTCTTTTCAAGTACTTTCAATTATTTTCAAATACTTTGAAGTATTTTCTAAAACTTCAATTCTTTTTCAATTCCTTGTACTTGTACTTGAAAATTTTGGGAATGCCAGTACCAGCACCAGTACAATTCCTTTAAAATGTACTTGTCACAAGTCGTACTGGTACTTGATATTACCCAGGTCTGCATGGGAGTAAATGAGAAACATCACAGACATTTTAGCTAATGTACGCAAATCTCTCTACGCACTCCCACACAATCTGTTTCATAATTTTCTGGGGTCTGTCTTAAATTCATTTATAATTTGATTACTCACAAATTATGTGTGCACTTACATATGTATATATGTAAATAGGTCGAGAGCCTACGACGCGTCGTCCAAAAGCTTTGTAGATATATATGTATGTATATAAATAAAGCTTTGTTCGCGCTGTTTGTATTTATATATAATCGCATATATGACTTAGGAATGATAATAATAAAGCTTTTGGGCCTAGCTTCTGTTACAGTTTTAATTTACTATTTCTAATATTTATGCGCCAATCACTACGTCCAAAGCATTAAGATTCGAGCTAGAGGCATCCGTATATAACTTCAAAGCTTCAATATGCTCTAAACTGAATTACTTATGGCAAACAGGAGCGATAACAAACTTGTGGATTGCTCACGTTTGCGGGCAGAAATTGTAGAATTATCAGGTCGACGACAGCTACTGAATATTAAATAACTACATACTTATATGCATACATTTATAAACGCATAATAGCTATATATGTACATATATTTAAGGCAATTTTATATATCCTTGGTTAGCATACATAAGGAAATGTACTTGGTCATGTTAATAGGATATTTAATATTGATAACTTCGTATGAAGAAGGCACTTATACCGTGTTTCTCTCTTTTTTCTGCACTCGCTCTCTCAATCTTGTTTCGACCTGGAAACGAGTGGCGAAGCTCGCCAATTTCCATACAAGTTTCTGAGAGCGAGTGAAGATTGAAACACTTGTTTCGTTCTCAATCATCTTACCAAACGCGATGATATCGATGCCTTCTCTAATTTTGTATCAAAAATCTATCGAAATCTCACACACACCAAAACAAAAACGCAAAAATAAGCAAACATACAAACATTTAAGAAGAACAAGAAAGAGAAATGTTAAACTGAATAACGATCAGCCACGTGGAGACGGGTTATTTAGCGAGATGTATTTCAATTTGGTTGGATACACCAAAGTTTCGGTTAGGGCTCGATATATTGGAACAAGGCAAGCGAATCACACACAAACCTTTTGATACTTACTTACTTAATTGGCACGTAACCGTCTAGACGATTTTGGCCGAACCCAACATAGCGCGCCAGCTATTTCTGTTGCATGCAGCGTGGCGCCATTTGGGAATACCTGGGGGGCCAGCATCACTGTCCATCTGATCTTCCCAACGCAGTGGAGGTCTCCCCTTTCTTCTGCGTTCAGCGGGTTTCGACAGAAATACTTTCTTGGCCGGAGCACCTTCGTCCATTCTCACGACATGACCTACCCAGCGGAGCCGCTGGATCTTTATTCGCTGAACAATATCGATGTCTGCGTACAGCTCGTACAGCTCATTGTTAAATCTCCGTCGATACTCGCCCTCGGCAACGCGCAAAGGTCCATAAATCCTCCGAAGAACTTTCCTCTCGAATACTCCAAGCGCCATCTCATCTGCTTTTTATATAGTCCATGCTTTTGCGCCGTACATGAGGACTGGAACGATGAGTGTCCTGTAGAGTGTGATTTTGGTTCGCCGAGAGAGGATTTACTTTTCAATTGCCTACTTAGTCCAAAGTAGCATTTATTGACAAGAGTTATTCTTCTTTGGATTTCAGTGCAGACATTATTTTTGGTGTTAATGCTGGTTCCAAAATAGACGAAGTCCTTAATAGTTTCGAATTTGTAGCTATCAACAAATTAGCTACAAATTCAAACCTTTTGATACCATAACACAATAAATAAATATCTACATATCGTCGATGCCTTTGCAAAACCGCCTATTTGGCATTTGTAGCAAAACGAGTAATCGTAAAACCATTACTTCAGTAACAAGTTTTTAATATAACACCATCTCTATAGCAAAGGAAGCACATCTTTTCGGAAACACATTGAATTTGTCTTTTACATACTAATTAAGCAACAATGAATTCTTTGAATAGCGTTCATAAATATTGTTCATAAGCAATAAAAACTGTTAAAATTTTGAATTTTGTTCTACGACAAGTTTATGAATTATCATTCATTAACTTTATAAACGCCTTTATTAAATCTTATGAAATTCTTGATTAAATTTATGACAAATTAATTAAAATCAATGAATTTGTTCATAAAACTCACTAAGGAAAATTTATGAACGCCGTTGATTAAAAATTAATGAACTATTTCTATCCGTGTATTGTACATTTTCCTGAACACAGTTCACGTGGATTCGCTCTTGACTCTACTTTACTTTCTTTAGTTAAGTCTTTGCTTAATTCTTGAACATGTAATTTTAAACACTGATACACTTTTAACTGTCAGAACGTGTCTGGTGCGAGAGTACTTTGCCGTAGTTGGCTGCTGATACATCACGTTTCTTTAATTCCTATGAAGGCTACTTCTAAGCAGTGTTTATAGTTTTCAGTTAAGTTTGTGTTGCAAAACTATTGCAGAGGATTTTGGTAAGCAAAAGTTTTTGAATTAAATTTAGACGGGGTTAAAGGTTAAAGGGATAAAATGTAATTATCAATTTAATGTTATGATTATGATTATGATGAAAGATATTACATATTTCACTAAAGGCTATGATAAATTTGTTCGAAGTATGTAAATATGTATGTATAGATTTTAGTCCCTGAATTTTGCGTACCTACAATTGTGGGTGCTCGTTAATCTGTGATCTGAACACAAACTCCACCATATTTCTACATAAATTGAAATGTGTGTATGCATAAATTGCAAGTAGTTTTTATGCAACTGCCACCTGCTGAATGGCATTAGCTGCGAGCATTAGATATGCAGATCCTTTCGCTTGTTTGCTTAATTCTAGTCGCTGCTGTTTAATCAACGGCATTGCTTATAATGAGCAGAAAACGAAAAGGCATTGACAGCGATGCAAGATAACGGTGATTCTACAACCACCAACCAACAACAATGACAACGAGGTAGCAACATTAGTCGCTTTTTCTTGCAGTCGACTTTCAAAAAAAAAAAACCCTTTAACTTACTAAGCAACTACTTGCTTGCTTATTTGCAACCATGGTGTCAGCCAGCAAACTTAAATGTTGTGAACGAGAAAAATAAATAAATAGATTAATAAATTTTGCATAAAATAGGTAAATAGAAACATAACTTTTCATATAGCCAACCAAAAGCCATTGTTAAACGAAACGAAATGAGTATTTAATTGTGCATTTTCTAGTGCTATTCACAATAGCTTCATTATTTTACTTTGCGACACTGCTGTTCAAGTCGACCAGGTGCTAAGCGCTTTCAATTCAACTAGCTTACTTTTTGTTGTTGCTTTCCATATTATTCGCTAAGCTAGCTAGTGATTTTTTCCAATTTGCTCCCAGCAAACACAGTCTCTAACGTTAGAAATTTTGTCGAGATTACCTTAGATAACTAGTGTAATTCTCTATATAATCTCAAATCGATAACGAGGGTTGAAAACTACACTAGAATTCGATTAGCGAGTGATTAGAGAAGGAGCCAAATCTCACGCCTTTTATTAATTCTCAATATATATATCTGTGATATATTGAATATACATATATACATATATTGAAATTCGATACTAAAAAATGGTAAAGTTAACATTACCATAGTACAATGTTTTCCATTAAAAAGTACAAGAACTACCTCTAATTTAAATAATAAGACTGAATTTTGTTTAAATTTCAGTTCTTATAAATGTGGTAAACATATACATGTCAATATATATAATCATATGCAATTTAGGCACATATTGCGTTAATAAAATCTAAACAATGAAAAAATCATGTAAAAGGAGACAAAGCTTTGTTTTTCATTTCAATTGGAAGTATTTGCAAATTCTGATAGAATCTCATTAGAGAACTACATTAGAATTCGATTCGAGAATTATAATTTCCTCGATTTGAGAATTAGGTACCCTTTTGTTTGAGAACGCTATGATTCTCGATAGATTTTCGAGTCGTCCTCTAACGTTAGAGGTTTGAGAATGGGGCTAGTTCTCGAGTCATTCTCAAATCGATAACTAACCTCAGTGTTTGTTGGGCTTACAAGAAAAAGCAGCTATTAGAAAATAAATAAAAGTGAAAACAAAAAACTGATGCTGCAGCAACAGACGACAGGTTGTCAAGGCAGAATAAAGACGAACAAAAGTTGTGGTTAAATTGTTAAAATTTGATTGATGCACTTACATACACATATATATATATACATACATGTGTATATACAAACACGTGTATCTTCTTAACTGCACCTGAAGGTATGCTGTAATGTAAATATCAACAATTATGGGGCACACATTTCCACTTTAAAATGAGAAAGCTTCAATTTAAAATAAGAAGCCTTCATTTGAGAATCAGATTGGCCAATTTTAAATGAGAAAGCGTCACTTCGAAATGAGAAACCTTAATTTGAAAATAAAAATAGTCAGTTCAAAATGAGAATATTTAATTTTAAAATAAGAAATATTTATTTGAAAATAGTAAAGTTACATTTTGAAATAAGAAATCATCAATTGAAAATGAGAAACAAATTTTTTATTAAAAGTTTATGTATTTAGGTACCAACAGGCATATCTTCTAAAGCTGCAGCACTCGTATGAAAAGATGAGGCATGTTGAAAAGCCCGCGCACAATTCCCACCAGTTATTGTTCTTTTGGCTGCGTCCACCAAGCTATCCAGGTATTGCAGTCGTTGTTGTATTAAAAATATTATTCAGCTTATACATTGGATGAACTATTCTCAATTTAAAATGGAAATTTCTCATTTTCGAATGAAGTTTTCTCATTTTGAAGTGACGCTTTCTCATTTTAAATTGATAAATTGACTAATCTGATTTTCAAATGAAGGTTTCTCATGTTGAAGTGAAATATTCTCATTTTAAAGTGAATATTCTGATTTTAAAATGAAACTTTCTCATTTCAAACTGACTGATCTGATTTTAATGTGAAGGTTTCTCACTTTAAAGTGGAAATGGTGTAGAGACTTTTATCAGCACTGCTACCAGGCTTGATTTCCGATAATGCAAAAGCGCTTAGTCTATCACATAATTGTACTATAGGATGCAGTAAAAAGAGCTCAAAAAAAAAAAAAAACAAAAGATCAACCAATGACTGCAAATAATAGCACATATGTATTTACATACATACATACCAATTTGATGATATTTTCTTAACTCCTATTTTATGCATAATAATGTAGTGTTGAGTTGCATTCGCATGCAGCTGTCTGCCGTTTCGGGTTTAAGCTTCTTGTTACCGTGTTCTCGTGCGCATCGTGGTTTTGCTTACATCAAAGCCGCGTGGCATGATTTCTGTTGTTGTTGTTTCTGCTACACTTCTGGTACTACAAGTTTTCTTAGTTATTGCTTTTATCATGTGCGTTTTATTCGAATCCTTCTCGCGTTGCTCTGCATTGCTGCAATTTACAAGGTTTCACAGAAGTCATCAATATACATACATACTACAAACAAGTAAGGAAGCCTAAGTTCGAGTGAAATCGAACATTACATACTCAGCTGTATTATTTCATTGTTTGTTTGCGTTTGATGGAATCACGGTGTAGGTACACTGAGAGAAAAAAATATATGGAGGGGTCAAAGAAATTGTTTACCTATTTTGAACACTACTTTCTTTGTTTTGAGTAAATTTTCCTTAAAACATGTTAAAAGGTTTATAAAATATTGTTGTTACATGCGTTACCATAGTTTCATATACTTGTTTTGAAAAAATTCATACATTAAAATAATGAAAAATTCTTTAAGCACCATTCCATTCCCAACTTTCCTTGTTTTGAAGACTTGATTTCTTTAATTTTGAGAAATTAAATTCCCATACAAATCCCCATGGCAACGAATTTGTTTGAATGTTTTTTTATGTTTTTTCCACATTTTTGAGAAAATTTACACAAAACAAAGAAAATTTTGTATTGGGACGCGTGTTCAAAATAAGGAAAATTATGTCTATGATGGAGAGAAATTTTTTTTTTTTTGAGTGTATTTTATATAAAGCGAGTGCTGCATAAAGTGGGCGTGGCCACGCCCATTTTCTAAATTTTTATCAGTCATCCAACTAAGCATATGAATATTATTCCTTGTGCAAAATTTCATTCCTTTATGAGTTCGAGTTACAAAGTTGTCACGTTACAAATTCCCAAAGGGTGTTCCAGAAATATCTTTGTTAAAAAGTAGGCGTGGTCATAAACCGATTTCAATAAATTTCTGCGTGTCTATTAACACAAGTTATAAAAGTGTACAAACCAAGTTTCGTCATAATATCCCAATTATTTGTCGAGTTATGGGCTCCGAAATCTCGTATATTCCTTTGTCTAAAATGAGGCGGTGCCACGCCCATTTTCCAAAATTTTTCTATTTTTTGTTTCCGGTCTATTGTGGAACTCATGCCACAAAATTTCAATGACTTATCTTTATATTTGACAAAGATATCGCTTAAAATGTTTTTATTAGGTCACTTTATAATACCCATATATAAAAGTGGGCGTGGCCGTCAACCGATTTTAACAATTTTCCGTCCAAATGTTTGCCTAAGTAGGTAAATCACGCATACCAAATTTCATCGATATATCTTTAATGCACTGAAAAAACAACTTACTCAGATTATGGAAAAGTGGGAATGATTCGGCGCTAAAGACATATTTCCATATTTTGATGTACGATTTTCTTCAAATCAAGGAATAAAAACCACGTTTTAAGAAAATTGTACATCAAAATATGGAAATATGTCTTTAGCGCCGAATCATTCCCATTTTTCCATAATCTGAGTAATTTTTTTTTTGAGTGTGGTTTCTAAGTTATGACTCATAAAACTTTCCATGTTTGACCCTTAATAAGTAGGCGTGGCACCGCCCATTTTCAAAAATTTCATCAAATTTCTTCATAGGGGCCTTAGCTCAACACGTGGATGAAATTTCATCGCTCCAGCTATATTAGTGACTGAGATACCAAATTTCCGATTTTTTCTATATAATAAAAGTGGGCGTGGTCATGGTCCGATTTCGCCAATTTTCAATACCAACCGTCCCAGTCTCGATACCAACTTGCATTTCAAATTTCATCAAAATATCTCAATTTTTGCGCGAGTTGGAGTGTTTACAGACGGACGGACAGACGGACGGACGGACATGGCTCAATCGATTTCTCTTTTCACCCTGATCATTTTGATATATATAAGTCTATATCTATCCCGATTATTTCATTCTGTTACAATCCACCGTTATGTGATTAAAACTATAATACTCTGTGTACTAGTACATCTGAGTATAAAAATATAAGGCATAGCAGTTTCTTTGTAGGTGACTTGTTTTTGTAAGGTCCTGAGTTGTTATTATCTTCAAGCCCTTGGTTATATCAAAGAGAATATGCATGCCAACGTCTGTGAAAATTTAGTGGTCATTCAGTTGAGATGGGTTCTATTCATTTTCATTTTCATTCATTTTCGAATGAAGTTTTCTCATTTTGAAGTGAGATATTTTCATTTTAAAGTGACTATTCTGATTTTCAAATGAAAGTTTCTCATTTCAAACTGACTAATCTGATTTTAATGTGAAGGTTTCTCATTTTAATGTGGAAATGGTGTAGACTCAAAGGCATGACCCAGTTATTGAAATATATGGCAAAATCCCAGAAATCGAAAATTTCGAATTAAATCCCTATTGCATGAAACGTGCGATATGTAGATATAAGTATGTAAAAAGTTGGAGTTTGCCACCACAATAGAAACTCGTGGAATGGAGGACGCAATGCGCATCCACAACTACTACCAACTTTTCTATTTAGTTTATTTGTTCTATTTCCTCAGCGTTGTTTGATGCCAGATTATGTTACTATTGATGACTAAAGAGTACCTATTTCTTTCTTATCCATACTTCTCTACATATCTATGTATATATAAATCGCTTAAACGTAATTTTTAATTGTTTTTATTTTTATTTTTATCATTTGTTTGATTTTATTTCTTAGTTTAGTTATGTGCGCGTACAATGTACGCCGTACATATCGATACTTCCAAACAATACTGTACTAAGTCTGAAAACTCTGTTTTGAAGGAGAAGCTCTCAAAGTTTAAACTCGATATTGAACTTCAGTTCCATACTAAGTATATCCTCGCTTGTAACTTCTGTTGAGATTGAACGATCAATACCAAAACTCGTCAATATCAAAGTTAGGGTCCGCTCTATATAAAACCGTAAAAAAAATAAAGACTTGCTACATTGTTTTTCATGGCAAGCTCTCAAAGTTTGTATTCTGTAAAAATCTCGAGTTGTATTATATGCACACCAGAGATCAGCAGCGGTGCACCACATTTTCCAAAGCACCGCAAAAATACTTATTTTTTGAGTGGCTCAAAAAATTAATACCCAGAAAAAAAATTCACCGCCACCGCATTGATTGAAAACCTAAATGATATTGCGGTATTTAGTGTTGCTTACACCGTATACGGCAAACACCGCATATCGCAAACACCGTATATCGCAAACACCGCAATCACCGCAAACACCGCATTTGTTTATTTGTATACTATTCAGTGTTGCCGGAAATTTTTCACACACTGCAAAGGTATAGGCAATTGAAAATTCATTCCCCGCAAACAATTTTACCAGACAATTTCTGATTCAGACAATTCTGAAAATATTCTGAGTAAAATTTGAGTATTTGGACAAGTCTTTCCGATTTCTTAGGTATTTCTATCAGAAATGTCTGGGGAAATTAATTTTTTTCTCATCCGACAAATCTTATAGATATCGGACCGATTTCGTACAGATATCCCAAAATACTTTAAATTGTTTTCCTACCAGAAAATTTCCATTTGTCATCACTTCAATTTTGAAAAAAAAAAATTTGTGAGCTCAGCTCAACTGCTGGAAATATATGTATGTATGTAAGTAATAACAATTGTTGTGTAAGAAAATAAAGAAAATTGCAATGAAATTTTGCTCATATATAGGTTTTCTCAATTACCAGAAAATGGTACAACAATTTGAATTACTAAAACAATTAAAATCCGAACAGGATATGAACGCCGAACCTTGGCCATACGATGCTGTCCTTTATCAACCCTACGAAGAAGTACAAATCCTGCTACCCGAAAAAGCCAGTTGCTCGTCCATTAAAACCTACCTGAAAATGTGCGAACTCCTATTCGAAGTGCGTGTGTGTGCCAATGCTGAATTCATGTCACCCAATGGCCGCATGCAAAAATGCCATGCTTGCGTGCCGGTAATTTCAGTTTGGCCGAGTTCGAACAGATTGTGTCATTTGTCGAAAACAAAGGGTCAATGGCGGAGCGCGTGAAAAGCGTTTTAAATATAATAGATCTTAGTCTAAGTGCCGATGTATAAATACTTATATGTATATGTATTTACATATATACATATATCTATGCAAATTAATTTTCATATAATAAATAATTACAAATTAATTAATTTGCCACTATATGTACATATATGCATGAAGATTCTTGAAATATCTGTAAGATATCCATCAGATTCTTCTTCAAATAAATCAGAAATCCTCACGATTTTTCTTCAGATATCTGTTAGATATCGATCAGATTCGTCGGCGAGTATTGCAGAATTCTGAACGATTTTCTTCAGATATCTGTAAGATATCAATCAGATTCGTCGGAAAACATAAAAATTTCCCCCCATTATTCGTTCAGAAATCTGTTAGATATCTGTACGAATCGTTGGTAAAAAATAAAGAATTTCCCAAGACATGTCTGTAAGAATTCCTGTCAACGTCTCCATACATTTCTCTTGAAGAAGTCGTACAGAAAACTTATTGATTTCGGAGTTTTTTGCCGACAATCTGATAGAAATCTAAGAGATTTCGGGTAAAATTGTTAGCTGGGTTTGTTATTTGGTATGTGTTACTGATTATAAGATATACAGCAAATTTATTCTTAAGCCTAGTACTGAGTTCACTGCCGTGAAATTTCGCCAGCAACATGCATTTATTTTGCCGTGAAATGTTTCAAAAAAAAGTTTTTGTCAATTGAGAATAAATGCCAAAACGAAGACTGAGCAAATGTAAAAAGAAAAAATTTGGAGCATCGCCTCAGAACCAACTTTCAAATTTTGACCAATAAAAAAATTTTATACAAAATTTAAATTTCAATTTCAACAAATGTCAGTTTTCACTCGAAAATAAATAGCATTGTATATTTTAATTGTCGTGAAAAAATGTTGCTGGCATGATGTTGCTAGCATGTTGCGCAACATTTTCACGGCAGGAACTCAGTACAACTTTGGCGTGAAATATCTGTGAAATTTCACAAATGTTTCACAACCAGTTTTTTTGTATGGATTTTGACAGCAGTTTCACGTGAAACTCGAACTCAGTACTATGCTTTAAGTATTTTTTTTTTATTTTTGTGTGCTTTGTTTTTTGTGGCAGTTTTTTGAATAATAAAATATTTTTCAATAATGAAATAATCAAAAATTCATTTTTGATATCCAATACGACTAATAGCGCCATCAGAATGAATACTTTTCCGTCAAACTAGCAATCCGTTTAATTGACAACATAGTTGAATTAAATGTATTTAAATGACGATCGACACATTCAGTACTTCAGCTTTGCCGTAAAAAAGACATCTAATTCAACTATGTTTCTAAGTTAAACGAATTGCTAGATTGACGGAAAAGTATTCATTCCGACGGGCGCATAATAAAATGTATAAAAATAAACATGTGTATTGTTGTTGCTTCAATGAAATGACAAAAACTTCGGTTTCAATCAATGTATCGTAGCAAATTTTGTCGATTGTGAAAATTGAATGAATGCCTTGTTGGAAAATAAAGGATTATGTCACAGACAAACAAAAATGTGTAGACAAAACTTATGTGTGTTACTAAGAAGCCCTGAGAGTTTTCCTGTATAGATATTCTCTGGTTAAAATTAAATTGTAATTAGTAGTATTTTTCATCAGAAATCCATAAGACGGTAAAAATTACAAACAAAAAATCGCACTGCTCTGAAAAAAAAAACGTTGTAAATCTAAAGACTTTCGCTGATAAATCAACTACTTTCCGCAGTTGAAATGTGCCCAACAACGCTCCGTTGTTGTTTCAAAGGTGCGAGCGTTGTTGATTTAAGTCAATAACGGAGATTGGAGGAAAAAATTTGCACTTAAAAATAAATTTTTGTTTATATTTTACTCTTCATCTTCTCTCCGCCCGGGTCCCAACTGCAAATATGTAGCCTCCGCTTGTTCTCCTATTTTTCTCTCCTTCTTATCATTCACTGGTTGCTATCTTTATTTCTTATTCTGATTTGTCTTCTTTATTTTATATTCTCCTCCGGATTCGAACCATGACATCAACCTGAAATTCTATCCAATCATCACATAGTGGAACATTCAACATTATATTGAATTGTAGTAACCTATTTATACTTCCATTTCCTAAAAAGGAATCCGTGAATTATTTGAATCATTGTAAAAACAAAATTTAAAAAAAATTGTTCTCATTAGTTTTGTTTACAACGGAAACTGTTGGGTCAAATACTTTTGCCTTTAAATCAACAACGGGGAGAAAATTGTTGCTAAAAATAAACTTTTGTTTGGATTTTTCTCTTCATCTTCTCTTCATCATTATTTTTTTGGTGGTTTTCTCTCAAAAAACATATTTTCTCACAAAAAATTTTTTAAAAGCAAGCAAGTTTTTGAAACAACAACGCCCGTTTTTGAATAAATTGTTGGATCAAAAACTTTGCTGTAAAAACAAATACTTTTGCTGTTGAATCAAAGACGGAGATTCAACAGCCGAAAGTTGTTGGTTTAACTACGGATATTTTTTTCAGAGTGGCAACATTGCAAATATCTCTATTTGGGAAATGCGGTGTTTGCGATATGCGGTGTTTGCGGTATACGGTGTTTACGATATGCGGTGTTTACGGTGTTGTCATATCCAAACCAGGGTTGCCACTTTGAAATTTTTTTTCCGACCAAATTCGTCTCAAAAACCTACCAAAATAGCTTTCAGCCGACCAAAATTTTTTTTTCACAAAATGCGTAATTTAAGCTGGTACATATATAGGAACTTCTACATACATCATATCACTCTTCAAGTATTTTCACAAGTTTTAGCTTAAAATAATAAGGTACGAATGCGTTTGTACATATGTATGTACATTAATTTGTGTATGTAATTTATGTTAACATTTTAAAATAGTTACGACTATGGTTTAACAGGTCTCCAAGTAGGTATACAAATGAGATCAGAACTTT
Organism: Urophora cardui; assembly: GCA_960531455.1. Taxonomy (NCBI): domain Eukaryota; kingdom Metazoa; phylum Arthropoda; class Insecta; order Diptera; family Tephritidae; genus Urophora; species Urophora cardui. The sequence continues at coordinate 120,228,148 of OY482671.1, forward strand.
AATTAAATATCAAAATTGAATCTAAGATCTTTTTTAGATGACCACACGTAGTGCGGGTCATTGTTTTTGTTTATCAGTTCGGTGCACATCATTATGTTGTTTATAGTGCATATTTCTAATTTGTTTCTGAGTTTGGTTTTTATTAAAGTGTAGAAAATTACGCGCCGCTGCAGATGAGCTGTGTGGAAGCGTAAGCAAATTAAAAAATAATTGTGTGAGCTCGCCAAAGGAATTTTCATTAAGCGCATTTTTCATCAAACTAAAAAAATGAAGAAAGGGTTTCCATGCGTATGCGTTCACCTTTTATCCACTTTGCACAAAACTCTGCCGAAGAGAAACACAAAAAGTATTCAAGCAAACTGTTGCTGTGAGAAAGAGACATGAATACATGAACTTTCAAACGTTCTTTCAACAGTGTTGTGGCAAAATCTAGCAAATCAGTGATGCTACTTGAAGGAAGGTAAAAACCTACCAAAATTCAAATTGTCCGACCATCCGACCAACAGGAAAAAAACCGACCAGTTTTGGTAGGAAAAGTCCACTTATCACATCCCTGATCCAAACTATCGCATACCGGGATTGATCAAGAAAATGCGGTACGGTGTTTATTATGATCGCATATTTTGCGGTTGCGGTCATACTCCCACCGCATTTTTTATGAGTATACTCTAAATCTGTCGCTAAATTGTGGTCGCTGTGGTGCAGTGGGTAGAGTGCTCGCCTGCTATGCCAGAGGTCTCGGGTTCAAACCACGGTCCGAGCCAAACAAATTTTTCTAATTAGTAAAAATCCAATTATTGGGTTTTTTAAGAGCAGCGGTCACCTCTCGGCAGTGGGCGGCATACCCTCCGAGAGTATTTCTGCCATGAAAAAGCTTCTCACAAAAAATGCATTCGCCGTTCGGAGCCGGCATAAAACTGTAGGTCCACCCAATTAGTAGGAAAAACAAAAAGGAGCACACCTCGAATTGGGAGAGAAGCTCGGCCATAAAACTCGTCAGAGTTATAATAGCGCCATTGTATTATATTATTATACTCTAAATCACAAAAAATGTATCGCATGCTGATCTCTGAAGTACACTTTTGCTTATAACTTTTGATTGGATTGTCCGATTGATACCAAAATTTGACAGCATCTAAATTAAGACACGTTCTACTTGAAAACATCAATGGGAAAATGTACTAAGTCAACTTAGTACAGTATTGTTTGGAAGCGTCGGTTTCTCTTACAAAAGCTTCGCTTCAATAAACCAAATAAATATTTTTCTTTTAAATTTTAATGTTTTTTCACCAGGAATCGGACCGAAGAACACTTGCAGTAACTTATTTGAATCTTACCTTTACACAATTGAACACATTTTCTTTTTCTAAATAAATGTCAAGCCAACAAACTTAAAGTCCCAAAAAAGGTTAACCAATGTAACCGAAGTCAATTTATTGACTTGTCAAATATTAATGAAATTATTTCTCATAGCACACCAAATTGACCTGCCGAAGGAATGCAATCGTTTGGCATTCGAATTTATTTGCAATAATTTATTCAAGAAGAGGCAGGCAGAGTATTCGTCCATTTAAGACAATTGAATAGCAGGTGAACAAATTGTGTAAATACTATTTATTTTATTATACCTTTCATAGGCATGACATTTCATTGTATTATAACTTTGTGCCGTAACACGATTAGTAAAAGTACCAGAAAGAGGCTTGATAGACCCACCAAAATACATATATGCCGATATTATGGGGATCATGAGCTGAGTCGTTTAAGTCAAGTCCGTGTGTCTGTCAGTCCGTCTTTCTGCCTGTCCGTTTGAGCGCAATGAATTGTTCCTCAGTTTTTAGATATCTGCTTCTACTTCGGTATGTAAATGTCCTTTTATGACAAGCTGATCATTTGTCGGAATCGCTCAAATCGTACCACTAAACGTATACATACATACATAGTAGCTGCCATACAACCGATTGTTCATATATAGACATTTTTTAGTATAAATTATCAATTTCAACTCTAAGGACGTGTATAGTAAATCTTTCCACACATAAGATTTGGCAGTACAAATTAATGAATATCGGAGCATGTAAAGCTTTATTTCCCCATTCATGAAAGGTATGAAGTGAAGGCACGTTCGAAGACAGCCGCGCTCTTAATTCTTTACAAGTTAAATATTTACTTAACCAGATTTCCTGGGTGGCCGCTATGGTGCAGTGGGTAGAGTGCTCGCCTGCTATGCCAGATGTCTCGGGTTCAAACCTCAGTCCGAGCAAACACCAAACAATTTTTTTCTAATTAGTAAAAATCTAATTATTGGGTTCTTTAAGAGCAGCGGTCACCTCTCGGCAGTGGGTGGCATACCCTCCGAGCGTATTTCTGCCATGAAAAAGCTTCTCACAAAAAAAGGAGTCGCCGTTCGGAGCCGGCATAAAACTGTAGATCCACCCAATTAGAAGGAAAAGCAAAAAGGAGCACACCTCGAATTGGGAGAGAAGCTCGGCCATAAAACTCGTCAGAGTTATAATAGCGCCATTGTAATATTATTATTAGATTTCCTAGGTTGCAACCTTCTTTTTTTATAGCATTTTGTTTGTTTGGATGTAAACAAAAACTTGTATCTATTTATCTTCCATTGGTGCATCATTTGGAGCAAAATCTCGAAAACGAACCCTTGTCAAATCGATCGATATAAAGTAAAGGATTTACCAATAAATTTTTTGGAAGTGTTTGAGGAAAATTACCAGTAAAATAGTCTCAGTATGGCATTGTTTTTTTTAAACGCCCTTTAAAATATTTATTAACAATTTGAAATCTGTGGACATTTGAAAGAACGACCTAAGTCAACCTAGGTGCATTTTCAGCTTTTTTTATCATAAATATACATTTTAAATTACGCTTCTTTCTGTCTAATCGGTGTTACGATATCATTTCGGGTTCAGGAGATATGATGAATCGAAAATCATCTTAAGTCTATATTTTTCACAAATGCTTTTACCAAAGCAACTTAACTTAAGATAAGATAGAAGTGATAAGAAAAATTGCAAGAATTCTTCTTGAAAAAAGAACCTAATTTAATTTAGGTGGCATATTTTTTTCAATATGCTTTTGAAAAACCAACCTAATTAGCAACTTAAGTCGATTTTCTATTATATTTCAGTTTGCCAAATGAACTTAATTCCAATTAGGAGGCTAAAATTCTATAAAATTTTGATGAAGATCAATTTGAAAAAAGAACCTAAATTGAGATAAGTTGGTGTTTTTTTTTTTTTTTTTTAAAAAACAATTTGGAAAAAGCACTTATTTTATTTGAAATCCATTTAAATAAAAACCGTTACGCCAAGAAATAAAAATTCAATTTAAAATGAACAACAGAAGATTGTTTTATCATGCCACGCTCTTAGTTCTATGAAAATATATGATGGAAAGGCTCTGTGCATTTGCAAAACTGTTTTTTGCTCTCCTGTAAAATTGCGAATTTAGACTTAGGTTGCTTTTCCAAATGTCCACAGAAATATGTATGTATTTGAAGAGTTATTTTATTGGTCATTGAACTACTGAAATATTCAAGCTTTGCTGCAAAAACGAAAAAGTACAAAATTTTCAGTTTGTGCGAATATCGTAATTGAAAGAACGAAATTTAAAGATCTGAGCTTTTGTTTGCAGAGTTGCTCATACGACATGGCATGCGAAAGTAAGCAAACGCTCATAGCCAGCAATATTGAAATAATATAAGAGATGTTGAAAGCAATAAAACTTAAATCATGCAACTACGAGTATTTTTTACATTTTCTTTTGATATATCCCAACTTTAATTCAGCAACACAGTCTGGTATGTGGTGTGCGATAAATGCTCATAATTAAAGAATTGTATTTACTTTTATTTATCACAAGAACATTTAATGCAGAAGTGAGCTCTGACACTGAAGCAGGTGCTGTTCTTACCGCTTACCGCTTCGTATATAAATATAACTACATACATATAAACTAAGAGACATGTAAGGAAACTCAATTAGACACATGCATATGTATATAAGTACGGGTAGGTATATCCCTGCAGGGAACTCAATAACTAGTGAGCAAAATTTCTAGTTCCGAACTACCGAAAAGGTGTCAAAAGGGAACTAGATCAATTGTAGTTAGACCCTCACCAGTTCAGGAGGAGTGAATTTGAGTGACCATTATAAGACACACTTTGATTTGTATGCAATTTCGAAGTGACAAAAATTCTATGAAAATTTTTCGTTCGTTCAGTTTCCGTCGGCTTTGTATATTTCTGCAATTCTCAGATGTTTAGTGAAGCGTTTCATATAAAGAGTTTTCTATTTGCATCTTAACTTGTATGAAATGAAATGTTCCCCTAATTATGCTTTCCCGATCCCTCAGGCTTATTTTTAATTTTTTTTATTTTATTACTTTTTAAATATTACTGTAAATTTTATTAAATAAATAAATAAAAAAATATTAGTAAAAAAAAAAAATTTAAAAAAAATTATCATCCACCTTGACACCGACAGGATTCGAACCCGCGCCCCTCAGATTGAAAGGCACATGCGTTAGCCAGTCGGCCATCGCGCCACTTGCATGAAGTGTGTCAAAGTCTGCACTTAAGCGGCAGATGTAAAACTGTAGAATTTGTAGGTACTTGTAGCTAGTTCAGAACTATCGAAAATGTGCCAATAAACGAACTAGTGTAAACTGTAGAATTTAGTACTAGTTCGGAACTATCGAAAATGTAGTGCAGAGGGTGACAATTGACACCGCCTAGGACATCGCCGTGTTAAATTCGCCAGTTGATAACATGCAAAAGAGATTTAGCTCGCACTAGTAGTGTCGAAAAATGCACTAGAAGCGACCTAGTTCGGAACTAGAGATTTTCCCTACAGGGATGGTAAGCTTCATCTTCTGCAAGTAAATCAAAACATCGCATGTTTAAGTATAAGGTATATGTGCTCAAATTTATGCTTGTATAAACACTAGTAAACAAGTTAAAGTTAAAAATGTTGAAGTTAAAATAGCGCCAGACATGGAAGAAGATACATACGGTACATTTGCATGTATATAACTAGATAATGATAATGCCAAAGTGTGCTTGAAGAAATAAATCATTTTGGCATTTGCGCACCATAAAGTGTGCAACATTGTTGTTGTTACTTGAAAACTTATCCATTTAAGCTGACACAAGTCATATGAAAACAATGAAAGGTAAAGAAAAAGCAAAGTAAAACTATAAAAATAGGTAAAGGCAAAGACGTTGCTAATAAATCGTACGGACGGGTTAGGTGCTTGAAAAGGTTATCGGCTGTTATTTGACAGTTTCAAGCGCAGTTTAAAATCTCGTTTTTAAATAATTTGGCCGCAGAGCGAACTCTGTGCCACAAAACTTCACTTGAAAGGTTCAGCGCAAGTTCGTGTGGCAAGAGCTTGTGAACTTTGTACTTTTAGCAAATGCAATGCCGTGAATGTAGATATTAGTGTGAATACTTGCTGCTTTTTCGAACCCCTTTTGCATATGTTTCCCTTTTATACTTTTCAGATAGTGACATGCGCTTGCCACGAAATCTTTTTATCCATAATTTCTCGTATTTAATTGAAAGTCAAAAGCTTAATATCAGCGATTGACAGCTTGCGCGAAATTCGAGCGACATCTTCAAAGGTTTCCATTGTCAGGCCAATTGCATAACTTTATAATCTGCCAACTTCTATCTTTCATAGCGCCCCTAAATTTTTAACTAGAATTCTCATGTTATCATACCAACACTTTAGCTGTTGAATCTCTATCCAAAAGCAGTTAATTCGTACTTTTATATGTATGTATGTACATATACATATCTGCTATACACGTAGGTATTTGCTCCCCTTTCACAGCATCTTATTTGTGTTCGCTTCCTTCCTCTGCTGTGTGTCATGCTGCTATGTAGTATTCATATCATTCAAACTATTTCTTATACACCTATTTTATTTTGTGTATCCAAACCAACCACAAAATCACACACAGCACTTGAGTAAAATTCTCAGCACGATTTCGTGCACACATTTTTGAATTCCTGTATGTATCGAAGTCGTGCATGCGGCAATGACAGCGGCGGCAGCAGCAGCAGCAGCAGACGCACACACATTTATTCACAATCCATTCAACTGTTGCTGCCACGTGTGCGATTTAATGGTTGCAACAACCTCCCCATGTATGTAGGTTAATCCCTACAATTACATTCTGCTTCTTTCCTCCGAGTTTGCTTAGTTTTGTTGTGTGCTTGACTTGCGCTCGGTTTACTTGTTTTTGTTGGCTTTCTTGTAGGAGCTTCTTGCTTTTGCTCTCTCGCTCCAAGGATGCAATCTTCATCTCCACTGTAATACGTATTTTTCTGGTTTTTATTTGTGCGTTTCAAGTTTTTTTATTTATTAAGTTTTCTCAAAAGAACAACCCCTTTGCATGCGTCAACGATTTGATGTGCAGCATCAGAAAAAGGCCCTGAGAGAATTTTACTGCTCTATATTTCTTTCTAATAGGGTCTATACACCATGCGTCTGATTCAAGAGTCAGTTTAGGTGTATTGGTGAAAATGTGAATGTAGTAGTTTACACCAGTGTTCTGCTTCGAATAATGTTTTCGGCTCATCGATCTGACACAGTGCAATGCAACTCATACACATGATGTTTACCCAAATAAGCGATACGAGTACGTTCGATGTCAAACGAACAAATGTTTGGTTGGAAAGAAATGTACAAACCAATAATTTGTACATAAGTAGAAATTATCGTTTGATCGATCGGTGTACGATCATGTACATTTTTAATATGTGTGTCGTTCGTGTATCCTACTATAGGAGTATAAATATATGTATGTATGCTGGATTTAGTTTTAAAGCCGTTTTTCTTGCATTTTCATTTCTTTATTTTCTGTAATCTTTGTATGAGTGCAGATCAGCCGCTTTATTTTACATATCAAAAATTTAAATAAACGTTTAAAAACTTTTCAAATCAATTTGTTTTTATTTTCATTAGTAGATACTTTTTTATTTCATTTTTAATATAAAATTAGAAAAGTTATTATATAAAAGGAAAAAAATTCGTGCATACAAATTAGGCATTATTTCAGTTATTTATTCTTGTTTTCATCAATACTTTTTTAATTCATTTTTCATAGAAAACACTGCTCTACAGCCAAAAAATACTCTGAACGCGACCATCCTATTTATATGTAAAATCGGTCGCTGATTCCGAAAATCGGGCTCATTTTTAATTCTATGGGAAGGTTTTTGAGATATCGGCAATTTACCGTTATTTGGCCAATGGCTCCACTTAATCCTGTATACCTCTTTAACGCAGTGAGCTATCTTCCTTGGAGTGACACTCAACGAAAGAAAATTAAATTTCCTTTTCATCCCTGCTACAATATTTTTCTGTAACTCTTATAGTTTCTGAAATATTGACGATTCAATTTGAATTTTTTCGATTTTTTACGATTTTTTTAAGAAAAAATTGACTTTGTCAGGCAATATCTTTTAAACCAATGTCTTCACCTTCGGTTTTACTCCTTTACGTGAAGCTCCATTCTATTGGGAAAAAGATAAGCTATCAACGAAGAAAATCCATGGTAAAATAGAAAAGTTATAGGCGATCAAGTAAATACATCCAAGTCGCGCAATGCCTCTGCACGGGTATATTCTATGCATGCATATGATGAAAAGGAAATTTAATTTTCTTTCGTTGAGTGTCACTCCAAGGAAGATAGCTCACTGCGTTAAAAAGGTATACAGGATTAAGTGGAGCCAGTGGCCAAATAACGGTAAATTGCCGATATCTCAAAAACCTTCCCATAGAATTAAAAATGAGCCCGATTTTCGGAATCAGCGACCGATTTTACATATAGATAGGATGGTCACGTCCAAAGTACAGACAAATAATTTCATTTTGTGATCCAGTGAAATTAGAAGTTATTATATAAAAGAAAAAAAATTCGTGCATACAAATTAGGCATTATTTCATTTATTTATTCTTGTTTTCATCAATACTTTTTTATTTCATTTTTAATAGAAAATTCATTCACTGCGGCCTTTTCTTTTATTAGATTTTTTGTAAATACCACTTTTAAGTTTTTCACAGATATTTTGCGTATTAACAGCCATACTTAACTAGAAATTTCGTACAGTCAAATGATCGTATAAACATGCAATGATCGCGATCGATCAACTTGATCGATCGGTTCGTTATAGTATGTACATATGTATACTCGTGCGATCATACAGCGGTCGGATCGTTCAACCTGTACATATGTTTGTTTCAAACCAAACCGTTCGATCGCTGTGTTGTTTAGTATGAAAGCATACAAACGAGCTGTAGCTCGTACGTTTACGGTTTGCCGGGTATCAAACGTACGTACACAATGAGTTGTATGCTATACCCGAACTTCAAACTGATCGAAGCAGAACTCTGGTTTACACCAACATGACTCTGGCATGACTCAAGAAAATCCAAACTAGTTTGATATTTTGTTGTGACGCGGTGAGTCAACACGTACACATATGACTCGCGAGTCAGACGCACTGTGTATAGACCCTATAATTTCTTCTTCAGCTCTTAAATCCTTGAGTTGGGTGTCTGGAATTAAATTTTAATTTTTGGCACAAATGTCGGTTAGACGGTTATCAAGTTTAAACGGCCATATGTACTCTGAAAAAAAGACGTTGTAAATACAAAGACTTTTGCAGTTAAATTAACAACTTTCCGCAGTTGAAATGTGCCCAACAACGCTCCGTTGTTGTTTCAAAGATGCGAGCGTTTTTGATTCAAATACTTTTCGTATTTAAGTTAACAACGAAAACTGTTGAATGAAATACTTTTACATTTAAGTTAACAGTTTTTGCTTTTGAATTAACAGCAAAAAATTTTAGTCCAAAAGCGAGCACTGTTGATTCAAATACTTTTGTTTTTAAGCTAACAACTTTTGCTTTTGAATTAACCGTAAAAGTTTTTGGTCGAAAAACAGGTACCATTGAAGCATATACTTACGCATTTAAGTTAACCTCAAGACAATTGTAAAAATAGTATTTTTTTAATATAATAGATATTATTTTATTTTATTTTTTATACATATAATATATGTAAGTATGTTTACATATCGAGCCCTAACCGCCATAAAGTGTATCCAACAAAAATTATCGATTTTAGCGTTTTCAAGGAAATCAATAACTTATTATAGTACGCATCAACTCCCACAATTTCATAAACTTAGGGCCGGTTTCACCACCTCCGCTTAAGCACTTAACCAGAGATTTTTGCCCGGTGAAGCAATTTATTTGACAGCTCGCCATACAATTTACGTCAAACTAACCAGCGATTAAATTAACCGCAGATTGTGAAACCGGCCATAAATAAATTTCAAGGCTGATTACCAACTGTATTAAAAGAAAATAAAAAAAACATCCTGTAAAATTTAATTTTTGGTGGATACACTTTTTGGCGGTTAGGGCTCGATATGTAGTAAGATTAATACTAAGACCCGCCGTCACCAAACGAACTTTAGTCATTCATCCATTCACCATTTCCAAATGCATCAGTACATCTGCAGACAACTCTCACGACATCAAAAAAAGCTGAGTTTATCAATAGATATTAGTTTTTGTTTAATTAATTTTTTTATTTATGTATGTATGTATATTACTTTATTTTATTTTAAAATTGAAACAAATTGAACGAATATGAAAAATTTTGTTTATTTTTTTATTTTTTCTTTCAAATTCTTATTTCTTTTTACTTAAAAAATGTTTAACAGCAAGCGAGTTTTTGAATCAACAACGCACGTCTTTGAATTAACTACGGAAATTTGTTGAATCAAAAACTTTGCCATTAAAACAAATACTTTTGCTGTTGAATCAAATACGGAGATTCAACAGCAAAAGTATTTGTTTTAATGGCAAAGTTTTTGATTCAACAAATTTCCGTAGAAAAAAAAAGCATAACAATCGTTCTTGTTGTCCAATTTCGATTTAATACGAGCTGTACAATTATTACTAGGGTCTATCTGCTCCACATTAATTTTCTTCGTTTTCTCTTTTTGAAATTCAGCCAATCGTCTTGCAGCTTAATTCATATTTCCAAAGTTACACTCTTCCGACCGGGTCACTTAAATGCCCTTTTCTGAGATACGAACGTCACTCCATACAACAGGACGCTGCAAAACATGACATGCATACGATTGCTTCTTGTGTCAATTCCAGAGATTGCAAATAATCGTTATTTTTTTAATTTTGACTAAAAAAACATACTGAAGTAGAAATGCTAAACGCAAAAGAAGTACACAGATGTAATCACCGTAACGCAGACTACCTCTAGGTGCATTAACTTTTATTTTTTCGATTTTTATAAAAAAAATTGATTTTTAATCATTATTTTGTGAGTAATAATAATAATAAGTTATTTTTGGAATTTTATTTTTCGATCAGAAAATAAAAGTTATTTTTTGAGTTTTATTTTTCGCTTAGAAAATAAAGGTCATTTTTTGAGTTTTATTTTTCGCTTAGAAAATAAAAGTTATTTTTTTTGAGTTTTATTTTTCTGCTCAGAGAATAAAAGTTTTTCAGTTTAATTTTGGCTTTTATTTTTTAAGCGAAAAATAAAACTCAAAAAATGACTTTTATTTTGTGAGGGAAAAATAAAACTTAAAAAATAACTTTTATTTTGTGAGGGAAAAAGAAAACTCAAAAAATAACTTTTATTTTGTAAGCAGAAAATAAAACTCAGAAAATAATGATTAAAAATCAACTTTTTGGATATAGCGCATAACCGTTACAGTACCTGGTCAATTCCATTCTATTAAATTTATCTAAATCTGTAGGTATATATGCATGTAAGTATTTTCTGTTTCGCAAACTGCACACGTGCCACAATCGACAATAAGTAAGATGTTGGCTAGTAACTGTGAATCTTAAACGATATTTTGCCATAGAAAAGCGGCAACAAAAAACTATTAATATCCATAACAGGAAATTGGTATGGCTCCAATAACAACAGCAACAAATTTTAAATATCCTTTTACCCTAAAAAGTTATTGCAAATGGAATGGCGACATACATACATATATAAATTTAGCTAAAATTAAGACATCCTTTTAAAAGCTTCAATTGAGGGGATGAAAATATTTGTCGCACTTAGGAGCTGTGGGTATGCTGACTTTGTCTTTGGAAGTCATCAAGTTTTACAGCTGAAAATTGAAATAAAAGATAAAATATTTAAGTACAAGATACTTGCAATTTTTTAGTAAAAACTATTAAGCATTACCACTAATTGGTTGTATCAATGAAATAGATGATTACCGAATAGATGGCAGAGTGAGTAGAGGCTGATGATACTATGGGCTTACAGCCCATTTATATTCTTCTAATTTTAAGGGGAAGTCAAATTTAAAATGGCAATCAAAAAAATTGTCAAATGTGGCAATAAGTGGTCTTCCACCCTCAAATTGTCGCACATTGTAATTGAAAGCCACAGCATCGCGTGGCCCGGTTTACTAGTAATACCTATGCCGTACAATCAGGGTTGCCACTTTGAAATTTATTTTCCGACCAAATTCGTCTCAAAAACCTACCAAAATAGCTTTCAGCCGACCAAAATTTTTTTTCACAAAATTCGTCATATAAGCTGGTTTTTGAAAATTTATGTATTTTTATATATTCATTTAACTGGTATATATAGGAACTTATACATACATATCACTCTTCAAGTATTTTCACATGTTTTAGCTTAAAATAATAATATACGAATGCGTTTATACATATGTATGTACATTAATTTGTGTATGTAATCTATGTTACCCTTTTAAAATAGTTACGACTATGGTTTAACAGGTAGGTCCAAGTAGGTATACAAATGAGATCAGAACTTTAATTAAATATCAAAATTGAATCTAAGATCTTTTTTTGTGCATAGTGCTTATTTCTAATTTGTTTCTGAGTATAGTTTTATTAAAGAAAGTGTAGAAAATCTGCGCCCCGGTGCAGCAGAGCTGTGTGGAAGCGTAAGCAGATTAAAAATAAATTTTGTGAGCCCGCCAAAGCAATTTTCATTAAGCGCATTTTTCATCAAACTAAAAAATTAAGAAAGGGTTTTCATGCGTATGCGTTCACCTTCTTTTATCCACTTTACACAAAACTCTGCCGCAGAGAAACACAAAAAGGATTCAAGCAAACTGTTGCTGCGAGAAAGAGACATGAATACATGAACTTTCAAACGTTCTTTCAACAGTGTTGTGGCAAAATCTAGCAAATCAGTGATGTTACTTGAAGGAAGGTAAAAACCTACCAAAATTCAAATCGTGCGACCATCCGACCAACAGGAAAAAAACCGACCAGTTTTGGTAGGAAAAGCCCACTTATCACATCCCTGCGTACAATATGTATATCTGTGGTGCCCTGCAATAACTGCTTAAGTCGAATTATGAAGATTTTGAGCTATACATATTGTCGGTCTCCTGCCAGAAACACGAATGTGAAAATTTTTTTAAGTACGATGTCTGCCCTTTATCGGGTATATATTGATATAATAGCAATTAATATTTGTATAAATTCTTGTGTAAACATACATGCATAATATGTACTTGTATGTACATAAGCATATATACAAATATTAATTGTTATTATATCAATATATCTTATATTATAAATGTGAAATGGAAATTGTGTTTAAACTCAATTGGCGAGAAAACCGCTGAACGGATCCTCACGAAACTTTGCACACCTAGGTATTTTCACCCGGTAATTGCTATAGGCATATTTTTAATCTGATTAAAAGTCAGGGATGGGCACCTCCCATACAAAATTTTCCTTTTTTTCGTAATATCTCTTGAAATATTTGTACTAGAATAATGAAAATTTTTGTGAAGGAATAATACAAAAATATATACTCAACGGATAAACAACTTAGGTCTTGGTAAAGCAGGGATGGGCACTCTCCTCCCATATAAACAGAAATTTTCACATCGAATATCTCTGGAAATATTTGTAGTAGGGTACTGAAAACTGGTGTGAGGGCATATGAGATAACTATGTATTAACCGGGAAAAACACTAGGTCTTGGTAAAGCAGGGATGGGCACCTCCCATACAAACTGAAACTTTCACAGCGAATATCTCTGGATATATTTGTAGTAGGGTACTGAAAACTGGTGTGCGGGCATGTGAGATAACTATGTATTAAACGGGTAAAACTGCTAGGTCTTAGTAAAGCAGGGATGGGCACCTCCCATACAAACTGAAACTTTCACAGCGAATATCTCTGGAAATATTTTTGGTAGGGTGCTGAAAACTGGTGTGAGGGCATGTGAGGTAAGTATGTATTAAACGGATAAAAACGCTAGGTCTTGGTAAAGCAGGGATGGGCACCGCCCATACAAACTGAAATTTTCACATCGAATATCTCTGGAAATATTTGTAGTAGGGTACTGAAAAATGGTGTGAGGGCATGTGAGATAACTATATATTAAACGGAAAAAACACTAGGTCTTGGTAAAGCAGGGATGGGCACCTCGCATGCAAACTGAAATTTTCACAGCGAATATCTCTGGAAATATTTGTAGTAGGGTTATGAAAACTGGTGTGAGGGCATGTGAGATAACTATATAGTAAACGGAAAAAACACTAGGTCTTGGTAAAGCAGGGATGGGCACCTCGCATACAAACTGAAATTTTCACAGCGAATATCTCTGGAAATGTTTGTAGTAGGGTACTGAAAACTGGTGTGAGGGCATGTGAGATAACTATGTATTAAACGGGTAAAAACGCTAGGTCTTGGTAAAGCAGGGATGGGCACCTCCCATACAGACTGAAATTTTTACAGCGAAAATCTCTTGAAATATTTATAGTAGGGTACTGAAAATTGGTGTTGGGCATATGAGATAATTACGTACTCAACGGACAAAAAAAAAATAAGAAAACTATCTTTGACGTCAAGAATGATATTTTTTTATGTAACTTTTTTGGACTAACTCAATATGATAATATTTTTAAAAGCACGTGGTGTGAAACCCGCGGGTAACCTCTAGTACCCGATAAAGAGCAGAGATCGCACTTAAAAAAAATTTCACATTCGTGTTTCTGGTAGGAGACCGACGATATATACCGCGTTATTTTCCTTTTAAAACTCTGCTGTGTCCGTGTGAATCGCTTGATATTTCCAGTGGCAGGTAGACATGTACTTACAAATTCCGTACAAAAATTACACTACCCGAGAAAAAAATATCCTCGACATTTGATACATGATTCCTGTGTAGAAATTTCGGCTGATTCCAAATATGTAATCAGATGGTTAAAAAGTAGAACAGTTTTCGAGATATTTTGAAATTTTAGTTTTTGAGGTAGAAACAAGTAAGGAAGCCTAAGTTCGAGTGGAATCGAACATTAGATACTCAGCTGTATGCTTCCATTGTTTGTTTGCGTTTGATGGAAACACGGCGTATTTTATATAAGGCGAGTGCTGCATAAAGTGGGCGTAGCCACACCTATTTTCAAACATTTTTTCAGTGATCCAACAAAGCATACGAATATTATTCTTTTTGCAAAATTTCATTCCTTTATGACTTCTAGTTTCAAAGATGTCACGTTACAAATTCCCAAAGGGCGTTCCAGAAATATCTTTGTTAAAAAGTAGGCGTGGTCACAAACCGATTTCAATAAATTTTTGTGTGTCTAGTAACACAAGTTATAAAAGTGTATAAACCAAGTTCGTCATAATATCTGAATTATTTGTCGAGTTACAGGCTAAAAAATCTCGTATATTCCTTTGTCTAAAAAGAGGCGGTGCCACGCCCAATTTCCAAAATTTTCTATTTTTTGTTTCAGGTCTACTGTTGAACTTATGCCACAAAATTTCAATGAATTATCTTTATATTTGACAGAGATATGGCTTAAAATGTTTTTATTAGGCCACTTTATAATATCCATATATAAAAGTGGGCGTGGTCGTCAACCGATTTCGCTGAAATTTTCAACATATATTACCACAAGTAATAAAAGTCTACATACCAAGTTTCGTCATTATATATCAATTATTTGTCAAGTTATGGGCTCAGAAATCTCGTATATTCCTGCTTCTAAAAAGAGGCGGTGCCACGCCCATTTTCCAAAATTTTTATGCTTTTCGTTTTATATCCGCAGTTGGACTCCTGCCATAAAATTTCAATGACATACCTTTATATTTGACAGAGATATCGCTTAAAATGTTTTTATTAGGCCACTTTATAATATCCATATATAAAAGTGGGCGTGGTCGTTAACCGATTTTGGCAATTTTTCGTCCAAACATTTGCCTAAGTAAGTATATCACGCCTACCAAATTTCATCGATATATCTTCAACGGTTTCTGAGTTATGACATATAAAACTTTCAATGTTTGGCCCTTAATAAGTGGGCGTGGCACCGCCCATTTTTCAAAATCTCACCAAATTTCTTCATAAAGGCCTGGGCTCCACACGTGGGTGAAATTTTATCACTCTAGCTCTATTAGTGACTGAGATACAAAATTGCCGATTTTTACTATATAGGGGAAGTGGGCGTGGTCATGGTCCGATTTCGCCCATTTTCAATACCATCCGTTCCAGTCTTTATACCAACCTGCATTCCAAATTTCATCAAAATATTTCAATTTTGCGCGAGTTATCGTGCGTACAGACAAACAGACGGACAGACGGACGGACATGGCTCAATCGATTTCTTTTTTCACCCTGATCAATTTGATATATATAAGTCAATATCTATCTCGATTATTTTATGGTGTAACAATCCACCGTTATGTGATTAAAACTATAATACTCTGTGTACTAGTACAGCTGAGTATAAAAAAGTAGGATTACACTACCCGACAAAATTTCAAAAATTTTCATATCCTCGACATTTGATACATGATTCCTATGTAGCATTTTCTGCTGATTCCAAATATGTAATCAGATGGTTCAAAGGTAGAACAATTTTCGAGATATTTTTAAATTTCAGTTTTTGAGATAAGAAAAAAAGTAGGATTACTTTTTAGTCAATATCTCCGCCATCACCGTCTCGATTTTCACATTATTTAATTTTGATTTGAGAGGATGAAATACCCTTTCCAACAAAGCCAAAATAATTAAAATCGACGTTAAATTGACGGAGTTATAGCTATCAATAGATTTCTTTTAATGAAAATTTTCATAGGTTTCTTCACTTAATCTCTTATAACTTTGCCATTTTTCAACAGATTATAATCCGGAAAGTGCCAAAATGTTCACTAAGAAATAGGTTATTGACTCAAAATGTGAAACCAGGAGGATATTTAATATTTCTTAAAAAAAATTACAAAATAGAAGATGAATTTCGAAAAAAAAAACTGAAAATTTTATAAAAAAAATCTTTTGTTCGCCATAACTCCGTCACTTTAACGGCGATTTCGATTATTTTTGCTATGCTGGAAAGGGTATTTCATCCTCTCAAAAGAAAATTAAATAACGTAAAAATCGAGACGGTAATGGCGGAGATATTGACAGATGAGTAATCATACTTTTTTTCTTAGCTCAAAAACAGAAATTTCAAAATATCTCGAAAACTGTTCTACTTTTGAACCATCTGATTACATATTTGGAATCAGCAGAAAATTCTACATAGGAATCATGTATCAAATGTCGAAGATATTTTTTTTGTCGGGTAGTGTTATTAATCTATCAATATCTGCTATTGATGTGCCGAGTCGGCAATTTTTGGTATTCGAGTACTTTGGTATTCGTTAAGAAAAGAATCGAGTAAGTACTCGAGAAAAGTATTCGAGTACAGTACTCGAGTACTGGGTTAGTACTCGAATATATATTACATATTTATGTATGTATGTATGTATATTGACTAATTGACATCAAAACCGAAATGCTGATTTTTATATGAACATATCGAGCCCTAACCGCCATAAAAGTGTATCTAACTTAAAGTAAATTTTACAGGGGAAGGTTTTTTTTTTAATTTTCTTTGCATACAGTTTGTATGCAGCATTGAAATTTATTTAGTCTCCAGCTTCGAAACGGCACATTTCACCACAATGGAATTTCCATAAAAAAGCTAAAAACGATAATTTTGTTGATTATACTTTTTGGCGGTTAGGGCTCGATATGTTTGCACATATTTTGATAGTACACAATTTTAATAAAAATAAATACATACATATGATATTAAAAACGAAGCTAAGGTTGACTTTGAGTTAAAAATAATATATCTTCAGTCTTTGAAATTCACCATTTTAAAAAATATTTGATATATGAAACTAAGGCCTTAGCCACAGAATATCGTCGGTGATACTGCAAAACGTGATATGTCGCCGTGACTAAATTTTTGAGGAAGGAGAAAAAACTATATATTTTTTTACTTTTCGCGGTGTTTCTTACATTTTTACAGTATATATGAAAGCGAAGTTATATATAAAAGCAAAATCTATGTGATTGACAAAAGTGTAAAAAGGTTATTTAGGTGTATTCAGGAAGAAGTGAAAAGTGACATGGAACGTATTGCAGTATCACCCACGATATAGAATCGAAACAGCAGTCACATGCCGATGAAATGTTTTGGAAACAGCAATGTAGAAGAATGAAGGAAGGTAATTCAGTAAGCTTTTTAATGGTGCCACCCATGCCAAGGTTACCACTCAAACCAAAGTTGCCACCTATTTTTTTAATTTTTTCCAATTTAGTATAAGTGCCACCATTCAAAAGCTTACTGAATTACCTTTCATCCGATACCAAATTTATGCAATTCGGTTAAGGGGTTCGCTAGTTATTGGCCCTGGAGTTTTATTTTGGAGTTAAAAAATAAAACTCCAGGTTTTAGTTTTATCGATGGAGCTAAAAAATAAAACACAAAAGTATTTATTTTATCGCTGGTGCTAAAAAATAAAACACCAAATTTGTATTTTATCGCTGACGTTAAAAAATAAAACGCCATATTTTTATTTTATAGCTGGTGTTTTTTATAAAAAAATCAGTAAAATTAATAGAGCCCAGGTTATTGATCCTGGAGATCCTGGGATGAAAGTAAAGTTAATAATTTTTCCCAAGGACACAATCTAGCCCTGGAGTTTTATAGCATCGAAAAAAATAATAATTTTTATTTTCGGTCCCTGATTTCGATAACAGTAGTGAGTTTCTGTAACAAAATCGCGAAAATTTTCGATCAAAATGACGTCACATTAATACGTTCCACACTTTGTCACCACCTAAAAAGCAGGTGAGAATCTATCGATTGACGTCATTATGACGTCACTCAGGCGAAAAGATTGATAGAGTTCAGTTACAGAAACGCAGTGCAGTTTCCCTTCTACATATATAAAATAAAGAAGTGAACGTGGGAGAACGATTGATTCCGTAATCGGATACTGAGTACTTGATATCAGTACTCGATTATAAGTATTCGAATACCGTATTTTGCTTACTCGAGTACTCGAATACTTCTGAAGTATTCGAGTAAGTACTCGATATTGCTGGTACTCGGCACATCACTAATATCTGCGCCACTATCGCCTCGATTTTTATATTATTTCATTTCGTTTTGAGAGGCCGAAATACGCTTTCCAACAAAGCATAAATAAATAATATCGACGTTAAAGTGACGGAGTGGAGAACAAAAAAAATTTTTTATGCAAATTTTAATTTTTCGACATTCATCTTTTTATACTCAGCTGTACTAGTACACAGAGTATTATAATTTTGATTTCATAACGGTGGATTGTAACATAATGAAATAATCGAGATAGATATGGACTTATATATATCAAAATGATCAGGGTGAAAAGAGAAATCGATTGAGCCATGTCCGTCCGTCCGTCCGTCCGTCCGTCCGTCCGTCCGTCCGTCCGTCCGTCCGTCCGTCCATCCGTCCGTACGCACGATAACTCGCGTAAAAATTGAGATATTTTGATGAAATTTGAAATGCAAGTTGGTATCGAGACTGGGACGGTTGGTATTGAAAATGGGCGAAATCGGACCATGACCACGCCCACTTTTCCTATATAGAAAAAATCGGATATTTGGTATCTCAGCCACTAATATAGCTAGAGTGATAAAATTTTACCCACGTATTGAGCTCAGGCCCTTATGAAGAAATTTGATGAAGTTCTGGAAAATGGGCGGTGCCACGCCCACTTATTAAGGGTCAAACATTGAAAGTTTTATATGTCATAACTCAGAAACCGTTGAAGATATATCGATGAAATTTGGTATGCGTAATATGCTTACTTAGGCAAATGTTTTGACGAAAAATTATCAAAATCGGTTGACGGCCACGCCCACTTTTATATATGGGAACTATAAAGGGGCCTAATAAAAACATTTTAAGCGATATCTCTGTCAAATATAAAGATCTATCACTGAAATTTTGTGGCAGGAGTCCAACTACGGACATAAAACAAAAAATACAAAAATTTTTGAAAATGGGCGGTGCCACGCCCACTTATTAAGGGTCAAACATTGAAAGTTTTATATGTCATAACTCAGAAACCGTTAAAGATATATCGATGAAATTTGGTACGCGTAATATATTTACTTAGCCAAATGTGTGGACGAAAAATTACCAAAATCTGTTGACGACCACGCCCACTTTTATATATGGGTATTATAAAGTGACCTAATGAAATCATTTTTAGCGATATCTCTGTGAAATATAAAGATAATTCATTGAAATTTTGTGATATGAGTTCTACAATAGACCGGAAACAAAAAATAAAAAAAGTTTATAAAATGGGCGTGGCACCGCCTCTTTTTATGCAAAGAAATCTACGAGCCTATTACTCGACAAATAACTGAGATATTATGACGAAACTTGGTTTATTCACTTTTATAACTTGTGTTAATAGACACGCAAAAATGTATTGAAATCGGTTTATGACCACGCCTACTTTTTAACAAAGATATTTCTGGAACACCCTTTTGGAATTTGTAACGTGAAGTCTTTGTAACTAAAAGTCATAGAGGGATGCAATTTTGCACTAACAATAATATTTATATGCTTATTTGGATGATTGATACAAATTTTGAAAATGGGCGTGGCTGCGCCCTGTATATGCAGCACTCGTTTCATATAAAATACACCCTATATCGAACAAACGCAAACAAACAATGAAAGCATACAGCTGAGTATCTAATGTTCGATTCCACTCGAACTTAGGCTTCCTTACTTGTTTTTTGTAATTTTTTTGCGAAATATTAAGTAAACCTCCTGGTTTCAGACCTTGAGTCAATGTCCTATTTCTTAGTGAGCATTTTATCACTTTCCGGATTATAATCAGTAGAAAAATGAGAATATTATAAGAGATTTAGTGAACCAAGCTACATATGTTTATTTTTTCATTGAACTTCCAGATCTTGTAAGCCATGATAGGTATCGTATTGTCACTCAAAAATATGTATCCCTATTTGTTTATTTATTTACAATTGACAATAGATAGTTACAAAACCACACATAAATAATTTAAAGCAAACTTTTAAAGGCAAATACCCCTAAGTGTGACGTTATGTGGAGACGGGCTTTTACATTGGACACGTGTTTATCACATTATGTAAATACATACATATACATACATACATATGTATATTCATATGTATAAGTACATACCTGTAAGCACATACATACATATGTATGTATCTAACAGTTGCCGGTTTCCAAGTCGCATACCGGCAACGGCCACCTGTTGCCACTTTGTGTCTATGCGCAAACGCCAAAATTCGCATTTTAGACGCAAAATGTTCATACAAACGCACTCAAGTGCTTTTCCGTAGGATGGCAAATTTTTTACAATGATACATATGTATGTATGCATTAATTTTCTTTCAATAACAAACTCATAACAAACTTCTTTCCAAGATTTTTCCTACTTGCAACATGCTCTGTTTATTGCCCTACACTCAACACGGCACTCATTGTGGCAACATCACCAACTGCCGCCCAATGAAACACACATT
This sequence comes from Urophora cardui, assembly GCA_960531455.1. Lineage (NCBI taxonomy): Eukaryota > Metazoa > Arthropoda > Insecta > Diptera > Tephritidae > Urophora > Urophora cardui. The sequence continues at coordinate 120,249,088 of OY482671.1, forward strand.
TGAGTGAGTTTAGCAGCAGAAAACCGGTTAGCGGTAAGCAAATTGAGTGAGTTTCACTCAACTCACATTCCCACTGCTGTGGTGAGTTATTTGAGTGATGTTGCACACAATGAATTTGCTATTGGCTTGACTTCATGTGACTTTTGCTGCGGCGGTGGTGAATAGATTTCGTTTAGCTGTGCCGTGCGAAAGTCATCTGCAGTTGGAAGTTACGCTTGTTTGTTCGATGGTTTGTTGTGGGAATTTTTTTCCCAACAATTCGTTCGGTGTGTTGTGGCAGCTACATAATTGTGTTTGCTTCTTAGCGATACATTAATGAGAATGAAGTAAAAATGGAAAAGTGAACGGCAACAGCGCATACATTGATGAAGAAAATGGGTTGTTTCTAAAAAATGTAAACGAAATTTTAGTATGATGTATTGTGGAACGATTCCAACCAAAAAGTATTGAAAGTTTAGTAGGCATTTGATGAATTTAAAAGAAATACGGGTATGTGTGAATATGTATGTATGTATGCGAATACTAATAGGAGTGATTAAATGCTAACAAAAAAGTTAGTCGTTCGAAATCAAGTTGTTGGCCAAATGTGTGATAACTCACTACATAAATATGTATTTGTACGTTTTGCCATTCATAAAGTGAAAACCAATTAAAATATAAATTATTTAATGCATATAAATGGAAAAAGATAAATGCAGAAAAATGCAAGTTCAGTAAAAGAAAAAGAGCATGGAATTCCAAAAAGTAATTAAAAATAAGTAAAAGAAAAAACGACTGGCCATTCTACTACCTATTTGGCTTGGGTCGTTCTGTGTATGTTCATGTGCTTCTGTCTGTAATTGTGTAAGTGTGTATCTGTGAGTCTCTCTCTGCAAAGTATCTTGTGAATAATTTACTGTTTCGTGCGATTGTTGTACGCTCACTCAGTTCTAGTTTACCTGATCGTCGCGATGATCGATCGTCGACGTCTTTTTGCTACACATGGAAAAAAGTAAAGTCAGCGTCTGTGTGTAATGTTCGTTAAAGTAAATGCGGGGCAAAGCCGTTTCTCGCGCAACTAGGCAGGTGTGCCATATAGAGATGTATTTGTGTACATATGTATGTATATATTCAGCGTTGCCACTAAAAAAAATTTAAATTTATAAAAATACAAAGTAAAAGTAACCAAAACCAGAAACAAGTAACCAAAATAAATTAACAATATGTATAGGCATTTGTTCCATTGACGTTAGAGCTATTTATTTCAAAGCAAAACAAGATACCTATACGGTTAACAAAAACGAAGCCTTAAACAAACAAATTTGCTCGAATGGATTTAGTATTTCTAATTCGATCGCTGGCTTCCGTCAAATAAATTCTTTGGAATTTGATAAAAAAAAAATGCAACAAAACAATTTGGACAAAATTTTTTTATAGTTTGGAAAATTTAAAGGTATATTCCTAAAAACTGAATGTAACCATGTTGTATTGAATACGTGGACCTTGAATGTAACCAAAATCGACAGAAAGTAATCACATAAGCAAACGAAAGAATTGTAACCAATTTTGGTAAAAAGTAACCAAAACGGCAATGCTGTATAATATACAGTGTATCTATATATATATATATTTTTTTAATACTGTGAAATTTGAGAAAACCAGTTGTTGTTCGGTCACTCCGCACAGTGGTTTATTTTTGATCGCAATGCAATTCAAGTGATCTTTGTGTGAAAAATAAACAAATGGCCGGAAATATACATATACATTGCTTCATATCGCAGGTTTCTTATTAATAACTAATTTCATACTTGGGTACGACAGAAATGCGCCTAATGATGATAATTTTATTAACAAAAAATTAAATATGTTTATGTGACCAAATTTCATGACTATATAATCAAAGTGAAAGAGCTACCAGATCCTCTATGCTAAGCCTGGTACAATATACTACATATGTAGTATAAAAAAAATATATATATATAGATACACTGTATATTATACAGCATTGCCGTTTTGGTTACTTTTTACCAAAATTGGTTACAATTCTTTCGTTTGGTTATGTGACTACTTTCTGTCGATTTTGGTTACATTCAAGGTCCACGTATTCAATACAACATGGTTACATTCAGTTTTTAGGAATATACCTTTAAATTTTCCAAACTATAAAAAAATTTTGTCCAAATTATTTTGTTGCATTTTTTTTTAGTATATATACTACAGCCAAGCTTGCCGATGAAAAATATTAAATTCTTTGGTCGCTTTCTCAGTACTGTGTAAAAAAACAACCAAATATCCGCCATTCAGAGTCATTTAGTTTTTTGTTTTTAACAATTGAGTTCGTTCTTTATTTTGATTTAATAAAAATATGTTTTTTATTTGCATGTATCAAGCCATAACCGGCAAATTTACGTAAGAAACATATACAAATTTTTAGAGGAGTACGTTTTCTTTTGTAAATATCTACGTGAAAGAGCTACGCACATCAGTGAAATTTTATATGAGCCTTTAATCCACTTATGATACATAATGCAGCCTAACCTCATTGAAATTTGTAGCTTATTTACCTAGTTATTTACTAAAGAAAACGTTCTCCGCTAAAAATTTTTATATGCTCCCTACGTAAATTTGGCGGTTATGACTCGATATGTAGATTATTTTTCACCAGTTTTTAAAACATTTAATTCTACAACCAGCTTTAGCATGAAATTATCCCACTGTGCGCCGTGAACAGCATACAGAACACGTTTTTATATACATAGGTATGCATATCGTGGTGTAACGAGTTTGCAACAACCGACGACCATTGGATCTCACCCTACGTGCATTTACGGCGATCGATTATGCTCTCACATTCGTTAACACAGCCTTGCCATTTGTAAAAAAATTTCGAAGAAGTAATCAAAAACGAATTGCAATAAGAGAAGCAAGAATAAGTAAGTGAAAAAATACCTATGCGGCATTAAAATAAACAAACGTGTTCGATTTGCCTAAGTTCCAGTGATACAGGAAATGTGTAAAAAAAAATACAAAAAGATTAAAAAGCAAAATGCAGCGGTGTTCTAATGAAGAATGAAATCCAAAAGGTTTACTGGCTTGCCAGTTTAGATTAAATAAAAATAGGTAAAAAAAACTTTTTAAGTTAAACGGTTTTATGTTATACATACATTGCAATGTTTAAGATAAATGTACTAAAAACCAAAAAATAATAAAATAGATACAGTCGTGGGAATTATAAACATTTGCATAGACTAGACTAAAATAAAACCGTGGGGCACGTCAATTGTCTACAATCGTTGATTAAAATGTTTGTTTTGTAATGTTACACTATAATTAGGCAGTTGTTCAACCGACAACGATGGACGTGTGATAAGTAGGGCTAGAATGTGGAAAAAAAGCTAGCAAGCTCGATTATAAGCGAGTTTTAGGGTTTCATAGTGGTGAGCGAGTAGTACTTTTATCATATGTTTTGTCGATTAAAGACAAACTACGAGCAGTGAAACGATTCCTCGTGTGAATGTCCAACGATAAACTAGTTGAAACATCTCTTTTATTAACATGGAGTGTATAACTATTGGAATTTCCATGAGCAAGAAAATAGTAAGTATTTTCCTCACCGTCTGCGGGCCAACTGCCTAACGACGAATTAAACGATTCTTCTATCGCACATTAAGTCGATAATTTGTAGACAATTGACGTGCCCCCCGGTTTTATTTTAGTCTAGTCTATGCAAATGTTTATAATTCCCACGACTGTATCTATTTTATTATTTTTTGGTTTTTAGTACATTTATCTTAAACATTGCAATGTATGTATAACATAAAACCGTTTAACTTAAAAAGTTTTTTTTACCTATTTTTATTTTCTAGTTTTTAGTTTTTATTTCGCATTCTGTTTAATTCATTTAGTGCTTCATTATTGCAAGGTTTCTTGCCCGTTAGTTTATTGCAGTCCAACGCCTCTATAGCGACCCACGCGCCACCTATCGGAAGTTTTTTTTAGGAAAATATTTCCTTTCAAGGTAGTAATACATGTTCCGAATTTCAGCCAAATCGGACCATAAATGCGATTTTTGTAAATATAGCGACCCACGCGCCACCTAGCGGAATTTTTTTTTTTAAGAAAATATTTCTTTTCAAGGTAGTAATACATGTTCCGAATTTCAGCCAAATCGGACCATAAATGCGATTTTTGTAAATATAGCGACCCACGCGCCACCTAGCGGAATTTTTTTTTTAAGAAAATATTTCTTTTCAAGGTAGTAATACATGTTCCGAATTTCAGCCAAATCGGACCATAAATGCGATTTTTGTAAATATAGCGACCCACGCGCCACCTAGCGGAATTTTTTTTTTAAGAAAATATTTCTTTTCAAGGTAGTAATACATGTTCCGAATTTCAGCCAAATCGGACCATAAATGCGATTTTTGTAAATATAGCGACCCACGCGCCACCTAGCGGAATTTTTTTTTCATAATATTGCATTGTCATCGGGGTTATACATGCGTGCAAAATTTCAGATTAATCGGTTGACAGGAAGAGGGTGAAATTTGAATTACTAAATTTGACCCAAGAATAAAGAATAAAACAAACGGGGTGAGCTAAATAAAACCGTTTAAAAAAGGAAATGTTAGAGTATTTTTAAATAACAAAAAACGAAAGTTTTAGAGTTCATTCACATTTTAACCTCTGTTGGCTGCCAAAAAAAAAATAAGTGCACATCTTCCAAATCGGCACTGTAGAAATTATAACAAAAAATAAAAATAAAAATAAAATAAATAAAACAAAAAAAAAAATAAATTCAGCAGCCATGGAGGAATGTGAGCGGCCTTTACTAAAAACCAAGTTCGTGCTATTTCACAATACCAACTGCATCAACAACAACAGCAGCAACAACACCAAAATGAAATGCAACTGTAAAGTGCCATCAAAATTTAATTTATGGGCAACATTTGGTGTCTGGCTCATGCTCAGCCTCAGCCTCATTGGTAGCTGCTTTTGTTCAGGTATGTTTGAGTGTGAATTCGATTAGCATGCACATACCTACACCCATTTCTTTGTGCGATTGTACGTTTGTGTACGTACATATGTACATAGCTAATATTTTTTGTTTGCCGGTTTGCTTTCGAAAAAAGGCGGCAATGACATTTTGGTGATTACAAACTGAAATGTATTTTGAAGGCATTTAAAGTAGACTGCATATGGATTTGGGGGGCATTCACTGACCTATGACAAATCTGCTTTTGGCTTCTGGGGTAACTTAGATAGCATACGTACATGTACATATCTGTGCCCGCAAATTAAAGTAGCCTAACTCGAGATAATGCGAATTTGAGTTATTGTTATAGTGTTAATCTTTGGAGAAAACCCCAAAGATCCATCTAATCCACATTTAAATTGGAGTAATATTTAAAAAGTTATTATGATATAAAACTTATCCTAACTCAAATAGAATATAGTTAAACAAAGAATAATTAAACAACTTATCTTCACTTAAGACATGCACGGACGTAATGGTTATAAAATAAATTTAACCATTATCATGGGCCTGAGTAACCATTATAACATGTAAAAAATGCTTATTAAGATTTTTTTTGGTCACCGATAAAAATCAAGCCTTTTTATTTGTAACTTTCCTAAATATTTTTGGACGATATTGGCATCAAATAAAAGGTGTTCAGCAGGGCTTTTACCTAGAACTGTACACATTATGATTCCTAGGTCGGGTCCTGAGATATGGGTCAAAAGGTGGACCTGGATGCCCCAGAATGCTACTAAGAAATATTGGCATCAAATAAAAGGTGTTAAGTGGGACCAAAGAATGACAAAGGCGGTTGACGATCATGCCCATTTTGTATATCGGTAGAGGTCTGTGTAAAATCCCTAATCCTCTCATTTGATACCAAAATCGTGCAGAAATATTCGGGGTCACTCACCTAGGAATCATGATGAGTACGGCTCTAGGTAAAGGTCCTGCTCAACACCTTTCATTTGATACCAATATAGTCCAAAAATATTTAGGGAAAGTAACAAATAAATAGGCTTGATTTTTATCGGCGACCAAACAAAAAATAATAAAAATCTGAATAATAGATATTCAGGCCCAAAAAATATTTTGGTTTTTATAGTGGTTATTAATGAATAAAATAAATTTCTTCGCATGATAATGCTTAAAAATTCTCAAAAGAAGTTAAAGTTTATTTTTGCTTAACCTTTTTACCACACTAAAAAAATAACCATTATTTTCGGCCCCTGCTTCTATTGTATGAAAATTTTATTAAAAAAATCTAACTAGAATTATGTTGGTATATGCATTTACTTGCATTTTCAGTTTATTAAAAAAAACTTAACTTTAGTTAATTCTGCTTTTCGTAAAAATTTTATTCAATAAAAGCACTTAAGTTATAAAAGTTAATTTTTTCGACGTTAACTTTGCTTTAAGATTTCTGGGTCACAACTATTCCTTCTCTAACACTACAAACCCATTATTTTCCCGTTCAAAAATCCGAATTGGTCCAATGGTTTAAATTTTGACAACAAATTTATTTTTCTCATATTTTACCATATCTTGAGTTAAGCTACTTTAATTTAACGGCACAGATAATGTGTAAGTTGGTGTATGTATAAAAGCGTAGTATGGCACACGTGTGAAATTGACAGGAAAAATTCTTCGAAAATAAATCGTGCACTTAATTGCATCTAAACTTGAGGGGGGAATTGGAGAAAATTTTGATCATAGTCATAAACTATAAACACTTAGCCAGGATGTGTAAATTTAGCTATGTACATATGCATGCGCTTATGTAGAGTACTTAATATCAAATTGAATTTTGAAAGCAGCAAAAGTTTAACTAGAAGATGTCTTAGAGGAGAAAATTCAATATGGAGGGAAATCAACAACTAGTGAATAACATTTGCGGTTCAGAACTGGCGCAAAGCTGTCAAAAACGCACCAGCTCAATTTTAGTTAGACCTTCAACAGTTCAGAAGGCGTAATTTGAGTGATTACATTCTTTAGATTGCACATTTCGAAATGGCAAACATTCTATTTTTTTTTTTTACGTTCATTTGGTTTCTATCGTTATATTTGCAGAGAATATATTCGTATCTCTTTATATGAAATTAATTAAATACTCATTAACATTGATGTGTAAACAGTTCCGAAATCGGATTTTTATTCCCTTTCTGGTTTTCTTGGGATTAAAATACGACTATAGTTTTTTATAATCTTTGTTTTGTTCTTGTCACTGCTACTATTTTTTTGTTGTTTTTGTTGTTTTTGTTCTCTTTTTTATTTTTTGTTTGTTTTGTGTTTTTGCTTTGTGTTTTTGTTTTTGTTGTTTTTTTTTTTTTTGTTTTTCTTTTACTTTTGTTGTTATGCAGATTCACGTAAAGAACACTTTTTTGTTGGATATGTAGCAGCCAATCAAATCGATCGCCGTCCATCAATTCATCAAGTCAGTTCTATATAATCAGACACTCTGTGTTTATTACATTTGTATGGATATGTGGCTTCTTCTTCTTTATACCGCATTCAACCAAAAAGTTTGTTTGGCATCCAACCTTTTGGGGTGTTAATTTTTGGGGCGTTAGAAAACATTTACCTACTAAATTAATGATTTGACAGTTGACTTAGCACACACTTCTTCATAATGGATTTTCTATGTTATTATATTTGATGGAATTTCTAAATTTGAATTCTCCAAGATTTCGTTGTAAATCTGAGAGGAAAGAAATGTTAACAATGAAGGTTATATACTAGGTTTGTTACAAAGCTGTCACTTATCTGTTGATTTGCTTAAAGCAAAATTTAAATGCTTTCAACTAGAAACTGTTACTTTGTTAATAAAAAATCGGGACCATAAAACATGTCTGATCTTTCATAATTTTTTAATTAATTAATTATCATATTTATAATTATATATAGTTGGTAAATAGCGTCATATGGAGATAATCCAGAGTTAATTATATGTGTACATTTCTAAAAGCAATTGCAAATTTCTTTCTCACAGACATTTGTAGATATTTCCACGAGACAAAATAAGGAATTGGATAGTCTTAATTTAGATTAACGATTTTATAACTAATCATAATGGATATACAACTTGGCGCCGGAAATGTTACAACCACTTTTTATTAAAAAAAAAATAAAACAAAAGACATAATACGTTATGTTCAATTCAAAATTTTATTCAAATTCAAAATTTATCGTCCTTTATGATATGTGGTATCTACTATTTCGGGAAAAGGCAACCTTCTCCTCCTTTTTTTTTTGTATCAGGAAAAGGGATAACAATCAACGCGTTTTATTATTTGAAATAAATCTTAAAGAAGCACATGCTTCCACACGTGACGAAATTGTTCAGTAGTATTCCTTTTTTGTTGTTCAGTAGTACTCTAAGTATTATTCCCTATAAAATTTCACTAGGGGTCTCCTCAGAAAAAGTCAATGTTAAAAGAACCTAAATGATCACTTAAGCGTCGTTGGTTTGTACCAGAGATCAGCATGCGATACATTTTTTGTGATTTAGAGTATACTCATAAAAAATGCGGTGGGAGTATGACCGCAACCGCAAAATATGCGATCATAATAAACACCGTACCGCATTTTCTTGATCACAACACCGCAAACACCGCATATCGCAAACACCGCATATCGCAAACACCGCATACCGCAAACACCGCATTTCCCAAATAGAGATATTTGCAATGTTGCCAGTGCGATTTTTTATTTGTAATTTTTACCGTCTTATGGATTTCTGATGAAAAATACTACTAATTACAAATTGATTTTAACCAAAGAATACCTATTAGGAAAACTCTCAGGATTGGTTTTTTTTAATTTTTTCATTGAAAGGGCCACTTAAAATTTAGAGTTTGTTTACATTCCAAATAATTTGACTAATGAATTTCAAAATAAAAATATGTCCTATTTACATGAAATAGAGTTTTTTCCTAAAATCCTTGAATCACATTTATGGTTTCTTAGTAATACACATACAACTATAAGTTTTGTTTACACATTTTTGTTTGTCTGTGAAATAATTCTTTATTTTCCAACGAGGCATTCATTCAATTTTCACAATCGATAAAATTGGCTACGATACATTGATTGAAACCGAAGTTTTTGTCATTTTATTGGAGCAAAAACAATACACATGTTTATTTTTATACATTTTATTATGCGCCCGTCGGAATGAACACTTTTCCGTCAATCTAGCAATTCGTTTAACTGAGAAACATTGTTGAATTATATGTTTTTTTTACGGCAAAGCTGAAGTACTGAATGTGTCGATCGTCATTTAAATACATTTAATTCAACTATGTTGTCAATTAAACGGATTGCTAGTTTGACGGAGGAGTATTCATTCTGATGGCCCTATTAGTCGTATTGGATTTCAAAAATGAGTTTTTGATTATTTCATTATTGAAAAATATTTTATTATTAAAAAAACTTCCACAAAAAACAAAGCACACAAAAATAAAAAAAAATAATTGAGAATAAATTTGCTGTATATCTTACAATCAGTAACTCATATCTATGTATTTATGTACAAATGAATTTTCAATTGCCTATACCTTTGCAGTGTGTGAAAATTTCCGGCAACACTGAATAGCATACAAATAAACAAATGCGGTGTTTGCGATATGCGGTGTTTGCGATATGCGGTGTTTGCGGTATACGGTGTTTGCGTTATGCGGTATGCGGTGTAAACAACACTACATACCGCAATATCATTTAGGTTTTCAATCAATGCGGTGGCGGTGAATTTTTTTCTGGGTACTTATTTTTTGAGCCACTTAAAAAATAAGTATTTTTGCGGTGCTTTAGAAAATGCGGTGCACCGCTGCTGATCTCTGGTTTGTACTTAACCCATCGAAATATGTACCTATTTCGCAAAATATAAGGTACAGCGTTTTGACTTCGATTAATATTAGGGTCGTAGAAACTAAGTGCTGGGTACTTACCCCCAATGGCGCACATAGGGTTAACATGATTACATAGTAAAATCATCCTCTCAAGACATTGGTATATTAAACTTTAAAATCCGAATAAATATTCAAAAGATATTAAGAAAAATTTATTTGGACGACATAATATTATAATATTATAACGGCGCGCCGTCAAAATAAAAAAATAAAATAAAATATATTGTTCCGGAAATGGTTTCCAAAAGTCATCATATGGGGGGCGTACGGCGGACTTTTTTTGGTGCCTTTAAGGCGAGACATCCTAATGTACGAACATAAATATCAACAAAATAGTCTGCAGCTTTTTTTTAATTAATTGTATTTATTTATTTATTTTTTTTCATTTTCATGTTGCATTAGAAGAGTTTACTTTAATTTGATTGCTCTCAACGCTGCAGCTACTCCCACATTTACTTAATTGCTTCCGCTTGCTTAGTGCCAACAACTCATTCTGTTGTATTTAATTAGCAAACACATTTTCAAAAAGTTTTTCGCATTTTTTTTTTTTGTTACTGTTATTTAAATTTAAAGAGGCGTTAAGCTGTAAAAGAACTTTAAGCTTAAAAATAAAAAATATGTTTGTAAATGTATGTTGCTTATGTGATGCTGTGTAAAAGTATGTTTCTGGAAGGGAAGGGATAATTTATTTATAAGCATGTCAGGGTGGTAAAATTGAAAACAAAGACATTAGGTTTGTTTATTATTAGCTAGTTATGAGTAGTTAGCCAAATTTCGGCTGGAAAATCGTTTCTTGAGTCAAAAAAATAGCAGAGAAGAACCATTGACAGCTCCAAATTTCAGCTAGTAAAATTTTCCCTAGCTGAAATTATTTGCTGCCAAAGTAAGAAACAGCTGTTGAAAAAATAAACAAACGAATGCTTTTGATTTTATTACTTTTGAAATTTTATGAATTTTTGAAATAGAAATAAAGAAAATTAAATTTTTTTTAGAAAAAATAACCATTAGCAGTCAAAAATAGCATTCAAATTACTAATCGCTAAATTTTACTATTATTCCGTTTCTTGATTTTCTGTTCGTTTCGCTCTTTATGAGCGCAATGCTTTCCGTTTTGCTCACTTGACAGCTAGCTGCTAGTGTAATAAGAAACAAACCTATTTTTTCCATTTATGTAATAAATAAAAAAAAAATTTGACAGGCAGGATACAGGAATTTGATTACTTCTACGTTCGTTGTTGCTGTGAATTTGCACATGTTAAAAATATGCACTGTATTGTATACATATGTACATTAGATAGGGTTGGTCCCCATACGAAAAAAAAAGTTGTAAAAGTCCGCCCCTAAATTTGAAGCTTATGTTGAGAGGGTTAAGGTACACAAAAAAAAATTTTTTTTTGATCCCGCGAAATACCGCCGAAATCGTTTTTTTATTGTAACTTTTCATCCGATTTTTAAAATTGATACGTCATTATTTTCGTATTTTGCAGCTCTACACTTCCTTCTAATGCTCTTTTGAGCTCTGAAGTCGTTTTCACATAGTTGGGTCAGCTAACTTATTTGTTTGTCCATGACTTATCCTCTTTGTTTTGCCAAATGAAAGTGCTTCAAAATTCATGACAATGTTGCCTTTAAAGGGTTTTACTAAATTAATAAACAAAGAAGTTACGTCACTACGAATATTTAACGTAGCTATTATTTAATTTATTTTTTAAGCAATTCAATATATGTAAAGTTGTAAAAGTCCGACCCTAAATTTGAAGCTTATATTGAGAGGATTAAGGGACGAAAAAAAAATTTTTTTCTTATCCCGCGAAATTCCGCCGAAATGGTTTTTTTCTTGTAACTTTGTTATTTAACTTCCGATTTTTAAAATTGATACGTCATTATTTTCGTATTTCGAAGCTCTATATTTTCTTCTAATGTCCTTTTGCACTCTGAAGTCAATGAAGCAATGGCGAAATGTACGCATCAACACGAATCCGAGGGGTGTAATATTTTAAACTTGCGCATCGTGTTCTTCAATTTCACCACAATAACCTTATGCAAAAGTCAACAATGTTGGAGTTAGTAGGAACTTTTCAAGGTTGTGTGCTGTACATTTTTACTCCTCTGCCACTATCTATCCATCTATCTTTCCACTACATACTCTGAAAAAAAAACGTTGTAAATCTAAAGACTTTCGCTGTTAAATCAACTACTTTCCGCAGTTGAAATGTGCCCAACAACGCTCCGTTGTTGTTTCAAAGGTGCGAGCATTGTTGATTTAAGTCAATAACGGAGATTGTTGGAAAAAAATTTTACCTAAAAATAAATTTTTGTTTGCATTTTACTCTTCAACTTCTCTCCGCCCGGGTCCCAACTGCAAATATGTAGCCTGCGCTTGTTCTCCTATTCTTCTCTCCTTCTTATCATTCACTGGTTGCTATCTTTATTTCTTATTCTGATTTTTCTTCTTTATTTTATATTCTCCCTGGATTCGAACCATGACATCAACCTGAAATTCTATACAATCATCACATAGTGCAACATTCAACATTATATTGAATTGTAGTAACCTATTTATACTTCCATTTCCTAAAAAGGAATCCATGAATTATTTGAATCATTGTAAAAACAAAATTTAAAAAAATTTGTTCTCATTAGTTTTGTTTACAACGGAAACTGTTGGGTCAAATACTTTTGCCTTTAAATCAACAACGGGGAGAAAATTGTTGCTAAAAATAAACTTTTGTTTGGATTTTTCTCTTCATCTTCTCTCCATCATTATTTTTATACTCAGCTGTACTAGTACACAGAGTATTATAGTTTTGATTTCCTAACGGTGGATTGTAACAGAATGAAATAATCGAGATAGATATAGACTTATATATATCAAAATGATCAGGGTGAAAAGAGAAATCGATTGAGCCATGTCCGTCCGTCTGTCCGTCTGTCCGTCTGTGAGCACGATAACTCGCGCAAAAATTGAGATATTTTGATGAAATTTGAAATGTAAGTTGGTATCAAGACAAGAACGGACGGTATTGAAAATGGGCGAAATCGGACCATGACCACGCCCACCTCCCCTATATGGTAAAAATCGGAAATTTTGTATCTCAGTCACTAATAGAGCTAGAGTGATAAAATTTTACACACGTATTGACCTCAGGCCCTTATGAAGAAATATGGTGAAATTTTGGAAAATGGGCGGTGCCACGCCCACTTATTAAGGGGCAAACATTGAAAGTTTTATGAGTCATAACTCAGAAACCGTTGAAGATATATCGATGAAATTTGGTAGGCGTGATATACTTACTTAGGCAAATGTTTGGACGAAAAATTGCCAAAATCGGTTGACGACCACGCCCACTTTTATATATGGGTATTATAAAGTGACCTAATAAAAGCATTTTAAGCGATATCTCTGTCAAATATAAAGATATATCATTGAAATTTTATGGAAGGTGTCCAACTATGGACGTAAAACAAAAAATACAAAAATTTTGGAAAATGGGCGTGGCACCGCCTCCTTTTAGAAGCAGGAATATACGAGATTTCTGAGCCCATAACTCGACAAATAGTCGATATATTATGACGAAACTTGGTCTATACACTTTCACTACTTGTAGTAATACATGTTCAAAATTTTAGCGAAATCGGTCGACGACCACGCCCACTTTTATATATGGGTATCATAAAGTGGCCTAATAAAAACATTTTAAGCGATATCTTTGTCAAATATAAAGATAATTCATTGAAATTTTGTGGCATGAGTTCTACAATAGATCGGAACCAAAAAATATAAAAACTTCGGAAAATGGGCGTGGCACCGCCTCTTTTCAGACAAAGGAATCAACGAGATTTCGGAGCCCATAACTCGACAAATAATTGAGATATTATGACGAAACTTGGTTTATACACTTTTATAACTTGTGTTAATAGACACGCAAAAATTTATTGAAATCGGTTTATGACCACGCGTACTTTTTAACAAAGATATTTCTGGAACACCCTTTGGGAATTTGTAACAAGACTTCCTTGTAAGTAGAAGTCATAAAGGAATGAAATTTTGCACAAAGAATAATATTCATATGCTTAGTTGGATGACTGATAAAAATGTTGAAAATGGGCGTGGCTACGCCCACTTTATGCGGCACTCGCTTTATATAAAATACACCCTATATCGAACAAACGCAAACAAACAATGAAAGCATACAGCTGAGTATCTAATGTTCGACTCCACTCGAACTTAGGCTTCCTTACTTGTTTTTGTTGGTTTTCTCACAAAAAAATATTTTCTCACAAAAAATTTTTTAAAAGCAAGCAAGTTTTTGAAACAACAACGCCCGTTTTTGAATAAATTGTTGGATCAAAAACTTTGTTGTAAAAACAAATACTTTTGCTGTTGAATCAAAGACGGAGATTCAACAGCCGAAAGTTGTTGGTTTAACTACGGGTCAGACATGGGCATCTGCAATTACAAAATTTTTCAATTACAATTACTTGTAATTGTCATTTAAAAATTTCCAATTACAATTACTTGTAATTATATTGTATTACTTGTAATTGTAATTGAAAAACTTCAGATACAATTACATGTAATTGTCATCGAAAAGGTATCAATTACAGGTAATTGTGAATGAAATGCATCAATTACATGTAAGTCTGCTGTTATGATCCACCCACTTTGATTGAGTTTTATGCACAAAATAACTATGTATGCTCTTAGATGTAGGTATGCATTAGCTTAGGGATGCGCCAACACCCAAAAAATTAACTAATTCACTGTTCAATTACATGTAATTGAACACTATTCGGTAACAATTACATGTAATTGAATACTACTGAGTTATTTTAATAGCAGCATTTCAATTACAATCGCAAAAATGTAATTGGAAAATTTCCATTACAATTACTTGTACTTTGTAATTGAAAAATATCAATTACAATTACAAGTAATTGTAATTGTTGTATGCAATCAATTACAAAATGTAATTGAGTATGCCCATGTCTGCTACGGGTATTTTTTTCAGAGTACGACTCAATGTTCTGCAGCTTAATAACTCACCCAAAAATATGTGCAGGTTCGTCTTATTTTCGTAATAAACCGTACATACGCATAGCAGTACGTGTACGTGTAATTTTAGGAAATGCAAGATCGGATGTCCTTAGCTGTTTAAATAGAGAAGTTATATCCCAATTTGGAAATTCTGACTCCAGGTACAAATTTATCACATCAAAATCGTTCGTACAAAAAACTTCACCTTAAAAATCGTGGAATAGGAATTGGTTTAAGGCACATAGTTTCTTAGGAAAAGTTGCTTAAAGCCCGTCTCCACATAACTTGATTCACCAGAGAAACATGTAGCAAAACATTTCGCTCAATAACCCGTCTCCACGTGGCTAATCGTGATTCAGTTTGACATTTCTCCTTCTTGTTCTTCTTAAATGTTTGTATGTTTGCTTATTTTTGCGTCTTTGTTTTGGTCTGTGTGAGATTTCGATAGATTTTCGATACAAAATTAGAGAAGACATCGATATCATCGAGGTTGGCAAGATGATTCAGAATGAAACAGTGTTTCAATCTTCACTCGCTCTCAGAAATTTCGTATGGAAATTGGCGAGTTTCGGCACTGGTTTCCGTGTCGAAACAAGATTGAGAGAGAAAATGCAGAAAAAAAGAGCGAAACACGTTATGTGGAGACATGGTATTAGAATGGTCCATAGGACATTATCCGCGTACGCGATTTTAATTTAATTTAATTTAATTTAATTTAATTTAATTTAATTTAATTTAATTTAATTTAATTTAATTTAATTTAATTTAATTTAATTTAATTTAATTTAATTTAATTTAATTTAATTTAATTTAATTTAATTTAATTTAATTTAATTTAATTTAATTTAATTTAATTTGAAAAGACATTGGTTGCATTTTAAGACTAAAGTCTTTTACAAAACATCGACATATTGACAAGATTACATTGGTATTCTTATAAATCTAATTTTTCTTATATCTAAGGAGTACTAAATCTAAAAGAGGGCATATTTATCATAATACATACTATACTACAAAAAAGAGAAAAGTTGATTAAGCAAATATCAGAATAGTAAAACGTAATAGTAAAAGGGTAAAAGAAAAGAAAAAAGAATAGGATACGAAAGTTATCGTAAAAAAATCAATCCGCTCTAATGTACATAGGTACGTTTATACACTCAGGAAAATAATCACAGTAGTATCAACAGTTTTCTTCTGTTAATCCCTAAATTCGTTAAATTAAGAGAAATAAGTTTAAGTAGACACATTTGAAACAAAAGAACGTCTGTCAATTTAACAGATAAATCTTTTGGATGTAATCACGTTGATCTACCAGCATCTTTTCTCTCGGTATACATATGTATATTACTTCTTCTTGTACATTTGCACTGCTGTGACTTGTCCATGATTCAACAATAAAGGTTTTCGCATGACGACATACCTTCATACATAGTGGGGCCAGAAGTGTCATGCAAAGAGGAATGTAGAAGAATTTGACGGATTTGGCCCCTATGGAAATGCTAGGGTGCGTGTGTGTGTGGAATATGTCAACAGAAAAAATGCTTGTGTTCGTGTGTTTATGAAGATTGAAGAAGAAGTCAGCTGATCTTATGCATTCTCCTTTATTGTTGCTCCATGGACTTGTCTGTAAGTGCTCAAGTGTAATAAGAGTTATGGATACGAGTACAACACTCTCCACACAGCAATTTTTTATGCGTTTGCTGGTTGGCTGCTGGTGACTGAGTGAGTGACTGACTGCCTTTTGCGGCTTGACAAAGTGCCACACCACTTGACTTACTTCGTTAGCAAGTTTAAAGTGGCCTTAAAATCCAATGGGAGTAACTAATTGCTCTAATAATCACAAGGAAGATTGCTCTGCTCTCTGACCATCACCAGCAAAAAAAGTAAAACTATGTACTACTAGGCTTTTTATTTATGCGTAACCATGATATACATAAGTACATATCGTCGTACCATACGAAAACTAACATACGTTTTTTTGTGACTGACGAAAAGTAACAAGTTCGACTTTTGGCCGACGAAAAATAACAAAATCGACTTTTGGCTGACGAAAAGTATCGTTGGCCAAAAGTCGAACTTGTTATTTTTCGTCAGCCAAAATTCGAACTTGTCACTTTTCGTACAGATTTTTTTTTATTGATAGCTTTCGCCAGAAATTTTAAATATGCTAGTTTTCGTATGGTACGACGATATGTAAAAAACGTATGCTTATTTTGTAGCTTTTCTACATCATTAGCTTTGTGATAACAACCATTTACTTATTTTTGGTTGTAATATGGACGTACATACATATTTTCCTCAATGCTACATGGGCAAAAACTCAGACTAACGGCCTTATTCCGACGTGGTAACATAATTTACTTTACTGGTGAAATGAAGAATCTGGTACTTAAAACATACTTTTCGTGTTCTGGCAGCAGGAAAATTAAGTTACCACCTTAATACGTGGTAACATTTTGTTACCATTTTCAGCACGATTCCATTCCGTTCGTATGGAAGTGCTTTGACAGCGTTGCCATTTGTGCCAGAATACCAATTGAAAAGAAATTACCAGTAAAGTAATTTTGTGGTAACGCTCAGAATAGGACTGTAAAAGCAGAGTTTCTTATTCATTTACATATGTAAATGTTTGCCCGATGACGTAAACATGTTGTACGTACTACGTAGTCTTAAGGAACAATACAGAGATCCAGTTTGAATCACACTTTTAACTCCTAAGAGAAAGCATTCTCTGATTTTCAGTATTTTTTCATCGTTTTCCTTCAATCAATCTCCCTATTTTACTTTTAAAATTATTAAGTACTTAAGGATTTAGTTGATTAACTATAATACCTAGTTATTCAATTCAATGTTACTTAATACTCTTATCAGAATTTTACAATGCGATACAAACTAAATTTTAAATTAAATGATTTTTTTGGCATGTTTGCGCCAAGCATGGAAAATTATATTGAAGATAGCACAATTTCGAAATTGTTTTGTTTTCAAGCTAAAAATGACAAGGTATGACTAATGAACACAAGCTGCTGCATCAATTTAAATTGAATAAACATTAAACCAACAAATGAGGCACCCTTTGGTACAATGTGCTTAGCATTTGCTATAAATATTTTAACTCTTTATCATAATAGTAAGAAAGATAAGCGCTTACGCACATACACATATGTACATATTTACTCAGTAGAAATGAATAATTATGAATAATTGTTTGTATGCTATGTGTTCCCTGTACGCGTTGTCTGTAATAAGTTCACATTTCTTCGGATAGCGAAATGCTGATACTCTGATGCCCACCAAAAAATCTAAGCCTTATTTAAGAATTAAAACAGCAGATTTAAAGGCTTACGAATTAAGGCCTGAAAATTATAAGGGTAACAAATTTGTATGGCGTAAGGCTTAAAATAAGGCTGATTTCCCTGTGTTGATGTCATCAGACCATAAGGAGTACTCTCTCTCTGAGAGCACACCAGAATGAATACTTTTCCGTCAACCTAGCAATCCGTTTAACTGTCAGAAGAGTGGAATTACATGAATGACGATCGACACATTCAGTACTTCAACTTTGGCGTAACAAATATATGAAATTGAAGTATGTGCCAGTTAAACGGGGCTGGATTGCCGGAAAAGTATTCATTCTGACGGGCCCATTATTCCAAAGGCTTTTCCGCCATGCGAAATAACCCAGCAAAAATCTGGTCATCGCTAGAGATGGCAACTATAACCGGAAAAACGATTATAATCGGTTAATTTCTTTCGGTTAACGGTTAAAATGTATCGGTTTTTTCCTTTTGATTATTTTTTCGATTAACCTTTTTCCTCTCAAGTCGAAAATAATCGAAAGGAAATAATCGAAGTTGAGAATTACTGTGTAACCTAATACAAACGCAAGTCGTATTGTATATAATTGCAGAGTGGAATGGGCTGCCATTACCCATTCCACGTAATGCAAAGTAGAATGGAGCGCGAAAAATGAACTAGAATAAATACCAGTGGAAATTTCCATTATGCCTTACATTTTTCGCCTTCTTTCTCTGCTTCCCTGTAAGGTATTCTTTATTTGATTCACTAGAATCCTTGCAGTATTGCGTGATTTATTCGTTCGGCGGTAATGCAGTGGGTAAGTCCTTCACTCCAATGACAAGCCCATGCTAATGTCAGGCATTCTGTCAACGAATGTGGAAGCGATTGCCAGGTTTTTTCTGGATTACCCTCTTAATTCCACGTCATCGAGTTTTTTGGTGGGAAGGAGCAGACAGAGTGTGTGCATAGCAGAAGCAGCGCTGCCAGCGTACCGCTTTTTTTTTGACCTGATTTGTCAACAATAAGCAAAACTTTTTTGCAGGGTATGTACGTAGGTACATATACATACATATATCTGTATGTATATAAATTATTGAATAGCAGGGCTTTTATCTTATTACGACTTTTGATTAAACGCCATTTTACTAATGAGATATATATGTAAACATACATACATAATTGCATACATACATACCAGTGGCGGACCTAGCATAAATTGCCTGGGCAAGCCTATGTGTGAAGCATAACCATTAGCCATTTATGTAATTTCCTTTGCTGTATTATTTAAAAGTCTGATTGCGTTCCGTCATTGACTTTGATTTAGAGTTCTCGATTTCTTTTTAACATTTTCGAGTGGCCCGAATAAATGCTTTTCAATGCTCGAACGCTCGTTTGTTTGTTTATTACGCGTATGTTTGTACGGGCATTTGAACAATTCGGGTATTTGAAGATCGTTTTTTCTCGTTTATTTTTTTTTATTAGTTTTTTTCATATGTATTTTTTATTTTTGTTTTCCTGATACACATTTTTTTGTTTGTATACTCAGAGAAAAGGAATCAAAAATAAAATTTTTATTTTTATAATGCACGTTTTAAACCAAGTCATTTTTATTTTATAAATGAAAATTTTTAAATTAAAAATTAAATTTTTTAAATTAAAATGTATTTAGGATTTAAAAAGAAACATGTTTAAATTAAAAATTGAAATTAATGGAATAAAAACGAAAGTTTTTCCTTCAAAATCTCATAGTGCTTAAAATAAAAATAAACATTTTTAAATTAAAATTGTTTTGTCTTGATTTTGCAATTTTACTCTGAACATTTTTAAAATAAAAAATTTCGTATTTACATAATTCTTAAATATAAAAACGTGCGCTAGGGAAATCTTACACGAAAGCGCAGAGGTATTTTTAGTTTCCTTATACTGACGGAAATTTCAGCAGTAGCAAGTGTATTTGCTTATTGCCTAAAAAATGGGTGCTTTAGTGTTTGAAAAACTGAGGTCCAATTTGATTTCCACCGCTTTTTAAAATTATCTTGATATTGAGCCAATAGTCGCCAAAAATCACAATCAACCCTTTTATAATCTGGTATTTGATATTTATGTTTGCATGCACATGCAGATGTAAGAAATTATGTGCATAAGAATGTATGTACCTACATGCAAACGAAAATCAAATCAAATATGCATATGGCTGTGAATACTGAACTTTTGAATGCCGAAGCCAGCTTCATATTCGCATACAAATTTTAGGTGAAAAATAAAAAAAGTGCTTTGCTAGTTTTTTTTTTCAATTTAAGTCTGAAAATAAGCAATTGGTTTCTCCTTAGCGAAAGCGAGAAAACAAGCTATGTTATTCTGTTTTGAAAGCCACGTAAAAGCTAATGTGTGGAAACGTTGAAGCATGCTCGCTGTGCTCTGATTGGCTGTACAAACAAAATAAACATTGTGAGGTGGATTGGTGGTGTATTTGCGCTATTTTCTTAGCAGGATTTTAGGGGCATGTTACAGTGGGGGCTATATTATTGAGAACTTAAATAGTAAACACATTTATAACGTAAAATAACCAGATTTTAAAGAATTTCGTATGAAATGAACGAACATGTGTACGCAAGTCGGGCTTCTCGGCTTGTATGAAGCGACCGCCTCTGATACATACCTACATAACTTAGTAAACATAGAGCTTATAAAGTGGCAACTTTGAATTGGTAAATATGACATAAAAAAGCATTATGCATTTTAATTATAACATAGCATAACATAACATAACATAACATATCATAACATAACATAACATAACATAACATAACATAACATAACATAACATAACATAACATAACATAACATAACATAACATAACATAACATAACATAACATAACATAACATAACATAACATAACATAACATAACATAACATAACATAACATAACATAATATAACATAACATAACATAACATAACATAACATAACATAACATAACATAACATAACAGAGAAAACCGTGTATATATGGCAAAAAGGGTACCCTGACATAATCCCAAGGGGCATAATCCCAAATTTTTTATTTGGGATTATGTCACTCCCCCTAGGGTGACATAATCCCAACTTTTTTACTTGGGCTTATGTCACCCTAGGCGTAGTGACATAATCCCAATTGGGATAATGTCATTTTCAAGCCCAAAAAAAATTTCAGATTTTTTCTAAGATTTTATTACATTAAGCAAAAAAATTAAAGCTGACAATAAAGTTAATGTTGTTATACAATAATACATTGAGTATATGTATAAGATGAATTATGTATGTACTTAAATACACATGTTCTCAAAAAATTACTTTAAAACTAAAAAATTACATTAAAATTAAATATATTTACATATATACAGACTTTTTTCAATAGAACGATAGGTATATAAATATTTGTGTACATTGTATATATGTCTATAAAAAGATGAAAATTTGGAAGAAAAAATCGCGCGATTTTGATTCCAAATTTTCGCCTGCGGCGCTTTTTTTTAATAGATCGATAGGTATATACATATGTATGTACATATGTCTATAAAAAGATGAAAATTTGGAAGAAAAAATCGCGCGATTTTTGATTCCAAATTTTCGCCTGCGGCGCTTTTTTTTATTTTAGATCGATAGGTATATACATATGTCTATAAAAAGATGAAGATATATATAAATATGTACATATGTCTATAAAAAATAAAAAGTTGGAAGCAAAAATCGCGATTTTGCTTCGCACTAGTACCTACTCGAGTGATTTGGTATTCTGGCTCCCTTTTATTTGGGATTATGTCACTCCCACATAGGTGACATAATCCCAAGTAAAAAAATTGGGATTATGTCACACCATGGTGAGTGACATAATCCCAAATTTTAAAATTGGGGTTATGCCACTTGGGATTAAATCACGGCACCGGCAAAAAGAAAGGTCAACCTAAAAACAGCAAAGTTTCAGATTCCCACGCACAATTACACTCTGTAAACTCGCATTAACCTTAAGCAAAAACAAAGAACCAAATACATAGGAAATATACCATATTGAAATATTTAATTTTCTAAAAATATTTGCTCTTTGAATCGAAAATTGCCAAAAGCTATGCATCTGCGGTTAGCCACAAAACCTTTCGTTTAAAATATGCAATGCATATTATGCATGTCATTTATTATACATATATGTATTTGCAAACCAATATGTATTTGCATGAATAATTTTAGTAATCAAATATGTATGTACATTAAATTATTTACACAAATACATGCGCACATACATATGTAATTATTTCTACTGAGTGGCCGAAAAGTGTTTATGTACATGAAAATATTTAGCATATCTATAACCTGTGTAATCTAATAAATCGAAAAAAAAACATTATTTTTACGATTCTTTTATTTAAATACTCTTGTCACCAGCAGTCATTCCCTGCTCTCTACTAAATTAAAATAGAAATCATGAACACAATTGTGCCAATTTAATTTTATTGTGTCATACAATAAGCATTTTAAGGTTTCTATCAATTATTTTGCACTTAGAGGCAAGTAGCAACATTGTTTGCCTTACCATTGCGTGCTAATAAAAATAGTAATTCTATTGCAATAAAACCATTTTTGTAATTATTTAATGATAATAAACTAACTTTAATATGAAGACATACAAAGTATGAGAGTGGAGATGAACTTTTGTTCATTTTTGTATGTTAGTCCTTTTAAAGGCTAATAGCATTGACAGACGGCAGGGATAATCCGGAATATCTAGCTAATTCGGACTTAACTTGAGAATTAACTGGAGGTAATCCGGAATATCTCTTGAGATAGTCCTCAAAATTTTAGCGGATTAGAGCATTTTGTAATGACATCCCTGGTGAAAAATGTCAATTGTGAATGAAAGGGAAGAAAAAGAAGAACCCAAGGCAGATCTAAGAAGGCAGGCGCATAAGTGAATTCAGAAATTTTGAATGTAATTTGTTATTGTAGTTGGTAGAGTGTAATGTCAGATTGAAATTTCGCCTTGGTTGAAATCTGAATTCGTTGGCGACTCGCCCATTTCTATTGACCATGATGTGAATTCGCTTTGATTTTGACATTACCCTACCTTTGGAAATAAAACAAGAAGTTTTTGAATTCGCCGCTGCGCCTACCTTTCTTCAGCTGTTTTGTTAATCCGCAATACTTGCCGTCTGTCAGGGTAAAATTTTAATCGAATTAAGTGTGGCGGTAATCGGGATTATCGCTGCCGTCTGTCAATGCTATAAGACTCTTTCCGTGCACAGTTGTGTGATTATCTTATCTCTATGCGAAGCTTGGCTTCTTGAAATCTATACATTATGTTTATTTACCATCATCAACGAAAAATTGGAAGCATAACTTTTGTGAAATTAAGTAAATTTTTCAGTGCATTGCGTACATTTCGTATTTTCGTTTTGACTTTTAAATGTGAATTGGCGAACTTGCAACACCTATCTAAGTTCATACATAAGCAAAACAATGGCAGACCTGAAAAGTTTTATTAAAAATGAAAGTTGCACTACTAACTTCATAATAGTTTTTTTGTATTATTGTATGGTTACTGAAGTGAGACAACGCCAAAAGCTTTATACATACATATGTATTGTGTGGAAAGATGTGCAAGGTATCTACTAAGCGGCAATGAAGAAGTTCAGTGAAGCGTTTTGAAATTTTTGAAAGCGAAAACACTTTACCTACATACTTGCATTTTAAGTAAATAAGTATATAAATACATGCTTACGAACATACACAAATAAATGCATATAATAATATCTATATTAAGTTATAGAAAACATAAATATAACTAATATATATGTACATACTTATTATGCAAACACGTCATATGCAATGCATATACGAAATAAGCGATATCTAAAACCTCGAATTAGTTTCATTCGCGTTAGATTTTGAGAATAGTTTTTTTGCGCTGCCTTTTTATCACTTAACCATCGTACTTACATATGTGTGTATTTATGTAAATATAGCACATTTATTTCACTGGAGTTACAGCACGAAAAATGTGACATTGCAGAAGAATCTTTTTAAGTTTTGGGTTGAATTAAGCTTCCAAAAAAAAAGTGACGAATCTCTTTTTTGTCCTAAGCCCTTAACTTATCTGAATGAAATTTTTACACAACATATTGAACATAGATGAATATGATGATCATCACAAATATCGTGCTTTTTTTTTAATTATGACACTATTGCAGTAAATGATCAATATGAAAATGGATTCATACATAGTGCGTTTTATAACAGCTTAACAGATAACTTTTCATTAAAATTTAACAATGAAGGGTGGTTGTTAAGGATATATAAATAGGATATATAAAGATTTATATATGTGTATCCATGTATGTGCATATATTTCACTCTACATATTTAATTAAAGCACAAAGTTGCTTGGTTCTAAACCCAGGACAACGGCTGGACCTATCTCTCGTCTCATCTGACACGATTTGTAGCTACTCTAGCTAATTTCCTTCATCGGGAAGCCACTGGGCGTACCAGCGAAGCGCCATACAGGTGGTTTTTTAAAAATAGCGCTCACCCCTCGGCAGTGGGCGACATAAACTAAATAGCCGCAACGCTTAAATTGCGCAAGAAATGTAAATTATGCACCTAAACAAAAAACACCTTATTACTAAGGTATTTATAAGGCATAAATACACCGCATAAGGCCTGATTGTCAGGCCATAATATGAGATTAT
Organism: Urophora cardui; assembly: GCA_960531455.1. Lineage (NCBI taxonomy): Eukaryota > Metazoa > Arthropoda > Insecta > Diptera > Tephritidae > Urophora > Urophora cardui. Next base: position 120,274,053 of record OY482671.1, read on the forward strand.
TTTGCATGGCGAATAAGCTCTTGGAATAAGGTGTGCTCTCAGAGAGAGAGAGAGATAATATTGGTTATGGCCCGATGACATCAACACAGGAAAAGCAGCCTTATTTTAAGCCTTAGCCAATACAACTTAGCTTCTCTTGTAATTTTCAGTCCTTATTTTAGAAGCCTTTAAATCTTCTGTAATAATTCTTAAATAAGGCGTAGATTTTTTGCTGGGCTGTTGCTTGCCAGGCGCTTTGTTTGTATGTACATATATGTATGTATGAATGTATGTATGTATGTACATATTTCGTATATTAAATTTAAATTGATTTCAACACAATTTAATTGCTCGCATTTCATTCCAGTTAAAGTTTATCGCATAATTATATCATGATGTAGGACTCGTAGCTTAAATAAGTGAATATTTTAAAAATATAAATACACACTTAACCTTTTTTAATTCCCACTGTTAAAACACTTTAATATTGATTTCGATCGAAAACCTAACACATGTAGAGTGGCAAATATTAAAACAAATTAATTAAAGTTGTATTAATGCTGCTAGGAGTGCGAAAATAGAATATTAATATGGAAATAAGTTCAGTATCTTGAAATCCCAATACAACGAATTCGCCACGAATTCGATACGAGTTCGCTTCTCTGATAATATTATCGCGGCGATACTTCGCGATGATTGAACGGCGAATCCGAATTTCCAGGCCAGTCACTTACATATCATTAGCGGTTCACGAGTAGAGTTTTAAATGGTAAATTAAATCCCTACAGGCAATTTGTACGTGTAAACCAAAATTTAATAAAATTAATAAATACAATTGCGGGAATTGATTTTTCACGAAACTCGAAACGAGTACGAATGATAACATTCACCTCCGCGAATTCATCTCGAATTCGCCACGATATTCAATAATATGTATGTATGCATATCTCAAGGACTTATTGGAACATGAACTGTTTTGTTAATCGCAGGACTTACAACGCTTCACTGAGATGACTTACACACAACAACTGTAGCCTTTGTGTAAATGCTAGAGAAAATTGCGCTTTAAAATTTCGCTACATCAAAGTCAGAGTTCAGTAATGTTCACTTTATTTCAATTGAACATCAATTAAAATTTGCTATATTAACTGTATAAAGTCAGTTTGCTTATTCGTCTCTCGCTGTCTTAAGCCCTTATTATGCGTAATTTACTTGTTGCTATGAGTGTATGTATGGCTGTGTGAAAATACGCATACATATACAATGTATACATATGAAGCATCATGTCTGCAAGGCATAAATGACCCTTAAGCTTCAATTAAACTCTTAATAAGTAACTATAATAGCTACATACATATATATGTATGTATATATTTATCAAGCAAATTTTTTACAGCAATATGTGTACTTAATTAAGTACGTACATTAGCGTGGGGCGATTTACTAACCTAGGTATTTCGCGCCATCGAAATTGGGATTTCTCTCATTTTTTCCGAGTAATAAACTCTTCCGCGACATTTGCCTAAAATTAATTCTGATGTTCCGAAATTTAGTTTTAATGGACCAGGACAAATTTTTGAAAATAAAAAATGGAAAAAAATCGGCAAAAAAAAAATACCAAAAATACCAGGCCAATATGCACCTGAGCCAATATGCATCTGAAATTAAATCGCACAAAAATGTAGACCTATGCTGCATGAAAATGTTTTTTTGCTTCCAGTATTACCCTAACCTTGAATTTTCTTAGCGTTGAATAAACTAAAAAAAAAATTTATGACAAAATTATGACTAGTAAGACCAAAAATATAATTTTTCTTTATATTTTCCTTCTCCTGACCCAGTTCTCTTCATACTCTCTCCACTTACCGCTGCTTGTTTTCCTCTTCACTCCTTGTGGAACCTTCTTCAACTTTAGTTCAACCTTAGTGCTTGCTTTATAGTGTTGGCTATTTTGTATTCTCCTCCGTATTCGAACCTGATATCAATATGGAATTCAATCCAACGCCATCATATAGTGGCACATTAAACATTATATTGAACTTTTCGAAACAGCATCTATGAATTACAGTTATCATTTTAAAAACAAAAAAAAAACAAACAAACAAAATTCCTAAGCTCATATTTCACACATATTTCGGGTTCATATTGGACTCCCAACTTACATTTGAGGTGTCCGAGAATGTTTGCTGGGTACAAACCATATTTAATAGCATACAAATGTTCCGGGCCTGAACTAACTCAGTTCTTTTGCCTGAAACTTTTTTTTACTTAATACCATTTGGTATCTCTGCCTGAGGGCATGATTTGTTTATATTCTGATTTGGTTATCTTATAACTTGTCACTCTTTAAAAATGGCTTTCGATTTTATCACACGTTTGTTTTAATAAAACCTTGTTGAAAAAAACTATTAGATAACCTGCACATGGCTACAAAAACAAGAACAACGATAAAAAACCAGAAGATGTATACTAGCTGTAATCTGGAAGAAAAGCTATACTAGAAACAACGAAACAGAATAAAAGAAAAATGGTACCTAGACAATAGAAACATGTAAGAGCGCGGTTGTCTTAGGCCATACCGAAGGCTTCATATCTTTCATGAATGGGAAAATGAAAAGTTACATAGTCGATATTGTTTAATTTATACTTTCAATGCTGTGAGTTATTTATGTAAAAATTCACTAGAAAAAAAAGTGTCACGATTTAAATGGAGAAGTTATACCGTAAAATATATGTACATCTGAACAATCGGTTGTAGGGTAGTGGTCCGATCTTAACAAATTTCGGTAACATTATTTAGATCCATATGGGTACAAATACTTCAAAGTTTCATGCCATTAGCTGTTTAAATGGAGAAGTTATACCCCAAAATGTCCATATCTGAAAAATCGGTCGTATGGCAGTTATATGTTTTAGTGGTGCGATTCGGCCGTTTCGGACAAATGACCAGCCTCCTAAAAATACGCACACATTTCAAGCCAATATCTCAAAAACTGAAGAACTACCCAGCAGTATTGATCAGCTGGAAAACAGCACATATTTCCTACTGAATATTCAGTAGGGATGTAGTTCTACAATCTGAACTATCCCTTTCGTTTTTATATAGAGTTGGTGTTGAAAATCAACTACCTAAAGACTGCCGAACGAGAAGAGGGTGTTTCTGTATGAAAAAAATACCTGAATATGCAGGGAGTACTTGCATAGCATATGTGCATATTTCAGAACACCCGACGTGTTCATTTGTCTTTTCAGGCAATGATTTTTGAACTGAGTTGCAGCGAATTTTTCATACTGAATATTCTACTCAATATGCACCTCCTTACCTCGAATACTGCTGGGTAGTTTACGAGCAAACAGACAGACAGACGGACATTGCTTAATCGACTCAGCTCATAATCCTGATCATATTGGTATATTTGTATTTTGGTGGGTCTGCCACCCCTCTTTCTGGTACTCGGCACAAAGTTATAATACCATTTCATTGAAGGTATAAAAATATGAAAGGTATAAAAATATACGTATGAACACACATATGGATGGATGAATGCGATTGTGTGTAGTGATGGGCGAGTCCGAGATGTTTTATTCGATTCTCTCGATTGTTGAAACATCTCGATGCTCTCGATGGTTTTCATTCGTACTCGAGTCATGTCGTAAATGGCCATCAGTCGAAACAATCGCTAAAACATCTCGGACTCGCCAACGATTCCTCTCGTTTTCAAAGCAACCCTACAACATCTTGGACTCACTGCAAAAAATACATAATATTTGTTGTTGCCGCTTGAATATCAAAATTGCTTTAAAAAACATACAGAGTGGTATAAATCTATTGCCGTTGTTGCTACTCGTAAAATTTCTTTATTTCATAAGCGTCTCACTTCAGAAAATTTATTAATGTTTAAATAATTAGTTATTATTATTATGCACGACACTCTTTAGTTGTGATTTCAAAAATGCAAGCGTCTATGTATAGCATATTTTTCAATTTGGTTCATTTATATATGTAGTTACCTCACTTCCATTAAAAATCCTACTTTCTTTATCAACAACCCTCATTCAGTTTATTTTATCAACTAAAACATATCATCAAAACAACAGCCGGCCCGCCGACTCGGAACAATCGCGAAAACATCTCGCTTGTGTAGTCGAGATGTCATCGAAGCAACCTCCGATTCGCCGACTCGGAACAATCGCAAAAACATCTCGATTGTGTAGTCGAGGAGCGAATCTACTTTTGACTCGATTGTGATTTTGCAACGATGGCGATTCTCTCGATTGTCTAAACATCTCGGACTCGCCCATCACTAATTGTGTGCAAGTATGTATGTATGTGGTTATACAAGTTCATGTTGGCATTAGCGACAAATATGACCTTACGTTGTACCTTATTTATACGAATTTAACGAAGCATAAGTGGCAGAAAGGTGTGAAAAAGCAGACGAAAAACTGGTTAGAAAAGAATTGCAGGCAGAAAGGAAAAAAAATTAAGCAAAAACGCAAAGAAAAACAAAAATGAAAAACACTTGGAGGAAAAAATGGCAAGAACTAAAAGCTCTCCACTCAAATAAAGTGTTAGATGTTTAAGAACATAAAGACACTATGAAAAATACATCACCAAACATATGAAAAATACATACAAACATTTGTGAAGAACAGGAAAGAGAAATGTTAAACTGAATAACGATCAGCCACGTGGAGACGGGTTATTTAGCGAGATGTTTCTCTACATGTTTCGTTGGCGAAGCAAGTCATGTGGAGGCGGGCTTTAAGCAGGGTTGCCTTTTTTTTTAGATTTGCACAACTCTCACATACATACATACTTCCATACATATATATATGTATATGTAGGTACTGAAAAATCATTAGAAGCAGCCTTCAAACATTTTCTCTGAATTAAGCGAAGATCAACACTTTCATTTCAGATTTTAGTGGAATGAAATTTACCTAACAAACAAAATTTTCACTTCGCTTATGGAACTCTTCTGAAACACTTGCATTTACATATGTATGTATGTATGTACATTTGTGACCATCATTAACGCTTTCCACGAACAATATTCAGTCACCTCCGAAGCGCCACAATAACTTAGCTGCCTCTATTGCCAATGCCAATGGCTCGTTGCTTTTCATTGCCAACTCATCATAACACTTGGAGTGCTGCCATCGAATGCGTTTGTTCTTTCCAAAAATGTGTCCGTTGATGAAAATAAGTTTGCATTTGCAGTTCTCCACCGCGGGTTAGTCGCTTGTGTTTGCCATTTTGCGCATCAACTGTCATGTTTTTAAGCACGTTCCCCTTAAAATGTGCAGACGACCATGGTTGCTGCCAATGCTGCTTCTGCTGTTTCTGCTGCTCGCTATTTCTGTTCTGGCAATAATAAATGTTCCGTGCCAGAGAGTGGAATATTTGTTGTTAGTAGTTAGCAGAGTAACTGCAGAAACGCGCAGCATTGCTTTCAACGGCGCAACTTGTGCCATTCTTCATTTTGAACTTCACCGTGTTGTCTTTCCTGCTGTCACTTATTGCCTATTTGTTGTTATTGTTGTTGAATAATGCTGCTGCAATTGTGAAAATCATCGCAAATTCTCACATGTACCTACAACGGGCTTTAAGTATTTATTTAATTTTCTTTTCCTGTTTCGTTATGACTTTTCTACATATGTACATTAGGGCGCTTTTAATTTGTATGAAAAATTTAAAAGTTCATAAAAAGACTGTATCGCCCCCTCAATCTGTAGTAACATGGTCAAAGATATCACACATAAATTTTGGTCCCGATTTGTGGCGGTTAAGGCGTGGCGCATTGAGGTCAAAGTTCAGAAAACTCTATGAAGGGTCAAAAAATCAAAATATTTTTTTTAATTATCTAATACCCAAAATTAATACTTCTATACCCAAGGATAACAAATATAAATTTTGGTCCCGATTGATGACGGTTTACTGGTGTTTCAAGGGGGTCAAAGTTTAGATTACCATATGCGACACTAAAAATGTAAGTCTTCTATAGCAATGTGAACATTGACCCCCTTAAAACACCACTAAACCGTCATCAATCGGAACCAAAATTTATATTTGTCATCCTTGCCTATAGAAGTATTAATTTTGGGTATAATATAATTAAAAAAAATATTTTGATTTTTTTACCCTTCATAGAGTTTTGTGAATTTTGACCTCAATGCGCCACGCCTTAAGCGCCACCAATCGGGACCAAAATTTATGTGTGATATCTTTGACCATGTTACTACAGATTGAGGGGGCGATACAGTAAAATATCGTTAATTTGAATTTTAAACGCACTCTAATGTACATATACCCGGTGATCTGTTGGTACATAAACAGGTGGTGAAGTAGATCCTAAGAGAATTACTTGTGTACCAATTTTTCCTGAAATTCGGCAAAGAAACATTATAAAAGAAAGACACAAAAGCTTTAACGACTAATGCGTATGCTGTTGGTTCAAGATAATGGCAATAACTTTGGTCTTTCCTCAACAAAAGAGCGGCCACATTGGGTATAATCTATCATTAAATAGACGAAATTTACCCACTTCGTCGCCTGAGAAAGCGAATGTCGTATGTAGCAAAACATAGTTTCGAGAAAATCGACTTTGAAGTTTAAATTGGAAATTCTTAAAAACAGTACAACAGTTTTTTCTGTTATTTGGACGAGCTGTAGAGAGTATTATATATTTTGACTTGCAATTTGCAAAAGTTGGATATCTTTAAAATTATGGGAGATAAACGACTTTTCATTCAGTATGCATTTGTCGTATGTGACGCCTGAGCACCAATACCTGTTTATGATAGCACATACGACAAAAATTCTTCTCTTTTTTCAAACCGGAATGGTTATGAGGCTCACATTTTTTGAGATATCGACTTGAAATTTGGCAGTTGCATATATTTTGATAATTCTTTGATCATTTGTCGGAATCCACCACATCGGACTAATATAAGATATAGCTCCCATACAACTGATTGTTCAGATATAGCTGTTTTCGGGTATAACTTCTTTATTTGAGGAGATAAGGATATGAAACATTGAAGTAGTTGTACCCATATGGATCTAATAAATGTCACTAAAATTTGTTAAGATCGGACCACTATAGCATATAGCTCCCATACAACTGATTGTTCAGATATGGACATTTTGGGATATAACTTCTCCATGTAAACAGATAAGGGCATGTAACTTTGAGGTATTTGTACCCATATGGACCTAATAAATGTCACCGAAATTTGTCAAGATCGGACCACTATAGAATATAGCTCCCATACAACCGATTGTTCAGATATACCTGTTTTCGGGTATAACTTCCATATTTAAGGATCAAATTATACTAAACTTTGCAGTAATTGGTATTATACTACAATAAAATTCAGTGAAAATCATTCAGATCGGATCACTATAACCTATAGCTCCGATATAATATTTTGGTTTATTCTCAGTAGCTCAGCGGCACATGCGACATTTGTTTAAAATAAACAAACACGAATTTATATGGAAATTGTCGTATGTGTGTTACATACGACAAAAGCTTACCCAAATGGTAGTAATTTTGTAACATACGACAAATGCATACTAAATAACTCAAAAACTAAAAGAGATAGAAAAAAATGGATTGGAAAAATTAAAAGATTAGATCCGATTTAGTTAATCTGCATCAAAAACTAGAAATCGTCGATTTTCACATACGACATTCGTTTTCTCAGGCGACGACCTGTTTACCATTCGTTTGCTTTTTTTCTCTTCTCTTCTGAGTTTTATGTGCTTTTATTTTCTTATCTTGATTCCTTGTTTACTGCTTATTTTTCAGCTTTTCCATTTAAGCCGTCTCTTCTCATCGTGCTGTGACGGCATAACCGTCGTTGCTACGGCATTTTATTATTTAACATTTGTGCTGTCGTCGCCAGCTGTATGTTCTTGCCCATTAAACATTGAAAAAGAAATTATCAAACGTTTGAGAAAATATTGTTTCTAAAGTTGAGAATCAGCATATATATCATTTGAAAATAAACATATTTTCAAATGTTCATCAAACATTGTTTATCAATTTTAAAATAACTTACAACACATTTGAAAAAAAACTTGTTTCGAATTTTGTACCATTTCACGAATTTCAACATGTCAAGACTTGAAGGAACGAAGAAATTGTGTGTGTTTGCCAATTTCAGTCAGCGTTCGTTGTTCTACTCGAGCTGTCTTTTAACGGTTGAAATGATGATGGTTGAAAATGATTGTGTGTAATAATGATTCTGTATATCTTATTAATATTTTATTTGTTTGTGGCTTTTTGTGAAGTTACACCAAATTTAATAGAAACATAGTTTGTTTCTCATATTAACATACTCATGTAACTGTACAAAAGGCACCGGAAAAATTCACCCGCACGGGTAAATGAAAAGCATCACATCAGAGTACAAATATATAATACATATGTACATCTATTTATTCCATTCCATTTCTGCGCTCACAACACGAACTCTCACTCTCACTATAGCTCAAATTTTCTGCACTCTAGGGTACATATATGTAATACATACAAACATCTATTGATTGCATTCCATTTCGTACCACCTTTGAAATAGGTTTGAGAAAATGAAATGAATCAAATTGAGAATCAGCCCAAAATCCCATACTAAAAATGAGCCTTTTTGGTTGAGAACGCTATCAGGGGAAATTTGAGGTGCATTTGATAACAAACGTTTGATATTTGACAATAGGGTTACTTCTCAAATGAACCTCAAATTGAAAATGAAGAAAAATGTTTATTGGGTGTCGTAGTCACATGCGTTTTTTTTTCTTTTTCTTTTTTTCTTTTTGATTTTCCTTTTTCGCTTGTTTACTACTTGGGCTGTCGTCGTTTGCGCGGCTCCCATAATTGGTTTAAGACAATGTGCCCATTTAGGGCGCACAAATTTCGTATCGTTGCTGTTGCTGCTCGAATATTTTTTGTAGTTTTAGCTCAATACAAAGTCGTGGAGCACAATTTTATATTCTGTTGTGTTTCCGTGGGAATGTACATATGAGTAGTCCACTTTCAAAACTCCCTATGTGATTTTTTTTTCGATATTGAGTTTTTGATGGATTGTGTAGCAGTATTTAAAGGTGTAGGTACAATGTCCATAAAAAATTTATTGCAAAATCCTTTCGTATTATGAGAAAAAAAAACATTAAATAAAAAATACTCTCTTAACAGTCCTATTCCGAGCGTTATCGGAAAATTACTTTACTGGTAATTTATGTTGCTGAAAATTGTTACCATCTTTTGAATTCGTATTCTGGCACAAATGGTAAGTAACGCTGTCAAAGCATTTCCATATGAACGGAATGGAATCGGGCTGAAAATGGCAACAAAATGTTACCACGTATTGAGGTGGTACTTAATTTTCTGCTGCCAGAATACGAAAAGGGTGTTCAAAGTTCCAAATTCTTCATTTCACCAGTAAAGTAAATTATGTTACCACACTGGAATAAGGCCGTAAAAGTCTCTATCTGAAATAGGTAACTCATACGCCTTGGCACACATTTGTGTCGCCTCATATAAGAGCGCACAAAATATTAAAACCATTTTATTTCCAATAGAATGACTTGATTTATAGTATAAATAAGTTAAATTGTTTTGCGACGGACAAAACAAGAATAAAATATTGTTGGGTATGTTAGGAAATTGGCTAAAAACCAAAGTCCGGACCATTGAATAACGACGAAAGTGAAAGAGTTTAAATATTTATGAATATGTTTAGTATTTACTATTTTAGTTTTTCTTTTCACTGTAATTATTATGCGTTTCAATTTCAAAACTATGTGAAAGAAGTAAAAGCGCGGCTGTCTTCGGCCGTACCGAAGACTTCATACCTTTCATGAGTGGGGAAATGAAAAGTTACCTATGTATGTACATAGTCGGATTAAGTTTAATTTATAATTTTAATTCTGTGGGTTCATTTATGGAAAGATTTATTAGAAAAAATGGTGTCTTGGTTATTTAAATGGAGGAGTTATACACCAAAATGTCCATATCTGAACAATCGGTTGTATGGGAGCTATATGTTATAGTGGTCCGATCTTAACAATTTTCGGTAATCCCGTTTGGGCCCATATGTGTACAAATACTTCAAAATTTCACACCGTTAGCTGTTAAAATGGAGGAGTTATACACCAAAATGTGCATATCTGAACAATCGGTTGTATGGGAGCTATATGTTATAGTGGTCCGATCTTGACAATTTTCGGTAATCCCGCTTGGGCCCATATGGGTACAAATACTTCAAAATTTCACGCCGTTAGCTGTTAAAATGGAGGAGTTATACACCAAAATGTGTATATCTGAATAGTCGGATGTTGTGGAACTATATGTTATAGTGGTCCGATCTTGACAATTTTCGGTAACCTTGTTTGGGCCAAAATGGGTACAAATACTTCAAAATTTCACGCCGTTAGCTGTTAAAATGGAGGAGTTATACACCAAAATGTCCATATCTGAACAATCGGTTGTAGGGGAGCTATATGTTATAGTGGTCCGATCTTGACAATTTTCGGTAACCCTGTTTAAGCCCATATGGGTACAAATACTTCAAAATTTCACGCCGTTAGCTGTTAAAGTGGAGGAGTTATACACCAAAATGTGTATATCTGAACAATCGGTTGTAGGGGAGCTATAGGTTATAGTGGTCCGATCTTAACAATTTTCGGCAATCTCGTTTGGGTCGATATGGGTACAAATACTGCAAAATTTCAGGCCGTTAGCTGTTAAAATGGAGGAGTTATACACCAAAATGTGTATATCTGAATAGTCGGATGTTGTGGAACTATATGTTATAGTGGTCCGATCTTGACAATTTTCGGTAACCTTGTTTGGGCCAAAATGGGCACGTCTACTTCAAAGTTTCATGACCTTAGCTGTATAAATGGGGAAGTTATGCACAAATTACATCCAAAAATTTCATGTATATCTGAATAATCGGTTGTTTTCTATATGTTATAGTGGTCCGATTCGGCCGGTTCCGACAAATGATCAGCTGCATATAACAACATACCTGTATTCCGATATCTCAAAAACTGAGGGACTAGTTTGCGTTCACACAGACGGACGGACGGACAGACGGACAGACGGACAGACGGACATGGCTTAATCGACTCAGCTCGTGATTCTGACCATATCGGTATATATTTTGGTGGGTCCCCCACGCTTCCTTCTGGTACTTTCGACAAAAATTTTTTGGCACTAAGTTATAATACCATTTCATTCTCATGAAAGGTATAAAAATACTGTCTCAAAACTGGCTATTTGAAATATTAAACATAGAATTTGGATAAATCGGTCATATTGCGGCTTAATTCTTTTATATCCCTAACTTCCTCATGGACTAAGCTTTCAGGTAATAACAAAAAATATTCAAATAAAATAGAGCGTGAGGCCCTTGTATTTTTTTTGTAATTTGTGGCTGAACATGAAAAATTCACATAGGGACTTTTGAGAGTGGCCTACTCATATGTATGTACATCATGCTTATATGTAAATATGTAGATTCTAACTTGGAATCTTAAACGAGAGGCAAAAGGTTCTGGGAAATCTTCAGCGAAGCTTTGTTTTCACATACATACATATGTACATATTTACCATTTCATTTGTTTTATTGCGATGGCGTATCTTTTTTATTTTAAAATATCTGTTTTGATTACAAGCTTTGGTCGCCATACTACTTCTAAGACTACATAGATATAGTACATGTATCTATAGTCATGAGATTCCTGGAATGGTATGTAGGTATGTATGCATTTTACTTTCAACTTGAGGAATTTCTCTAGATTCCTAACTTAGAGTGCATATACACAGTTGTACATAAAATATAAAATGTTTGATATTTATTTGAACAGAGTGTATGTTCATCCATAATGAGTGCATGTATCATCAGAGTCTGCGTCCCGTCTGTAATACGAAACTTTTTTTAGACGAAGAATATCCAATTTAAGATACACTCTTTTGTATTGTGCCTTCTTTTAAGGTAAGCCTTGACATATACATACATACTACATACATATATGTATGTACATTAGATGAATTTTTTTGTATGGGATTCTTTAAACCTTCTGAGATCCTCCCTCCGGCACCGGAATATGAAAATAGGTTGTTTTAGAGCGCTTTCACATTACTTGGTGCGGTATCGGATCGACATTTTTGGTTTTTACCGAAAGTATACCGAAACTTTACTGACCACATGTATTTCAATTGGCACTTTCACATTACTGTTGCATACATGAAATCGGAGCGGATTAATTTCGGTATACCGCAACGCGGTAAGACCGGTCAGTAAAATTTGAAGAATTACTGCTTACATTTTTGCGGCGTAATAAAAGAAGAAGAACAAAGTCAGTAAAAAACTCATTTCGGTTATAAATGTAGCAAGTTATAATGTCTTCGTCTTCGCCAGAAGACATTATTGTTATTATTGAGTGATTTGTTGAAGTTAAAAATTTTGTTTTGCAAATTTCGATGTTTGTTTGCCTATTTTCTGCCGATTACGCACCGAAAGTAGTCCCACAAGTGTGAAAAACACAGCAACGCGGAATCGTTTCGGTAAGCTGAAAATACCGAGCAAAAATGTCGATCCGATGTCGCACCGAGTAATGTGAAAAGGCCCTTAGAGTGAGTAAACTGGAAAAAAATTTCACTTTTCCAAAAACTGGATGGAGCTACACCGAAAACCGCGCAAATTCCCAGAATTTCAAGGTATGTTTAGATTTATATCTGAAAAAAGTTGGGATTTTGCACAAGAAAAAAAATTTATATCCACCCATACGTAAAATTAACCGTTACAGCGAATGGCGTATTCAGTTTTTTGGTACACTCGTCAGGGAAGGTAATATCGCGGTCTAAAGTGATAATTTTCTTTTTTTCTCATGAATCTTCAAGTTCTTGCCCTATACTATTCCCGAAATTGGAAATTATTTTTTAACTCAATCACACGGTAGGTTGCGTTATTTAATGCGCTTTCCACAAATGTATAGCTATTAAAAAGCGAATAATATTTGGATGAGTTCATCAAGTTTAAATGAAGTAAATTCGGGTATAAAAAGGTAACATACCTTAAAATTTCTTAAATTTTTTAACGATTTTGCTCTTGAAGGCGGTTTTTTGGGCTATTAGTGATTGTTTTATTTAGTTGGATAACTCCACAAATGTAAAAAAAAATTCGTAAGATCCAGACCGTGGATAGCGGAAAAAACCGTGGTTCCGGATGGCCCCAAAGTATTATTGGGCAATATTGGTATCAAATTAAAGGTCTTAACTTGAAATTCTGGGAATTTGCGCGGTTTTCGGTGTAGCTCCATCCAGTTTTTGGAAAAGTCAACTTTTTTTTCAGCTTACTTACTATAAAACATCTTATTTTCATATGCCGGTGCCGGAGGGAATATCTAAAAAAAACGCATCTAATGTACATATGTACATGCATTCGTGCAACATTTTCCAAACTCCTCGGTGTTCAAAAATTTGTGTGCTGAAATGGATTTTGTATACTTGAATGAATAATAATAACGATATTTTTCACAGTATTTGATATTACATACCCAGCAAAAAGGCTAGGCTTATAGCTGAAGCCTAAGCAGGAATATGCTGGCAGCGTTGCTTGCCGTTATGCACTCATTTTCTCTGCTGCGCCCATATATCAAATAGAGAGAGAGGAAATTTACTTTTATGAGCAAAACTGGACAAATAGAGCACTATGAGTGGCGAGCGTAAAAAATTGCGTATTGTCGGAGGGAAGGATTGTCGCTTCAGTTTATTTTCAACTGACATGCAATCAAATGTTTGGTTAAGTGCGGACGCTTATCTCATTCCGATATATACATTCATATATGTATATATACAAATGTATGAATATTAGCGTTTCAACCCTACCAGAATTATGTGTTTGTTATTAAATCAATAACAAACAAGTAAGGAAGCCTAAGTTCGAGTGGAATCGAACATTAGATACTCAGCTGTATACTTTCATTTTGTTTGCGTTTGATGGAAACACGGATTATTTTATATAAAGCGAGTGCCGCATAAAGTGGGCGTGGCCACGCCCATTTTCAACATATTTATCAGTCATCCAACTAAACATATGAATATTATTCTTTGTGCAACATTTCATTCCTTTACGACTTCTAGTTACAAAGATGTCACGTTACAAATTCCTAAAGGGTGTTCCAGAAATATCTTTGTTAAAAAGCAGGCGTGGTCATAAACCGATTTCCATAAATTTTTGCGTGTCTTTTAACACAAGTTATAAAAGTGTATAAACCAAGTTTCGTTATAATATTTCAATTTCGAGTTATAGGCTCAGAAATCTCGTATATTCCTGTTTCTAAAAAGAGGCGGTGCCACGCCCATTTTCCAAAATTTTTGTGTTTTTCGTTTTATGTCCGCAGTTGGACTCCTGCTATAAAATTTCAATGATATATCTTTATATTTTACAGAGATATCGCTTAAAATGTTTTTGTAAGGCCACTTTATAATACACATATATAAAAGTGGGCGTGGCCGTCAACCGATTTTGGAAATTTTTCGTCCAAACATTTGCCTAAGTAAGTATATCACGCGTACCGAATTTCATCAGTATATCTTTAACGGTTTCTGAGTTATGACTCATAAAACTTTCAATGTTTGCCCCTTAATAAGTGGGCGTGGCACCGCCCATTTTCCAAAATTTTTGTGTTTTTTGTTTTATGTCCATAGTAGGACTCCTGCCACAAAATTTCAGTGATAGATCTTTATATTTGACAGAGATATCGCTTATAATGTTTTTATTAGGTCACTTTATAATACACATATACAAAAGTGGGCGAGGCCGTCATCCGATTTTAACTATTTTCCGTCCAAACGTTTTCCTAAGTACATAAGTACATCACGCGTACCAAATTTGATCGATATATCTTCAATGGTTTCTGAGTTATGACATATAAAACTTTCAAGGTTGAACCCTTAATAAGTGGGCGTGGCACCGCCGATTTTCCAAAATTTCATCAAATTTCTTCCTAGGGGCCTGAGCTCAACACGTGGGTAAAATTTCATCGCTCCAGCTATATTAGTGACTGAGATACCAAATTTCCGATTTTGTCTATATAGGAAAAGTGGGCGTGGTCATGGTCCGATTTCGCCCATTTTCAATACCAATTGTCCCAGTCTCGATACCAACTTGCATTTCAAATTTCATCAAAATATCTCAATTTTTGCACGAGTTAGATTGTTTACAGACGGACGGACAGACGGACGGACGGACGGACATGGCTTAATCGATTTCTCTTTTCACCCTGATCATTTTGATATATATAAGTCTATATCTATCTCGATTATTTCATTCTGTTACAATCCACCGTTATGTGATTAAAACTATAATACTCTTTGTACTAGTACAGCTGAGTATAAAAATGTGAATTATTTAGCTAAATAAAAAAACTTTTTACCATTCCTTATAAAAGCATTTAAGTACTGCAGCAGGTGTGATTATCAGGAATTATCTAAACCTTTTTTCCCTTGGCGAATAAGCCTTATTATAAGGTATGTATATGGACACCACATAAGGCTTTTTTATCAGAAATTATATAAGCTATATTCCCATTTCGGATAAGCCTTGAAAATAAGGTTTCCTCTCAGAGAGAGAGAGAGTAGTACTCACAGTCTGATGACAACAACACAGGAAAATCAGCCTTATTTTAAGTCTTTGCCCACGTAACTTTTCTTCGCTTAGAATTTTCGGGCATTATTTCGCTAGCCTTTATATCTTCTGGAATAAACCTGGAATAAGGCGTAGATTTTTTGCTGGGTACACACCTACATATGCATGTATGATATCTAACAATATGTCTGCCACGTCTGCGAAAATCACTATCATTTTACTGCACTTGAAATACGAAAAGACTAAAGAAACTGAGCTGACGGAATATTTGAAAAAGGAAGCAAAGAAACCGAAGTTTTATGCAAAATGTACATACATATGGGCGAATCCGTATAAAAAATAGAATGAGGAAGAAATTAAATGTTAAAAATCCAGGGGTAGTTCTCAACATACATATATTAGAGAAATTCGGTATGCGGGTATATTTTTATCGGAATCGGCTAAATCGGACCACTATACCATATATTTGCCATACAACCGATTGTTCAGTTATAGCTTTTTTGGGGTATAGCTTCTCTATTTAACCTACTAGAACGTTTCTAAATATTCTTTATACAAATAGCTTCACGAATTGCCAATGCAAATTAGTAAATAATTGGCAATATAAAATTTCATCTTTCCGCGATTTTACCCGTTCCTCTTAGGGGTACTTGTAGGTACTTGTATTCACTATACGTTCTAGTATGCAATTAGCCCGATCGAAAAGATATAAAATTTTGTTAATTTCAGTTATTCTAAGTTTAAATTACATACTTTATCTAATCCTTATAAGCCCGGTTGAGACATTTTCTCGCGTTCGTCATGTCACGTTACAAATTTTTTCCTAAGCTTATAAAAATCAAACTAGTGCATATATATATGTATTTATTTTCACGTTAAAGCCATCAATGGAGAGCTAATCATTACTTTTGAAATGGTGTGAACCAAAATTCACAGATATTTGCACTTTTCTTATAGCACCTAAAAATTTCATTTTCAGTTTGTCACGTTCGCCATCACCCTTTAATTGCTAATATTATCTCAGAAACTTGAAATCAATAGCACGACTTATTTGCACAGATTATAATACTACTCAAGTGCTTTCAAAAAATGAAAATAAGAAGAACAATATTCAACGCTATGCATATGTTAATGAGCTGAGTACGAACGTCACTTTCGCGATTCTGGAATTGTCCATATGTAATATGAGCTCATCTATTTGTATTTTCAGTAGGTAGGTACATATGCAAAATACATAATGCATGTTAAAATAACTGTACAATAATAAGCAAAGTATGTCTTCTACTAGACAATACTTTATACCTAAAAAACAGCAACAATTTCTAACATATTTTGACACAAAATGTTTTTGGAATTACGAGCGCATAAAACTCAACAAATATTCATATTATCAATGACACTAGTTTACCAATAATTAATTTCAAAAAAACGCCAAGGAATTCAGGTATGGGAGTGAATAGCCATGAACCTGCTGATCTTGGAACAATTTTTTATAATTTTTTGTATGGCTAGTTTTTTGAGACAACAGTAAATTTGTGTTTTTTGGTTGTCACTTATGTAATTCAAAAATAATTTTCGATGAAGCTACAAATTCGATAACCGCAATCAGTCTACTGATTATCAAGTACCAATAAAATATAATTATATTTGGTACATAAATGTTTTCTTTTAAATATAAAGTTCAAAAATAAAGTAATGGTACGTAGACCAAGCACAAATAGGTACCAAGTATTATTTATTACTTAACAGCTCTGTAAAAGTACGCATGAAAATCTTATAATTTTCTTGGTTTTCCAAAAATGACAGGTTTGCTTTAATTAAATTTCAATGTGACATGAGAAAACAAAATTGCAGCAATCTAGCGATAGCAAGTACCATACTCACTTTACAGTAACATTAAAAATATGTAGTTAGTCAATCAATAAGATATACATACATATTTAGTAAAAACGTAAACTTACAAACTTATAGGTATATATCAGGGTGCGAAGAACGCTCAAAATAAACTCACTCAAACGAATTATCACTCTATAATTCTGAGCTATGCCACGCTCTCATGAGCGCAAATACACAGTGACAACGAACGCAAATGAACGCACGTCAACAGCGATCGATGGGTCTCTGCAGTGGCGATAAACTCTTACATAAATTCATTTTAAAATGAGAGATCGTTTGAAAATTCATTTGTTGAAAATTCATTCTATGAGTATATTTTATAATTTTTTGCGCTAGCGATCATTTTTTGAGTTTATCATTTTTTGATTGCTCTTTGAGTTTATCATTTTATGCGTTCACAAGGGTTTGTTGTGCAGCAGCTAATGGCATTGTGAAGGCGCAATTTTTGGATGATGGCGTGCGTTTATTCACGGTAGGCAGGAAGCGACGATAGGTTGCATGAAAATGTCGAGAAAAAAGGAAAGTGGGGTTGTGTTATGTGATGTTTATAGATGAAACATCCGTTGAAATTAAAATCCGAGCTGCTCCTTTTTCAAGGATATCCACATTTTTTGTTTTTTTTTGAAAGGATCAAATATTGAGGAAATCGAAAATTCGCCACCGTCCAAATTTTTCCGATTTTAATACATTATTTGGTCGCTAAGGGATACAAAAAAAGGTATTAAAAAGAAAAAAGGACACCTGTAGTGGAAAAATCCAATGTGAACAGGACCTAAAGGATAACCACTGAAATATAAAATAACACAAAAAGTACCCACTTTAATTTGCGTATAACTCCTAAAATGTTAACTCTACGTGAAAATTCCTTATAATATGTTTCATTCAGAATAAATAAGGGAATATTTCTTTGATATACAATTTTGTTGTACCTGCAGTGGTTAATGCACTTTGGTCCATCTAAAGTAAAAATTTCAAAAAAAAAGTACTTTTTTTATGGTGCTATTTTAAGTTCAAATATTTTTCTAGTTTATGTAAATATTTTAATCTAATGATCCAATTCTCATTCTTACATATCTATACGTTAATATTAAAAAGAATTAGAGCTGAAATACGCGCTAGGGGTGCACGGTGGGCGGTAAGCAACAAAAGGTTGCATGAAAATATCGAAAAAACGATCGCCGGCTAAAAACTTACGTAAAATGATATTATAATATACTTCATAAACACACAGCAAGCGTGAATAAAATCTCCAACATTTTTTTTTAAACGAAAATTAGTACCAGCACACAGCTAGGCACATATTCGTTGGGCCATCGTTTTTACGATATTCCCATGCAACCTATTGTTGCTTCCCGCCCACCGTGCACAGCGGGCGCGTATCTCAGCTCTAACTCTTTTTTAGTATTAACGTATAGATATGTAGGAGTGAGAGTTGGATCATTAGATTAAAATATTTACATAAACTAGAAAAATATTTGAACTTAAAATAGCACTATAAAAAAAACGTACTTTTTTTGAAATTTTCAATTTAGATGCACAAAAGTACATTAAGCACTGCAGGTACATCAAAATTGTATATTAAAGAAATATTTCCTTATTTATTCTGAATGAAACATATAATAAGGAATTTTCACGTAGAGTTAACATTTTAGGAGTTATACGCAAATTAAAAAGGGTACTTTTTGTGTTATTTTATATTTCAGTGGTTATCTTTTAGGTCCTGTTCACATTGGATTTTTCCACTACAGGTGTCCTTTTTTCTTTTTAATACCTTTTTTTGTATCCCTTAGCGACCAAATAATGTATTGAAATAGGAAAAATTTGGACGGTGGCGAATTTTCGATTTCCTCTATATTTGATCCTTTCAAAAAAAACAAAAAATGTGGATATCCTTGAAAAAGGAGCAGCTCGGATTTTAATTTCAACGGATGTTTCATCTATAAACATCACATAACACAACCCCACTTTCCTTTTTTCTCGACATTTTCATGCAACCTATCGTCGCTTCCTGCCTACCGTGTATTAGACCATAAATATGATGTATGTATGTATGTACATACATATTCATGCATGTGTGTGCGTATATATGGATGTACATACATATGTATGTATGTACATATTTATAATATTTTAAAAAGCCTTAGCTCCCATAGCGATAGGCATGTATACATATGTATGTAGGTATATCGAGTTTAAATTTTATTAATTATGTATTTATTCAAACTAATTAAATTATTCAATTTATTTAAATTAATATTTATAAAAATTTATATTTACATACCGATGTACCTACATATATATTTATGTACATTTGTAGTCTATATGTATGAGTTAAGAGTTGTTAAATATTTTTTTTAACATAAATACCTACATATATATGTATGTATTTAGTTCTTACTTGAAAACTATAATACAACAATTGAGCGTTAAAAAAATAAGTTCGCATTTTATTTATTTGTACACATGTAGGTACTGTGAAACCTCCCTTGGGCGGACACTCACAGTCGGGCAAATTTTGTCCGCCCAAGAGAGGTGTCCGCTTAAGGGAGTGGGTTCCTATTTTAGAAATTTTTTGGATTTTAAAGGATTTATTTATTCATATTTCACTAAAAAAAAAACAAAGATTCTTTTGTCTTCAAAATTTCACTTAAATACATAAATATGTACATATACATATGTACATATGTATGTATGTATGTATATACATAAAGTATTAACATACATATGAAATTACAATTTCACATTTCTGTAACAATTCAAATGCAATAAGGTCTTCCGTGCAAAATCTTTTCAAATTTGAAACTGCAGTCAAAGCCATTTCGTTCGAGGAGATTGCATTACCTACTTTCAGCGGTAGTTAGTATTGGTACTACCATCTTCAATGGTTTCGACGTTTTCGTCAGTTAGAACATCTAACTGGAAATCCGTGAATGTTGTTATATCTTCCAATAAAGTCATGCGGACATTTATTTTAGTTGGTGATTCCCCTTTTATCGTAGCGCTTTTTACCTAACGAACATTCAGCGAACTTTTTTATATTGCTAGATATACATACTTATATTTTGTCCGCATAAGAGGAGTTCGTGTCCGCCTAACAGAGGTTTTTATGTGATTTGTTATGAAAAAAAATCAAAGTGTCCGTTGACGAGAGGTTCGTGTCCGCTTAATAGAAGTTTTTAGTTCATTTCAATAGTAAATAACTGTCCGCGTCCGGCCAAGAGAGTGTCCGCCTAAGAGAGGGAAATTTGTTCTAAAAATTGAACCTAAACCTTGGTGCATGAAAAAATGTCCGCTCAAGGGAGGTGTCCGCTTATGAGAGGTGTCCGTTAGGGGAGGTTTCTCATACATTCGAAATGGAAAATATCATTACCCGCATTCCATTATTGAATAGACATACATATGTGCATGCATTAATATTATATACATACATACATACATATGCACAATTTAATAAAATCCGAACTTGTATTTTGAACGTACGCTCAGTTGTTCAATTCCAGTTTTAAAGTAAAATCTAAAGATGTAGGTACCTATGTTAAATAAAATATTTATATACCTACCTAGACTACATATCGACGGCTATTTCAAAAATTGTTTGAAAAACGTCTTATTTCAGAATTTTTTTCAATAACGTCCTATTTCATATGCATATACATACATATGTACATACATACATATATCATATTTATCATCTAATAAACGCACGCCATCATCCAAAAACTGCGCCTTCACGATGCCATTAGCTGCTTAAACCTCACAAAAAACCCTTGTGAACGCATAAAATGATAACTCAAAGAGCGATCAAAAATGATAAACTCAAAAAATGATCGCTAGCGCAAAAAATTATAAAATAAACTCATAGAATGAATTTACCAGAGAAATTGTACGATAATTCATTTTTGAGTGAATTTATGCATTGAGTTTATTGCCACCGCTATGAGCGATCGATTGCTGTTGTGCGTTAGTTCGCTCGTTATTTGAGTGTTTATACATTTTTATACTCAGCTGTACTAGTACACAGAGTATTATAGTTTTAATCACATAACGGTGGATTGTAACAGAATGAAATAATCGAGATAGATATAGACTTATATATATCAAAATGATCAGGGTGAAAAGAGAAATCGATTGAGCCATGTCCGTCCGTCCGTCCGTCCGTCCGTCCGTCCGTCCGTCCGTCCGTCCGTCTGTCCGTCCGTCCGTCCGTCCGTCCGTCTGTAAACACTCTAACTCGCGCAAAAATTGAGATATTTTGATGAAATTTGGAACGCAAGTTGGTATCGAGACTGGGACGGTTGGTATTGAAAATGGGCGAAATCGGACCATGACCACGCCCACTTTTCCTATATAGAAAAAATCGGAAATTTGGTATCTCAGCCACTAATATAGCTAGAGTTTTAAAATTTTACCCACGTATTGAGCTCGGGCCCTTAAGAAGAAATTTGATGAAGTTTTGGAAAATGGGCGGTGCCACGCCCACTTATTAAGGGTCAAACATTGAAAGTTTTATATGTCATAACTCAGAAACCGTTGAAGATATATCGATGAAATTTGGTACGCGTAATTTGCTTACATAGACAAATGTTTTGACGAAAAATTATCAAAATCGGTTTACGGCCACGCCCACTTTTATATATGTGTATTATAAAGTGACCTAATAAAACCATTTTAAGCGATATCTCTGTCAAATATAAAGATCTATCATTGAAATTTTGTCGCATGAGTCCAACTATGGACATAAAACAAAAAACACAAAAATTTTGGAATATGGGCGGTGCCACGCCCACTTATTAAGGGGCAGACATTGAAAGTTTTATGAGTCATAACTCAGAAACCGTTGAAGATATATCGATGAAATTCGGTACGCGTAATATAATTACTTAGTCAAATGTTTTGGCGAAAAATTATCAAAATCGGTTGACGGCCACGCCCACTTTTATATATAGGAAATATAAGGGGGCCTAATAAAAACATTTTAAGCGATATCTCTGTCAAATATAAAGATCAATCACTGAGATTTTGTGGCAGGAGTCCAACTATGGACATAAAACAAAAACTACAAAAATTTTGGAAAATGGGCGGTGCCACGCCCACTTATTAATGAGCGAATATTGAAAGTTTAATAAGCCATAACTCAGAAACCGTTAAAGATATATCGATGAAATCTGGTACGCGTGATATATTTACTTAGCCAAATGTGTGGACGAAAAATTACCAAAATCGGTTGACGACCGCGCCCACTTTTATATATGTGTATTATAAAGTGACCTAATAAAACCATTTTAAGCGATATCTATGTGAAATATAAAGATAATTCATTGAAATTTTGTGACATGAGTTTTACAATAGACCGGAAACAAAAAATAAAAAAGTTTGGAAAATGGGCGTGGCACCGCCTCTTTTTAGACAAAGGGATATATGAGATTTCTTAGCCTTTAACTCGACAAATAATTGAGATATTATGACGAAACTTGGTTTATACACTTTTATAACATGTGTTAATAGACACGCAAAAATGTATTGAAATCGGTTTATGACCACGCCTACTTTTTAACAAAGATATTTCTGGAACACCCTTTTGGAATTTGTAACGTGAAGTCTTTGTAACTAAAAGTCATAGAGGGATGAAATTTTGCACTAACAATAATATTTGTATGCTTATTTGGATGATTGATATAAATTTTGAAAATGGGCGTGGCTGCGCCCTGTTTATGCAGCACTCGTTTCATATAAAATACACCCTATATCGAACAAACGCAAACAAACAATGAAAGCATACAGCTGAGTATCTAATGTTCGATTGCACTCGAACTTAGGCTTCCTTACTTGTTCTTTGAATATTTGTTTGTGATATGAGTAGAATGTATTTTTGAGCGTTCATGAGTGAGTTTTTCCGTACCCTGGTATATATGCATTATGATACGTATTGGAATCTGACAAAAACAACAAATAATTTTAATCAATGTTAATTAAAAAATGTATTATCTTTTATTTCATTGCAGGTATGTGTAAATAACTTCTACGCTGTCACACAAATGGCCATCTCTTGCCCTCTCCTATATGCAAATTAAGCACAATTGTATACCAGCCACTTTATGGTCTTATGTGATGACTTCCAAGCTTTTAATTTTACATGCATGAAAAAAAGAACAAAATACCTCAGAAGAGAAAAGAAAAGAAAAAAAAATTGCATAAAGAGGCAGAAGAAACAAACATAAATGCAAATGTCTGCAGAAAGAAAGTAAGAAAAAATGTCTTTGTTGGTTTTTTATTGTGTAGCCAGTGCATATTGTTTTAATAGTTGACAAATGAGTCATGGGGCGCTGTGAAGAGCGTATGAAAATGCGGTATGTGATGGTGCAATTGTCGTTTGATTGCTGCTTATTCTTTGCAATTAGTGCATGTCATGATAATTACCTTATGAACACAGATAGGTACATATGTATGGCCGTTTGTGCATACAGTAAACTCGATTTGAAATAAGTCTTTGTTGATAATATTTTTCAAAGTAATGGTTTAGGTCTTACATAAAAACTGAAAATAGCCAGCAAAAAATCGTATACCATGAGATTGTTTCATTTTACATTAAACTCACTGTAACTTACTTTTTTGTAACATAGCTACACAGAAATTGCGCAAAGTGCAAGTTTCAGCAGGTAGGTATCTACTAAAAGACAAAACAAGTAAGGAAGCCTAAGTTCGAGTGGAATCGAACATTAGATACTCAGCTGTATGCTTTCATTGTTTGTTTGCGTTTGATGGAAACACGGTGTAGGTACTTTATATAAAGCAAGTGCTGCATAAGGAAGGCGTAGCCGCGCCCATTTTCAAAATTTTTATCAGTCATCCAACTAAGCATATGAATATTATTCTTTGTGCAAAATTTCATTCCTTTATGACTTCTAGTTACAAAGATGTCACGTTACAAATTCCCAAAGGGTGTTCCAGAAATATCTTTGTTAAAAAGTAGGCGTGGTCATAAACCGATTTCAATAAATTTTTGCGTGTCTATTAACACAAGTTATAAAAGTGTATAAACCAAGTTTCGTCATAATATCTCAATTATTTGTCGAGTTATGGGCTCCGAAATCTCGTTGATTCCTTTGTCTGAAAAGAGGCGGTGCCACGCCCATTTTCCGAAATTTTTCTATTTTTTGTTTCCGATCTATTGTAGAACTCATGCCACAAAATTTCAATTAATTATCTTTATATTTGACAAAGATATCGCTTAAAATGTTTTTTTTAGGCCACTTTATGATACCCATATATAAAAGTGGGCGTGGTAGTCAACCGATTTCGCTAAAATTTTGAACATGTATTACTACAAGTAGTGAAAGTGTATACACCAAGTTTCGTCATAATATATCGATTATTTGTCGAGTTATGGGCTCAGAAATCTCGTATATTCCTGCTTCTAAAAGGAGGCGGTGTCACGCCCATTTTGAAAATTTTTGTATTTTTTGGTTTACGTCCATAGTTGGACACCTTCCATAAAATTTCAATGATATATCTTTATATTTGACAGAGATATCGCTTCAAATGTTTTTATTAGGGCACTTTATAATACCCATATATAAAAGTGGGCGTGGTCGTCAACCGATTTTGGCAATTTTTCGTCCAAACATTTGCCTAAGCAAGTATATCACCCCTACAAAATTTCATCGATATATCTTCAACGGTTTCTGAGTTATGACTCATAAAACTTTCAATGTTTGCCCCTTAATAAGTGGGCGTGGCACCGCCCATTTTCCAAAATTTCACCATATTTCTTCATAAGGGCCTGAGCTCAATACGTGTGTGAAATTTTATCACTCTAGCTCTATTAGTGACTGAGATACAAAATTTCGGATTTTTACTATATAGGGGAGGTGGGCGTGGTCATGGTCCGATTTCGCCCATTTTCAATACCATCCGTTCCTATCTTGATACCAACTTACATTTCAAATTTCATCAAAATATCTCAATTTTTGCGCGAGTTATCGTGCGTACAGACGGACAGACGGACGGACATGGCTCAATCGATTTCTCTTTTTACCCTGATCATTTTGATATATATAAGTCTATATCTATCTCGATTATTTCATTCTGTTACAATCCACCGTTAGGAAATCAAAACTATAATACTCTGTGTACTAGTACAGCTGAATATAAAAATGTGTTGATGAGCAGCCGCTGCTCTATGCAAAACACAAAAGGTGGAGATATTGTGGAAATATGCCAACGGGAACAATTCAGAACGGAATAGAATTTCTCTAAGAGTTTGTGGAAATAACATTTATTGCTTTGCTGGAAAAGCATGAAAGCACAAAGAGATGCACAAAAGATGCAAAAGTTAAAGGAGTAGGCGGTACCTACATGCTTCTTGAATATGCAGAAACATTTTCGCTACCATAGATACCGCCACACTTTTCAAAAGAATAATTAAGCAAAAAGGTTGAAGAGTTATGTGTGTCTGTCACACCTCGGGCAGCCACATAACAAACCGGGCATACAAATATCAACTGAGTCACTGTCATTGCCAACGGCCGGCCAACCGAACGAGCCAAAGATGCAGTGCACTGGCACGACTGCAATCTACCTATGCTGGTGACAGTCACGGTCATATTTATGTAGCTACTTAGGTACCTACTTGGCACAAAAGTGGTCGTCATATTCACACGTGACGCGTATAAAAAATCATACTCACAACTTTCAGGAGGCTATTTTATATTTACTTACATGCGAGTATGTATGTATGTACATATTTATGTGGAGATGTACAGCTCTAGCATTAAGAACATGTTCATGCTCCTTCTCATAAGTATACTTCGTTTGTTTCGCTTTATTATATGAGCACTTGTATGATGGCATTACTTGCCTGCAGGCAATTCTTCACCGTGCAGTGGAATAAATTCCAACGGACATGCAAAAGTTTTGTTCGTTTGTTGGAAAAAATATTTGTGCTTGAGTTTTATTTATGCATGTATGTATGTGTGCTTATTCTTTATCAGAATAATAAAAGCAAATGAGAATTTACTGTGTTGGCTGTTTGTTGGAAGGGGTTGCCGTATAATTAAGACTGTCATTCATTACGTTACTCCGTGAAAGAAATTAAAAATAAAAAACAACTTTTTAAATTAATATTGAACATGGATGCCCAGTAGCGAAAATCAGTTGAAATCGAAACACTCAAACCGTTTTTCTCTCCGAGATCAAATTTTTTTATTGATATTGTAAGCTTGCGAAATTTTGTCTGAGTGATTTTTAAATAAAGGAAAAAATTGTTAAAATACATATCGTATATAAATATGTTGTTAGTACACATATAGTAGAATTACACGAACTTTAATTTCTTAGAATACTTTAACCGTCTAACGCCCCCACGAAGAGGTCGTTTTGATACCCCCTCCCCCCCTTTTAGATAGTCTTTTGCGTTCTTTGTACAAAGATTTGGCCGGACACCACTAGTGAAATTTTATGGCGAATAATTTTCTAGAATATTTTAACGCTCTAACCACCTACAAAATACTATTTTTTCAGTCTAAATAAAAGAGCGGTCAAAGCGACCTCTTCTTGAGGTTGTTAGAGGGTTAAAGTATTCTACGAAATTAAAGCTCGTGCAATTTTACTATATGTTTCCTAACAACATATTTCTATACCATATGTATTTTAACCATTTTTCCCTTTATTTAAAAATCACTCATAGGAAATGTCGCAAATTTAATATGGTAATAAAAGAACAGTCTGACCTCAGGGAGCAAGACGGTTTGGGAGTTTTACTATATGGATAGTGGCCTTTCGCTCTGTGTGTAAATTATTCCGCCCCCAAAAGTGCTGTTGCACAGTGTAATTGAGTAGTGGAAGAATATCGGTCAACAAATGACTCGTGGGTCCGTCAGAGTGAATACTTTTCCGGCGATCCAGCAATCCGGCGCTATTATTTTATTTTAACCGCATCATGCAAATACATATTTCCAGCAGGGTAAATACACTTCTCTATTTCTCTTCACCCAGTATGCCAAACAGTTACCAACTGCAATTCAACCTTAAATTTACCTCTTTGATTGTGTGCCATTTCTTATCCCGATTCTTATTTCAACTGCCTTTCACAATTGTCTCTTGGATTGTCGCTGTCGTTTCCGCTTTCAAGCTCGATTAAGAGCCTGAATGACTGTGAATTCCTTTATTCTTCAACCTTTCATATATGTATATGTTGTATGCTTTCATGAATCTTTTATATACAAATGTACTAGTATGTATACGTATGTATATGAGCAAGTGAACTCACTTGTAACAATTCGATTCTTTTTATAGTTTTTACTTCTACATAAGCTCTTGTACTACATAGTTAAGCGCTATTGCTTTCTTTATTCATCAAACGACGAAATCTAACTGTTTACATAACAAAATATCGTCTGAAAATAAATAGCTGTTACTTTAGTATAATATGAACGATAAAGAGACTTACTAACTAATGTTATGCAGCAACAGATGCAATTGATGTTGAGTAATTGTCGAATTGTCTGAAGTGAAATGGCAAATGCCAAATGCAAATGCATATAAAGCTGGCGATAAGCCACAATTTGTGATGGCAATTTTGGCGTTGACGTTGGGAACGTTGTAATTGCGAAGGATGAGAGCTATGTGTTAAGTCTGAGGGATGTTTTGGCTTAACAGAATGGCAAAAGAGCGAACGTCAAAGTAGGAGTTGATTAATTATTGGTTGTAAAAATTCAGACCACAAGAATTAGAAGCTAAATGAATCAAGGATGCATCTTAACGTTAATTTCAACGCTAACCGAAATGCTAAAGTCGTTTTTGTTGAAACGACTTAGGTTTTCAACGTTATAAAAATTATCAAAATAATTTCCGTTTCGTTTTTAACGTTACCGAAACTCAAGCGTTAACGCTGAAACGTTGAAAAGTTGAGTGCGTTTATTTTTGAGTTGGCAATGCTCTAGCGAGTTATAAACAGAGTTGCCGAGAGATCGCAGTAATTAAATCATAAAAAAAGCTACAAGTGGTAATTTTTTTATTTTGTACTATGACTCAATGATAATGGTAAAATTATTTGAAAATCGCTCTTCTTTTTCCTGTTTTAAATAAATGTCAAAATAGTTTGTTTCGTTTTGGTATTTCATCCGTTTACTGCGTGGAAGAGCTTTAGTGTTCAGTGGCGCTTTTCAACTAACACAAAACACACACTGTTCTTAACATCTATCAAAAACGGTCATCGAAAGGCAATTACGTATTCTCTTTTAACTGCTAGGACCTGTATAGTTGCGCCTTATTTTTTGCTGTTGAAATTACCATTTTTGATAAAAAGTAATTCAAACTAAAAGGTAACAGCTGTGTTCAATAACAAAAAAATTGATAAGAATTTTTCGTAAAAAATGACAGTTCTCCATATGAAAATGACAGTTCTTATGAAAAATTCGTAACAATTTTTTGTTATTGAACACAGGTAATGATTCTTTTGGCTTTTAGTGATATCGAATTAATTTTAACAATAGTTGATTTTTCTATTACGCGACCGTGAAAAGAACACTCAACTTGCTAAATATTTATTACAACCACTCCCGTTAGATGGCTTTGGGCTGATTCGAATTTTTGCTAGTCACCAGCAGAGTTCGGTTGCATTACCGGCAATTACCGGCAGAGTTTGGGTGTGTTGCGGTAGTTTTGCTACATGTTTCTTTGGTGAAACAAGTTATGTGGAGACGGGCTTTTAGTTTTTGTTGTTGCTTTCCATGTTATTCGCTAATCTAGCGTGTGTTTTTTCGAACTTTCGTGCAAAAGAATGGGGCTAATGTAAAGTCAAAAAGAAAAATATTGGCTTTGAGTTTACAAAAACACATGTATAATACTACTCGACAAAAAAAATTTCCTCGACATTTGATACTTGACACATAAAAATCAAATTTGGTAGTTTTTTGTTAACTTGGTTGTTTTTCAGATTATGATTAGTAATTTTTCTTACAAGTGGCAACCTTTCTTTTGCTTTTCGTTAAAGCATTGCCAAAACAAAAAAAAAACGAAACTTTTTTGTTGACCGTTTTCAAGAATTATCTAAAGAAGGATATCGCAGTAGATAAGCTGATTGGAATTGTGTATGTATACTAAAAAGTGTGAATGTCAGATAAAACGAATTGGCAAAAATTTTACCTTGAAATTCATTTCTCTTCTCTTTCACATTGACATTTTTAAAGAAAACACACACATAAAAACGGAAGTAATATAACCTCTATTTGGATAAACCTTGACCGTTTTTGTTTCAACGTTAACGAAATCAGTTTTGTTGAATTATTTCGTTGATAACGTTAACGGTTGCATATCCGTTTCGTTAACATAGCATGTTAACAAACGAAAACATAGTTTGTTGAGCATCCTTGAAATGAATAATAAACAATGTAGTTTTTATAAAATTAAATGTTTGATTTAAGAAATTTGTTTCAGAAAAAACTCTGTAGGTTTTACATTCAAATACAGAAATAGGAAAACTTTTAAAAATTTTAGATAATAAGAATGAGAAATGAAATAAGGAACGTTGGGGTAGTAAAAATACGGAATGCAATGATATTCATAATCTACATTGTACTAGAAAATAATCTATGAAAAGATCTAAAGCATGATGGAGTGATCATAAACTAAAAAAGCATTGGATAGTAGTTTGTTTCAGGCGAATTTCTAAATTTGTCTGTCCATTTAATAGACGTGGTTTATCTATTGTTTTGTATTGGCCTGTTTCTTCTTCTTCTATTAGCATTTTCGAAGAGTATTTGAAACTACGGTGTACATAAATAAATAACATACAAACCTACATATATCCCCAGATTCTTCGAACTGCGCCTAAATTTTCTGCATTACATACCCTTTATATCTCCACCTTCACAACGATACTTAGTGGTTATAAACATTTCTACTCATTGTTAAAACTCAAACCCATTGTTTTTATATGTACATAGTAGGGTAGTCCCCAAATGTATGGAGACAAATTGCATATATAAATATTGCATATTTCTTTAACCTCACCCCCTAGCTCGATGGTAATATATTCGAACATAACACATATAAATTTTTATCCCGATCGGAAACGGTTAACAGTTGTTGCACCGGTGTCAAAATACAGAAAGTTCTATGGAGTCTCAGGAAATAAAGTTAAATTTTTTGCACATCTAATGCTCAACAACGATTGTCCTGTAGGTACACAAAAATACCAAGTGGAAATTTCGTTCCCGATCGGAGACGATTATAGGGTGTCGCAGAGGGAACACAGTTCAGATTATCATAGAAAGACCAAAAAATTAAAATAATTTTTTTTATGTATCTAATGCAAGAATGCTCAACAAACTATCAAAATATTATAAATTTTGTTCCCAGTCGGAGACGGTTAAGGTGTGTCGCACAGGGGTTCCATATGGTTATCTGAACTTTGACCGCTTTGCGACACCCTCTCCGATCGGGCGGCCGAAAATTTATACATATGTGATATCTTTGACCGTACTCTAACGGATATAGGGGGTGAGACTAAAAAAAAAATGTTCATTTGATTTTAAAGACAACCCTAGTACACAGTCTAATTGAATTTCTGATATGTAGTTCAAAACAGACTGCTGTATGTATCAACATATGTACATATGAATGTAGAAATATTCGTATATATGTATAATTTTTTGTGTGCTTCTGCACCATAAAACCGCTAACGAAATGGCAGTGCGTAAAAATTCGAAGAATTGTCTTCTGCAAACTAAGCAAACAAACTATTTTTGTTGGCAACAAAAATCTGCTAAACAGCTAAAAAAAACTCTTTTATTCGTTAAAGAATGCGAAGAGATTTTTGTTGACGCACTGACGTTCAACTCCGTCCTCCACAAATGACGCATAACACGAACAACAACATCTAAAACCAATGCAACTGCAGTCATGAAAACAATAAAAACTATTACATACATATGTATGTATGTATGTATAACCTCCGCAAAAAAATAAGAAAAACAAACAGCAGAATGGAAATGAGGCATTAAAGGCTACGTGCAGCAATCGACCATTTAATTTGTGGCCACCGGTGGCAAGACAACAGCAATAACAACACTTTGAAGCATAGAATTTCGTTTTAAATGCTAAATATGTTTTTTGTGCTTTTTTTCCTATTCGACCCATTCGATTCCCTTGCCGTTGCACCTCAGCCGCCGATGCATTTAACATAAAAACTGGTTATGTAAGTTGATGTTTGCTTTTGTTGTTTTACCATGAGAATGCAGTTTTTCCAACTTATGGATTTGACTAGAATCATTAGGTATGTGTATACGTATACGTATCTATGTAAATATAATGGGGCATTGATCTGTGTAATAAATTTTATACGACCGATTTTACAATATCACATCACGAAGTCGTACACTCAGGGAAAACAGCATTTTAAAATCAAAAATAAAATTTTTGTTTTCATAATGCACGTTTTAAATGAAACCATTTAATTTAACAACGAACATTTTTAAATTAAAGATGAAATTTTTGAGTTAAGAATGAAATTTTTGAAGTAAAAATGCATTTTGCATTTCAAAAGAAACATACTTAAATTAAAAATGAAAATGAATGTTGCTTCAAAAACTCGCCCTTTGTTCAAAATTTTTTTGTGAGAAAATAGTTTTTTGTGAGAAATCCAACAAAAACAAGAATGAGAATCGATTTTTTTTAAATTTTGTTTTTAAAATGATTCATATAATTCATGGATTCTTTTTTAGGAAAAGGAAAAGTGTACATAGGTTACAACAACTCAATATAATGTTTAATAATCCACTATGTGATGGCGTTGGATTGAATTTCAGGTTGATGTCGTGGTTCGAATCCGGAGGTGAATATAAAATAATGAAGAAAAAGGAGAATAAAAAATAAAGATAGCAAACAATTAAGGCGAAGTAGAAAAGAAGAGAAGAACAAACGGAGGCAACATTTTTGTAGTTGGGACTCGGATTGAGAGAAGATGAAGAGAATGCCGTTGGATACAATTTCGAATCCGGAAGAGCAAATGATATAGAGAACACTGCAGTGTTTTTTTTTTTTCTCATAGTGCTTAAAATAAATATAAACATTTTTAAATTTAAAATGTTTTTTCTTGATTTAAAAATTTTACAATGAACATTTTTAAAATAAAAATTTTGGTAATTACATCACTTTTAAATACGTTTTTGCCCATTTTAAGCACGTTTTCATATGTTTTTATAAATTTTTTTTCGCTGAGTATACGTATTTGTATGTTCTGTAATAAAGATTCTAACTATCATGGAATATGCTAAGCCTATGTAAAAAATTTACCAAAATTAAAATTACCAAAAAAAAACTACAATTTTTTTTACAAATGATAAAAATCGCTAGCTTAGAATGCAAATTGTGTAAGTCCTTTTTTTAAACTTTGTAGAAGAGACAAAAAACAAAAAAAGAAAAAAACATTCGAAATGAAAACAAATTTCTGTTCATATAAATATTTTGGACTTACACAATTTTTTTCGCTTTTTGGACTTACACAATTTGCGTATCACTGAATAACAACGAGTAGAAATATGACAAGTATCTCAGACTTGTTTAGCACGGTGCGTATTTGATTTTTCTAGCGTTCTACATAAAAATACACTTTTTCATAAAAGTGGACTTACACAGTTTGCACTCTAAGCTAGCGAAATGTAATTTTTTCAGACTATAATTTAACATTTTAGTACACAAATATCGCTTATAATACATATATCAAACTCTTAAGGCCCTTGGCCACTTAAAATCTGGAATGTTAAGCAGTGTATACATATGTGTGAGTGTCGAGTGATTGACGCAAATATCTAAAAGATTTGATTCTCATCAACGCGAGCCCGAACAAGAACGTGTAGCACGATGACTGCCGATTGCACTAACACACACAAAAAAACTCACACATACACACTGCTTGACATGCCAGATTGTCAGTTGCCAAGGGCCTTTAACTATACTTCAAAAGTAAGTCTCATATTCTCTTCTGGAAATCTACGCGCATAGGTAGATTTTCAAGTTTTATGCGCCCAAAATTGAATTTTGTAAAATTGTTACAATTACAGAAATAAACATACCCACATATTGGAAATAGAATGGGGAACAATAATTCATCGCTTTTTTCCCGACCCCATACTCTGCACTTGCCCCAGATGGTCGTAACTTAGCATATCTGAAGTTAATTTTTTTGTTTTTTTCTTACATATTTTTAAGTGCTAGTTTCAACTTGAATATTTATTATTTAAAGCATTTCATTTAAGTAATCGTGATGAATCCTAAAGGTTCAAGTAATTATTAACACTTTTCAATAATATCCTTGGTTTCCAATAATTCTAAGTGTATAGTTTTAAGCTTTTAAAGTTGGGATATTTAAAAAAAAATTATTACTCTTTTTCATGTTAAAAATTGGTTTTGTTATGTTGCTCTGTCAGACTCAGTCAAATTAACCCTCGGACATGATATCTAGTACAACTAGTAGTTAGCCGACAAAAAATTACGTCGCACAAAGCCGCACTTCACTACTAGATACAGGGTTTTTCATATGTACATACAATAATTTTCTTTTTGTGCTTTATATTTAATTTTAATGTTTATATTTCTAACGCATATCTTGGTTAATGTAGGTGATGCTCGAAAGTAACCCAGATATTTAGCAGCGATTATTGTTAACTTTTTAGGCAGTATTTTTAGTATTTCCAATTATTCAAAGTTAAGGAAGTACTTATCATAAAAAGGGGCTAAGAATTATAAAGCTACATTTTTAGAAGATTTTTGAGTATGCAATTTTGCAGCTCATTCAATTGTAATATAATAATATGCAACATTCAACTTTTTGAAAAATTTCATTGGCTTTTCGGAAATTTTAATTGGAACGGTCTCACGTACATATAACGCAAACACCCTACAGAAAAAAATTACTAAAATCGACGGAAATTTTTACAGCATTGAGAATAGCACTTTTTACACTAAAATTGGTTGGCTACATAACAGTACACTTAGAAATCTCCTCAAAATCTTCTATAAATTCTGGCCGCGCTTTGAAATTTTTAATCCACTTTTAGAAATTTCTACGATTTTTCGGATTTTTCCATAAGCTTAGAAATCCTGCTTAAGGCGATTTTTATAGAAAATTTTTTTACATTTTTAAACGAAAATAAGAGAGTCAAATTTTCGACAGAACTGTTTGAAATAAATTTAAAAACTCTGGCGTATGATTTTTTTTTGAGTCACTGTATATATTTTTCAATAAAATCGACTTTTAACTAGAGCCCTAGATACCCGGTGTTTATGCAACTGATGCTGTATAGCTTTCGTTCGTGCATTTGCATGCGGCTGTGAAAAACTGCGGTAATTCTCAGCCGTCTTATGCATTGTTCGAGCTATATAGCATGAAGGAGCAAATCGTACTCGGGATTTTTCACAAATGAAAAAGAGGTTGGCACTCTCGTCCAACCTTGGAGCCGCAATCACGCTCCTCCCCAACTGAATACATTCAAGGGTTGTAAATATGGTATGTATGTGCATATATACATCCAATATATGCACATATGTACACAGACACGTACATATGTACACACTCGCCTAAAAGATGCTACACCTCCCCGTAGCCAAACCCACTCCAATTCCCTCCAAAAAAGCAACTCGCCTTCCCTCTCCCATCAAAGCTTAAACACCCGGGTATCGAGCAATTCGATCTGATCGTTTTTGTTTGAAGCCCGTTTGTTGTTCAAATGCCCGTACAAACCTTCGAGCATTCGAGCTTACAAACAAAAAAATGTGTATCGGAGAAACAAAAATAAAAAAAAATTCATATAAAGAAAAAAAAATAATAATAAACAAAAGAAAAAAACAAACTTCAAAATACCCGAATTGTTCAAATGCCCGTACAAACATACGGGTAATAAACAAACAAACAACTCCTCGAGCATTTGAACCATTGTTTATACTAAATAGTTTGGTCACTCAAATGGTCTTCTTCTTCTTCATTTTAAAAAATGCGTATGTGTTTGTGCGAAAATGAAGAGAATGAAGGAATCAATGCTGTGCAATTTCGTATAATTGCTGTTACTACCAAAATGGGAGCAAAGTCGTTAGGATTTACTTCGTTTTTACTGAATTTTTTTCTTCACTACGAAAACGATTTTAATAAAAATATATCGCACCCTAAATCATAAAGTGACACAACTCAAAATTTTATTAAATCGACTTTTCATCATAAACCGGTACACAGAACATATCTCTAGCGATTGCCAACAAAAAAACTTTTCATTCGGAGTCTCTATTGACTGAAAAATACGTGGCTTTTTCCAATTCATTGGTTGTCAAGAAAAAGTTTTTTGGCTCCTGAAAATTTTTGAATTTTAAGTTGTGCCACTTCATGATTTAGTATGCGATATATATAAATTTTTTCCGCATATCGGCCCACGTGCGCATAAAATAACAGATAAATGTTTTCCTGTTGATTTTACATTTTTAACTAGATAATTTTGCAATTTCAGCTATTTAAATTAACACGGAATTTTTTTTGATTTTACCTTAAATTTATTGTTAAATTAACTGGACTGATTTTACAATTTACAAAAATACAATATATCGCACCCTAAATCATAAAGTGACACAATTAAAAATTCAAATATTTTCAGGAGAGCCAAAAAACTTTTTTTCTTTACAAGCAATCGTATGGCAAAAGACCACTATTATGGTAATTTTTCGGTCAAAAGAGACACTTATTGAAAAGTTTTTTTGGCAATCGTTCTGTGTAACATTTATGAAAAAACTCGATTTCAAAAAATTTTGAGTTGTGTCACCTTATGATTTAGGGTGCGATATGTACATTCAATAAAAAAAGGTGCTTCGGTATTGCGAGATATGGAAGGACTTCCTCGTGGTAAAATTGCAAACTTTGAGGAGAAAAAAGAAAATATTTTACATTAAAAACTTTTAAAAATAAAAATGCATTTCACTTTTAATTCACCTGAAAACTGAAAATATAAGTGGAAACGCCATTATCATGCACTTCCACTGATGGTAAACTCTTCCCACGACACCAGATTTTCTTTTTATTTAAAAAAAAAGAATAATAATTGCGTTTTGCACGAACAGCAGAACTCCAAATATTCAAAAAAAATGTGTATGTTTCAAAATAGTTTTGAAGTTCTTTTTTTAAAATTTTTTTTGTTTATATTGACACTATCATCATGTTAAAGAAACCAAATTCCAAATGACATTTAAGAATAAAATATTATATTTAATTCATAGCGTATATTTTAAAATTGCTCTATGTTGCATCAACACTAAAATTTGGTTGCATTTACCAAAATGTCAAATGATGTTTAAAAAGCTAAAATCACGTTTGAAAAATCGTGTAATTTGAAAAAAATTGTTGCTATTCTATGTGTAAAGATCGATCATGGTAATCTTACATGAAATAAAATTTGCATATACGCGAATGAAGTAGTAAAGGCAATGGTATCCGTATATTCCCTTTTCTATATTTCTGGAAAAATGTATTAACAGAACAGTACGAGAAAGAGCAACCCTGCTTATACGAAAATGTTCAAAAGGAAATAAAAAAATTTAAATTCAAACGGCCATTTTGATGGTGAAAACCCAACAAACATTTAGGTTAGATATCGGTTTGAGAATGACTCGAGAACTAGCCCTTTTCTCAAATCTCTAACGTTAGAGGACGACTCGAGGAGCTGTCGAGAATCATATCGATCTCAAAAAAAATGGGACATAACTCTCAAATGGAGAAAATTATAATTTCCGAATTGAAATCCAATGTAGTTTTCTAATGAAATTCTAATGAGAATTTGCAAATATTTCTTTTTCTAATCAGTCTCCAATTGATTTCTAGTGTGGTTTTCTACCTTCGCTTTGGATTAGAGATAAGTTTGAGAATTACACTCTCTAACACTCTCAGATTGTGTTCGCTGATAAAACGCTGTACCAATTCATACTTTTTGATTAATGCCTGGATGCCTTCGAACGCTTTGGTTGCTTTGGAAACTCTACATTCTCCTACATTTGGATATTTCCCAATTAGCACGAATCCAATGTGGGGAAAAAGTCTCAATTATCAAGCTTATATCCAACATGTGTTTACACTTAAGGTACAATACTTTTCCAAACTGAACTGAGTGCATAATTAGTATTAATTAAATTCAATCATATTAGCAATAAGTAAACGAAAAAGTGAGTGAAGAATAAAATTTAAAGAGGAATGTATAATACAACTAATTATTGTGTATAAAATATTGTTATTATTGTTAAATGCATAACAAAAAAGTGAGCAAATAAGTCAAGCAGACAATCATAATTGTTACATTTTTGTTCCTTTATTTCAATCGGATGAGAGTTTGTTGCTCAAAAGCTTTATTCTGACGTTTGATTTTGGTTGGAGAATATCGATAAAGTTCAAGTCAAATTCCAATATTTTTTTCAAGTGGAGAAACAGAAACATTTTCATATCGAAAAATGGGCTGTTTCTGAATTCAAGTTAAAAATTATTGTTGGAAATTGGAAAATGGATTTGATCTCAATGAAATTCAAATGCATTCAAAAATGCTTATTGGGTAGCAACGATTTGCGTCATGGATATTTCATTTTTGTTTTGAAAAAATAAATGTGTATCTATATTTTTGATACATACAGTAAGTCGCAGTGAAAATGACCCACGTTATGTTGTCCGAAGTTTTATGCAAATAAAAAATTATACACAAACAGATTGAAAAACAAATTTATGTACTTAGGTATATTTTAGAATAAACCACAATTTGATGAACATTATTTTTTAGTTATAAAAATAATAGTTAAAACCGGAAAAGTTCATGAAACGGGCTCACAGTGAAGGTTAGCCACTAAGAGGAATATGCCCTAAAACTGTTTTAATAATTTTTTTCCTTGTTTCAACAGTTCAATTACTCTATCCCTAATATCTAAACTTGTTTGTCGGTCCATCTTTGCACATTGACATCCAAAATGCAACTAATGCATCTATTGGCGCACTTGAATTTAATATAATACAAATTTTATTAGCAACCAATATGTTTTATTCAACTAACAAAACACGATTTTTACGCGCTCTAGCGTGTGTTTTATGATAAGTACACCTTTTAAAAATGGAAAAAAGTTGCCTGATCTGTTTTTTTTTTATATAATTAACACATAATGTAAAATGTGAACTGTAAAAATATATAAGAGAGAAATCGGTGTTCTAGAGAGAAAGTTTAAGTATTTAAATTGGAGTTGCCAGAAAGCTTGCTTTGATTGTGACGCGTATATACGTGTATGCTTTTGTTTTTCATCATTTCTGGCATGTTGTTGAAACTTTTCCGTCGCAAAAAAATTAGGAAAGTCAAGTAATTGTTAACAAAGATATTTAATAATAAAAATGTCTGAATAAATAAGGGCTCACTTTCTCTGTGACTCACTGTATCCCCATCAAAACAAACTTCAACCATGGGAATTGTTGTTGCAAAAAGTGACAGGCACATTATGTGTCAATGGGAGAATGGGAAACTAAATAAACCAAATGTGAAGAAGAATCGACCACAGTGTTGTATTCAAACGTAGCAAAATCTTCACAAGAAAATATCCAAAATTCCGAATAAAATCAATTAAAACTCAAAAATATGTTAATTTTTTGTTATTATCGCTACAAATATAGCATTACAAATTCAATTCACCCAATAATTTTAAAGATTTAAAGATTTCAAAATTTATTTGAATTTTTTTTCTGTAACTTTTGCACAGCACTGCAGGGTGACAGGCACAACATGTCAAAGAGTGTCGCAACTTATAGATATAAACTATGATTTGAACAACAACTGTTCGGGCTACTCGAAAATGTTCAAAAAAAAATCGAGAGCTCTACTTTTAACACAAATTATTAAAATTTTGCATTAAACAAGCAATTTGGAATAGATGTACACAATAAAATATTTCTACCTATGTGCTACGGTTATAAATAAAAATTTTCTTATATAATTTAGTTTTTTAATATTCCATTTTGACAGACATTAAGTAAAATCTCAAGTTCAGATACTCTTATACATTGCATATTTATTCCCATTGTAGTTTATACTAATATTATTTGATTAAGATGATAAGTAATTGAAAGAAAACTTGAAATTTAAATAATTGGCGTTACTTTTCTGTTATTAGCATGTTAATAACAGCAATACCGTATAATAATTGTAGCATTTGTTGAGCCGTAGGGAAGTGCAGGAACCGTAGGAATTTTACCACAAAAGAGCGAATATAAGTACAAAGAATGTAAATTGTGGTAAAATTCCTGCGGTTCTTGCACTTTCCTACGGCTCAACAAACGCTAGAATTATAAGTAATACTTCGTGAAAAAGCGCTAAATTTCGAATTACCAATTTCGAAAAATTACTATTCTGATTGATTTTTTCCTGAAAAAGAAATGTATGCTAATAAAGTCAAAGATGGTTTTATGGTCAAAACGAATCCTTCGGGGGGGTTTTGTCCCCAAAACCCCTCCCGTTACTACGCCACTGCTAACAGATAATCAAAAGAATAACAAAAGCAAAGAATGTCTAATAAACAAACAATTGTTATAATTAAAATAAAAAAATATGTATGTAAGTACTTATCTTAAGAAAAAAATACAATACAACGCAGGTAATAAACTTTGAGCACTTGATATGACCTTAGAGAGCGCAGTTGAGAGGTAATGCTCAAAAACATGCTGTCTGTGGAAAAACTTTGCGGCGCTTCAATGCAACATGCAACCGTTGAAAATGAATGAAGCAAAGCATTCTGGTCAAGAACAATGTAACAGTAAACACATAAGCGTTCTTGCTGTATTTAATGATAATAATAGTGTTTTTTTTCTTGCAATTGACCTTGAAAAAAGCCCTCCAACTTGCCAAACAACTAGGTACTGGCTTGCTGATTTGCGAACATGCAGGCTATTTTATCAAAAAATAAATAAGTTAATTAATTAATTTTGCTTAAAATACGTAAATAGAAATATACTTATAATATGTACATATATTTGCATATAGCCAAACAAAAAAAAGCAATGTTAAACGAAACGAAATGAGTATTTAATTATGCACTTTCAAGTGCTATTCACAATAGCTTCACTCTCTTACTTTGCAACACTACTGTTGAGGTCGACAAGTGCTAAGCTATTAATATTGATTAATTCAAATTTTTGGTCAAGAATAATCATTATGGGACCAGAAAATTTTTTCTATTATAATTTTTTTTTTTATTTGGTTGCCCATGACTAAGAATTCAAGGAATTTTAAGTGCGTTACAGATTGAGTTATGTATCTACTTATTTTAGCTTTCATTGCCATGGCAAACCAAAAAAACTGAATAATGGTTATTCTTGACCATACAAATTTTTTGGTCATTATAATGGTTATTATTAACCAAAAATAAATATATGTATGTATGTACCTCAATATAATGGTTAAAAATTCCCAAAAAATAGATTGCATATTTTCGCTGACCTTTTCTACTACGTTAAAAAAAATAACAGTTATTTTCCGTCCCTGGTGCTAAGCGCTTTCAACTCAACTCGCTTAGCCAACTCAACTCGCTTAGCCAACTCAACTAACTTAGTTTTTGTTGTTGCTTTCCATATTAATCGCTAAGCCAGCTAGTGTTTTTTCCAACTTGCTAACAAAAGAAAAAGCGACTAATACACTCCAAAGAGTTTTAGACTCTCTCAATTCGAGGAGTGCGTCTTAAGTTTTTTCCTATATATTGGGTGAACAGTTTTGTGCGGCGAATGCATTTTTTTGTGAGAAGGTCCAAGTGAAAACGTGTTTAATTTTGCATTTATTACAAATAAGGCATACTCAGTATGAATTCGAACTGGTAAAAAATTGCATTAAAGAATCCATATATCATACCCAGCCCTATGATGGAGTGCATGTAAGTGAGTGCATATAAATGAAAGAATGGAATTAAGCAGTTGCTACACATACGCCAACCAACCAACCAACCAACCAGTAAAACCAGTTTGTGTTTTAGGTGTTAGGTCGAGCTGCTTATTCTGCCTTTTGATTGATTGCTTCCTTTCAACTTTCTGTATTCTACCTTTCTTTGTTTGACTACATGGCTACATATGTTAACTCCTCCCCCACTTGGCCCTTAAATTCGGCCAAAATTTTCGCCGAAACTAATTCAATGAAAACGACCTCAGCTTACGTGCTTTCACGGCAGTGATGCTGCACTTAATGTTCTCCGAAAATCAGTCCATAGTTGCATAAGCACTCTCGCTCACGATACTCGTAAGTACATACTCTTTATTTTTGCCGCTGAAGCTACTGCTTTTAGCAACTTTAAGCCCGATTACCTTTACTAAGCCCAACAGCTAACATTGATTGCGATTACTCACGGGTTTGTGTAGTGGTCATAGTTTTCGTCAAATGACTAAACCACTCAGTAACTTTTGATGTTTTGACTTGTGTTGCAACACACAAGAACAAAAACAATGTTGCGCCGCGCAACACAGTGGTTATTGAGGTCATGCAGCGTTGTTCGTGTGCCAAACTGTCATTAATATAACCACCCTAACTTGAATTCTTTGGCCATAGCTGCTGTCAGTGGCGATAATGCTCTTTTCATTTGGTTTTTGTTTAGTTTTTTTTTTTTTTTTTCTTCTCCGGAATTTCGATCGCTTGTCTGACAAATTGTCTTGTTGATTGACTGTCCAACCTAAAGTTTACCTTAACTCTGACTCACTGCTGCAACATGCACTCACTATTCGACGTTGCTACCACAGCTGCGTCTGTTAATTGTAACTACAGAAATGTTTATTCTGTTGGCTTTTTTCTTCTGTTTTTTAGGTGCTTTCGTGTTGCTCCGCTTTCTAAAGATAAAAGAATAAAGCAAATATATTTTCAGCTGGTTTTTGCTTGTTTTACCAGAACAATTGTTCTTTTGCTTTCCACTTGTTTCCAATTTTATGTAGTTCAGCTGGATTTCTTGTACCCAGTTGAACTTACATATGTACATACATACATAAGTATGTATATACACACCGACTAGCTTATGCGTACACAAGGGTCTTTTTTGGACCCCACAGTAGAAAAAAATTTAACTTCTTACAGCACACTCAAAGACTCATAAGCTCCATTCTTTTGATGGGATAGACAGTGAATTATGGGAACAATTGTATAACAAACCATTAATACACCATTCCAGATTGTTAATAAGAGAAATATGTATCTTAAAGCTTAATTGTAATTAAAACATTGCTTGATTTGAAAACAGAGAGTAGTACGGACATCATTAAATCCATATCCACTTATACATACTTATTAGAACAATCTGGAGAAATCCGTGTTGAAGCAACACAATCACTTGTATCAGTTCTTATGTTCTGAGAGCTGGAAACATCTCCTTTTGTCCCAAGCCTTATCTTCGTTGTAGTATATTCTATAGCTTTATTGAAATAAATAGCTTACGGTTATATAGTATCTGCATATGTTCATATGTATGTATGTATACCCGTATGTATGTACATTCATATGTACATATGCGATAATGAAAAACTTTGGTTTCGAAAAATCGAAATCTATAACTATGTATGTATGCGAGTATGTAGGTCTCAATACGAATGCTTGATCCACTTGCAATTTTTATACTCAGCTGTATTAGTGGGTACACAGATCATTATAATTTTGATTTCATAATGGTGGATAATAACGCCATGAAATAATCGAGATAGATATGGACTTATATGTATATATCA
This sequence comes from Urophora cardui, assembly GCA_960531455.1. Lineage (NCBI taxonomy): Eukaryota > Metazoa > Arthropoda > Insecta > Diptera > Tephritidae > Urophora > Urophora cardui. The sequence continues at coordinate 120,317,329 of OY482671.1, forward strand.
AAATTATTAGGGTGAAAAGAGAAATGTTTGGACGAAAAATTGTCAAAATCGGTTGACGGCCACGACCACTTATATACAATTACGGGTATTATAAAGGGGCCTAATATAAACATTTTGAGCGATATCTTTGTTAACTAGAAATATATGTCATTGATATTTTATGGCATGAATCCAACTACAGACATCAAAAAAAAAACGGAAAAATTTTGGAAAATGGGCGTGGAACCGCCTATTTTTAGACAAAGGAATCTACGAGATTTCGGAGCCCATAACTCGACAAATAATTGAGATATTATTACGAAACTCGGTTTATACACTTTTATAACTTGTGATGTATTGTGGAACCATCCTCCGTCATCCCTTGTCAAGTTTGGTTTGTAGACAAACCGGTTTCGGCTAATATGCGCCATCTTCAGTGTCTTTTTTCGTTCAAACTTGACAAGGGATGACGGAGGATCGTTCCACAATACATCATATTCCTACCCTGTCGGAAAAACAAGCAACCAAAAAGTATTTATAACTTGTGTTAATAGACACGCAAAAGATTATTGAAATCGGTTTATGACCACGCCTACTTTTTAACAAAGATAATTCTGAAACACCCTTATGGAATTTGTAACGTGACATCTTTGTAACAAGAAGTCATAAAGGGATGAAATTTTGCACTAACAATAATATTTATAAGCTTAGTTGGATGATTGATGCAAATTTTGAAAATGGGCGTGGCTACGCCCACTTTATGCGGCACTCGCTTCATATAAAATACACCGCGTTACCATCAAACGCAAACAAAAAACAATCAAAGCATACAGCTGAGTATCTAATTTTCGATTCCACTCGAACTTAGGCTTCCTTACTTATTTTTGCTGTTATTGTTGTAATATAGTTCAAACAGCCACCACGTCCACTTGTATTGGCATTGTTTATTGGCCGACAAGAAAAAGTGTGCCAAAAGTGACGCAAAACGTAGACAAACAAGCAATAACATATGTATGTACATACATACATTAGAGTGCGTTTAGTTTGTATGAACAAATTAAAAGTTAATAAAAAGACTCTATAGCGCCCACAATCGGTAGTAACATGGTCAAAGAAATCACACATAGATTTTGGTCCCGATTGATTACGGTTTAGTGGTGTTTTAAGGGGGTCAAATTACAGATTGCTGTAGAAGATTTACATTTTTGGAGTCACATATGGTAATCTGAATTCTAACCTCCTTAAAACACAACTAAAACGTCAGCAATCGGGACCAAAATTTACATTTGTTATCCTTGGGTATAGAAGTATAGATTTTGGGTATTAGATAATTAAATAAAAATATTTTGATATTTTGACCCTTCATGGAGCTTTCTGAACTTTGACTCCAATGCTCTACGCCTTAACCGCCACCAATCGGAACCAAAGTTAATCGTATGTGAAATCTTTGACCATTTCACTACCGATTGAGGAGGTGACACAGTAAGATATCGTTAATTTGAAGTTTAAACGCACTCTAATGTACATACGTATGTATGTATGTATGGATAAAGTACAGGCGTATACAAATATACTCGCATGTAAGCAGCAACGAAAATAGTAAACCATATTTGTTCGTTCATTTCCTTGAGGTCATTGAGTGCGCTTTGGTGTTTTACGACGTGAACAACAATTGATTTCTGCATCATTTTACTTTTTGTTGTTGTAGGTACATATTTTTATTGCTATAGTACCTACTAGTTTTTCAGGAAGACTGGAATTCGAGCTTTTTTTCAAGTAGTTTTTTGCCTAAAATTATTTTGATTTTTTGTTATTGAGAAGTAAGATAAATAGTAGCTCTTCTCCCTTTTACTTCCTTCACCCAAGTGGCTTCATTTGGTTTCGATTGCCGACCCGAAGCACAGTTATAAGCTAAATAACTACACCATTTCCAGATGGATTTTAGAAAGCGCCAACTGGATTTTAGAAACGTTAATTGGCTTTTAGAAAGAGATAATTGGATTTTAGAAAACGTAAATTGGATTTTCGAGAGCGTGAATTGGATTTCAGAATGTGTGGGTAAAGTAAATTTTACACAGAATTTTTCGAATAGAAATTCTTTATTGTGTATGAAAGTATAATGTACATACATAAATCCAATTTACAGTTTCTAAAATCCAATTTTCCCTTTCTAAAATCCAATTTTCCTTTTCTAAAATCCATTTGACGCTTTCTAAAATGCATCTTGAAATGGTGTAGATAATATTATTTTTTTGTTTTTATATACTACTATGTACATATGTACATACAAAAATATTTTTGAACCGCAGAAAGATTTTTTATGGTAACCAATTATATATTCTATTTTTTTTTAATTTACGCTGAAAATAGTATACATACATATATGTAGGTACATAACCGATATTTTTTTTCTTGGGATAACCGAAAACAATATTCTTTAGCAATACATTAGTGCTCACATTACTCTCCACTAGCATTAAGTGAGCCCGCAAGTAAGTAGATACTTCAATTCAGTAAAATTCACTAAAAACTGCTTCAGAGATATTAGTATTTTTTTTAAACAAAAAAATGTCTATAGTTTATAGATCATTGCTTGTATTGACGGAACGTGGCAGAAGATAGAACGCAGATAGCAACTATTTACTAAATTACTTATATATTATACAAGCTTACAGGGCACTAACAGAATCATACATTCAGTACGGTATCACGGCATGGGGAACTGCTACAAGTATTAGAAAAATTCAATCGAGCCAAAATTACAACCTAAAAATCTTAGCTAAAAAACGAAACATAAACACAGTAAACGTGCCACTAAATAAAGAGTTAGGGATTTTGGACGTCAAATCAATTTTCAAGAGCACGGTGTTGAATGAGTTCTATGATGATAAGAAGTTCCAATTTATAATAAACCACACACTCGGAACGAGAATCCAAAAGCAAAATAGACTTCGAATACCGAAGTTCTTAAACAATTATTCAAAAAATACGCTATCGGTTCTCGTTCCCACCTTCTTAAATGAACTACCTACTAATTTGCTCAACCTGCCAAAAGGACCAAACAGGAAAAAATTTATCTACAATTATATAAAAAGCTTATTGTAAAATTATTTCATATTTACTATGAATGTTAAATGTTCATCTATTGTTTATCTATTTATTTATTTGTGTCATTTAATTTTTAATTTTTAATCGAACTATTTTTAATTAAAAACTGTTAATTCGCATAAAACACTACCAATCAAAACTTTGCTACAGGCAAATTTCATTGTATTAGGTGATGAAAGTTATATTCATGAATCGCTAATCTTAAATTTTGTTTTGAACAAAATTTATAGTATTAAGTAATTCATCCTCGCTAAAAATAGCTTAGTTTAGTTTTAGTTTAAATTATTATTAGTTTATAACATGTGTTTAGAAAGATAAATGTAAAACTGATGTAAAAATACTAACTCGCAGACAAGCCCAAAAGCTTTGCGAGTTAAATGTAAATGTTAATGTTAAACCCTTTGTAATTTTATATTAAATGTGAATTATAAATACAATACAATACAATACAAAATATATACATACATACCTACATATGTATGTATGTATATTAGATAGGGTCGAAAAAAAATGTTGTAAAAGTCCGCCCCTAAATTTGAAGCTTATGTTGAGAGGGTTAAGGGACACAAAAAAAAATTTTTTTTTTACCCCGCGAAATACCGCCGAAATTGTTTTTTTCTTATAACTTTGTTATTTATCATCCGATTTTTAAAATTGATACGTCATTAGTTTCGTATTTGGAAGCTCTACACCTCCTTCTAATGTCCTTTTGAGCTCTGAAGTCATTTTCACATAGTTGGGTCAGCTAACTTATTTGTATGTCCACGAATTATTCTCTTTGTATTGCCAAATGAAAGTGCTTCAAAATTCATGACAATGTTCCCTTGAAACGGTTTTACTAAATTAATAAACAAAGAAGTTACGTCACAAAGAAGTTATTTAACGTAGATATTATTTAACTATTTTTTTAAGCAATTCAGTATATGTAAAGTTGTAAAAGTCCGACCCTAAATTTGAAGCTTATATTGAGAGGATTAAAGAAAAAATTTTTATTTTTTTTCTGATCCCGCGAAATACCGCCGAAATAGTTTTTTTTATTGTAACTTTGTTATTTGACTTCAGAGCTCAAAAGGACATTAGAAGGAAATGTGGAGCTTCGAAATACGAAAATAATGACGTATCAATTTTAAAAATCGGATGTTAAATAACAAAGTTACAAGAAAAAAACCATTTCGGCGGAATTTCGCGGGATCAGAAAAAAAATTTTTGTTTGTCCCTTAATCCTCTCAATATAAGCTTCAAATTTAGGGACGGACTTTTACAACTTTGCATATATTGACTTGCTTAAAAAAATAAATTATATAATAGCTACGTTAAATATTCGTAGTGACGTAACTTCTTTGTTTATTAATTTAGTAAAACCCTTTAAAGGCAACATTGTCATGAATTTTGAAGCACTTTCATTTGGCGAAACAAAAAGGATAATTCATGGACATACAAATAAGTTAGCTGACCCAACTATGTGAAAACGACTTCAGAGCTCAAAAGAGCATTAGAAGGAAGTGTAGAGCTGCAAAATATGAAAATAATGACGTATCAATTTTAAAAATCGGTTGAAAAATAACAAAGTTACAATAAAAAAACGATTTCGGCGGTATTTCGCGGGATCAAAAAAAAATTTTTTTTTGTGTCCCTTAACCCTCTCAACATAAGCTTCAAATTTAGGGGCGGACTTTTACAACTTTTTTTTTTCATATGGGGACCAACCCTATCTAATGTATATATATGTATGTACATACATATGTACAACTGCTGCCTCTTTACTTGGAACTTGGCATAAGAAATTTTTTGTTTACATTTTTCTTTTTCAAAAATTTTCTTCTCATCGAAGCAATCAACTTAATTTCTTTTCACTTAGCTCAAGTAGCTAATCATACATACATACATACATATTATAGAGTTTAGCTGTATAGAAATTCGTGCCAACCCTGCAAACAAGCCGAGTACTCCATGCACGCGTGTATAGAGTACTCGCTATGGACCAACCGAGTACTCCTCAACCTGCCACATTTCATATAAAAAATATGGTCCATTTAACATGGCGATGTCCTAGGCAGGGATCACATACTCCGATTTCCGCATGACACCCGAGTAATCCAAGGAGTACCTACATAGGAGTAATCCATGGAGTACCTACATGGGAGTAATTCATGGAGTAGGTACTAAAATTAATGAAATTTAATTATCTCTGATCAGATTTGAACTACTGTCAATTCAATTTGATTATTAGCATTACATACATATATAAGTAAGCCTTTCTTTAATAAAAATAAAATAATAAAATTTTTCTAGCGCAATCACCAACATGTGTCGCGTTCAATGTCTTTTTATTACTAAATCGTGCACGTTGAAACGAGCATGCATATGTACATACATACATACATACACATACAAATGTACGCACTTGCTTCGTCGTTATCGCGATATACATACATACATTCGGTTTTCGTAGCAATGTTCGGCTAACTATGAGCCGATGCAGATAAACGATCACTTTGAAAGTACTCCTACCTACCACAAAATGGATCATATAACCCTATGATTTTTACAGGGAAGAAGAGCAAATATGTTTGTATATGTACATATATGTACAGAGTTGAGTAGTGGAATTAAATTGATAGTGGGAAAAACGCTTGAAGCATTGAAAAATTGTATGCGCTTCGGTATAGGTACTTATCAGAATTGATTTCTGTAAAAAAAAAAATGCAATTCCATGACTTCGAAGTGAATGATAGGATGGCCTTTTAAATAAAGCGGAGGGCGTCTAATCAAAAAGGTCAACTCGAACTACATAGTGCTTAATCAAAGCGAATAGAAAGTATTATATAGAAAGAAGTGTTTTCAAAACGCGGCATAAAAAAGTTACTTAAAAAAGTGTCTTAAAACAAACAAATAAGGAAGCCTAAGTTCGAGTGGAATCGAACATTAGATACTCAGCTGTATGCTTCCATTGTTTGTTGTTTGTTGCTGCATAACAGCCACGCCCATTTTCAACATTTTTATCAGTCATCCAACTAAGCATATGAATATTATTCTTTGTACAAAATTTCATTCCTTTATGACTTCGAGTTACAAAGATGTCACGTTACAAATTCCCAAAGGGTGTTCCAGAAATATCTTTGTTAAAAAGTAGGTGTGGTCATAAACCGATTCCAATAAATTTTTGCGTGTCTATTAACAAAAGTTACAAAAGTGTATAAACCAAGTTTCGTCATAATATCTCAATTATTTGTCAAGTTATGGGATCCGAAATCTAGTAGATTCCTTTGTCAAAAAAAAAGGCGGTGCCACGCCCATTTTCCAAAATTTTTCTATTTTTTGTTTCGGGTCTATTGTGGAACTCATGTCACAAAATTTCAATGAATTATCTTTATATTTAACAAAGATATCGCTTAAAATTTTTTTATTAGGCCACTTTATAATACCCATATATAAAAGTGGGCGTGGTCGTCAACCGATTTCGCTAAAATTTTGAGCGTGTATTACTACAAGTAATGAAAGTGTACACACCAAGTTTCGTCATCTATTCTATATATATATAAAAATCAAGCCCATTTCTTTGTCGTCGGCTTTCGCCCAAACGCGTGGAGGGATTTTGACCAAATTTACACACCGGCTTAGTACCTTACCCTAGATGGTTTATATACATATTTTTTTCAAATCCGGAAGTCGGTTCCCGAGATATACATAGGTCAAAAGGTCAAAACGTGGTTCCGGCTTTCCCCTGAATATTTTCGGACGATATTGGTATCAAATGAAAGGTATTGAGCAGAAAATTTACATAGAATAGTACTCATTGTGATTCCTAGGTCGGGTCTCCAGATATGGGTCAAAACGTGGACCCGGATGACCCTCGAATGTTTCTGAGCGATATTGGTATCCAATGAAAGGTGTTGAGCAGAGAATTTACATAGAATAGTACTCATTGTGATTCCTAGGTCGGGTCTCCAGATGTGGCTCAAAACGTGGATCCGGATGACCCTCGGATGTTTTTGAGCGATATTGGTATCAAATTAAAGGTCTTGATGAGGACTTCAACATAGAACTATTTTATTTGTGATGCTTAGGACGGGTCCCCAATTATGGATCATAACGTGGACCCGGATGACCCCGGAAAATTTCTCAGTGATATTGGTATCAAATGAAGGGTTTTGAGCAGGGATTTTACATAGAAATGAACTCATTACGATCCCTAGGTCGGGTCCCAAGGTGTGGGTCAACACGTGTACCCGGACAACACCGGGATATTTCTCAGGGATATTCGTACCAAATGAAAAGTGCTGAGCAGGGCCTTTACACAGAGATGAACTGATTATGATTCCTAGGTCTGGTCCCTAAATGTGGGTCAAAACGTGGACCGGGATGGCTCCGGAAAAATTCTGAACGATATTGGTGTCAACTGAAAGGCAGGGCTTTTACATAGAGATGAACTAATTATGATTCCTAGGTCAGGCCCCGGATAATTTCTCAGCGATATTGTTATTTAATCACGGCGCATGACGATTCCTAGCTGGGATCCCAAGGTATGGGTCAATATGCGGACCCGGATAACACCGGGATATATCTTAGGGATATTGGTACCAAATGAAAGGTGTTGAGCGGACTCTCATGTAGGGCCGTACCCATTACGATTTCTTGGTCAAGTCTCCAGATACCGTACCCATTATGGTTCCTAGGTCAAGTTCCCAGATGCGGGTCAATAAGTGGACCCGGATGAGCCCGGGATGCTTCTGAGCAATACTGATATAAATTGAAAGTGTTGACCGGGTCTGCTATATAGAGATATTTTCATAGTTATGCTTAGTCCCGATACCCAATTATGGGTAAAAGAGACGATTCGGACGCCACGGAATGTTTTTAAGTACTCTGAAAAAAATACCCGTAGTTAAACCAACAACTTTCGGCTGTTGAATCTCCGTCTTTGATTCAACAACAAAAGTATTTGTTTTTACAGCAAAGTTTTTGATCCAACAATTTATTCAAAAACGGGCGTTGTTGATTCAAAAACTTGCTTGCCTTTAAAAAAATTTTTGTGAGAAAATATTTTTTTGCGAGAAAACCAATAAAAAAAATAATGATGGGGAGAAGATGAAGAGAAAAATCCAAAAAAAAGTTTATTTTTAGCAACAATTTTCTCCCCGTTGTTGATTTAAAGGCAAAAGTATTTGACCCAACAGTTTCCGTTCCAAAACTAATGAGAACAAATTTTTTTAAATTTTGTTTTTACAATGATTCAAATAATTCATGGATTCCTTTTTAGGAAATGGAAGTATAAATAGGTTACTACAATTCAATATAATGTTGAATGTTCCACTATGTGATGATTGGATAGAATTTCAGGTTGATGTCATGGTTCGAATCCGGAGGAGAATATAAAATAAAGAAGAATCAGAATAAGAAATAAAGATAGCAACCAGTGAATGATAAGAAGTAGAGAAGAATAGGAGAATAAGCGGAGGCTACATATTTGCAGTGGGGACCCGGGCAGAGAGAAGATGATGAGTAAAATGCAAAATTTATTTTTAGGTGAAAATTTTTTCCAACAATCTCCGTTATTGACTTAAATCAACAACGCTCGCACCTTTGAAACAACAACGGAGCGTTGTTGGGCACATTTCAAATGCGGAAAGTAGTTGATTTAACAGCGAAAGTCTTTAGATTTACAACGTTTTTTTTTCATAGTAATGATGGTATCAAATGAGAAGTGGAATGCAGGGTATGTTATGCTAAACCCAGTTCCCTAGGGAAAGGGGAAGAGTAATGAGACTGGGAAAGGCAAAGGGACGGAAAAGGAGAGGGAAAATATAACAAAAATGGAATGAAGAGGATGGGGAGAGAAACAGTAAAACAGGGAATTAGAGAAGGAATAAGAGGGGAATAAAAAAGGGAAAGAATGAGAGGTAAGAGAGAGCGGTAGAGAAAGGGAAGCGGAAATGTGATTGGAAAGGAAAAAGGAAACGGAAATGAAAGGAAAGATAAATGGAAAGGGAAAGAGAAAGAAAAAGAAAAAAGTAGAGGGGAAGGCAGTTGGAGACTAATACGAAGAAAAATGGGATAAGAACATGAAGAGGGCAAACTTTTGAAAATATCAACTTTTTCCTTCACTTTTTTTAAACTTATCTGAATTGTGCTGAGCTCTGCACCCCAAGGTAATTTCGGTTTCTAGATACTTCCAACATATTTTAAAGTGTGCCATTTTTCGCTTCAAGTTCCTATAATAGGAAGTGGGCCAAAGCAAAGCTTGGCTGGGTACAGCTAGTTATATATAAATTATTTGTCGAGTTATAGGCTAAGAAATCTCGTATATTCCTGCTTCTAAAAAGAGGCGGCGCCACGCCCATTTTCCAAAATTTTTAGGGTTTTTGTCTTATGTTCGTAGTTAATAATAATAATAATATCGATATATCTTTAACGGTTTCTTAGTTATGGCTTATAAAACTTTCAATGTTTGACCCTTAATAAGTGGGCGTGGCACCGCCCATTTTCCAAAATTTTTGTGGTTTTTGTTTTATGTCCGCAGGTGGACTGCTGCCATAAAATTTCAATGATATATCTTTATATTTGACAGAGATATCGCTTCAAATGTTTTTATTAGGCCCCTTTATAATTCACATATATAAAAGTGGGCGTGGCCGTCAACCGATTTTGACAATTTTCCGTCAAAACGTTTGTCCAAGAAAGGGGCCTGAGCTCAACACGTGGGTAAAACTTCATCACTCTAGCTTTAATAGTGACTGAGATACCAAATTTCCGATATTTTCTATATAGGAAAAGTGGGCGTGGTCATGGTCCGATTTTGCACATTTTCAATACCAACCGTCCCAGTATCGATATCAACTTGCATTTCAAATTTCATCAAAATATCTCAATTTTTGCGCGAGTTAGAGTGCGTACGGACGGACGGACAGACGAAAAGACGGACGGACGGACGGACATGGCTCAATCTATTTCTCTTTTCACCCTGATCATTTTGATATATATAAGTCTATATCTATCTCGATTATTTCATGTGATGTGATTAAAACTATAATACTCTGTGTACTAGTACAGCGAGTATAAAAATAAATGATATGATTTCAAAAATATTCCATTGCGCATATTTTGCTTTTTTAGACTTCATAGCTCTTCGTTCCTTCAAAAATCAATACCTATGTATATAGTTCATATTTATTGCTAAAAAACAAGCCTCAATATAAAAAAAATTATTTCCATTTACCATGTACCCAAAAGTACTTCAAAACTCAAAACTGCAAGCCCATTTTCATTACATTTCACAAATCATTTGAGGCTAAGTGTTTCCGTAAAACTGTTAAAAACAAAACAATCCATTACATGAATGACTATTTTCACATAAAAAAGGTAATAAACTTTGTGCAATACGTGTAGTAGGTATTTTCCATACCAGAATCAGTGCAAGCTTTGGTGGGAGGGCGCAAAAATTTACCATTTTAAATTGCCAACAGCAAAAGTGTGAAGTGTGAAGAAAAACGCTGCAACTGCTACTTTTCAATTGTATTTTTGTTTTTGTATTTTGTTTGTTTGCGAGTTGGCATGTTTACTTTAACACCTGTCAAACACATACATAGGTACATACTTAAATAGAAACAAACTGACAGGCGAAACTTATTTAATGTAATTTCTTTCAATTATCTGATTGCATGTACATTGTACAATGGCGAACATTTTTTTATTGGAGCGTTTAGAAGTTTTAAATTTTAATTTGCTTTTTACATTCTTTACATTATTAGTATTCATTTAGTTTAAACTGAAGCTACAAAATATCCAGGTATACCTAATTTATCATTAATATTAACTTTAATTGAGAGAGGCATCTTCAAATAAAAAGTAATATTTTTAGGTATACCAAATGTAGCATCGGTGGCATAACTCACTCCCACATCCTGGATGGTGCACCGTGAGTTGATTATCCATTTACTCTTCCCTTCTCTACCCTCTAAGTTATTCAATATTTTCGCTGCCGTTGCCGTTGCTTTCCGCAGCATTTCCTCCAGTTTTTATGACTTCAATATCAGCAGACAAGACCATCAACGCCTACAATAATAAAAAAAAAAATTGATTATCATCAACTTATCTGAGCTCTTGCTGACATTAATATTAAAGTAAATAAGCAGCTATAATGTCAAACTTGTCTCTTATGTCTAATTGCTGAGGCGGTTGGAGTGCGCCGTCTTGCATCTTGTTTCTATATTTTTGTTTCTATTTCGGCTCTTAAAATGTAATCAACTTGAATGTAAATGATAGGCACTTCGAATCGGATGAGATAAGTGTGCACTTGTCGTAATTTTTTTTTAGAAGCACAAATTTGTTGATTAGCTCTCGTTAACATGTTTTCTTTTTTGTTTTTTCATTTTTATATCTAACCAAAAATATGACATAAACTATAACCGCACCTTCTGCCATACGTAACGAACTTCCATATTCGAAAGAAGATCCCCACACCTTCCAGAAAATAAAAAAAAAATTAAAAATGTTCTTGTCTTTTTTGAGGAAACATAAATCAACGGAAGATATATGTATGTACATACATACAAATACTTTGATATACATATATTAGGGCAGGTCAAATTTCTTGCATCAATGGTACATCGCTATTATAAGAACTTTGGTCATTTCGAGCACTTTTGCCCAAGAAACCATAGGTCTAAAATGAATTTCGAGCCAGCGCTGTTTACTATCAAAGAAAGTACGGAAACGCCCTGTGGTGGCCCTCAAAGGAATAAATTAATGCCATAAATGGATTCCTCGACCCCAAAAACCCCCAGATACATACATATGTATTTTGGCTAGGAGTCAAGTTTTCTCAAGTTAGTTAAACATTTAGGAAAACAATTAATGAACAATCTATGCGCTTAATATCAGGCTTCATTTTTATAAATATTAGTTGGATAAAATTAATTTGCTAATTTCGCATAAAAATATACGTAATTTTTCGATGAAAAAATATTTAAATCATTTAGGGGATTCACAACCTGTCATATTGCGTCATATCGTCATAAGTCATAATATTTTGTTGTTGCATTCTAGGCTATATGTGTACTAAATAAATACAACTCTGCACGATATGTTTTTGAGTCGTCGTATTTGATCAGCTGTTTTTGTTTACTTCTTCACAGGGCTTCGGAAAAGTCTTTTATAACTATTTCCGTACAATATTTTAATATGACATACGACTTTATGACACTTTGTGAATCATCTAAGTGTCTCCATGTTTACACAAAAATTCTGAATTTTCGAAGAAATTTCAAAAGCTTCAAAAAATTTTCTCGAATTTTCAGGATTTTTTCTATAAGATTGGAAACATTGATTTAAAAATTTTGCATCGAGGAATTATATATGCATCTGGAGCATTTTGTCCATTTTCTCAAGTTTTTAATGTAATGGGGGCAACTCTAAATATAGGACTAGACAAATAATATTTTGCAGTCTTACCTCTATGCTAGAAAGGCAACTTTCTGCAGTTATGCCAATAATGATTTCAAAAAAAGCCCCAAATCGCTCCAATCTAATACATACATATATGGATATCCTCCATATAAATAGGAATTTCAATGACCCAGTAGGCCCAAAGGTACTACAATCATCAGACTTTCCTGCTTGCATTTCCTTTAGGGAAGATGACAACTTCCATCACTATGCCCCATGACTACCGCACGACGATGGCCGCCTGCGCATGAATGAATTTGTATTTAAAAAAAAAAAGCAATGAAGCGAAAGCGTCGGGCTTTCATTCCAAACCGCATGCTTTTTTCATATGGTCGTTATTATACTCTTGTTATGCCGTGGTTATGGTACCAATGTTGCTTGCCAATCAAAATCGGAAACATTTCGTGATTGGTGAGAGGTAGTTATGCTTACATTGATGATTGGAGCGCACATACACAACATAACACATGATGATTACTGAGCACATACACAACATAACACATTATTACCCTGAAATCTCAGCTGCTGGCTGCCTGTTTCACACAGCAAATTTGCTGGATGTGAGAGTCCGAAAATTCTCTCACCGTCGGAGTGCACAACAACAATTACACGGTGCTCGACCAGCAGCATTGGTAGCATAACCATAGCATTAGGTATTCAGCATGAATTGTAGCTGTATTGTAGTGCTGAATATACAGCTGCCTACCATCTAACTTTGTTATGTACTTCAATCGTGAAAGGTGTTCTTTTTCGTTCTACTCTTCTTAACTCCTACTTTAGTCAGTGAAGAAATATTCTGTGCTCAATTTGTACGTGCTGTTCAACATACTTTAGGAGTATCTGCGGTATACCTAACAAAAGCAAGTATCCTGGCATGCATAAAAGTCGCATCACTTTACAAATGGGCCTAGTGGGTAGTGCAAGGTAGTGCTGGAAAAACATCGATGTTTACGAGTATCGATATTTTCGATATTTTTGAGAAAAAACATCGATATTATCGATATATCGACCTTTATATTAGAGCTCTAGATACCCGGGTATCGAACAATTCGAAAAGATCGAATTTGTCTGAGGCTCGTTTGTTGTTCAAATGCCCGTACAAACATTCGAGCATTCGAGCTTACAGACAAAAAAATTTGTATCAGGAAAACAAAAATAAAAAAATACATACATATGAAGACAACAAAAAAAAAAAAACGAATAATACAAACTTCAAATGCCTGTGCAAACATACGGGTAATAAACAAACAAACAAGTGTTCGAGAATTTGAACAGCATTTGTTCGGGCTACTCGAAAATGTTCAAAAAAAATCGAGAGCTCTACTTTATATAAACCTTAATTTAACGTATCTATATATAACAGCTTCATTTTTCGAAATGTCTGCATTCATTATTGTACCCTGAATTGAACGAGAGTGACAGTCATTTATATTACTCTAAAGATTAACTAAATAAACATTTACAGCCTTATTCATAAAAAAATATCAAAGCTTTATAAACAGTTTATCAATCAAATAAGCAAAATCATTATTCATAAACGCTTTATAAATTTCAAATTCTCTTAAAAAGCAGATAAAATGGAAACAAATTTATAACAAGCTTTAGCCTTGTATAAGGTCTTTATAAAACAATTACTTCAAAATAAAACAAAATTTTCAATTCCAAAAAAAAAAAAAATTAAAAGAAGCGCCCAGTATAGAACAGATGGAAAACAGCACATATTTCCTACCGAATATTCAGTAGAGATTGCCGCTGTGGTGCAGTGGGTAAAGTGCTCGCCTGCTACACCAGAGGTCTCGGGTTCTAACCCCAGTCCGAGCAAACACCAACAAAGTTTTTCAAATTAGTAAAAGTTCAATTGTTTGGTTATTTGAGAGCAGCGGTCACCTCTCGGCAGTGGGCGGCACATCCTCCGAGTGTATTTCTGCCAAGAAAAAGCTTCTCACAAAAAATGCATTCGCCGTTCGGAGCCGGCATAAAACTGTAGGTCCACCCAATTAGTAGGGAAAACAAAAGTTAAGGAGCACATCTCGAATTGGGAGAGAAGCTCGGCCATAAAACTCGTTAGAGTTATAAACGTGCCAGTGTATTATTACCTACTAGGTAATACCTAGCAGTAGTGATCAGCTGGAAAACTGCACATATTTCCTAATGAATATTCAGCAGAGATGTAGTTCCAAAATCTGAACTTTCCCTTTCATTTTTATACAGAGGTATCGTTGAAATTCAACTACCTAAAAACTGCCGAACGAGAATGCATAGTTTCTTTATGAAAAAAGATCTGAAGAGGCAGGGAGAAATTCCATAGAAAAACCTAGTACACTGAGCATTCAGGGAAAAATTCAATAGCCCTGATATCTCCACTGTGTGTTCAGCAAATATTTCAGTCTTCAATACGTATTCAGTTAATTTTTCAGGCAATGTCTTTTGAACCCAGTTCAAGGTATTGTTCATACTGAATATGCACTTCTTACCTCGAATACTGCCCGGTATGTCCATACTACACAAATGGAAATGTGAGCATAATATTTTTAGATGTTGTAAGAAAAATGACTGGGGGCACCTTCCGCAAGGAAAAAAGGTATCATGTAAGGCCTGACGCATTATTGTTGCCCAACGATGAATGTAGAATGAGGCATCGCTTTACCAAGGACAGTGTAAAAAAAGTTAATTTGGTGAAAGTTGATATCACAATGGATAAACGAGGTTTAGGGACTTCAGCAATATTGCAGGTACTAGTGGCTTTGCCATGTTAGGGTCGACGAGTGAGATATATGTGTCATTAAAATCTATTTGAACTGCTACATATGTTTGCATGTATTCTATAATCCCAACATATTCAAGACGACGCAGGTGATCCCCACGGGCTAAGTCGGACTACTGTATCCCGTATTGTATTTTGTACAAATGGATTTTAAATGACCAACAAAACATTAGCCACCGTCCAATTACATTATCTATTTGTATCTGTCGTTCGCTAGTAAGCGCAAGTAAAACACGACCATAAACAAAAAAAATACAATATTTATTTTGAGCGAAAAAGGTTTTGCAAATAGTGTACACAGCTTTCGAATCTTCGAGATTTGCGTAAACACACTCCAAGTAGGTGAGATTATCTTCTCTACTTTTAGCGTGACGAGTAGTGGATTTATCCGTAGCGGCATCTGAATTGTGCTGTGAGTATTGTACAATGCAAAGAGTATTTTCAAATTCAGAAGAGGCAAATGGTATCTACTTCGCAGAGCTTTAAATTGTATAAGGTTGGCGGCGGCACTTGCTAAGCAAGTCCATTTGTCTCCTCTACTGCGCCTTTTCTTCTGTATTACACTTTTATATTCCACATCCATTTTTGTATTGCATATTTGTTAATTTTAAAATTGTAATTTTTTGTCAAGTTGACATTTTTTGTAACCAACATTGCCACATTTATTTTGAATTTGGACAGCAAAAACCTTATAAATCAATGATAGTAATAAAACCTTTATAAAACGTTTATGAATAATGTACATTATAACTGCTTTATAAAGTTAAAATGAGTTTTTACTATTGAGCGTTTATAATGTATTAAGTATAGGATTTTTTTATGAATAAGGCTGTTAAACTAAATATTTCAATTTATTATCAACAGAAATCTTTTTTGAAAGGGGAATTCAATAATAAAAAAAAAAAACAAAAAAGGTAAATTCTGTTCCAGCCAGAAAGAGTAGGTATCAATTACAGTGGTTCACTGAAATATTTCACATTTAAGTTATTTAAAAAACCATGTTAAAGACTAAAAGGTTTGAAATAGACAAATTAATAATGCATTCTAAATACCTTTTACACTCAGAGAAAATAAATCAAAAATAAAATTTTTATTTTTATAATGCACGTTTTCAACCAAGTCATTTTATTTTAAAAATGAAATTTTTTAAATTAAAAATTAAATTTTTGGAATTAAAATGTATTTGGGATTTAAAAAGAAAATGTTTAAATTAAAAATAAAAATTAATGGAAAAAAACATAAGTTTTTGGTTCAAAATCTCATAGTGCTTAAAATAGAAATAAAAATTTTTAAATTTTAAATGTTTTTTCTTGATTTTGCAATTCTACAATGAACATTAAAAAAAAATGTTCGTATTTACATTACTTTTAAACACAGGAATTTCTACATAGGAATCAAATTTTAAAAAAATCTCCAAATTTGGGGAATTACCCACAAAACGGCAATGCTGCCTTTTACCAGCTTCTTTCCGCGTTTATCAGTGATGGATCCATGACCGTCGATATATCGAATATCGGAAAAAAAATATCGATATATCGAAAAAGTTCAAAAACATCGATGAATCGATATTATATCGATATCGCTTCCAGCACTAGTGCAAGGGAAATTATTTTTTAAATCAATAGTTAAATCTGGGCAAGGCATCAATCTTAGTAATCAAAGTACATGTCCATGTGCATTTATTAATTTCATATTTTAAAATATAATAAATAATAATATTTAGGAATTATAAGTATTGATGTTGTAAAGTTCCTCTAAAAATTTCCCAAACAGAACTCTTTTCGTTGCATTGCACATTTCCGAGCTATTACTCATAGCATATCAATCTTAAAACTCCAATTTAAAGCTACAAAACAAATAAATAGTACCCAAAAGTGCCAAGCAGCTTCGGTAACATCAGGCAAATTCGCTTTCCAAACTTATGAGCTCATATCCGGCATAACAGAACGACCCAGTGACCTAAGCGACATACATACATAAAATGGTGTCACTGATGTTAAGTAAAATCAGAAAATAATAATAATAAATTTATTTCAACTGAAAGTTAAGAATGAGGCGAGAGTTTGACTAAGATGAGCATGAGTCAGTTCAGCTGCCCTAAAACGAGCTCACACAAGAGATAGCAGCAAACCGGCAAATATATGTACATATCGCACCCTAAATCAAAAAGTGGCACAACTCAAAATTTTTCGAAATCGAGTTTTTTTCATAAACGGGTATACGGAACATATCTCTAGCGATTGCCAAAAAAAATTCTTGAATAACTGTCTCTTTCGACCGAAAAATAACTATAACTATGAAAAAAAGTTTTTTGGCTCTCCTGAAAATTTTTGAATTTTGAGTTGTGCCACTTTATGATTTAGGGTGCGATATGTACATATGTGTGTAGGTATATAGGTATGTATGTTTTCAAATACATAAGTAGGCATGCGATTTCATGTCGTGATACTAGCCCAAAAGTGGGACGATTGAAAGACTAACAAACTTATGCAAACATAAAAATAAATCCATGAAATTGGGTAGCCTCAGTGACCGTTATAAAAATTGCAACTAATTTAGCAGCAGCATGATCTGTTGACTCTTACAGTCTATAAGCTGTCGTCATCGTTGACTAATTATAAATGCGCATAAGCTTGAACAAAAAGTTGATAAAAGAGCAAGCAACATAAATATAAATTTTTGTATTTCATATAAGATGGATGGTCTTGCATTATCGCGGCATCATTTATTTTACTTTTTTTCTTTTTTTTTTTTTGACGTTGAAAAAACTTGAAATGATCTTAATGCTCTGATCTCAGCCAAGATATTGCAAGTGAAAGTAAAAAGAAACAAAATCATTCTATAATTCCTAGTGTCGAATTTTCTTTAACTTGTAATTTATTTTTATTTAGTACTCACATAAGTAGTTACACATACATACATATGTACATAAATAGTGTGTTATTTTTGCTCTTATTATGGTTGTCTGTATTATCCTTGTTGTAGAAAATGTGCTGCAGGGAAGTTTTGTAAAACATTTACCAGACACTAAAGCTATGTATGTATGTATGTATGTATGTACTTAGTTCGCTAATTTTGCTTTTGCCTAAAAGTCACAGCTGAATATGTAACCTTTGCTACAAGCTTCCTTGCATGCTACTCTAGTCCACATATGTACATATGACCCCAAACTAACCCAAAGTGTGTTGCATTCTATGTTTGACTTCTAAAGTTCTTGACAGAAAATGAATTTAATAATCTAATGGCGAAAGTTTTTGCGGCACGTGCATACAAAACATAAAACATGGCAAATCAATAACAATTTCGCGAGCCAAAAATCGATGATGCTATTCATTTTTCTGGGTTAGCTCTCATTGAGCAGATATTTGACTTTGAAATTTTGTCCGTCTGTACGTATTGTTCGTCGCGTCGGTTTGAATGCAAACTATTCCCTCAGTTTGTGAGACATCAAATTGAAACTCGGTATACGAGTATGTTACTATATACGATTGATCATTTGTCGGAATTGGTCAAATCGGACTACTATAACATATAGCTGCCATAGAATCGATGGTTCAGAATCTGAACTTAAGATATAGACACTTGGGAGTGTAATTTCTCCATTTAAAGAGCTAAGAACATGAAACATTTTAGTATTTGTACTCATATTGACCTAAATATTGTTAACGAAAATTGTCAAGATTGAACCTTTTTTCCTTCCTTAGTTGGCACGCACCCTTCTAGACGATTATGGCCAAGTCCAATCAAGCGCGCCAGCTGTTTCTGTTTCATGCCGCATGGCGCTACTTGGGAACACCTAGGGAGTCAGCATCGCTGTCCACCTTCTTTACCGCAAGATTGGACCACTATCTATTATATAAAAATGAATGTGTGTGTGTCTGTGTGTGTGTATGTGTGTGTGTATGTGTGTGTGTGTGTGTGTGTTATTTATGGACTCCCAAAGTAATCAACCGATCTTTATGAAATTTTCACAGTAGATTCATATGGTATATGCGCTGGTGATAGGGTACACAGCCTTTCGGAAAAGTGGGAACTTCCCGGAATATAGGCCCAAATGTGGACCCAGAGTGACCCAGCACGTCTTTGAGCAATATTGGCATCAAATGAAAGGTGCTGAGCAGGCCTTCAACATAGAGTTATTTTGATTCCGACGCCTAGGCGGGGTCCCGAGAAATGGGTCAAAACGTGGACCCGGATGACCCCTGAATATTTCCGAGCGATATGGTAGCAAAGAAAAGCTGTTGAGGAGGACTTCAACAA
This sequence comes from Urophora cardui, assembly GCA_960531455.1. Lineage (NCBI taxonomy): Eukaryota > Metazoa > Arthropoda > Insecta > Diptera > Tephritidae > Urophora > Urophora cardui. The sequence goes on from OY482671.1 coordinate 120,336,884, forward strand.
AAAGCTCTTTAAATAGTTATTCCTATTCTGCTTTACAAGATATGGGTCAAAGCATGGACCGGGATGACCCCTGAATGCTTCCGAGCGATATTGGTAGCAAATGAAAGGCGTTGAGCAGGGCTTCAACCTACAGCTTTCCCAGAAATGGCTCAAATAGTGGGCCCAGATGGTGATGGATGGTAAAGGTAAAGGTAAAGGTAAAGGTAAAGGTAAAGGTAAAGGTAAAGGTAAAGGTAAAGGTAAAGGTAAAGGTAAAGGTAAAGGTAAAGGTAAAGGTAAAGGTAAAGGTAAAGGTAAAGGTAAAGGTAAAGGTAAAGGTAAAGGTAAAGGTAAAGGTAAAGGTAAAGGTAAAGGTAAAGGTAAAGGTAAAGGTAAAGGTAAAGGTAAAGGTAAAGGTAAAGGTAAAGGTAAAGGTAAAGGTAAAGGTAAAGGTAAAGGTAAAGGTAAAGGTAAAGGTAAAGGTAAAGGTAAAAGTAAAGGTAAAGGAAAAGGTAAAGGTAAAGGTAAAGGTAAAGGTAAAGGTAAAGGTAAAGGTAAAGGTAAAGGTAAAGGTAAAGGTAAAGGTAAAGGTAAAGGTAAAGGTAAAGGTAAAGGTAAAGGTAAAGGTAAAGGTAAAGGTAAAGGTAAAGGTAAAGGTAAAGGTAAAGGTAAAGGTAAAGGTAAAGGTAAAGGTAAAGGTAAAGGTAAAGGTAAAGGTAAAGGTAAAGGTAAAGGTAAAGGTAAAGGTAAAGGTAAAGGTAAAGGTAAAGGTAAAGGTAAAGGTAAAGGTAAAGGTAAAGGTAAAGGTAAAGGTAAAGGTAAAGGTAAAGGTAAAGGTAAAGGTAAAGGTAAAGGTAAAGGTAAAGGTAAAGGTAAAGGTAAAGGTAAAGGTAAAGGTAAAGGTAAAGGTAAAGGTAAAGGTAAAGGTAAAGGTAAAGGTAAAGGTAAAGGTAAAGGTAAAGGTAAAGGTAAAGGTAAAGGTAAAGGTAAAGGTAAAAGTAAAGGTAAAGGTAAAGGTAAAGGTAAAGGTAAAGGTAAAGGTAAAGGTAAAGGTAAAGGTAAAGGTAAAGGTAAAGGTAAAGGAAAAGGTAAAGGTAAAGGTAAAGGTAAAGGTAAAGGTAAAGGTAAAGGTAAAGGTAAAGGTAAAGGTAAAGGTAAAGGTAAAGGTAAAGGTAAAGGTAAAGGTAAAGGTAAAGGTAAAGGTAAAGGTAAAGGAAAATGAAAGATAAAGGGAAATGTAGAGGGAAACCTTCATTATAACATACAAATTTTTTCGTCGCTGCGAAGCGGGACGGGTATCTGCTAGTAACATACATATTTTTATTTAACTCTACTTACTTATGCTTTAATATTGTTGTAATTGGTCACTTTTACAAATATCATCAATCTAATTATGTGGGTATGTATGTATGTACATACTTACACGTCCATTTTCTAAACTTGCGTTAACTTTACATTCCTTATGGTCAATTATGAGAATATAAAATGAATCAGCTTTTCTTTTGGTTGTCATTCTGATTCATTTTGTGAAATATTGTAAATTTTACATGGAAACCTTTTATTAGATTGATATTGTGACATTACCAAGTATTATATTTAAGAGCACTCCATCAATTTATAGATACTTTCATTTGGAAATATTTTTTTTTTAATTTTTGATTATTTCAAATATTAACAAAAATTTATTTTGCTTCTACTACACCTACATACGTAAGTATGTATGTATAAATCGCAAAACGTCTTTAATAAACTCAAGTTACAGCCATCATCCAAGAAAAACTTTTACATTGAATATGCCCATGGAAACCTTAGGTAATTATCGAAAATTTATAAAGTACTTAAAATGTTTACCATTGACAATAAAAGCATTTTTGTTTACATTAGAATATATTATTACCATTACTATTTCTGTGGCCACTGTGGTGTAGTGGGTAAAGTGCTTGCCTGCCATACCAGAGCTCTCGGGTTCTAACCCCAGTCCGGACAAACACCAAAAAAATTTGTCTAATTAATTAAGACCCAATTACTGGGTTTTTAAAATTAGCGGTCACCTTTCGGCAGTGGACGGCATACCCTCGAGTGTATTTCTACCATGAACAAGGTCCACCCAACTAAACTAAAATTAAGGAGCACGCCTCGAATTGCTAGAGAAGCTCGGCCATAAAACTCGTCAGAGTTATAAACTCGCCAGTGTATTATATTATGTGCAGCATTGCCGCTGGGGCCACTAAAGTGGCAATTTGAACCCTTTTAAGAGCCAGGCCAGCGGAACCCAACTTTTTGAAAATATGCAATATTTGAATCTTTTTAAATATTCGGTCCACTTTTGGTCCTTTTTTACTTTCAAAACTATAATGTAATCAATATTTTTTAGTTTTTTTCTTAAATATAAAAAAAGCCTCTTTGTTACCTTTTCATTTTTCATTGGCGACTCTCCGCTGCGAAGGAAAATACCGAAAGAGTTATTTTTGGAGTATAAATTTTTAGAATGCAAGAAAATTGTTTGAACAAATCGAAATTGAAGAGTTTTGGTACAGCGTGGGAATATGAAAAACAATTTTAATGAGAACTTGTTGTGAATTTGTTGCAAATATATTAACGCTGCCACATAACAGTGCATTAGCATAAATATTATTTTCAAAATTTTCACTATTTAAGACCACGGTTACAAACCGCTTGCAAAATTGATACCTGCAGTTCAATGATCTCAGCGCTCAATTTAAGTAATGGAGATGATTTAGATTCTTTGATACCGGAAGAAAACTTGGTTGTCAAATATCTGAGAACTAAATTTCAAATCCATTAAATTATAACTTATTTATATTATACAAACACTTGAATTAAATATATGTCTAGAGCAAACTTGGTTTTAGTAAAACACTGTTCCTTAACCTGTGAATTATTTTAAGCATTAAATAAACCACAAACATATATAAAAATGTGTTTCTAGCTAAAAAAAAAAAATTTGCGGGACCCTTTTTTTCTCTCTGGGCCTCTTTTGAAATTTACCTTACTACCTTAAAGAGGTCAATGTGCTCATTAACACAACGTGCTGTTGGCCGTTTTAAATTCTAATTTAATTTGCTTCAAACTATTCTCAGCTGACAAAACATCATTTATCAAGGTAAAGAGCTATGCTTTTCTCAATAAAAAATGTCACTCCTCTTCGCTTCAATAGCCATAGTAATAAAATCAATTTTTTAAATCTCTTTATGGATTTCCAAATAAAACAACGTTTAGCTTCCACCATTTAAGCGACTGCCATATTGTTATCCTACAATGGCGGATGGCTTACTGAAGCCTTAACCCAATTTTGCAGCATTGAGTACCTTTTTGTTTTGTTTTGTTTTTCATGCCTTTCTAATTTTAAAATGAATTCATGTTTTTTGTAGAACCAAAGAGAGATTTATACTCGTATATGTTATGTATGCATACATATAGGTACATATGCATGCTGTACTAAATCTTCTATGGTTAAATAAATTTATAGCATTTAGTTGACATAAACGCCGATTTTTATATGTACATAAGAGCACACGCTGCACACAATGACTGCATACATTTCTATTAATTGGGTATTTAATGAATAATATATGTACTCGTATGCTTAATGAGATTAATAAAATATAATGATGAATGAATTTGTACACTTATCATTCATCGCACTAAGCGGCTATGCTACGAGTATGGTGCAATTATAATGAAGAAATATAATCATTAATTATAACGCTATCTGATTTAGAATTTTCGATTGAAAACACGTATAGTACCAAAATTATATGTATGTACCTAGTTGACACATATGGTTTATTAAAAAATTTACTAAAAATTAATACGTGCAACTAGAGAGTAAGCAAGCCATTATCGATTCCTCTCATGTAAGATGTTTTCAAGTTGCATACCTACATACATACATACATACTTGTAAGTCAATGATAATTTAGAGAAAATAATTGCATACAATTGTTCTGAGGTTCTGGCCTGTCTCATCTAAAAGAGTTTCGTTTCAAGAGTAGCATAAAATGAAAGCTTCCCCCAAATTATATATTTACAACTGCTTATAAACACTTTTCATTAAATTTGGTTTTTGATCGTTGACTATTTCAAAAGAAGGCTGAGATAGAAATAATGGAAAAGGAATTGTGTTATCCAGTGATTTTGAAAAAACAAGCATCACATATAAACAAAATGATGAAATCTTTGCTATTCAGAAAATGAGTATTCAAACAAGGCATTTTTGTATATGCACAATGTACATACATATATACATACATAAAAATATATTGTGAGACAAACAAATTGTGTAGTGAATGACGGTGAGTAAAAGAAAAACTAAAGACCATAAAAATGTGGTATAAAAAGTATCAAAAATCTTGAAAGAACAACACAAAAAACAGAATTCACCCTACATACATGAGAAACATATGCCACCTCAGTACCCAGTGGCAAATGTTAAAGTCATAAAAGCAAACTGATACATGGCATCTGGAGTAGTTCATGTGCCTACATTACTTTCTTTAAAAGCACTGTAATAAATCTTACGCCATCACTGGCTACATAGTTTTTCTCTCCCTTATTAAAAAAAAAACGATAGTCGCATTTTAATCCACAGAAAACCAGGGGAAAAGGAATAAGCAAAAGGGAATAAAAATCCGATTTCGAAAATGTTTTCACATCAATGTTAATGAATACTCGTTACTCACGCTTTAATTTTTTTTTAATAATTTTCGTTTGCTTTAGTTTTTTTATAATTGAAGAGTGAAGTCGTATCTAATACTTTTAAATTTCCGGCCATCTAAAAGTTGCTACTAAGTAGTTGCACACACATATGTATTTATGTATGTATGCAAGCAAGTGGATATGAAAAATTTCATGCTACGCCCTGCTCAAAATATGCACGTTAGGGAAACCAGCTTGAATGTAGTGTGGTGTTTTTTATGATTTTTAAAATGTATTAACATCTGGCATAATCTGGCAGCGCCTCATACTCAAGTGACCGCTTGACGTCAATAGCCAAGGGCGACGAGCCAACCGAATGTCCGTGTCCAAACACAGCAACTCTGCCGCGAAATTATCCAACGATTCTCTTTTGTGCCGCTGTTCTGTCTTCCATTTGTCCAAACACATCAACTCGTCGCTGGCCAACTTTTGTTCATTATGTTTTGTTCTGGCATTCTTCGAACGCTCTGATTGGTCACTGGCGATAAGAATTGCTGCACAAAGCGTGTTGTCCGAGCACCGACGACTTGGTGCCCCCCTCCTTTCCTCGTCGCCTTCTCACCGACAAACGAACAAAAGCAGCGGGTTGCTCAACTTCGTGTCTCCGTGTTTGGACGTCGACATTACCAACTAAAAAAGGAACTAAATTAACTGAAAAAGCGATGAAGAAAAAATAAGAAACATTAAAAACATAAATAAATAGGCAAGCGTAATAATTATGAGTAAGGGACACAGGCAAAAGCAACATGCAGAACCACATTCATGTGCAGGAAAAATTGTGAACAACCATATACCCAAGGCGAAAAATGGGGGAAAGTAAAAATAATATACAAAATAATCTCAAACCATAAAAGCCACACCATATCAAGGTAATGCAGTAGGAGAGAAAGAGTGTTTTCAAAAAAGGGAAAAATAATACAAATATGTACATACCTATATACGTATGTATGTAAGTATGTAAGTGGGTGATATAAGGTAAGTGTACGTAATTCCGTGATAGTACATTATTCCTTGATAATCGTTTATATTCGATAAAATAAGGAATTGGTACAATAATTTAATCAAACAAAATATTATATCATATTATCTTAATTTCAAAGTATATTAATTTATAAGTTTGTTGTAATTTTAGAGCTTACTGATTTAATAAAATCACTTTAAAACTGACAGGTCAGAAAATTAGCATAATACAGGAAATTTCTTAAGCAAATGGTTAAGGAGCATCGAGTATTTTCTTAACGCTATAAAAATTTACTGGTTAAGATTTTTATCAATATTATTATATTTCATGATTCAATAGGCATCTGGCATTTGTTTTTGTAACTTTCAACCTTATTTCAATAGTTATTTTTTTCTTAAAAGTAAATTTTCTTTATTACGGAATTAGGGTCATCTTTCATTTCCCCATGTACACAATTCCGTGACTATCACGGAATTAGGAAATTTTAGTACTTAATTCTTTTTTCTTTTAAATAGCTTTTTTGAAAAGAACCAATGGTAATACAACATTTTTCCATTAAATAAAATCCTAGAGAAGTTCTTGACCTAATTCCGTGATATAGATTTTTTAACCTATTCGCTAATATTCAATTTAAAGGTGACTGGCGATACTATCACGGAATTAGGGTCTTCATACTGTTCCTTATTCCGTGATACATATATCGCACATTTACGTTCTATGGTTTTTTAGTATTTTCTTTATCTTTCGCTTAAGTTTGTATCTAAATAAAATTTTTTTACCTTTTTTAGTAAGTATCTGAATTTTTATAAAGAAAAAAATTTAAATTTTTAATCATTTTTTTTTCTTTATTTAAATTTGTTTTGTTAATAAACACAAATTTCAATTTCATAAAAAAATATAAAATAACAGCCTTATTCATAAAAAAATCCTATAACACATTATAAACGCTTAATAGTAAAAACTCTTTTTAACTTTATAAAGCCGTTATACTGCACATTATTCATAAACGATTTATAAAAGTTTTATAACTATCATTGATTTATAAGTTTTTTGTTGTCCAAAGGTGCGCCGAGTCATGTTTATTAATATAATACAATGGCGCTATTATGTATAACTCTGACGAGTTTTATGGCCGAGCTTCTCTGCCAATTCGAGGTGTGCTCCTTTTGTTTTTCCTACTAATTGGGTGGACCTACAGTTTTATGCCGGCTCCGAACGGCGAATGCATTTTTTGTGAGAAGCTTTTTCAGGGCAGAAATACACTCGGAGGGTATCCCGCCCCCTGCCGAGAGGTGACCGCTATTTCTAAAAACCCAATAATTGGATTAATTACAAAAATTTTTTTGGATTTTGTCCGGACCGGTGTTAGAACCCGAGAATTCTGGTATGGCAGGCGAGCATTCTACCCACTGCACCACAGTGGCCATCTCTACTGAATATTCAGTAGGAAATATGTGCTGCTTTCCAGCTGACCAATACTGGGCGTTTCGGTTTTTATACTCAGCTGTACTAGTACACAGAGTATTATAGTTTTAATCACATAACGGTTGATTGTAACACCATAAAATAATCGAGATAGATATTGACTTATATATATCAAAATGATCAGGGTGAAAAAAGAAATCGATTGAGCTATGTCCGTCCGTCTGTCCGTCTGTCTGTCTGTACGCACTCTAACTTAAAAATTGAAATATTTTGATGAAATTTGGAATGTAAGTTGGTTTCAGGACTGGCACGGTTGGTATTGAAAATGGGCGAAATCGGATCATGGCCACGCCCACTTTTCATATATAGAAAAAATCGGAAATGTCGTATCTCAGTCCCTATTATAGCTAGAGTGATAAAATTTTACACACATAATGAGCTCTAATGGAGAAATATGGTGAAAGTTAGGAAAATGGGCGGTGCCACGCCCACTTATTAAGCGTCAAACATCGAAAGTTGGATATGTCATAACTCAGAAACCGTTGCAGATATATCTATAACACTTGGTAGGCGTGATGTACTTACTTAAGCAAATCTTTGGACGAAAAATTGTCAACATCGGTTGGTGGCCACGCCCACTTTTATATATGGGAACTATAAAGTGGCCTAATAAAAACATTTTAAGCAATATCTCTGTCAAACATAAAGATATATCATTGAAATTTTGTGGAAGCAGCCTAACTACGCACATAAAACAAAAAGCACAAAAGTTTTGGAAAGTGGGCGGTACCACGCCCACTTATTAAGGAGCAAACCTTGAAAGTTTTATGAGTACTAACTCAGAAACCGTTGGAGATATATCGATGAAATTTGGTACGCGTGGTACATTTACTTAGGCAAATGTTTGCACGAAAAATTGCCAAAATCGGTTGACGACCACGCCCACTTTTATGTATGGGAACCATAAAGGGGCCTAATAAAAACATTTTAAGCGATATCATTGTCAAGTATAAAGATAATGCATTGAAATTTTGTGGCATGAGTTCCACAATAGACCGGAAGCAAAAAAATAGAAAAACTTTGGAAAATGGGCGTGGCACCGCCTCTTTTTAGACAAAGGAATCTACGAGATTTCGGAGCCCATAACTCGACAAATATTTGAGATATTATGACAAAACTTGGTTTATACACTTTTATAACTTGTGCTAATAGACACACAAAAATTTATTGAAATCGGTTTATGACCACGCCTACTTTTTAACAAAGATATTTCTGGAACACCCTTTGGGAATTTGTAACGTGACATCTTTGTAACTAGAAGTCATAAAGGAATGAAATTTTGCACAAAGAATAATATTCATATGCTTAGTTGGATGACTGATAAAAATTTTGAAAATGGGCGCGGCTACGCCCACTTTATGCAGCACTTGCTTTATATAAAGTACCTACACCGTTTTTCCATCAAACGCAAACAAACAATGAAAGCATACAGCTGAGTATCTAATGTTCGATTTCACTCGAACTTAGGCTTCCTTACGTGTTTTTTTTTTAATTAGAAATTTTTCTTTATTTTTTGAAGTAATTGTTTTATAAATAGCTTATACAAGGGTAAAGCTTGTTATAAATTCGTTTCCATTTTATCTGATTTTTAAGAGCATTTTAAATTTATAAATTGTTTATGAATAATGTTTTTGCTTATTTGATTGATAAACTCTTTATAAACCTTTGATATGTTTTTATGAATAAGGCTGTAAATATTTAAGTCTAATATGTAATATATTGATTTGAAAAATTATTTCTTTGCATTTTGTTACAAGGCAGGAATTAGGTACATTTATTCACGGAATAAGGGACATTTTCATATAAAAAAATTTAAATTAAATTAAATAGTAATTATAGTTATTTTAATTTTTTAGCAATTGAGAATGAGCCTCAATGCATCAGTTTATTTGTAACATAGTTGTTTTTCAGTTTGCGGTCTATAGTTTAAGCTCCAAAAATCTTGCAATTCAGAAAAGTCCTTAGTATCACGGAATTATGTACATTTACCTTAGCGCCATAAACTGTATGTATCTTTTCAAATATGTGGGGACAACAGCGCAGCACAATCTTATAGAGTGTAATTTCTTTACAACTTCCCCTGCTTCCGTCGTTGGTATCTGAAGCAAAATAACGTGATTTTACTACATTAAGGCTTAATGAATTTTTGGCGTATATTACTTGAGCTATCAAGAGGAATGCAGATGTAAACTAAACTTTAATTAAAAGGACTCCGAACTGAAGCTAAAATTGTGGAGCTTGACTCCTCAAACTAAAAACAATAAACTACCCAAACAAGGTCAGGCCAAACAAACTAACTCTCTACAAACATATGTTGTAGCTGTCATCGGCTATCGGTGTCCGTTGGAGGCGAGGTCATGGATGGTGATTGACTCTCGCTTTCTGTACCCTGCCCAACCATGATCTTCTCCGCGAATATGATTGGAAGATCCCACTAACAAAATGACCTACCTTTTATGTCATCAACATGTCTTCCAGGAACATGTTAAAGACTTACGAATTCATATTGATACTTTTATCAATTTCAAATTTATTAACAATCAAATAAAAACTTAAAAACTTTAGTTCATGATGGTACAAATAGGTATGACACCACTCGTATCTGGTGTTGTATGAAAATGCATTAAATAGATTATTTACAAAATAACGAAAAAAAACTTGATAGGGCCCAATTAATTAGAATAGGTTGAATATGTGCAAATTATCTGCTATGAGATCTATAACCACCCTAATTAAATATTTATCGTATTAGGAAAGCATCAACGAAAGCAAACTGATATTTACATATATATGTATTGATCTATGTTCACAAGATCAAATTACAACAATAATATTAGGGGGGGTTTATTCCCTTTCAAAACTAAGTAAAATTCTTTGTTAATTTTTTTTTTCTCTCCAAATATGTTCACTTACATTACTAGTGGAAATTGTGTAAATACCTAGATATTTATACATAAATATGAATATTCTTCTATACATATTTATGTGCCCGAGATATAAACGATAATTATTTTAATTATGTATCAAAATTCATTCTCTTTCTTTTTTTTTTGTGAAATATTCAAACGATTAATTTTGGCTGATCCGGACTAATGTACATATGCATATACATAATTACAACCACTTGTTTTCGGCACCAGCTGTAGGATATAGTATATATGTACACCTGGGTACATGTACATATGTATATACATCTAGTTAAACATATTTATTCGCATATGGGCAGTAATTATGTATATATCATTGTATATACCTACGTAAATATGTATGCGGATTTGCAAAAGTAACAACAAAAATCAATGCAACGAAAAACAAATACAAAATCAAAGTACTTACATATGGATGATGGTATATGTATTGTGGATGCACTCCAGCGATGAAAGGCCTTCCAGCGTCGTGCAGCGAGATGATCTAATATGTTTGTTGTTGTAGAAAAAGTTTATGTTTTCATGCTTTGGTTTTGTTACTCTGCGTACAATTGTTATATATTCGAATTTAAAATTTGCTTATATAAGGAGATGTTGTTCTATGTACCTACGCCGGCAAAAATTGGATGTGCTGACATCTGTGTACATATGTATATACGGGTATGTACCGACGTATGTATGTACCATGCTTTATGTTGTGCTAATTTTTTTAAGGCAAATTATTCTCTATATACATAAGTACCTATTTTTCTCGAAAAAAAAAAAAAACTAATTAACGCGGGCAATTTTGAGGGTTAAACTTAAAATTAAGTTGCACACATATTTCTTCTTTTCTTCTTCTTTTTATATATGTATGTATCTATCTAATATACTATACTAGCATTTTAGCACGTTTTTTCCTCTACTCTTTTTTTCTAACTCACTTTTCTGGTTTTCGATTCTTTTATATAATTTTTTTTTTGAATTGCCTTTTTCTTTCTGTCACTCACTATCAATTTTCCTGCTACACTAAATAGTTATTAGACGATTTTTCGGGGGTGTGACTTTTGGGGAACACTGTACCCTGAAGGCACATGCCTAAATGCACTGCAGTGTATGTACATATGTACATGTATGGCACATGGTCGGAAAAATTGGGATGTGTGATGCCACGGTTTTATGCGCGCCTGGTTGGTCTAGCAAATGGAATATACTCCTTTTTGTCCGCAGAAGAAGCCTCACGATACTTTGTTGGCGCCAGCACCTTTTCCTTGGAAGGTTGCGGGGCGGAATCAGTTGGATGCAAGTGGATTTCTGGCGAAGTGTAGGACAACGGTTGGCTCATTTGCCATTTTTACAACAATACGGTTCCACACAAAGAAAACGCCATTCGAAATCTAATGATTCCAAATTTGAAGCGCTACACATTTAAATGCTCCACATTTAAAGAATCCCAATTTAAAGCGATCCACATGAAAGAATTCCAATTTAAAGCGCTCCACATGAAGAATTCCGATTTAAATCGCTTCAGACCTAAAACGCTCCACACCCACACCTGTGCTTCTTGAAGCTCCAACTTTGCCAATTGTATGTTGTTCACGTGTTAAGGTGATGGGTGTGGAATTATGTAGATGTCCTTTGCAAGATATGTTCTCTATTGAACAAAAATTATATTTTAGGACACCTATTTATCACTATCACTTGCAAAACTTACCTTTGGCAACGAAGGATCACGTGGGTTTTTTCATGCAGCGAGACTACCAAATAATGCGCATTTACTACCAAGTAGCTTTGTAGAACAATCAAGAAAAAGACTAACTGTAGCCCTGCGAGGGCTTTTTATACCTTTTTATACCGTGGGAAACTACGCTTGTTTACGCTTCTATTTTTGACATTTCGCTTTGACTAATACTTGGGTTGCCATTCTTTGACGTGCGAGATTTCTTAAAGACAGGGTGTTGATGTGATTAAATTTATTGTCTGCGACGATTTTTTGTCGTAGCGATGTTTGCAATCTCAAGGCGACCATTACAATATGTATGTATTTTTGTTTGAGGTGGTGCAATGAATTTCATACATAAATTTTAAATCCGTCTTGTGATATGTATATGTATGACTAGGTATATGACTATGACTTACTATATAATACTTAGATCAATTTTGCTGGAATATTCAATCTAGCACTCTGTAATGTCCATAGGCGCTGACACACCTCCAAACGTTTGTATTAAACTAACTGTCTGTGTTCCAATGATGACGCCAGTTAATCCTGCTTAACTCTGGACGAAGGTTGCAATAATAGTGACTTTGCTGGATATAAATGGGTAGGGAAGCCAATTAAAATACAAAATAAGCAACAGGCATAAACACATATGTGTGTACATATATAAATTAGGTACCTAAAGAGTATCCTATGCCATAAAAATAAATACAACAGCAGAAAACAGGTATAGGCTTGTAAATGGCATGTGCACGTACCGGCTTATATACATTTTTACATATTGATATTCTTGGCATGAAGCAGCCATAGCACATCCATAGGAGACACTGTTGCAATTGCAACAGCCATGAGGAGGCATAAAAAGTGGACAGCGAAGAGCTAAAACTTAATCGGTTACCATGTATGTACGTACCTACATAGCAAACTTTAGTGAAGGCCCAGCACACAAATTCTATTGATAAAGTCAGCAATGGGAAAGTTCAAAAACCTTGGCTGTCAAGTTCATTGCAGACGTTCAGTATTCAACCTAAATGTGAATTGGTTAATTTACCTCGTATAAATATATGTATGTATGTACATTATGGTGGTACCAAAAATTAAAACCGAAGAAATAATTACGGAGCGAGGTTATTTTTATACTATTATTTCTAAAACAATCTGTGTTCCTTTTTCGGGAAAATATTTATATAATGAAGCACGCGTTGGCGGTCTTCGTTCGCGTCTTATAAAATGAACCTCAGCTGGCATAATTCCCTTTCTAGATTAATATCCATGGACCAGTCCACACTACTTTTGTCGGGAATACCTTTTAGCGTTGGAAGCCTTCGGTTGCGCTTAAAAAAAATACTCTCAGCTGGCATAATTCTCTTTCCGGAGAACTTTAATATTATAATTTAATAATGCGATTCGTTGAAAGTTTTAAAATTATTATCCACAGAATATTTCCTGAAAGTTTCATTGAAAAATTCTCAGATAAAAAACTCTCCAAAAAATAATGCTAATACAGAGATGATTCTCTGATGTAAAAAGCGAAGGAAATTTGACGGCATTTTCGCGATCTGTAAACTTTAATATATTGAGGCAAAATTTTCGGTAAAGATTTCCGTAGTACTTACTTACTTACTTAATTGGCACGTAACCGTCTAGACGATTCTGGCCGAGTCCAATAAAGCGTGCCAGCTATTTCTGTTTCATGCAGCATGGCACCACTTGGGAATACCTATGGAGTCAGCATCACTGTCCACCTGATCTTACCAACGCAGTGGAGGCCTCCCTTTTCTTCTGCGTTCAGCGGGTTTCGATAGAAATACTTTCTTGGCCGGAGCACCTTCGTCCATTCTCACGACATGACCTGCCCAGCGCAGCCGCTGGATCTTTATTCGCTGAACAATGTCGATGCCTGCGTACAGCTCGTACAGCTCGTCGTTAAATCTCCGTCGATACTCGACCTCGCTAACGCGCAAAGGTCCATAAATCCTCCGAAGAACTTTCCTCTCGAATACTCCATTTTCGTAGTACAGTCACATGAAATGCGGGTTGTTCCGCGGATGTCGAGAGAAATTAATTTTTTTCATGCCATTTTGGACCACCCTAATATACATATATACGTACATAAATAGGTATACATGAAAATAGTTCTCTGCAAATTCTTGGATATCTGCATGTCTCTTCATATAATTACATTTAATTGAACTATTTATTAGATATATCATACATACATACATACATATAAATATAAACTTAGATTTCTGTAACCTATAAAATTTATTCTGTCAACTGTGTGTGTGTGGAAAGGCATACTTCATGAAGCCACTAACTTATCGAAATTTTATCATTGGCCATAGCAGTGCCTTGATTTTCACATATTGTGAATTTTTCGAAATATTCGTTATGGAGATAGTAAATATTTTGCTTTTCGAAAAGCTAATACATTTATGTATGTAAGTATATTAAATACTGTACTTACATACATACATACATACATACATACATATATACATACATACATATGTATGTAAATAAATTTATAGGCACTCTATGGTGCAACGTGAGTATATTTCATATTTCAAAGATATCAACTTAAAATTTTAAATGACATCCATGTAGGCCTACACATGTACATATGGATCTATCAATGTATCTATACTAATTATATAAAATTGATTGTATGGAAAATGTATGTAACGCGATAACTCAAAAAGTACTGGACCGATTTTAATAATTCTTTTTTTAAAATGTCACAAATGGTAAATTTTCGACAACCATGTACTTTTTTTGCGCATTTCTGAGACTTTAACCCTTAAATGCATGAGGTCAGCCCCCAATATTGAGACGTGACGCCCCCTACGTAAAATTACCTACTAAACACGAAATCGACACTAATTTTTCGATTAAATGCGCGGTTTTCCAGGAAAAGCTGAATTTTTGTGTTTTTCTAATTGTACCATATATGGTACACTATGCATTGAGACCAATAGTATTTTTGTAGGCAAATTTCTGTTAGTTAATTAAAATGAGATGGCTTCCCTGCAAAACTTATATGGATATGCCAAATGACTTTGACTAACACCACCAGCTCCGTCATTCACCTTGTGTAAAACATTTGGTCTCGAACGGCTCGAAAGGACCTCTCCGATGTTTCATAAAAGGTGACCCCCTTTTGTGTGATTTCTTCAACTTGATGCTGGAAAAGATAATTCGAACTGCAGAACTTAAACACATGGAAGCATCTTGTATTACAAGAGTGTGCAACTGCTGGTGTACGTCGATGATATTGACATCATGGGCACTAACACTCGTGCTGTTCGTTCTGTCTTCTCCAAGCTGGACAAAGAAGCTATGAAAATCTCAACAGAAAAATTGTCAAGGGATGAAAGAAAATCGTTCCAAATATAAATCTAAGAAAATGGGTTTGGCGGTTAACAACGACAAAGCGAAGTACCTCCTGTCATCACACAAGAGTCGGCTCAATTATGTCTTGGCAGCCCCTTCACGGTTGACAGTTACCAATTCGAAATATTGAACGGTCTAACGGGTTTCGTCTGTTTGGGAACCAGCGTTAACTCTAAAAATAATGTAAGCACGAAAATCCAACTAACCATTCTAACGAATAAGTGCTGCTTTGGATTAAGTAAGCATTTGAAAAGAAAAGTCCTCCCTCCACGAACAAAAATCACGCTCTGCAAGACTCTTATTGTTCCAGTCCTCATGTACGGCTCAGAAGCATGGACAATGTCAAAATCAGATGAGATGGTACTTGGAGTATTCGAGAGAAAAGTTCTTCAGAAGATTTATTGACCTTTGCGCGTTAGCGAGGGCGAGTACCGACGGAGATGTAATGACGATCTGTATATTGTTCAGCAAAGAAAAATCCAACGGCTGCGTTGGGCAGGTCATGTCTGTGAATGGATGAAAGTGTTCAAACCCAGAAAGTATTTCTATCGAAACCCGCTAAACGCAGAAGAAGAGGGAGACCTCCACTTCACTGGGAAGATCAGCTGAAGACTGACTCGTCCTCCCTTGGTATTTCCAATTGGCGCGGTATCACAAAACAGAAACGACTGGCGCGCTTTATTGATCTCGGCTAAAATTGCCTAGATGTTCACGCGCAATTAAGAAGAAAAATTTATAATCTTCATCCAATAGTGCATACTCGTTTCCGGCTTGATTTCTAATACGAAGCGGTTTTGGTGTTTCATTTATTAGTTCATCTAATTCATGCGTGAATTACCCTTTATAAATGGACCCATTTCTATATTTGGGTATATCTACATACCTCAAAATCATAAGATAGCACACTTTCTGCATCTTCTGTATTATGCCTCTTTCCTTCAATCATTATCCATATCCGCACACAAATTACATGTAAAACAGCAAGCGCTGGGTAAAATATTTGGCTTAGATGCATGAAGTACCATATATGGTACGTACGCAAAAAGCCAACAAAAAATAACAAACGATCGTATTTAATCACAATTGACTTTATATGTATATAAAAAGGACCAGTATACTCATCTGTAATATTTATATACCATAAAATAAAATAAACTAGGTTTTATTGACGAATGAATATCACATTTAGAATATTTCTCCAAATTTTGGTTTGACCAATTGAACTGTCCACTGTCAACTGGATATGAAACTCAGCAAGCTTCGACACTATTCAAGTAAAAGCTAGATTTTATAGCTCCAACTTAAATTATCCTGCTATGTTATACATATTAAATTGTCCGATATATTAAGAAATAAATGCGCGTACCATATATGGTACGCCATGCATTTAAGGGTTAATACCTTTTTCCCGGTTTTAAATTTCGAAAAACTCAAAAAAGCGCAAGCATAGACAAATTCGTTTGGTCATTTGCCGTGTTCAGTGGAGGCGTCGCAGTCGTGCCAGGCAGCGCAGCGCAGGCGACTCATATGTTTGTTTTTGCACGGTTTGTTGTTTGTCTCGGTGGCAATCAAAAACCTGTTTACACATACATACTATGCTATAATTCAAGAACGCCTGCACCTAAACGTGCGATATTGGTATCAAATTAAAGGTGTTGAGCAGGACTTCAACATAGAGTTATTTTCATTGTGATGCCGAGACATCCTCCCCAGTCTGGGTAAGAATGTGGACCCAGATGACTCCGGAATGTTTTTGAACGATATTGGTATGAAATCAAAGGTATTGAGCAGGGCTTTAACACAGACCTATTTTCTTTGTGATTTCCATTCCGGGTCTTCTGATATGGGTCAAAAGGTGGATCTGGATGACGTCGGGATGTGTCTGAGCGATATTGGTATCGAATGAAAGGTCTTGATCTGGACTTCAATATAGAGCTATTTTAATAGTGATGCCTAGGCCGGGTCTCCAGATATGGGTCAACAGGTGGACCGGATGACCCTCGAATATTTCTGAGCGATATTGCTACCAAATGAAAGGTCTTGATGAGGACTTCGACGTAGAACTATGTTATTTGTGATGCCTGGGCCGGGTACCCAAATATGGGTCAAAATGTGACCCCGGATTAACACGGAATGTTTCGGAGCAATATTGGTATGAAATGAAAGGTTTTGAACAAGGCTTTTACGTGGAGTTCTATTCATAATAATTCCTAGGCCGGGTCCCCAGATATCGGTCAAAATACGGACCCGTATGTTTTGAGCGATATAGAGCTCTTTTGGTGATGCCTAGGCCGGGTCTCCAGATAAGGGTCAACAGGTGGACGGAAGGACCCTCGAATATATCTGAGCTATATTGCTAGCAAATGAAAGGTCTTGATGAGGACTTCGACGTAGAATTATTTTATTTGTGATGCCTGGGCCGGGCCCCCAAATATAGGTCAAAATTCGACCCCGGATTAACCCGGAATTTTTCGGAGCAATATTGGTATGAAATGAAAGGTTTTGAACAAGGCTTTTACATGGAGTCCTATTCATAATGATTCCTAGGCCGGGTCTCCAGATATGGGTCAAAACGAGGACCCGGAATGTTTCTGAAAAATATTGGTATCGAATGAAAGGCCTTCATCAGGACTTCAACACAAAACTCTTTTAATTGTGATTCCTAGGCCGGGTCCCCAAATATGGGTCAACATGCGGACCCGGATGTTTTTGAGCGATATTGACTTGACTTGAATTGACTTTACGACTTGACTTGACTTGACTTGACTTGGCTTGATTTGACTTGACTTGACTTGACTTGACTTGACTTGACTTGACTTGATTTGACTTGACTTGACTTGATTTGAATAGACTTAACTTTACATGACTTGACTTGAATTGACTTGAATTGACTTGACTTGAATTGAATTGAATTGACTTCAATTGACTTGACTTGACTGTGATTAACTATTATTCCTCATTGCGAAGCAACGGGTATTTGCTAGTCTTCTATATATCTAAAAGGAAGTGGCGTTAGTACAAACGCGTATAACTCAAGAACGCCTGCACCGATTTGGATGATTGAGACAAATTCAGATTGTTCTCTGGCCAGAATAGGATAAAATTCCCGAAAAATGGAAAAAAAAAAAAAAATATTTCCCATACATTTTGAGATAGGGATAGGAATGGGGATAGGGATAGAGATAGAGAAAGAGATAGAGACAGAGATAAAGATAGAGATAGAGATAGAGATAGAGATAGAGATAGAGATAGAGATAGAGATAGAGATAGAGATAGAGATAGAGATAGAGATAGAGATAGAGATAGAGATAGAGATAGAGATAGAGATAGAGATAGAGATAGAGATAGAGATAGAGATAGAGATAGAGATAGAGATAGAGATAGAGATAGAGATAGAGATAGAGATAGAGATAGAGATAGAGATAGAGATAGAGATAGAGATAGAGATAGAGATAGAGATAGAGATAGAGATAGAGATAGAGATAGAGATAGATATAGGGATAGGGGAAATTAGGTTTGTCGCGGCGAATATATGTATATCTCTTTTGTTCAGAGAATTGACAGTTTTATAACTTTATAGGAATAAATTTTAGGCAGAACAACGTCTGCGGGGCCAGCTAGTATTTTATAACCATAAAGAATGCTAACTACCCAGCAGTATTTATCAGCTGGAAAACAGCACATATTTCCTACTGAATATTCAGTAGAGATGTAGTTCTAATATCTGAACTTTCCCTTTCGTTTTTATATAGAGGTGGCGTCGAAAATCAACTACCTAAAAACTGCCGATCGAGAAGGGAGAGTTTCTGTAGGAAAAAAGGGCTGAATACGCAGGGAGAACTTCCATAGCATATATTTCAGTACACCTGTTGTCTTCACTGCGTGTTCAGTTGTTTTTTCAGCAATGAATTTTCAACTCGGATTCAGGGTATTTTTCATATTGAATATTCTACTGAATATGCACCTCCTTACCTCAACTACTGCTGGGTATGTAGATACATACAATGTATGTTTCCAAGTCAGAATGTTTTACTTTTACAAACTGTTATAGACCGTAAAAATATTGTGCAACCAAGGCCGCCGCCTCTTTAAATTATGTGTGATTTACTTTTGTGTGGTAAATAAATATGCGCTTAATATATACAGATAGATACATATGTATGTACTTATGCATGTAGTCCCTATGCTATTTTTTAAATTATCGCAATGTGTAAGTAAGTAAAGGGTTAAACATAAAGGAACGCTGAACTAAACTTTTGTGCTTCGTTTTTTTACAGCTTGTGTTGCATACAAAAGTTGGAAAAAACTACCCATGCTTGTTTGATTAATAAGATGAGTTTTTGTTGCATCACACTTTATGTACCTATGCACTTACATATATCACGATATCAAATCCTAGACTGATAGAAATTCGTAATATTGCCTTCAAGGAAATCCCTTGCAAATCAGTTGAAATGGGCTGGTAAGTCGTTAGCACACGCTGCTGTCAAAATTCTCAAATTTATGCCAACTAACGCCCCTTGCCAGCTGCTTAATGTGTTAACTTTTCTAGTTCATTTCACCACGAGTACAGTTGTGCTTGGGAAAATATCATACAGAGTTATGCGGAAAATTTTTCCATTAGGACTTGCTGGATAAGAGAAAGCGTAAGCTTGCGAATATCGATTTAGGTACTCAAGAATGTATTACTAGTTTTAGTTATTATGGGCCTAATTTATCCCGTTTACAGGCTTAGTACTGCGTGTATTTCTTGCGAAGAAAAGTCCCAAGCCACATGGAAACAGCTTAATATTATTTTATAAATACATATATACATACATAAATTATAATTTTGATCCACCATTGCCTCTTTATGCTCTCCGTTTTATAGAAATACGTTTCGGGATTTTCCGAAGCTCTGCACTAACCACCATATGTAGTATAAATTCCAATTTATCGCACACGAATGTAGATATGTACATAGATATCTGGCTTTCGGTATTACTGCAACTACACCATTTCCAATTGTAAATGAGAAAACGTCAGTTGAAAATTAGAAAAATTCAATTCAATAAAATTCAATTGTAAACAAGAAAATGTCAGTTGAAAAAAAGATTAGTAAATTTTAAATACGAAGGCGTCAATTAAATGTGGGAGTAGCCGTTTGTAAATGAGGATACGTTAATTGTATATGCGAAAACGTCAAATGCATATGAGAATGCGTCAATTGAAAATGAGAATAGTCAGTTGTAAACACGAAGCTATCATTTGAAATTTATAGTAGTCAATTGAAAATGGGAAAAACTCAATTGATAATGAGAATAGTCAATTTTAAATGAGAAAATGTCAGTTGTAATTGCGAAAGCAACAAATGAAATTTCGAAAGCATCAATTGCAAATAAGAATATTCAATTACAAAATGAGAAAGAGCCAATTGTAATTTCGAAAGCGTCGAATGTAAATGGAAAAAATTAAATAAAAGTCATATATATAATCACTTTGAAATTCGGCACCTGCTTTTTTAAAAAATATAAAATAAAAATCAAAGTTGGCATTGCGTTAATGTGAATATGTGTATACAGAGAAACCTCTCCTAACGGACACCTCTCATAGGCGGACACCTCCCTTGAGCGGACATTTTTTCATGCACCAACGTTTAGGTTCAATTTTTAGAACAAATTGCCCTCTCTTAGGCGGACACTCTCTTGGCCGGACGCGGACAGTTATTTGCTATTGAATTGAACTAAAAACTTCTATTAAGCGGACACGAACCTCTCGTCAACGGACACTTTGATTTTTTTCATAACGAATCACATAAAAACAGGGCTGCTCACCTCATAGGCACTCAAAGCACAATTGTTTTTGTTTTGCTCCGAATCATAGGCACAGATACATATTTGCACTTGAAATATGAAAACAAAATTTTCTTCGCACTCCCATAAGCACTCAGATATGAAACAATTTTTATATGTACATATGTGCCTATGATTCATATTGAATGTGCAGAGCAAAGGCACTTTGTATAGGAGCTCGAGCACTGCCGTAAGAAATCGAAATTTACAATAACAAATGTGTAATGAAAAAAAAAATTCAAAAAATGAAAGCACTGTAAAAAATTTGTATTCAAAAACTTTCATATAAAAAATAAAAAAAATTTTTATGTATGTGATACTACCATTTGAAAATAAATTCTAAAATAATATTTTATTGGAATTCATAAAAAAATTGAAATGAGCAAAAAAAATTTTCAGTGCATATACAAAATTTGTAGATGTATTGAGTTTTGTACTTTCAATACGAGAGCGTTGAGCAGCCCTGCATAAAAACCTCTGTTAGGCGGACACGAACTCCTCTTATGCGGACAAAATATAAGTATGTATAGCAATATAAAAAAAGTTTGTGGAATGTTCGTTTGGTAAAAAGCGCTACGATGAAAGGGGAATCACCAACTAAAATAAATGTCCGCATGACTATTGGAATAGATATAACTACATTCACGGGTTTCCAGTTAGATGTTCTAACTGACCAAAATGTCGAAACCATTGAAGATAATAATACTGATACTGAAAGTATTACCGCTGAAAGTAGGTAATGCAATCTCCTCGAACGAAATCGATTTGACTGCAGTTTCAAATTTGAAAAGATTTTGCACGGAAGACCTTATTGCATTTGAATTGTTGCAGAAATTTGAAAGCCATCCGCAAAGCAATTTTATTTTAAATAAGCAAAAACCCCCTCGTCAATCGACAATTTCGCAATTTTTTAAATAATTTCAAAGATATCCCAACATTTCTAGTTCTCAGCAACTTACTAATTGATATGTAATATGTATGTATATTAATACTTTATGTATATGTATACATATGTACATACATACATAAATATGTATATGTTTTTATGTATTTAAATGAAATTTTGAAGACATAAGAATCCTCATTTCAGTGAAATATGAATAAATAAATCCTTTAAAATCCAAAAAATTTCTAAAATAGCAACCCACTCCCTTAGGCGGACACCTCTCTTGGGCGGACAAAATTTGCCTGACGGTGAGTGTCCGCCCTAGGGAGGTTTCACTGTATACATATTTATACAGTTTATGCTTAATGGCGCAGAATGATCTTGTGATTATATGCGATAATGCTCCATGCCACTCGGATTTAGAAAACGTAGTATATCAGCATTCGGGTGGATGTACACAGGTATTACGCATGGCGCCATATTCTCCCATGCTAAACGCAATGGGAGATAATATGGGGTAAAATTAAGATGTATGTTAAGGGTCATATTGTAAACCCTAGCGTTAATGGCCCAAATGTTGGTGAGCAACGACTCCAGTATTTATGTAGAAAAGCTCGTGGATGATGCAACGGCCACCATTACAGGGGGTGACTGCGCAAGAGCAGTTCAACATTCTTCATCTTTTCACGGAGCTGCATTAATGCAGGAAGATATGCCCGTTGGTACTTAAAAACTTGTGTATTAAAATTGGTTTAAAAAGGAAAATGTAATAAAAATGAATTTCTATATATTTTGCCGTGTTCGCATTTTCATTTGACACTTTCGCATTAACAATTTACTATTCTTATTTGTAATTGTTTCTTTCTTATTTGCATTTGACGCTTTCGTAATTAGAATTGAATCTTTCTCATTTACAATTGACGCTTTCGCAATTAAAGTTGAAGATTTCTGAATTCCTACTGACTGTTCTCATTATCAATTGACCCTTTCTCATTTTCAATTGCAATTTCTTATTTACAACTGAAACTTTCCCATTTACATTTGACTTTTCTAATTTTCAACTGACTCTTTCTCATTTAAAATTGATTAATCTTATTTTCAATTGACTCTTTCGCATTTAAAAATGACTAATCTTATTTTCAGTTGACCTTTTCGCATTTACATTTGACTTTTCTAATTTTCAACTGACGCTTTCTCATTTAAAATTAACCAATCTTATTTTCAATTGACTCTTTCGCATTTAAAATTGACTAATCTTATTTTCAGTTGACCTTTTCGCATTTACAATTGGAAATGGTGTAGATTTCTTTTATTGCAAATTATGAAGCCGCAAAATTCACCAACCTTACCTCAGTAGGCGTTTTCTTTAAAGAATATGTAAAACTTGTGTTCTTATAACCATATCTTATAGGTCAAATGTGTGTGACTTCGATGTGTTCCTTTCTAAAAGGGTAGCTGTTAGTCATACAGATACATATGTATGTATTTTGGCAAGAAAACGTAGTGAAGCTAAATAAATCCTTGTATGGCAGTTAGAACTTTACCTAATTTGTCACGAAATGTGCTGCACTCGTACATTTATTTAGATACCTTTTATTATTATATAAAGCGCTAAGCAGAATCAGTACTTCTCCGTCATGACATACGTCGAGTCCGACTGACAGCACGTACATAACGTAAAGGGGTGGCACATAAAATGTGTGTTCGGTGAATGCACTAAAAGTGTAGGGGAGAACAATATCAGACATTTGTCACAGAAGTTTAATGTAAAGGCGTCAAAAAAAACGAAAATTAACGAATTGCTAAGAGCATAATCGCATGGAATATGTACTATTAATAGTATTAATTTAATACTAATATATAAGTTTAAGTTGGTTACAAAACACAGTTCTGCACAGTGTAGTACAAAAACGAGTTATCGAACGCATTTTTCTGCCTGCACTAGAGTACTCTAATGCGTTCATCGTACACATCTTATATTACTGACGTACGGCAAAATAGAAAATTGGCAAAGTATGCCGGATCCGGCGACTGATACGTTGCCAATGTAGCGTTGCACGAACAAAATATACACAGTCTACTCAGCTGTCAGTTTCTTCCTTATCCGTAATGACGGAGAAGTACTGATTCTGTTTAGCCCATAAGGCAACTGTTTAAAATTTTATGTATATAGTTTCCATAGCAGTCAGGCAGGCTTCATTTGTAGCTAGATAATTAAATTGTGTAGCATATTTTTTTACGCGGGAAACTTAATTTTAATTTCCAAAACACCAGGAAGCTTGTCAAAATTCACAATTAATGTTTCAGTATCTACTTGAACGAGTGGCTGTTTCGAGCAACGCTGTTATGGCTCTAAGTAAAATCATGTCGTTTTACCTGTAAAACCTGACGTAATCGACGGGTGCGGTTGTTAATAATCAGCCAAAGTACTCAATTACTTAAAACTAATTTCTTTTTCTAACGCAACAGCATAATAAAACAACTCGATGACACACAAAAAAAAACTAGTACCGGCTGTTAAAATGTTAAAGAAGGCTAAAGAAAATGAAATTTAATAACCAGTACTTTGTAAGTCTTTGCCCTTTACATACTACTGTTGGAACACCTTCGCAGTATCTATATACTTATGTACATACATACATAATATTATGTATATTAAAAGTATATTCGTAGACATAACACATTTTCGTACGTTCCCTGCAAAAAAGTTTTGCTTATTGTTGACAAATCAGATCCAAACAAGTAAGAGCGCGGCTGTATTCGGCCGTACCGAAGACTTCATACCTTTCATGAATGGAGAAATTAAAATTTAAATAGCCTGCTATTGTTTAATTTATACATTCAATTCTGTGGGTTATTTATGCATAGATTCCTTTGAAAAAGGAGAGTCATCGTTTAAATGGAGAAGTTATACCCCAAAATGTCCATATCTGAACAATCGTTTGTATGGCAGCTATATGTTATAGTGGTCCGATCTTGACAAATTTCGGTGACATTATTTAGGTCCATATGGGTACAAATACTTCAAAGTTTCATGCCCTTCGCTGTTTAATTGGAGAAGTTATACACCAAAATGTCAATATCTGAACAATCGGTTGTATGGCAGCTATATGTTATAGTGGTCCGATTCGGCCGATTCCGACAAACGATCAGCTTCTCCTAAAAATACACTCACATTCCGAATTTCAAGCAGATATCTCAAAAACTGAGGGACTAGTTTGCGATCAAACAGACAGACAGACAGACAGACGGACGGACATGGCTTAATCGACTCAGCTCATTATCCTGATCATATTGGTATATATTTTGGTAGGTCTGCCACGCCTCCTTCTGATACTTTCACCATTCGTGTTTCGGCACAAAGTTATAATACCATTTCATTCCCATGAAAGGTATAAAAAGGTTACGCTGGCAGCGCTTATTCTGTTATGCACTCACTGTCTGCTCCTAACTTTCTAATACTTATCTAGGCCTTATTTCGCATGACGGATAAGCCTTTTGAATAAGGTGTGCTCTGAGAGAGAGTACTCCTTATGGCCTGATCACATCAACACAGGAATAGTTATCAGCCTTATTTTAAGCCTTACGCCATACAATTTGCTACCCTTTTAATTTTCAGGCCTTATTTCGTATGCCTTTAAATCTGCTGTTTTAATTGTTAAATAAGGCTTAGATTTTTTGGTGGATTGTTACAATATTGACTATACAACTTGTAACTACAAAGTGTAGAGCCTCATATTAGCATACATACATACATATGTAGATATGTATGTGTGTGAACACAGTTTTTAATCAGTACAAGTCTAAACTCAAAAGCAATTTATGTAAAAATAACCTATCGTTTATATAGCATTACAAACAGCGAAAATAAAATAAAAGTAGTACAAACCGCCCTAACCTCATCCCATTTTATGTACCTATGTAAAATATAAAATTATGCAAGCGTTAAATTGATATCGTGTGCAGCTGCTGTCGCCTCTTAGAGCACAAGTGTGTAATATAGCATCTTTATTACTTCTGCATGCTTTTATCTCACCAATCTCTAAAATGTGCAACCTTTTTACCTTACATTCAAACTCTCTATACGTGTTTTCTTTCCAGTTTATTGCAAGTTGTTTACCATGGATGTATTACTTTAAATTGTGTTTTTATACTCAGCTGTACTAGTACCAAGAGCGTTATAATTATGATTTCATAACGGTGGATTTTAACAACAAGATACAATTTCATTCACGTAATGAGCTCAGGCCCTTATAAAGAAATTTGGTGAAATTTTGGAAAAGGGGCAGTGCCACGCCCACTTTATGCGGTACCCGCTTTATATTAAATACACCCTTTCTTCATCAAACACAAAAAAAGAATGACAACATAGAGCTGAGTATATAATGCTCGATTCCACTCGAACTTAGGCTGCCTTACTTGTTAGTATTTACGTTACCCTCACAGTTTGAGTATCTCGTTTCCCAACACGCTTCTTTCTGCCATGTTTGTTCGCTTATATGTATGTACGTAAAATTGCACTTTTCCCCTGGTATTTGCTCTTTCTTCTACTTTAGTCTCTCCGCCAGGCGATGGCACACTGTTTTGTGGTTTTCGAATGCAATGGGACTTTGGGTCGAGTGCGTGTACGCATGCGCAGCATCATGTTACAGTTGTACCCTTCGTCTTCGCTTAAGTGCAGTGGATTAAATTTCTATCTTCGATTTACATAAAATAGAATGGTTCTGTTCTTTTGTAATATTTATGTGTAAATATCTTCACTATACGGCGGATGCTCGTACATTAGGGTGGTATTTAAAATCAAGTTAGCGATATTCTTCGTTCTCACCACCTACATAAATCGGTAACAGCACGGTCAAAAATATTACAGATAAATTTTAGTCCTGATCGGAGATGAATAAAGGGTGTTGCGCAGGGATCAAAGTTCAGAAAACTCTATGGAGATTCAAAAAATTAAATTATTTTTTTTTATATCTGATGCCCGAAATAGATAATGCTGAGTTCAAAGAACTTAATTGTAAAGTTTGGTCTTGATCGGAGACGGTCAGGGGTCAGAATTCATATTAACCCTTAACCGTCTCCAATGTGATATCTACGACTATATTACCATAGACCTAGGGGATGAGTTTGAGGAAATATACTATACAATTTTTGTCCATACATTTGTGGACCAACCTAATGTAGATACATATTTAAAAAGTCTGTCTAATATGTATGTATGTATGCTGACATATAAAGAAAACTCCCATAACTTGGCAAAAACAAAAAAAATATTACAGCAAAGCTGAACGCGAACGGTTCTTGCCTATTAGATATTGAGCACTTTATTGTCTTCAATAGAATAAACGAAACTTTCAAATTAAATGCAAAAACGGTGACCATTAATGTACATACACATATGTGAATTTTTAACTGTCGCATATTTTATTCAAAAGTTTGTTTATTATTTTAACAGAGAAAATTAGTACCTACTGCTTAAACTTTGATAACAGTTGGTAAACCTACCTGTATTGATAGTTTTCATAGAAATCGAAACAATTGCAGCAGACCTACAGGGTAGTTGAATAGTTTTTAAATACGATCACTTCAACAGAAAAAACTTTCCAATTTATTGCGCTAATAAAAGTAGATAAAATGTAATTTTTATCAATTAATTTTTTTTTTAATTTTTTCTATTTGCTTTAAAGCAATTTTTCCGATTATTTTATATAAAAACCATCTATCACCATCATCATTACAGAAATTCCTTCCATCAATGAATGTCAATAACGTTGAAGTGCACTTTTTTCGGATTAATTTACAAATTTATTATTTTCAACTTTTTTTTGTGGTCAATGAGTGGTGGATATATATTCCACATATACATACATATGTACATAAATATATACGAAGCGCTAAAGCAGTGCAGCACAAACATGCGTTCAATATACATAAAAATATTTATAAAATTCTTTTGGCCCAAAAAAAGGAATGTCAAAACGTAAACCATAAAAAAATAATGCACAGAACGAATTTCATAAAAAGGAACATTGCAATAAAAAAATATATAAAAAAATGTTGAACGCAAACGATTTGTTAGCTTATAAAACAATTACGAAATTACCTTTTTCCGGAATTTATTTCTTTAACAGCCATTCCAGCGTAGAAGCTAAGGTGAAAAAAGTTAGTGGAAAAAAAACTAAATAAATTGATTTGTGTAAATTCATTCAAGCCGAAAGGCCATTTCATACATTCGCCTACCTTGCGCCAATTTCGTCCATAAACTGCAGCAATGGCACCTTCAGTACAGGTGACTTTGAGCAGCAAGACAAGGGAAAAAGGAAATAAAGAAAAAAGATTTTTAC
This sequence comes from Urophora cardui, assembly GCA_960531455.1. NCBI lineage: Eukaryota > Metazoa > Arthropoda > Insecta > Diptera > Tephritidae > Urophora > Urophora cardui. The sequence goes on from OY482671.1 coordinate 120,365,108, forward strand.
GCTTTACTCAATTTACCATCTGCCCCTCCTTTCCTTTAGTAGTTATTGCCTGGCAAAAAAAAAAAAAAAAATTTTAAATAAAAAATATTTTTGTATTTCTTTGCCATTTATAGATGGTCCACAGTTACAGGCGCCGCGCTTTACCACACAACCTTCATCATCCGGTTCGATAGTGAGTGAAGGGCGTACGAAAATTCTACAGTGTCATGCTTTGGGTAAGTAATTTCGACTTCATACAAACACACATGCTTTGTATGTATGTACCTACCCTGCAAAAAAATGTGCGATTAATACCGAAAGATATTCGTCCCGGATTGATCTCTTTCGAGAACAATCGGTCCACAATTAGTCCCCGATTGTTCCCGTTCAGGTATAAATGTAGACTAATTGTAGACCAATTATTCCCGAACGGGTATAAATGTAGACTAATTGTTGACCAATTGTTCCCTAGCGGGTATAAATGTAGATTAATCGCTTTCATTCCGAACGGGTACAAATCTAGATTCCTTAAATGTAGAAATTTTACAAAAATATGCAATGTATTTAAAAAATTGTAGAACAACCGGTAAAACGAATTGAACACCCTTTCTTTTAATAACAATGATGAATAATAATTTTAACAAAATGTTGCCTAAAATATTCTATGAAAAAATCCTTTACATTATGCTCATATAATGCATAATCAAAACTTACAATTTTTTTTATTTATTTATTAAGATTTTTTTTCAAAAGTAAAACATTATATAATCTTTATTTATATATGCATGAACATTTACAATTTTTTAAAGATTGTTATTAAAAATTGTCTTGGCGAACAACTTGGAAAAATCTACATTTTTACCCGTTCCTGCTGAAATTGATTGATTGATCTACATTTGTACTCGTAGGGGATGAAAGCGATTAATCTACATTTGTGCCCGTTCGGTATGTTAGCGATTAATCTACATTGGTACCCGTTCGGGTATACAAGTTGAACAATTAGTCTCTTCATAGGACATGCTCGAACAAATGCGATCAATTCACTCCATATAAAGGGATGTAAAATTGTATTAGTCGCATGCTCCCTTGCGATTGATCCCGGCACGTCCCGGATTAATCGCATTTTTTGCAGGGTATGTAAAAATAAGAAAACTGTTAACATAAATTTTTCACATTCTCGCCAGCAAATAACTGCATACACATTTGTATGAGTATTCATAACAATATACCTACATTGTATATAAAATTCATGCTTCTTCTGTGCAGCTCTTCACAATATGCATTTATTGTATAAGCTGACTATCAGTCATTAAAATGATCCAATATCGAGGCGATCGAATAAGTACCAGTCATTTATTGAAACATTCGATTCCTGAAATGTATGTATGTATGTACGAATACCAACACCTTGCCTTCATCACAAGCCAATTTAGTCCTCGCAAAGCGCCCAATTATTTATATCCAGCTTCCATATAATAACGACAAACGTTACATCCAAGGACTCAAGAAATGGACATAGTCATCCTTGGGTATAAAATAATCGAGTTTACCCCGAATTACTTACCTTATTTTGTCGTTGTTGTTGTTGTTGTTGTTTTTTTTTTCTACTGCTTGGTGACATAGTAATCGATATAATCGTAAACGTCTCTCCATCTTACTGTTTTCTTACTTTGCTATTGAGTTACTTAAGAGTAAGTGCTACGAATAAAAATGAAAGCAGCAGTTTTGTTTTCTTTTGGATAATGAAGTGGTAAAATAATAACCTTTTTATGGGGCTTCCTGTGACTGTTCAATACATGCTACCTCTTATTATATACATACATATGTACGTATATATACTCGTGTATATGCTATGTTTCTTTTGTTGTTTCATATTTTGCAAATGGTGTTGACCACCCAAGGTTCCATGCATAAGCTTCTTAGTCATTTCTTAATGTTCGTGTTGTTGCATTAAATGGTTGTCTTATGACTTGACATGCGATATCCCATTTTGATTAGGTTTATGTATTTTGTACATTATATGTTCAAAAATAATTCAATACATTTTTTTATGTAATGAAATACATACATAAGTATTTGTTCCTTAATATTACCAAAATTAGACTTTATTTCCCTCTTTTTATACTCAGCTGTACTAGTACACAGAGTATTATAGTTTTGATTTCCTAACGGTGGATTGTAACAGAATGAAATAATCGAGATAGATATAGACTTATATATATCAAAATGATCAGGGTGAAAAGAGAAATCGATTGAGCCATGTCCGTCCGTCCGTCTGTCCGTCTGTACGCACGATAACTCGCGCAAAAATTGAGATATTTTGATGAAATTTGAAATGTAAGTTGGTATCAAGACAGGAACGGATGGTATTGAAAATGGGCGAAATCGGACCATGACCACGCCCACCTCCCCTATATAGTAAAAATCGCAAATTTTGTATCTCAGTCACTAATAGAGCTAGAGTGATAAAATTTCACACACGTATTGAGCTCAGGCCCTTATGAAGAAATATGGTGAAATTTTGGAAAATGGGCGGTGCCACGCCCACTTATTAAGGGGCAAACATTGAAAGTTTTATGAGTCATAACTCAGAAACCGTTGAAGATATATCGATGAAATTTGGTAAGCGTGGTATACTTACTTAGGCAAATGTTTGGACGAAAAATTGCCAAAATCGGTTGACGACCACGCCCACTTTTATATATGGGTATTATAAAGTGACCTAATAAAAACATTTTAAGCGATATCTCTGTCAAATATAAAGATATATCATTGAAATTTTATGGAAGGTGTCCAACTATGGACGTAAAACAAAAAATACAAAAATTTTGGAAAATGGGCGTGGCACCGGCTCCTTTTAGAAGCAGGAATATACGAGATTTCTGAGCCCATAACTCGACAAATAATCGATATATTATGACGAAACTTGGTGTATACACTTTCACTACTCGTAGTAATACATATTCAAAATTTTAGCGAAATCGGTTGACGACCACGCCCACTTTTATATATGGGTATCATAAAGTGGCCTAATAAAAACATTTTAAGCGATATCTTTGTCAAATATAAAGATAATTCATTGAAATTTTGTGGCATGAGTTCTACAATAGATCGGAAACAAAAAATAGAAAAATTTCGGAAAATGGGCTGGGCACCGCCTCTTTTCAGACAAAGGAATCAACGAGATTTCGGAGCCCATAAGTCGACAACTAATTGAGATATTATGACGAAACTTGGTTTATACACTTTTATAACTTGTGTTAATAGACACGCAAAAATTTATTGAAATCGGTTTATGACCACGCCTACTTTTTAACAAAGATATTTCTGGAACACCCTTTGGGAATTTGTAACGTGACATCTTTGTAACTCATAAAGGGATGAAATTTTGCACAAAGAATAATATTCATAAGCTTAGTTGGATGACTGATAAAAATTTTGAAAATGGGCGTGGCTACGCCCACTTTATGCAGCACTCGCTTTATATAAAGTACACCGTGTTTCCATCAAACGCAAACAAACAATGAAAGCATACAGCTGAGTATCTAATGTTCGATTCCACTCGAACTTAGGCTTCCTTACTTGTTTTTTACTGAAATCTCAAATGTTTGGTAAAACAAATTTGCTATGGAAGCCTTCTTCCGTACGTTAAATAAATACAGTGTAAATTGTATATCGAGTCGTGTAAAAGTATATTATATTACTAATTAAAAAAAGAAAAAAAAAAAACATCCTAATTAGTAGAGTATGTTAATAATTTTATAAGTTTAAATAAATAAACATATGTACATATATTGTGTACCACCACACAAAAACAAAGTATTAATAATAGAAATGTTTGCATATTAAAAAGAGTTATCAATTTTTTTATGCTATACTTACCCAGTAAAAAGTCAACGCCTTATTTAAGAATTATTCCAGCAGACTTAAAGGCTTCCGAAATAAGACCCGAAAATACTAAGCGAACTAAATTTGTATGGGCAAAGGCTTAAAATAAGGCTGATTTCTCTATGTTGATGTCATCAGACCGTAAGGACTACTCTCTCTCTGAGAGGAAACGTTATTACAAAGACTTGTCCGCCATGGAAATAAGGCTTAGTTATGTATATATATCCTTATATATCCTGTGGTGTATATGCACAGTTTAAAAGTGCGATATCTCAGCGAAGGAACAATATATTTTAGCAATCTCAATGACAGTTGAAATATTGAAATCTGTGCTTTAAGAATATTTTCATTTTGCGTTTAAATGAATGGAAGTTGTTTAGTAATATGCTCTTTTTTCAACCAAACCACAACAGCGAAATCAAGCTTTTATATACACTAGAGTGCTACCTACTGTCGAAACTCGACAGTTTTTCTAGATGTTTACTCATGACTAAGGTGAAACTGTAGTTTTTGTATAATTGTTTGTTGTTATTGTCACTGTTACTATTTTGTTGTTGTTCCTGTTGATGCTGCTCCTTTTGTTGCTACCATCACTGCCACACTTTTGTTCTTTTTGTTGTTTGTATTGTTGTCGTTACTCCAGCCAAACATGTTCACAACTGCATGGTAAGTTTGGTGAGCACGCATGTACATTGAACCAGCTCTATTGTTTTCAAAAGCATGCAACAACAACCACACCGCAATTTTAATGAAAATTGGCGCAGTTCTATTTGAGAGCAATACCTTTCTAATGGTGTTCTTAGTTTTAAAATCGGTTCAGTAGTTTCGACGTAGAAGATGGAACAAAATTTATGTTAGCGTATTAATAATATAGATTATTAAAAGTGGTTAAAGTGACAAACAAAATGAAAATGAAAGTAAAGTGATAAAGTTAAAACTACTGGTTGAATTTAAAAGAGTATGGGTTGCTATACTTAAAACAATTCTAGATAAACTTCAATCCAAAATGGGCAAGCTCGAAATTATATTAAAGTCATGCTCTAGAAGACCTTTTTTCATAGAATTTTATGCAGAATCCGAATTTTCTTCCTGTTCCGCCCATACAAACTGAGCCACCCTAATGTACATACATATATGTAGAAATCGGAAAGAGATAAGCGTGCGCACTTAACCAAGCACTTGATTGCATATCACATTGTACTCTCTTTGCCCATGTTTGCTCATAAAACTCAATTCTCAATTGGAGCGTATTTCTGTTTTATAGCTTAGGCTTCAGCTATCAGTCTAACCTTTTTGCTGGGTAATTAAATAATTCCCAGCAGTATTTATCAGCTGGAAAACAGCACATATTTCCTACTGAATATTCAGTAGAGATGTAGTTCTAAAATCTGAACTTTCCCTTTCGTTTTTATATAGAAGTGGCGTCGAAAATCAACTACCTAAAAACTGCCGAAAGAAAAGGGAGAGTTTCTATAGGAAAAATGGCCTGAATACGCAGGGAGAACTTCCATAGCATATATTTCAGTACACCTGATGTCTTCACTGCGTGTTCAGTTATTTTTTCAGCAATGAATTTTGAACTCAGTTTCAGGGTATTTTTCACATTGAATATTCTACTGAATATGCACCTCCTTACCTCAAATACTGCTGGGTTTCCACTGTATTTTTTTATTATCATGACACAAAAGCAATGTTTATGAATGCATGTATACTTCAATGGAAACTGCATAAATATAATTAAAAAAACATTGTTTAATTGACTTAATTAATTTAATTACTGTCCACTATTTAACCGCAATGGAATGTGCAACGAAATCATGCACGTCGACACGCGTCTTATAAAAAGCGCAATTACATATGTACATGCATATGTACATATGTATGTATGTGTGCATACATATATATGAATAAATATTTATGTTCATATCGAGCCATATGCGCCAAAATTAATTAGGTTTTCTAACATTTCTCAGCGCTGAAATTGAAATGATTTCTATTAAAGTCTAAGATCGCAAATCATGGTTGATACGTCTTTTTGTCACACACGGCTCGATATGTATATATGTGCATATGTATGTATGTATATACCTATACTAGTTTTTATAGCAACAGGATTAATATATGCTATGGCAAAAAATTTTGCTTCAACCTTTATATTAACCTTCATCTTATTCCTTATCTTCAACTTGAGCTTCATTTTCTCTCTCATCTTCTTCTTGATCTTAATTTATTTTCATCTTCTTCTTCATTCATTTTCATCTTCTTCTTCATTTATTTTCATCTTCTTCTACATTCATTTTCATCTTCTTCTTCATTCATTTTTATTTTCATATTCATCCTCATCTTTCACTAAAGAATTTTATTTAAATTTCATCCACTTCGGTTTCGACATCAAAGCTTTTATAAAGAGTTTTTCTATGAGAAGTACCTACAATGGATTTTAAAGGCTTTCACAATACGAGTACAATATTTTATTCCAATCCAATTTACTCAAAGATTATTTAGGTGAGTGTCACGAAATCCTGCAACCAACAACGCTCCCTCTGGCTTTAGTTGCGGCACAACGCCTTCGCAATTGTTTATAATAAGCGCCACGTGTCATAATAGCACAGCCACACAAAAAGTAGCCCATTCTAATGGATACTTACATATATATTTTAACTGCAAACAATCAAATATTTTATTTTCCGAAAAAAGCGTTTAGTATCTGTTTCTTCCGGTGCAAAAATGCAGAAATAGTTGCAATGCGAAAACAAAATGAGAAAGTTTGAAAAAAGAGAACAATGTTGAGTGAGTTTAAGTTTTTGGTTTTATTGTGTGCGAAAAATGTGTTAGCTTTTCATATTTTTTAATTTTTCCTTTAAGCTTTGCCTTTAAGTTTTCACTTTAAATGCAAGCAACATTTATGCAAACTGCAATTCCTGCAATTGCTAGTTCATTTGGAAACTAGAGAAGTCAATAAATCAAATAGTACTTCAGTTAAAGAAGTTTCACTATCTGTGATCGACTTTTATTGAAGTGATATGTGCTTTATGCATTGAATAAATTTACATATTTAGATAATATACATATGTACATACATACCAGTGGCGGACCTAGCATAAATTGCCTGGGCAAGCCATATGTGTGAAGCATAACCATTAGCCATTTATGTAATTTCCTTTGCTGTATTATTTAAAGTGTGATTGCGTTCCGTCATTGACTTTGATTTAGAGTTCTCGATTTCTTTTTAACATTTTCGTGTGGCCCGAATAAATGCTTTTCAATGCTCGAACGCTCGTTTATTTGTTTATTACGCGTATGTTTGTACGGGCATTTGAACAACTCGGGGTTTTGAAGATCGTTTTTTCTCGTTTATTGTTTTTTTTTGTTTTTTTTCATATGTATTTTTTATTTTTGTTTTCCTGATACACATTTTTTTGTTTGTATACTCAGAGAAAAGGAGTCAAAAATAAAATTTTTATTTTTATAATGCACGTTTTAAACCAATTCATTTTTATTTTATAAATGAATATTTTTTAATTGAAAATTAAATTTTTTAAATTAAAATGTATTTAGGATTTAAAAAGAAACATGTTTAAATTAAAAATTAAAATTAATGGAAAAAAAACGAAAGTTTTTCCTTCAAAATCTCATAGTGCTTAAAATAAAAATAAACATTTTTAAATTAAAATTGTTTTTTCTTGATTTTGCAATTTTACTCTGAACATTTTTAAAATAAAAAATTTCGTATTTACATAATTCTTAAATATAAAAACGTGCGCTAGGGAAATCTTACACGAATGCGCAGAGATATTTTTAGTTTCCTTATACCGACGGAAATTTCAGCAGTAGCAAGTGTATTTGCTTATTGCCTAAAAAATGGGTGCTTTAGTGTTTAAAAAACTGAGGTCCAATTTGATTTCCACCGCTTTTTAAAATTATCTTGATATTGTGCCAATAGTCGCCAAAAATCACAATCATCCCTTTTATAATCTGGTATTAGATATTTTTGTTTGCATGCACATGCAGATGTAAGAAATTATGTGCATAAGTATGTACCTACATGCAAACGAAAATCAAATCAAATATGCATATGGCTGTGAATACAGAACTTTTGAATGTCGAAGCCAGCTTCATATTCGCATACAAATTTGATGTGAAAAATAAAAAAAGTGCTTTGCTAGTTTTTTTTTTCAATTTAAATCTGAAAATAAGCAATTGGTTTCTCCTTAGCGAAAGCGAGAAAACAAGCCATGTTATTCTGTTTTGAAAGCCACGTAAAAGCTAATGTGTGGAAACGTTGAAGGATGCTCACTGTGCTGTAATTGGCTGTATAAACAAAATACACATTGTGAGGTGGATTGGTGGTGGTATTTGCGCTATTTTCTTAGCAGGCTTTTAGAGGCATGTTACAGTGGGGGCTATATTATTGAGAACTTAAATAGTAAACACATTTAAAACGTTAAATAACCAGATTTTAAAGAATTTCGTATGAAATTAACGAAAATGTGTACGCAAGCCGGGCTTCTCGGCTTGTATGAAGCGACCGCCTCTGATACATACATATGTACACTATAATAGCACATTCATATTAGAAATCAAGTTGGCAGCAAGAAATTGCTACCAAGAGATACATAGATAACTGTGTGCTTATGTAATTTTAATAGCATTATGCAAACGCACATGTACGCCCACTATGAAACGAGAACAAGTGCCAACTTTTGTTCTCCACATAAGAACATTAGCATAGACAGTGGGCTACTAATCAATTGTGTACATATTTGTATACATACATACATATCGACGATTCCAAACAATACTGTACTAAGTCGACTTAGTACATTTTCCCGTTTTTGGTGTCCAAGTATCACGTGTCTTAATTTAGATGCTGCCTAATTTCACTGCTCTACAGCCAAAAAATACTCTGAACGCGACCATCCTATCTATGTGTAAAATCGGTCGCTGATTCCGAAAATCGGGTTCATTTTTAATTCTATGGGAAGGTTTTTGAGATATCGGCAATTTACCGTTATTTGGCCAATGGGTCCATTTAATCCTGTATATCTCTTTAACACAGTGAGCCATCTTCCTTCGGGTGACACCAAACGAAAGAAAATTAAATTTGCTTTTCATGGCTGCTATAACATTTTTCTCTAACTCTTATAGTTTCTGAAATATTGACGATTCAATTTGAATTTTTTCGATTTTTTACGATTTTTTGAAGAAAAATTTGACTTTGTCAGACAATATCTTTAAAACCAATGTTTTCACCTTCGGCTTTACTCCTTTAAGTGAAGCTCCATTCTATTACCAAAAAAATAAGCTATAAACGAAGAAAATCCATGGTAAAATGAAAAAGTTATAGGCGATCATCTAAATACAGCCAAGTCACGCAATGCCTCTACACGGGTATATTCTATGCATATTGTACCAATACCTACACATCTGCAGTAGCAGCGCTTTGGCAGCGCAGTAGATACAAGCCCATTTACGGGTATAACATGCATAGAATATACCCGTGCAGAGGCATTGCGCGACTTTGATGTATTTACTTGATCGCCTATAACTTTTCCATTTTACCATGGATTTTATTCGTTGATAGCTTATCTTTTTCCCAATAGAATGGAGCTTCACGTAAAAGAGCAAAACCGAAGGTGAAGACATTGGTTTTAAAGATATTTCCTGACAAAGTCAATTTTTTCTTCAAAAAATCGTAAAATATCGAAAAAATTCAAATTGAATCGTCAATATTTCAGAAACTATAAGAGTTAGAGAAAAATGTTATAGCAGCCATGAAAAGCAAATTTAATTTTCTTTCGTTTGGTGTCACCCGAAGGAAGATGGCTCACTGTATTAAAGAGATATACAGGATTAAATGGACCCATTGGCCAAATAACGGTAAATTGCCGATATCTCAAAAACCTTCCCATAGAATTAAAAATGAACCCGATTTTCGGAATCAGCGACCGATTTTACATATAGATAGTATAGTCACGTCCAAAGTACAGACAAAAAATTTAATTTTGTGATCCAGTGTTTTGGTATCAATATGTATCCAATCAAAGGTTATAAGCAAAAGTGTACAGAATATAAACTTTGAGAGCTTGCCACGAAAAACCACGCAAATTTAAATTTTTCTTACGGTTTTATATAAAGCGAACCCAAACTTTGATAATGCCGAGTTTTGGTGTTGATCGTTCAATCCAAACAGAAGTTACAAGTGAAAATATACTTAGCATACAACTGAGTTTCATATCAAGTTTAAATTTTGAGAGCCTCTCCTGTAAAACACAGTTGTTTGGAAGCGTCGATATGTATGTACCTACATATGCGAAAAACATTCTTGCTTTCTATCTATCTGGCACTACAAGTAGTTCCTATAAGGCTTTAGAAAGTTTTATGTAATTATTACCTTAAGCTATCTAAGTAAATCTAAGAAAAAGCTGTGGAAATACTTTAACAAGACACTGTAAGAATAACGTTTTTATGAAGTGTTTGTCAGCAAAAAGTAACACAAACTTCTATGACAATTTAAGTCTATAAAATTGGATAAATCCATACCTAACTGCTTATACGTAGTTCAATGATTATGCAAATTTTATTGATAATATATTCTCGGCGCACCGTTGGAATGTTATTCAAAGGATAAAGATACATATGTACATATGTATGTACATACAAGCAGTGTTGCCACTGCAAAAAAAATTTACCGACCAAATTACCGCCCAATTCCGCCAAAAAACGCCCAAAAATCAGAAGTCAACTTAAAATGGAATTACATATTTATTTTTAACTACATATGTACATACTAAGTAATCTTGACTCCCACTCATTCAACTCAGAACTAACAGTAGACTGACGCCGATCTCTAAAGGAGATGGCCAAACAGACTTGTCTGCACCTCGTGTAGGTCCCGGAACGTAGGGATATCAATGGCAATTGTAGGGCGGATGAACTTGCACTACCGAGCAGGCTCTTCCTGACAAAGAACGCATAGGTATCCCGTTAGCCACAAACAAGCTAATTCTTAAACAGCATGTCTATAAACTAGCAAGCGATAGATGGCAACAGAAGCCAGTATGTCGAACATCAAGGCAAACCTGGCAGAAATGGGTTCACAAGCGATCCCATCAAATAAATATGTACTCTAAGGAGAGATGACATCTCGAACCTTGTGGCGGTACTCACAGGACACTGCCTCATCGGGAAACACACAGAGAGGCTAGGTGGACCCTACCGCAGATGCTGCATAAGCTGGAAAGATGATGAGGCGAGGAGACAATCGAACACCTCATCTGCCACTGCTCGGCGCTTAACAGCGGCGACAACGCCCAAGTCCCAAGACTTCCTTCCTGGATAGCCTATGCAAAGTCGCGGACGTCGACATAAAGGACCTGGGCCCTCACTCTGTAGTTTAATTCGAAAGAAAATTCGTTCGATTTCGAGTTCTATTCCATATATTCTATGCAATAAGAATGTGCTTTCGAATCGAATTTCGCTTATAAATAGAACTACATAGTGAGGGCCCTGGTGAACTGCATTAGGTTCTCAAATTGGTAAATAAAATGTTTAGCGTCCGAGAAATTGTCTCCACTAACAATTTTCATATAACAAATCGGACCAAAATTGATTTTAGCCGCCCAACAGCCCAAAGTAAATTTATCGGACCAGATTTGGTCCGAAAGGCCCAATTTCGGCATCACTGCATACAAGTACGAGTATGTATGTAAGTAGTTTTTAGGAACTTCAGTTTGCTTCTAAAGTGCGAGGTTTTTTGATTTTTTTTTTTTGCAGACAATAGTGTTTAGCGAAAGACGACATGACAGTTTGAAAGATTTTTAAAATAATGCGATTTGAAATGAAGTAAATGATTAGATACTTTACTTATGTAGGTATGCACGGTGGGCAGGAAGCGACGATAGGCTGCATGAAAATGTCGACAAAAAAGGAAAGTGGGGTTGTGTTATGTGATCTTTATAGATGAAACATCCGTTGAAATTTAAATCCGAGCTGCTCCTTTTTCAAGGATATCCACATTTTTTGATTTTTTTGAAAGGATCAAATATTGACGAAATCGAAAATTCGCCAAAGTCCAAATTTTTCCGATTTCAGTACATTATCTGGTAGCTAAAGGATGCCAGAAAAGGTATTAAAAAGAAAACAGGACACCTGTAGTGGAAAAATCGAATGTGAACAGGACCCAAAGGATAACGACTGAAATATAAAAAAACACAAAAAGTACCCAATTTAATTTGCGTATAACTCCTAAAATGTTAACTCTACCTGAAAATTCCTTATGATATGTTTCATTCAGAATAAATAAAGAAATATTTCTTTAATATACAATTTTGATGTACCTGCAGCGCTTAATGTACTTTGGTGCATCTAAAGTGAAAATTTCACAAAAAATTACGTTTTTTTTATGGTGCTATTTTAAGTTCAAATATTTTGCTAGTTTATGTAAATATTTTAATCTAATGATCCAATTCTCATTCTTTCATATTTATTCGTTAATATTAAAGAGAATTAGAGCTGAAATACGCGCTAGCATAAAAAGACTTAACATGTATTCCAATTTAAAAAAAAAAAAAATGTGATGTACATACATACATACATATGTAGGTATCTACTGGATCCATAAGGTCGCTTGCACTTTGGCTAATCAGCATTTTTTTTGTTGTTTAAAAGCTCAACGACCATCGCATTGTAAACAAAACTTGTAAACAAAAGCACATACGAATGTACATACAAACAAGCGCAAATAACCATCAGCTATAAAAATCAAAGCGATTAAATATTTTCGAAAGACGAAGATCTTCACATTTCCACGTTCGTCGAAAACAAACACTACTTAAATGCCAAGAATCCAGCAGACGTTAAAGCATTATACTATGTTCATATGTATACATATGAAATGCCAACGAATCCCTGCAAAAATCATTGGATTATATGTTCCATTTGTGGTAGGTTGGAGTACTTTCAAAGTGACCACCAACATAGCCCAAACGTCGTCGCTATAAACATTTGGTTTTTGTTGTTATGTTCGGCTAACTGTTAGATACTCCATCAATTACTCTAACGTAGGTACTCCATGAATTAATTTGATTGTTATGCGGGACTGGAGTATATACTCAATTGCAATGACATGCAATGTTAAATGGACCATATTTTTTGTATGAAATGTGGCAAGTTATGGAGTAATCGGTTGGTCCATAGCGAGCACTTCATGGATTAGCGAATGGAGTACTTGGGATTTTTGTAGGGATGTATAAAGAACCTCAAAAAGCATGAGACTGCTGCATAAGCACGCGCTGCTTGAGTAAATAAAATAAAAGACTGACGAAAGATTTAAACAAATAGTGCGACGGATGTGGAATACAAACACAATGAAAGAAGGTCTTTGGATATCAATTTTTCATAGTTTCGACGGCAAATTCCAACACAAAATGCTCACATGCATGCAGACATACATATACAGCAGCAACCAACTATGATATGGTGTCTTCATTCCGCATTCACTTGGCGCAGCCACCAGTGACACCAAGTGAATACACAAAAAGCACAAAATAATGTGAATGGAATATCCTCATGTGTATATAGGAAAGAATGAAACATGCATGTGAATATTCCCTCGAAAAAATCTACGCCTTATTTGAGCTTTACTCCAGAAGATTGAAAGGCTTCCGAAATAATATCTGAATATTCTAAGCGACCCAAAGTTGTATCGGCAAATGCTTATAATAAGGCCTTATGTGGTTTATATCTGTGATCACAAGCAATAATCGCTTAAGTCGACTTAGGAAGATTTCGAGTTACATATACCACATTATTCTCCTTTTATAACTTAATTCAATAAAAGGATATAAATAAAAATTTGTAGGCTTAACTTACAATAGAGGTATATTAAACTTGCTATAACAGCCAAAGTAGACGTGTTAACTTAATAAAATTTCTTCATAACACTTAGTTTTATTTACAAAATTTTATCATAATATTGTGGATGGCTCACTGATTTTTGATAATTTTTAATCGAATATAAAAATAAATTTATCTCGAAATCATATTTTTCGACTTACGCGATTATTGCAAATTGCCACAGATATATCAATATTTACCTTATAATAAATATTTTTTGTTCGCTGTACTCTCTGTGCCCATGTTTACTCATGAAACCCAATTCACTCTCTCCCTCTATTTGAGATATGAGCATAAACGGAACATTAAGTATTTAATGGCGTTTTCGATTCTGGCAAAAAATGTCGCACTTATTCTGCTTTTTTATCGGGCTGTCAAATTTTTTTTGTTCTATTCCACATGGATTCCACACATTTTTTCAGGCTTCTCCGACCATAGGGCAGCATTTTCTGCCCTTAATATAACCAAGGGGTTGCATTATTTTTGTTTCATACATCACACGAAAAGTGCAACATTTTCGTAGGGCCCAGGGTGCATGTTGATAATGTTGCCTTTGTAATAATGCAGCATTTTGCTTCAGAATCGAAAAGCTATAATTGTTTAGAACAGAGCGAATGAGCGCATAACAGCAAGCAGCGCTGCCAGCGTATGCATTTTTTCTGCCAGCGTATTCCGTATTGCTTACCAACCTTTTTGCAGGGTTTGTATGTATGCAAGGCCGTATTTATGGGGGGGGTTTTGGGTGTTTGAACCCCCCACGAAATTCTGGTAGATAAATTTGACTTCTATCATATTCAAAGCTATATGTTGAAAAGACTAGTTTACAAATAATTAGTTTAAGAAAATACCAAGAACTTCAGGTATAGGGGAGGGTTGGCATGAACCTGCTGAGGTCGAAACCATTTTTTTATGGTTAGGGTTTTGAGATAACGTAATTTTGGGTTTTTTTGGTTACAACTTTAATCAAAAATTCTTTTCGCTGAAGATACAAATGCCCGCAAACCGTATCTTTCGAAAGATAATTAAAATATGCTTCTAACGACATACCACTTATAAATTAAATTATGTTACCACTCCGAAATAAGGCAGTTAATCATCGCACATTTTTATTTTATTTTATTTTTGGCGATTTTTTCCAAGTGAAACAAAAAGAATGTCTTATTGTCGCAAAACTCGGTTAGGTGACTCAACTATATGAAAACGACTTCACAGATCAAAGGACATTAGAGGGAAATATAAAGCTTCCCAAGCACTGTTGCCAGCATAACACCAACATAATTTTTTGAGAACTTTTGAATTTCGATTTCCGTTGAAAATATCTGAAGTCGAAGCACAGAACAGTCGAATATATTTGTTTGTTTATTTGTGCTGTTGCTTTACTGTGTAATTTCAAACAGACCAGTCGACAGCAGAGCACAGATAAACAGAATTTTAGTTTTCAGTGCGGCTTTTTAAAATTGGTTTTTTTTGTACATTACAATTTCGATTCTGTTCCCATAAATTAAAAAAAGAAAACAACAGCAACAGTGCTGTAAAAACTCGAAATTATGTTTGCCCTTTGCTGTGCTGTCAAAATTTCCACAATACAGCAACAGTCGACTATAATTTTTTGAAACTTAAGGCTGCGCAGTTGCAGTACAGTAGAACTTCAATGGAAATGAAAAAAAAAAAGTTGAAAATAATTTCAAACCCTGCTCAAAAGACTAAAATAATGACATATCTATCAATTTTAAAAATCGGATGTCAAATAACAAAGTTGCAAGAAAAAACAATTTTACTGCTGAAAACAGCTGGGTAATCTAACCGAGTTTTTCGTCCATAAATATTTTTTTTTTCACTTGGATAAAATCACCAAAAATAAAGTATTCATCGTGTTTGCAATAGAATAGTCTAATTTTTAAATGAATAACGGTTTCCTGATTTTTCAAACTTCTTATAAAACCGTAATTTTAAAATACAAAGTTTAAAAAAAAAAGTTTCTTCTAAATAGCACTTTAGAAACCAGATTTTTTATTATTTTTATTTAGTGTACAAAATAGGTTATATATTTAAAAAAAAAAAATCTACAACCCCCCACGAAAAAAATTCCTGGCTACGGCCCTGTATGTATGTATATGTAAATAAGTTTGTTTTTAGTATGTGTGCCACATGTCAACACATTATCAATGCACTTGCTTTAGCCGGGCTGAGTTGGAGTTTGTTAGCATTAAAGACATTGCATTTGCCTGGTGACAAGTGCATTCAAGAACAGAGTAAATATTTACCAACTGCTTTGATGCCGGCGGAAAGGCATAAAAACAAAAAAAAAAGTTAAATAAAAATTCCAAAAAAATGTGAAAAGATTTTGTATGCAAGAAGTGAAGTCAAATTGGGAAAGAAAAAACAATAAATAATTTTTTTTAAAACACTAAATGCACATGCAGCAAAAGATTAAATATTCATTAAAAGCGTTTACATGTACTTTATGTATACGGTGACCAATCATTCTCCCAAAATTCATGTTATTTCTTACTTTCGGCTGGAACTCATGAAGTAGACCATGAAAGGCAATAACTCGAAACAATTCGAAGCGAATTCACAATTATCAAGGGAATTTTTTCCCGCTTCAATACGAGCTTATCGCATTTTTCAAATTTTCTGCCACTTCTGCCATTAGATTATGTGTAAATTATATGTATCCCTTTTCATACACATGTAATAGCATGAGTTCTAGTTATCTCCACACTTTTATATGTAATTTCCTAACAACTACGCATGTATTATCAAATCTCAAAGCACGCACTCATTATTAATTACTCAATGTTAATTACCAGCAGAAGGAATTCCATCAATCCATCAATTATTTGTTCCAACAATGGCAAATATGGCAATTTTTATGGTAATTTTTTACCTACATATTGAAATTGTAATTATAATGCAAGGAATGGAAAACATGAATGCATCATGGTTAACAAAAATTACGTGTTTCAATGAAAATAATAACCCACTGAGAAATACTTCATGGAAAATACGATTTGTATCAATATTATGACAATTAGGAAAACATGTAAATTTATGGCCTTGCGGCAGCTGACATAAAAATACGCAAGTACATATGTATGCAAGGCCGTAGCCAGGATTTCATTTTGGGGGGGTTAACTAAAAAAAAACATTTCAAATTCAAATTACATACATATCTGCCCCGTTTGCTATGCTATGTGCATGAATAATTAGGTTTCGCTTATAACCCATACTTAATTGTTATTGCAAAATCCAATTAATTTCACCAAATTTATCTGTCAAATAAAATTTTCGTCAGCTGATTTTCAGTGCAACCAGCTACCCTGTCAAAGCTTCAGAGGGTAAAAAGTGTGAGTTTTTTACACCACTGAAGTGTACATTTTTAGGAAACGAAAACAGGGTAGCAAGTGAAAAACTTATGTAGTTTTTTTACACTAAATTACCACTAGATCCACTAGCCTAATAAAACCACTAAAAAAAGAAGACATATTCTGTTTGACGTTTTACCTTAATTTTGCAAACGAAAACGGAAAATTGAAGAGTGTAACAAAAATGCGCATTTTTTTGATGAAACGAAATCACCATTAATTTCAATGGTAAAATTTTAAATTAAGCTCTTACCCAATTAAGTTAATTATAAGTTTATGATTTTGTTAAACAATTTCTTAGACATGCCAAAAGCAAAACCGCAGTTATCTATATCTTCTGGAAACAGGCGCCAAATTAGGTTCAGAAGAAACGGGACAGTCGCTGAACATGCAAATCGTTTAGAGAACTCACGGTTGCGTGGAATGCAGAGGAGACATGTGGCGATTCATACGAAATCAGCATTTAACTATAGACCGGATTTAAACTATATGGAACATTCTTCCCTTTTCATGGGTCGTATGAGTGAAATTTGCGTTTTTTTTGTAAGTCCCAAGGGAAAACATTTAGCTATATTGGGGTAGACCTTCGCAACGAGGTGTTTTCTCACGGTCAAATGTATGTCGCTCTGTCGCGAACTGGTTCACCACAAAACCAGAGTTTTCTTATACCTGGAAACGGCAACAAAACAAAGAATGTTGTGTTCACGGAAGTTTTTAATTAATGAACAATATGTACCTTATTTTATGAACTAATTTGCCTATTAATGTACACAGAGCCAAATAATCCTCATAAAAATAAGAAGATTGTCTCTTTGAACAGCTTCGTGGCCCAAAAAGAGGACAGAAGTCAGAGACGAAGATATTTCCATAGAGATTTCTTCTTATTTTTGGGAGGTAAATCTTTTTAATTTTATTTAAAAGTATACCTTCTTACAATAAATAAAAAACTTTCTACTCAACTTTTCTTTACGCATTATTGTTGTCGACTGTGAACCGCTAACTCAGTTTACATATGTATGCATATAAGACTAACTTTATAATAAATTTAATTAGATAACCTAATAAAAATAAGAAGAACGCCCTCTTTATTAATTCAAGGAGATATCCACATATATATTCGAAGATTTCTTCTTGATTTTATTAAAAAGACTATCCCATTAAAAGTAAGTAGGGATTCTTCTTAAAGAAAAACTATAGAGATATCTTCTTACTTTTGTTCTATTTTATTAGGTGGTTTTCGCTCTGTGTAGGTACCAAACGTTGTTTGAATTATTATAACTTTGAGTTTTTTGTTGTTAATAAATGTATTGTTTATAACGTTGTTTAATTTTAAAGTGTTTGCATTTCATCTAAAGGAGGGTGGTATATTACATTCCTTGCAGAAAACAAGCACAAAATATGAATGTGTAACCCATTTTTACACTCTACTCTATTTAATTTTTGCGGCGCAACGAAGTAAGCCGGGTACTTGCTAGTACATACATAGATACAAATAATAATTGAGACTAACTTTTTATATGATTTCTATGCTTCTAAAAAATACAATTAAGCATATTTATATTATAAAAAAAAATTTTATCGCATTAATTTCGGGGGGGGGGTTGATCCCTGCCAACCCCCCCCCCCCCTAGATACGGCCTTGTATGTATCCATCACCATCCTAGCCCACTACTTGAGCCACATCTGGGAAACCGACTTACACCATGTCTCCACATAACGTGTTTCGCTCTTTTTCTGCACTCGCTCTCTCAATCTTGTTTCGACCTCAAAACGAGTGCCGAAACTCGCCAATTTCCATACAAATTTCTGAGAGCAAGTAAAGATTGAAACACTTGTTTCGTTCTCAATCCTCTTGCCAAACGCGATGATATCGCTGCCTTCGCTAATTTTGTATCGAAAATCTATCGAAATCTCACACAGACCTAAACAAAAACGCCAAAATAAGAAATGTTAAACTGAATCACGATCAGCTACGTGGAAACGAGTTATTTAGCGAGATGTTTCCCTAGATGTCTTGCTGGCGAATCAAGTTATGTGGAGACGGGCTTTTAGGCATCGCAATGAAAATAGCCTTTCGTTTGGAAACATTCAGGGGTCATCCAGGTCCATGCCTGGGCATCACTATTTAAAGAGCTTGCTTTCCTGAAGTCCTCCTCAACATTCATATCTGAGAACCCGGCCTAGGCATCGCAATGGGATTAACTCTATGTTAAAACCCTGCTCAATAGTTATCCTAGACCAAAACATGCAACACATCGAGAGCACTCTATTGCACAGTCGTAGGAAATTTTAAGAAGCAGCTTTTCTTTTTTTGCCAAAAGAACGCTTTCGTCCCTCACTTTTTAATAAATAAATATTTTTATTTTAGTAAATTTAATAAATACACACAAAACATAACATTTAAAGCAAAATTCGGATGCTCAAATTGAAGTTGAAATTAGCAATTGGCAAATGTTAGCTGACACAGGCTCGCAATTGACTTCCTACACTGCATTGCAAATAAATATATGTACATAGCTTTTGGTGTAGCATATTTTTAAGGTCTAGCATATTTCTCTGCACCTGTATTTTGTTCTTGTGTGCTGTAAAACTTTGCAATCCATGGTACGTGCTAGGGTTTTGCTATGGATAGTGAATGCCACTATTATTTTACTTTGCAACACTGCTGTTCAGCTCTACTAATAGCTAAGCGCTTTCAGCTCAACTCGCTTAACCAAGCTAACTGGCTTATAAAGAACAATTTTCTGAAATATTTAATTCACTTTCTATTGCTGTGACACTATTGATTAAGTGCTGCTGCGTCCCTCCAGGGACTGGACATTCAATTCATTGCGAAAATTTTGTTAGATAGATACAATTTTCAAAGCTGTTTAATAGAAACACAAAAAAACATGCCCACTAGGTTGCATTATTAATTTATGAATGAATTAGAAACAAGCAGAACAGCGACAAGAGACTAATCACCAAATCGAACCACAACAATTATGTCATCGTCCCACTTTCCTCTCAGGCATGAATTGAACGTTTCTGTGTTAACTACCTTTGTATATCTTGTTCATTGTTTTTCATCCTAATACTTATGAATGCACATTGTACAAATGTACGTTACTACATAGTATACATATGTACATATATGCATCTATTGAGCAAATTTATTTACTCTGTTATTGATCATTTCAAAGCTTTGCTATTATATACATGTGTATTTAAGGACACGAATTTCGATACGATACGATACCAAATCGATATTTTTTGCATTTGATGCCGATCTTTTTACTCGATTCTTTTGCAACGATATTTTTTGGTATCGAGTACTTCAACCACGGTATCGAAAAAATGAGTACATTCAGTGATGGAAAATTAAAATTGTGTCATATTTGTCCAAAAAATTGTGCAACGCAAAACAGTGCCAAAATCGGTCGAGTGTGCAGAGGTGACAAGCTACTACTTACCACCGAAACTTGCTTACAATTTGCAATTACCATGCGATAGAAATAATAACTGGAGATATAAGATTATATATTTTTCGTTTTCATACGATAATTTGACGTTTGCAAATAAAAAATCGTCATTTCAGCGAAAAAATCGTCAATATCTTTTATCTTCCTCACTTTACTAAAAACACGTTATAAACAAAAAAGGGTCTGTTTTCCATTAATGCCCATATGACACTACGTTTTTCCTGGTATTCTACAAGGTTTTTTGTGCGAAAGAGGTGGTCAAATACAGTGTTGTGTTGGTGCAAGGGAGTAAGCTATGTTGGAAAAAAACCAAGGAAATACCATCTAGGCGGTTAAAAACCAATTAGCCAGCTTGTATTTCGACTTCGGCACTTTTTTCTGACAATTGTTTCAATTTGACAACTATAAAATAAATTATTTTTAAAATATAAAATATGTGTAAATACAAATTTTAAATTTGCCTCTTGTAAGCTTCTGCTTTGGCCGTAAGGGGAAAGAAGAAGTCTTGAAGAAAAATCATAGTGCATAATGGCTTTTCTTTAAACATGGAATGCACAGCTATTCTGCCACTTGAGTTTCATCATTTTTTGTTTCGATAATTTAAGTTAAAATTTCCAAAAAAAAATCAATGATGGATACATACATATATCGTCGCTCCCAACGAAGACTAGCAGGATTCAGTTAGCGTGGAAGACTAGCACGGTTCGTTGTTCGCGTGGAAGACTAACAAACTTCGTTGTTCGCGTGGAAGACTAGCATGATTCAGTTCTCTCCGTGGAAGACCAGCATGCTTCAGTTCTCTGCGTGGAAGACTAGCATACTTCGTTGTTTCACCCAAACAAGTGAAGCATATTAGTCTTCCACGCAGAGAACTGAAGCATGCTAGTCTACCACGCGAACAACGAAGTATGCTAGTTTTCCACGCAGATAACTGAAGAATGCTAGTCTTCCACGCGAACAATGAAGTCTGCTAGTCTTCCACGCAACCAACGAAGTTTTTTTTTTTTTTTTTTAGCATCCAATATATTTTGCCAACTGTATAAGGAAAATACATCTAACAATTTTGTGGTTCGGTAAAAGTAATTAGTTATTAATAATAACTTAATAAACATGGTGGGCTTGTATGGATTGGTCTCAGTAGCGCATCCATTTATTGCAGTGCATCAATAAAGATCAGTAAATGATTTTCTTTTGAGGCGTACGAAATTAATTGGTCTTGCCGTTAGGGCTAGAACGAGTGGGTTGGAGTGAGCTAATATTCTCATTTTGTATGATGCAGCATACTTTCTGATTTCTTCAGCGATAGTAGGTATCTTTAGGTCACGATGTAGTTGGTCGTTGGTGACGTAGTAGGGCGCATTTACAATCATTCTAATGGTTTAGCGATTTTTTAGATAAGATTGTATAAATAGAAAGTAATTTGTAGGGAGAGTATTTTTTATTTTATAGAGGAGGCCGTCGTGCCATACGCGATCAAAAGCTTGGGATATATCTAGAAAGGCAGCTGTACAGTATTGTTTTTGCTCAAAGGCAGAGTAGATTTTCTCGGTAAGTCTATGTACTTGTTCAATTGTTCCGTGCCCTCTTCTGAAGCCAAACTGGTGATTAGGTATAATGTTACGTTCTTCTATTTTGGGTAGGAGTCTTTTAAGGAAAAGAACTTCCAAGACTTTTGAGACAATGGGCAGCAGGCTAATGGGTCTGTAAGCCGCTGCCGAATCGGGGGACTTTCCTGGTTTCAGAATCATTTTCATCTGAGCGACTTTCCATTGAGGGGGTATGAATGCAGTTATTAGTACTGCATTAAACAGTTGGGTGAGAAATTTTATGCCTTCGTAAGGTAATTGTTTTAGTACATTGCCATTAATAATATCGTACCCAGGAGCTTTCTTTGGGTTGAGTTTCGCTATTACGGTTTTTACCTCCGATATTGCGATTTTTTTTATGGGGAGGTCCATTTGATAGGGATGACTTAGAGTATTTTTCACTTCTGTTGTTGTGCTTAGTGAGGGTTCAATATCATGTGGGTTGAATACTGATTTTAGGTGGCGTGCAAAAGTATTTGCTTTCTCTGTGTCACTTTTCGCCCATTCGTTATTTTCCATTCGTATAGGAGAATTGGAGAGAATCGGCCTTTTTAGCTTACTAGCAGCTTTCCAAAGGGAATAATCAGTTGCAGCTGTTGCATCAATATTACTGAGATATTGTTGAACTTGTCTGTTGTGTTCAATTTTGAGGATATTTTTGAGTTCTTTGGTGAGTGCATTCAATCTTTTCTTGTCGTCGGGGTGACGGGTTTGTTGCCACTTTTTCCTTGCGAGTCGCTTTTCTTTGAGCTTAGCTTGTATGGTGTGTGTAACGCTTGTCCTTTTTTGTCTGATGATGACTATGCCATGGAACTAGCACTAATACAGCGATATGCGTATGCCTCAGGATGCAGTTTTATTGCGTTTTTGTTAACTTTCTAGAAGACGGTGCAACTTTAAACCGTTTTAATAAATATCTTTTAAAAGGTGAAAAATCTTTTATTTCCGCTTTCGAATTCATAATCTAGAGATCAGAACGCGTCGATTGGTACCCCTTTTAACTATTTTATAGGAAATTTTAAGGTTGCACCTGCTAGAAAATTACCGCTTTCGATACCGATACTTTGAGTATCGAGTAGTTTAGTTTCGATATTATCGGGTTCGCGATTCTTTTTAACCGATATTTGAAATGAGTACCAGATCGATGCTTTTGATTCGATATCGTGTCCCTATGTGTATTATATGTATTTGCATGTACTCTTAAATCAAAATATGTACCAAATGCACGGAGACAAAATTTATATCATATGCCCTCAACCTCATCAGTTAGGTCTATGCTAATATAGTCGAAGATACCACACATCAATTTTTTTCCCCATCGGAGACGGTTAACGTGTTTCGCACAGGGGCCAAAGTTCAGAAAACTCTATGGAGATTGAAAAAATTAAATGAAATTGTTTGTTTATCTAATACCCAAAATCGATAGTGCTGCACTCAGCGATACCAAATATAAATTTTGGACCCGATCGGAGACGCTTAAGGGGTCTCGCACAGGGATCACATTTGGTAATATGAATTTTGACCCCTCTGCGACACCACTTAACCGCCTCTGATCAGGAACGAAATTTATATGTTGTATCTTTGACTGTGCTGTTACCGATCTAGGGGATGAGACCGAAGAAAATTTCTTTTTTTATTTTAGGGACTGCCTTAATATACATACATATGATTGTATGTATGTTCAGGGCCGCCGAGAGAAAATCCGGGCCCGGGGTCAAAATAACTACGGGCCCCTATACTAAATGAACAAATTCTCAAAATCAAAATTCAATGAATATATAGTTACGAACTTTAATTTATCTATACATTAATACAGATCAAGTAAATATGAAATAGAAATATACATATTAGGGTGGGTCAAATGTATTGTCAAAAGGCACATCCAGTTTCCGAATCCATGGGTCATACTGAGTAATATTGTCCAAGGGACCATAGGTCTGAATGAATTCTGTTTAAATACATATTGCTTTATTTGTATGAAATAAATTTCTTTAAATTGGAATACAAATATTTGTTGGTAATAATTTAGTATATCAAAAGACTGATTCTGCTGAACGCTTTAGTAAAACAGCCATCGAATTCAACTGTACGAAGCACCAAAGCAAATTTTAGCTTCGCAAGCTTTGTTTGTTTTCGGCGTATCGCTGTTTACATACATACATACACGTACATATGTATATGAGCATTTCCTGGGCGTTTCGGACGGTATGTTCGCACCATTTTTTGAACTTTTGAGGCAGAAATATCGCGAAATATTGTATAGTTTTATGATAAAGGGAAAGATTTACGCCACGGATAATGATTAAAGTATGTTAGCGACAGAAATTTAGTTTAATGCCTCTGTTTTAGCTTCTTTTATAATATGGACGTGTTTTTGTAGCGTCCGGAACGCAGTTTAAGTGGCTTACACAGAGGCATTAAACTAAATTTCTGTCGGTAACATACTTTAGTCATTAGCTGTGACCTAAATCTTTCCTTTTATCATAAAACGATACAATATTTCGCGATATTTCTGCCTCAAAAGTTCAAAAAATCATGCGAACATACCGTCCGAAACGCCCAGGAAATACCCATATCGCTGTATAAGAATTTGCATCATACCGAATTTTTCTGTTGCAACAGAAAATGAATTCAAATTTATGCTGCAAAGTCGACTCCAAAAACCAACAATTCCTTAAGTGGGATGCAGACACGTTAAGAGATTTATAAAATTTGTTGAAATTTAAAATGATTGCTATCTACGAAAGGTGATTAAAGGTGTTGTTTGTTTATTTTCTGTAGCAAAAACTTGGATATCATTTTGAGACTCCCGGGCCCTCTAAAGCCCGGGCCCGGGGCAATTGACCCCCTCAGCCCCCCCCTCTCATCGGGCCTGTGTATGTTCATATGTATATAGACAAATTCCCAATTCCCTAACCTACAAATTGACGTAAATTTTCAAAAAGCCTTACAGTGAATACCACTTAAGTGGTACGAATTCCGCATAATCAAAATATACCAAAAGCGTGTAGGTACAACCAGACATACATATGTACATTAAGGTGGTCAAAAACATTAAAACCTAACAAATCGTTGCGGAGCAATGCTATTTTTATTCCATTATTCCTAAAACAATATGTGTTCGCTTTTTTAATGATACAAAAAATATCTTGTTCATTTCCAAAAAATTATGTACATATCATCACTGATGTAAAAACAGAAGGAAATTTGGATGCATTTGCGCGAGCTCTAAACTTTAATATAATAAGGCAAAATTTTCGCTATAGATTTCCGTAGTACAGTCGCATGAAATGCGGATTGTTCCGCGAATTTCCGAAGAACTTTATTTTCCTCATACAATTTTGGACCACCCTAATGTAAATATACATAATTCCGTATATTTGCTGATATGTAAGTATGTAGATAATAGAGTGCATATCGTTGCCGATACGTGCTGGTTATGCTACTTGTGTTCGGTTGCTAGACATCCTTGGCGCACACAAATATGCTCACTCAATTGCTACAGTGCTAATAAAGTCCTGCATTTCAGTTAAGCATGTACTCGTATAAGCGAAGTATGCTGAAGTAAGTAGCAGCAAACTTGACTGCATAAAACTTTAAATGTTTCAACAATAGCCGTCTCGATGTTATCAATACAATGCAACAACAAACAATCACAACAGCAATACTCCAAATTCCAATAGAAAGTGACGAATTGCAAGGTGATGCATAACGTAACGCTTTGTCGGAAGAAGCTAGATTTTTTCGACATTTGTTACAAGACCAAAAACTAGCCTGACCGATGAGCTCCATTTCCATATCCGAGGTTAATCGAAAAAGTCGAAAAATTCCTTCTAGACTGAGTGTTAAGACACAGTGTGCTCTGTTGTGGCAGAGCACAACTA
Organism: Urophora cardui; assembly: GCA_960531455.1. Taxonomy (NCBI): domain Eukaryota; kingdom Metazoa; phylum Arthropoda; class Insecta; order Diptera; family Tephritidae; genus Urophora; species Urophora cardui. The sequence goes on from OY482671.1 coordinate 120,391,171, forward strand.
TGAACAATTCGATCTCCGATTCTGTGCCACCTAAAATCAATACTAAGCTCCCCTTTCGCAGAAACAAAGCTGTTTCAGAAATTACCCCCCATGAAAATTAACTGACAGCTTTTAAGTCATGCTGTGTTTACCTCTCTCTGCTCTTCATGCTGTATAAAATTTATAAATACCTATATATGTATGTATGTACATAAATAACAAAAACAATAATTTTAATGTAGCTAATAACAGAAAAGCGACCAGTCGTCGCGTCGACTTATAAGAAATTTATTGCAGCCACTTTATCAATTTTCATAGGAAAGTTCTTGGCTGCAAAATACATACATACATATGTATGTACAGTTACGTTGTCATATAAAACTTGAAACCACAAAGGTGATTCCCACTTATAGTATAAACTTTATACTATAAAGTTGAGGTTGGTTAAGTATTTTTGGTCAAAAGTAGCAAATATTATACAATAACAATGTAAGTATGTAGGTACTTCACGCGTTAGTTAAGGAGTAAGTTGTTGTATAACTACAATTACGCAATGCAGCACATTTATATGTACATATGTATTTAGCATACTGATTTACTTAAATTTCAACTTACTTTGTTAGCCAAAATTTGATTATTATTCAGGTTAAGAAAATCCTTAGATTGAAATGCACAGTTTTCATTCTTAGTCGATACAAGGGAATATTTATTTATGCAGAAGCAAAACTGTACTTGCAGGATACATACTTACATATCGCTAGCTTAGAGTGCAAACTGTGTAAGTCCATTTTTATGAAAAAGTGTATTTTATGTAGAACGCTAGAAAAATCAAATACGCACCGCGCTAAACAAGTCTGTGACTCTTGTCATATTTCTACTCGTTGTTATTCAGTGATACGCAAACTGTGTAAGTCCAAAAATCGAAGAAAATTGTGCAAGTCCAAAATATTTACATGAACGGAAATTTTTTTTTCATTTCGAAATTTTTTTATTTTTTGTTTTTCGTCTCTCCTACAAAGTTTTAAAAAAGGACTTACACAATTTGCACTCTAACCTAGCGATATATACAATTCCCATCCATGTATACAAATAAATCAATTTTTCCATTAAAATGTGTAAAAAACTTGAGTATTACTTTGGGTTTTCTAGCAATGCTCTACGGCTTATGAGGAGTTATCTGGAAGGTAGGCTTCAAAAAGTTAAATTAAAAGATTCCCAATCCAATTTTAAAGTTATATGCTCTGGTGTCCCACAGGGCTCTGTTCTAGGTCCCCTTTTGTTTAGTCTCTTTGTCAACGATATTTTCTCGGTGTGCAAATATGCTAGTATGCATGCTAATGCTGATGATGTTCAGTCTCTCTAGTCGTGTCGGTCTTGTTGAAGATTTGTGTGTCAAACTAAATAGTGATTTGTCTGCTATATCCCAATGGGCAAGTGAGAATTGTCTACATATTAATTCCTCAAAGTCTCTTGTTTTACCTATATATAATAGTGTAGTGCATGTTGAAAACATTCCTGATTTGTGTATTGGTGAGGGTGCCCTAATGTTCACGAACAAGACCAAAAACCTAGGCTTCGCTATTAATTCGAAGTTGACCTGTTCTGATCATATTAATAGTTGTGTCAGTAAAGTGTACTATGTTCTACGTAGTCTGAAAATGTCTGCTGCTTTTACTTCTTTGGAAATTAGACACAAGTTAGCTTTACAACTAATAATGCCTCATATAACCTATTTCGAAATTGTTTACAGTAAGCTCGATTCCATTTCATGTCACAAGGTTAATGTTTTGTTCAATAATGTTACACGTTATGTATATGGTCTCAAAAAGTTTGACCATGTATCCTTATGGAAAAATAAGTTATTGGGATGCAGTATTATGGACTACATTAGTGCAAGAAATTGCATTTTCATATATAAATTATTAGAAGGAAAACTTCCCACATACTTGTATGAAAAGCTAACCGTTACCAGATCTATTAGATGTCATAACCTAATAGTCCCAAGATATACTTACCTGGCATCGTCGAGATTGTTTTTCATCAATGCTGTGAGGCTTTGGAATAACATACCAGAGTCTGTTAAGAAGAAGTTGAATAGAGGTAACTACAAAAACATTATTCAAAATTACTTTAAGTCGTTGTAAACGTGATTGCTATTTATTTATTGTTCTTATTATTGTTTTTCTCATCTCTTTAATTTTAATATATAAATATTTTTCTTTATTTTTCCTTAATGTTAATTAATTAATTAATTACCATGTAACTTTTTATGCTATCATAATCCCATATCTAATTTAATTTAATGTAACTTATATTTGTCCTAATAATTAACTATTAGTTTTTAGCCTTAAGAATTACAGATATAATATTGTTAGTCAATTAATGTTTTATGTTGATGTACCATCAAAAGACCAATGTCTTACGTGTACAATTTTTCATGTTAAATAAATTGAAATTGAAATTGAAATTGCAACAAAGTTGAGCTCCAAAACTTAACATTCCTTGCGTAGACAATTAAATTGAGAATAAAAAGTAAAAAAAAATGTTAATTTTAACACTCAACTAATAGGAATGCAAACAGGAAAATATGAAAGAGTCACAACATAAAGCATACATATTTCCCTTCATAAGCATAGTACTGAGTTCGAGTTTAACGTGAAACTGCTGTCAAAATCCATACAAAAACAAGTAAGGAAGCCTAAGTTCGAGTGGAATCGAACATTAGATACTCAGCTGTATGCGTTCATTGTTTGTTTGCGTTTGTTCGATATAGGGTGTATTTTACATAAAGCGAGTGCTGCAAAAAGTGGGCGTAGCCATGCCCATTTTCAACATTTTTATCAGTCATCCAACTAAGTATATGAATATTATTCTTTGTGTAAAACTTCATTCCTTTATGACTTCTAGTTACAAAGATGTCACTTTACAAATTCCCAAAGGGTGTTCCAGAAATATCTTTGTTAAAAAGTAGGCGTGGTCATAAACCGATTTCAATAAATTTCTGCGTGTCTATTAACATAGGTTATATAAGTGTATAAACCAAGTTTCGTCATAATATCTCAGTTATTTGTCGAGTTATGGGATAAGAAATCTCGTATATCCCTTTGTCCAAAAAGAGGCGGTGCCACGCCCATTTTCCAAAATTTTTCTATTCTATGTTTCCGGTCTATTGTGGAACTCATGCCACAAAATTTCAATGAATTATCTTTATTTTATACACTCAGAGAAAAGTTTCGGGCTAAGAACAAGCTGTGTCGTACTTGATTTAAGAATTATGGAAATTAAGGAAAAATAAATTCAATTTAAATTTCCACATTCTTGAATCAAGAACGGTATTCTTAAAACAATATAAAAAACTGAAAACATCTCGTTTTAAGAATGAAATTATTAATTTAAGAATACTATGACCAAATGTTTGCGTGACAAAGAAAATTTTTTCAATCAAAAGAAAAAAACAATTTAGCATGATGGAAAAATTCGAAGTATTAAGTATTTATTTAACAAACAAACAGACAAAGAGCTGTAATATGTATCACCAGCACAAGACTCTCCTGTAATTGAAATTGTTGCTCTTTCTCCAATTGAAAAACCATAGAGGTTAGTTAAGTTATTATTTTATTCAATAATTTTGTACATATGTATGTATGTGTATGTATAATATAAGAATGAAATATGTATGTATGCATCTAAATGCCTCTTTTTCCCTCAGGGAATAGAAAAAGAAGAAGGATGGTAGTGGTAGTGGAGATAATGCGAACCAAATATCCAACTTTATATGAAACCGAAACCGAATTTGATGAAGATCTAATAGTAAACGAAATATCAGCTATGAATACGAATGTGACGCCAAAACCGAATCCCTGCACAACAAATTTTTTTTTAGTTTGTAACTTTACGATGTATTGCGGAACGACTTTCCAATATCCCTTGTCGAGTTTGGTTTTGAGACAACCTGGTTTCGGCTGACATGTGCAATTTTCAGTGTCCTTTTTCGCTCCCCAAACCAAACATGATAAGGGATGACAGAATATCATTCCACAATACATGATATTCCTACCCTGTCGGAAAAGCAAGCAACCAAGAATAATTGTAACTTTACCTTTACAAGCATATTGTATAAATAATGATTTTAAGTTATTATCAGAATTAAATATTTGTAATAAGAACTACATAGTTCTAACATTATTTTAAGACCCCTATTGCATACACAATTAATTTTGGCTTTATAATCTACACATGCAAATGTATGCATGTATGTAAAAACTGAATTATATATAATATAGTAATTAAACAAATTACATATACATATACATATGTATATGTACATAACCAAACCTTTTATTTTTTATTTTTGTTAGGTGGGTTAAATGATTTCGATTTTGATTTTCGAAAAAGGGTAAATCAAGTATAAGTATTCTTACACCAAAGTTGAACATTCTTAAATCAATCATGGGAAGTGCTTTAAGTAACTTTATATAATCTTATTTCAAAACGAAATATTCTTAATATAAGCTTTTTATTTTCAAAAAAATCGTTCTAAAAATAAGAATATATTCTTGATTTTAGCATTTTCAAGCTTAACAGACTTTCATGACGTTTTCGGCTTGATTCAAGCCCGCTAGACTTAAATTTAGCTTGCTTTTTCTCTGAGTGTATCAGTTTAAGGCCATGTAATTAATCTATATACATAAATGACTAAGAGCTTTTTGGCCGGTTTGAAAGATAATAACGCCGAAACGCGTAGGAGGGTAAAAGGAACTTTTTGTTTGCTTTTCTTTCAAACCGGCCAAAAAGCTCTTAGTCATTTATATGAATTATCTTTATATTTGACAAAGATATCGCTTAAAATGTTTTTATAATATATAAAAGTGGGCGTGGCCGTCAACCGATTTCGCTAAAATTTTTAACATGTATTACCACAAGTAATAAAAGTGTGCACACCAAGTTTCGTCATTACATATAAATTATTTGTCGAGTTATGGGCTCAGAAATCTCGTATATTCCTTCTTCTAAAAAGAGGCGGTGCCACGCCCATTTTCCAAAATTTTTGCGTTTTTCGTTTTATGTCCACAGTTGGACTCTTGCCATAAAATTTCAACGATATATCTTTATATTTGACAGAGATATCGCTTACAATGTTTTTATTAGACCACTTTATAATACACATATATAAAAGTGGGCGTGGCCGTCAACCGATTTTAACTATTTTCCGTCCAAAAGTTTTCCTAAATAAGTAAATCACGCGTACCAAATTTCATCGACATATCTTCAATGGTTTCTGAGTTATGACATATAAAACTTTCAATGTTTGACCCTTAATAAGTGGGCGTGGCACCGCCCATTTTCCAAAATTTCATCAAATTTCTTCCTAGAGGCCTGAGCTCAACACGTGGGTAAAATTTCATCACTCCAACTATATTAGTGACTGAGATACCAAATTTCCGATTTTTTCTATATAGGAAAAGTGGGCGTGGTCATGGTCCGATTTCGCCCATTTTCAATACCAACCGTCCCAGTCTCGATACCAACTTGCATTTCAAATTTCATCAAAATATCTCAATTTTTGCGCGAGTTAGAGTGTTTACAGACGGACAGACGGACGGACACACGGACGGACGGACGGACGGACATGGCTCAATCGATTTCTCTTTTCACCCTGATCATTTTGATATATATAAGTCTATAGCTATCTCGATTATTTCATTCTGTTACAATCCACCGTTATGTGATTAAAACTATAATACTCTGTGTACTAGTACAGCTGAGTATAAAAATGATTGTGAAACATGTGTGAAATTTCACAGATATTTCACGACAAAGTTGTACTGAGTTCCTGCCGTGAAAACGTTGCGCAACATGCTAGCAACATTATGCCAGCAACATTTTTTCACGACAATTAAAATGTACAATGCTATTTATTTTCGAGTGAAAAGTGACATTTGTTGAAATTGAAATTTAAATTTTGTATAAAATTTTTTTATTGGCCAAAATTTGAAAGTTGGTTCGGAGGCGATGCTCCAAATTTTTTATTTTTACATTTGCTCAGTTTTCGTTTTGGCATTTATTCTCATTTGACAAAAAAATTTTCTTGAAACATTTCACGGCAAAATAAATGCATGTTGCTGGCGAAATTTCACGGCGGTGAACTCAGTACTAGGCTTAAGACTCATTTGCAGATTTGCTGGCATGCTTTACCGCCGCCATCTGCCGATAATTGCATTTAATGTCGGTTTTTAAGTTTTTTGATCCTTTAATTGCAGTGATTAAATAAATTCAATTTGCACATTTGCATATTAACGCATTGGCATTGCCAGCAAAAGTTGCCTTTTGCCGTTTCAAGTGCAGAAAGAAAGCAGGCAACTGTCGTTATTCATGCGCAGAATGTATGTATGAAGGTCACAATTTTTTTTCTGGTTTTTTTCCACATTCTCAAAAAGTTCGTGAAGTTTTATAATTTAAAAAAGTTTTCGGCATTGAAATTAATTCGTCTCACGCTCTGTTAAAGTGCTTAAAGAAAGTTGGGCAATATAGACACCAAATTTCAACGTCATTCGTATATTTATGAGTTTTAATCAGGGATTGCAAATAATCGTTATTTTTTTAATTTTGACTAAAAAAATCATACTGAAGGAGAAACGCTAAACGCAAAAGAAGTACACAGATGTAATCACCGTAACGCAGGCTACCTCTAGGTGCATTAACTTTTCGATTTTTATAAAAAAAATTGATTTTTAATCGTTATTTTCTGAGTTTTATTTTTCCCTCAGCAAATAAAAGTTATTTTTTGATTTTTATATTTCGCTCAGAAAATAAAAGTTATTTTTTGAGTTTTATTTTTCCCTCAGAAAATAAAAGTTTTTTTCTGAGTTTTATTTTTCGATCAGAATATAAAAGTTATTTTTTGAGTTTTATTTTTCCCTCAGAAAATAAAAGTTATTTTTGAGTTTTATTTTTCGATCAGATTATAAAAGTTATTTTTTGAGTTTTATTTTTCCTTCAGAAAATAAAAGTTATTTTTTGAGTTTTATTTTTCGATCAGAAAATAAATATATATATACAAGAATTGCTCGTTTAAAGTTATTAGATTTAAGTAAATGCTTCACATACAACAACTTTATTTCTGTCCTTCTACAGAGTTTCTAAATGATACATATTTATGTACCTAATCATATACATACATAAAATTACATTTTTAATAGTATATATGTGCTCGCGTCACATAAATACGTAAAATTTATAAATAAACTTTTATTATCTGAGCAAAAAAATAAAACTCAAAAAATAACTTTTATTTTTTGATCGAAAAATAAAACTCAAAAAATAACTTTTATTTTCTGAGGGAAAAATAAAACTCAAAAAATAACTTTTATATTCTGATCGAAAAATAAAACTCAAAAAATAACTTTTATTTTATGAGGGAAAAATAAAACTCAAAAAATAACTTTTATATTCTGATCGAAAAATAAAACTCAAGAAAAAACTTTTATTTTCTGAGCAAAAAATAAAACTCAGAAAATAATCGTTAAAAATCAACTTTTTGGAAATCACTTATAACCGTTACGGTCCCTGGTTTTAATATTTAAGCTGTGGAAGCTGTGGTGCAGTGGGTAGAATGCTCACCTGCTATACCAGAGGTCTCGGGTTCAAACCTCAGTCCGGACAAACAACAAGCAAATTTTTCTAATTAATTAAAATTCAATTATTGTGTTTTTAGAAATAGCGGTCAACTTTCGGCAGTGGGCGGCATACCCTACGAGAGTATTTCTGCCATGAAAAAGCTTCTCACAAAAAATGCGTTCGCCGTGCGGAGCCGGCATAAAACTGTACCTCCACCCAATTAGTAGGAAAAACAAAAAGGAGCACACCTCGAATTGTGAGAGAAGATCGGCCATAAAACTCGTCAGAGTTATAATAGCGCCATTGTATTATTATTATTATTATTATTAATATTAATATTAATATTTAAGCATGCACTTCACACAATTCATATAAACTTTAAAATTGAAATTTGGGACGGTTTAAAAGCAAAAGTTTTATAAACAATGGTTTCTATTCCTTAATTTGAAGAAAATTGTACATCAAAACAATGAAAATTGTCTTAAGCGCTGAATCATTCCCACTTTTCCACAATCTGTCTGTGGTCTTTTAGGTTCTTTTACAAAGATTTTTTCTGAAGAGACTCCTACTGAAATTTTATGCCGAATAATTTTAGAACATTAAAAAAATAAAAATTACACATAATCATTATGCTTTGAGGGAAAAACTAAAAATCTATGTAGTATAAAAGTTATTTTTGATGGAAAAAGTAAAAATCAAGAAATAATAATTATGCTTGAGTAGTGGGAATATACTAATTTTTTTATCCAAATTTTAAGAATAATAAGTATTTTCCATTCATGGTTTCAACCATAAAAGTTGCTTATCATTTTTTTTAAGTCAAAAATTACAATTAATAATTCAAAGAACTGCTCTGCCGCCGGCATAACTTTTGTGAATTTTTTGAATTTCATATATCCATTGCTGTTTAGAAGCATATTTAAAAGATTTTGAAAGAAATTGTACAGTTCGTGTGTTCTCCTTTCATTTACAGGTGTTCTTAATATTTTAACTCATATATGTATTAATTACTTTAGTCCATGAAATAAGCATGTATATAAATGTATGTATGTATATATAATAGTGTAATTTTCGTGAGAAAAACATATGTATGTATGTACATAAAAAGTTAATACCACTTTTCACAGCCGCTTCACTGTTTCTGATCCTTTTCTCAGTCAGTTAACGCTTGCTTGACTTACATACATACAAATCCTTTGAGACATCTTCACGTCGCGCACCTTTTCAATATAAAATCTTCATCATCCTACAATAGCTATCTAACATTTATTCGAACTTGAATTTAACGTCAATATTATATGGTTTTTCTTCCTAACCTATTTTTTACTATTTTGTAAAATACTTGCTGTCTGTTAATTTTTTCTTCTTACTCGCAAACTGCTCTTCGTTCTTCTACCACAAAATATTCCTTAAGGAAATTCTCCCGCTATCAAAGCAGTCATATGATATTCAACCAAGTACATTACGTATAAACCTACAGCTGCTTGATTGCTATGAAAGAAAATGTATTTAACTGTTGCTGTGGCATGTGCGATATTTTGTGGTTCAAAGGGGACTTACCATCGCCCTTTTTTACTTCACACAAATTTTCTATTTTCCTACACCTAACTTCCTTAGTCAACTTGAGCGCTTGTATACATAAATACTTAATTTAAGTTTTGCTGCTTTAAAAATAGTTCTGGCTGTATGTATGTGTATTATTTCTTTAGTTAAAGAAAATACTCCTTGCCACAATTTTGAGCTTACGCATGAGTCAGGAGTCTTGTAACATGCTACACATGTGTGCATAAACCGGTGATGTCTAGCGTATAAGTATATTCTAGAATTTTGTATCAAGAAAACTATGTAGAAAATGAATAATGCTATCAAAGTAGTTGTTTAAAAAAAAAAAACTAAAGAACACTTGTGCTGTGTTATACCATGTCTCCACATAACGTGTTTCGCTCTTTTTTTCTGCACTCGCTCTCTCAATCTTGTTTCGATCTCAAAACGAGTGCCGAAACTCGCCAATTTCCATACAAATTTCTGAGAGCGAGTGAAGATTGAAACACTTGTTTCGTTCTCAATCCTCTTGCCAAACGCGATGATATCGATGCCTTCTCTAATTTTGTATCGAAAATCTATCGAAATCTCACAGAGACCAAAACAAAAACACAAAAATAAGCAAACATCCAAACATATAAGAAGAACAAGAAAGAGAAATGTTAAACTGAATAACGATCAGCCACGTGGAGACGGGTTATTTAGTGAGATGTTTCCCTAGAGGTTTCGCTGGCGAATCAAGTTATGTGGAGACGGGCTTTTACTCGTATGAAATCAGTGCAGAAAATTTCGCTATAGAGCTTTGTCTGTAAAAGAGAGTGGTCGTCTTTCTAAGTTCGAACCTTTTTGCCCGTCTTAATTTTACACATCACGTTTTTAAGTAAAAAGAGTATTCCCTTAAAACTGTGCCAACAATGCGTGGCCCATTTCTCCCTCTATAAGTGATGCAGGCCAATCCCATTTTTCTCTTCTTCCAGTTCTTTTCGTGTACATATGTTTGTGTATGTGTAACTAAACAAATATCTCCATTTTACGAAATGCTCCATTAGGGTCATCGTAATGGTTTCATCAAAGACACGTAGCACCTGATACCGCAGGAAGCTATATGTTTAAATAAATCGTGATACATACTGGCAATCATTTTCTATTACAAAAACGTATGCACATTTAGTTTTTGCTATAACATGTGGCACGTACTCGTAGTATCAAGTATCACTTGCCTGCCAGTAACTCATTGGAAATCGTCATGGTAGATGAGGAATGTAAATGTTCTTTGCCCCAGAAAAATAAATAGAAAAGTGTAATGCAACAACTTAGCCAACTAAAGAGCCGCAGCAGTTGCAATATACTAGCATCCTGCTCATACTAAATCAAACCTGTTAAATAATGATTATTAATCGTAATGATTACCGGCTTGATTGATTATTTTTTCAACTGTCCATTTAATGATTGATTACCCATTGTTTTCAAATTTTAATGATTATTTTGCAATTACCATTAAAAAAAATCAAAAAAAATCATAAAAAATCAAAAAAAAGAAAAATAATCATAAAAAATCAAAAATAATCAAAAATAATCAAAAAAAAATTATTTTGATTGTTTTTGATTATTTTTGATTATTTATGATTTTTTTTGATTTTGTATGATTTTTTTTTTGATTTTTTTTGATTTTTTTTAATTTTTATCAATATCGTTTAAAGAATTATGCACATTTGTACGTATGCAGGTATGTATATAGCCTTTTAAGGCAGACTCACGACGGTAGCTTGATGGTAGTACCGAGGGGTTCGATACGATGAGCGTAGGTGGTGTAGTGCGGTTAAAGTCCCACACTAACAGGATAAAGGCTCTTTATGCTTCCTCCTCGTATATTTGTACAGAGAGGCATACACATTTATACATATCTTACAAGCTTGGAATTATTGTTAATTTGTCATTGACCGTACATGGTACGATGCACGTTTATATCAAATTATTTATCTTTATGAAAAATTGTTTAAAGTGGCCAAATCAAACATTTTAGTGTAACATTCGCTGTTGTACTAACTCATAAATTGGGCTTTAATACAGAAGTTCTCGTAGTTAGGTATACAATGAAAAGCAACTAATATAGCGGCTGTCTTCGACTGTATGGAGACTTTATGACATTCATGAATGAGGAAAAGAAGCGATACATAGTCTCATTTTCATTAATTTATACAGTGAATTATGTGTGTTATTTATGGAGATGTTATAGTCCAAAATGTCTATATCTGAACAATCCGTTGTATGGGACCTATATGTTATAGTGGTCCAATTTTTCTTAAGAAGTCACCCAAGTACCAAATTTCAAGTAGATATCTCAAAAAAATGAGGGATTAGTTTGCGTTTATACAGACGGACTGATGGGCATGGCTTAAACGACTCAGCTCATGATCCTCATCATAGCGGTTATATTTTGGTGGATCTGTCATGCCTCCTTCTGCATTTCCGCTCAAAGTTATAACACCATTTCATATGAGTATAAAAAGAAGGGTATAAAAACTTTGTTATTATTGTACTCTATGTTAGTCAATCAAATGTGCTTGGAGTTTTACTTTAAAATATACGTATGTATGTATGTACATTAGAGCGTATCGCAAAAAAAGTTCACCGTGCGATCAGAGATGGGGCAGATGGATTCATTGCTGTGAGAGTGTAGGCTACTTTGCTGTCTCTTCTATTTTTCGCTTGTTTTATTGCACGCTTTATTGCCATTTGGTATTCTTCCGTTGGGTCTTTTATCATCACTCGGCAGCCCATTTCTTTGATTAGTTGACCTGTTTTTGCGGTGTAATCCTCTTCCTCCATTAGCACAGTTGTATTTCCTTTGTCTGTTTCACACTTCATCAATTTTTTCAAAAAAGGAAAAAATTTTAATTTCATATAAGTTGTATTTATTGTTCATCATACGCCATACCGTTTCAGCCCTAGTTATTGCCCTATTGTATTCTTTTAAAAGGCAGAAATATTACGTACTTACGTTCCGACATTGTTCCTCAAATAGGATTATTTGGGAATTTGTATTCGTCTTCGCATGCCTACTACATAATAAAGCAGTAGACGATTTGCTATGTTGCAAATAGATTTACGTAAAGATAATCTCTGTCATAATCAGAATTCTTTATTCGCTCTTCCCTGTCCTTATACTGAACCTAGAAATGAATCTTCCCCAGGTTTAGGAAGGGTTTGTATCCGTATCTAGTACGAAAAACTTCGAACGAGCCAAGGTCTATACAAATTTTGTACTTCTAAATTTGTCGACATTTTAATTAGTGCAGTTGTCGCTGTAGAATACACAATGACTTGGATACACCTGTCCCCATATTTACTGCAGGGTTACGTACTTTAAAATGCGTTCACATACATTTGTACAAACTTTATGCCTCTCTGACCAAACATGCATGCCTACCTGAATACTTATGTGCATGCGTATCCAAATTTCTTTACAACAATTTTGAAAAAAAAATCAAACAAAATAAAAAAAAATCATAAAAAATCAAAAATAATCAAAAACAATAAAAAAAAATTATTTTGATTATTTTTGATTATTTTTGATTTTTATACCTTTCATGAGAATGAAATGGTATTATAACTTAGTGCCAAAAAATTTTTGTCGAAAGTACCAGAAGGAAGCGTGGGGGACCCACCAAAATATATACCGATATGTTCAGAATCACGAGCTGAGTCGATTAAGCCATGTCCGTCTGTCCGTCTGTCCGTCCGTCCGTCTGTGTGAACGCAAACTAGTCCCTCAGTTTTTGAGATATCTGAATGAAATTCGGAATACGGGTATGTTGTTATATGCAGCTGATCATTTGTCGGAACCGGCCGAATCGGACCACTATAACATATAGAAAACAACCGATTATTCAGATATACATGAAATTTTTGGATGTAATTTGTGCATAACTTCCCCATTTAAACAGCTAAGGACATGAAACTTTGAAGTAGACGTGCCCATTTTGGCCCAAACAAGGTTACCGAAAATTGTCAAGATCAGACCACTATAACATATAGTTCCACAACATCCGATTATTCAGATATACACATTTTGGTGTATAACTCCTCCATTTTAACAGCTAACGGCCTGAAATTTTGAAGTATTTGTACCCATATGGACCCAAACTGGATTGCCGAAAATTGTTAAGATCGGACCACTATAACCTATAGCTCCCCTACAACCGATTGTTCAGATATACACATTTTGGTGTATAACTCCTCCATTTTAACAGCTAACGGCGTGACATTTTGAAGTATTTGTACCCATATGGGCCCAAACAGGGTTACCGAAAATTGTCAAGATCGGATCACTATAACATATAGCTCCCCTACAACCGATTGTTCAGATATGGACATTTTGGTGTATAACTCCTCCATTTTAACAGCTAACGGCTTGAAATTTTGAAGTATTTGTACCCATATGGGCCCAAACTGGATTACCGAAAATTGTTAAGATCGGACCACTATAACCTATAGCTCCCCTACAACCGATTGTTCAGATATGGACATTTTGGTGTATAACTCCTCCATTTTAACAGCTAACAGCGTGAAATTTTTAAGTATTTGTACCCATATGGGCCCAAACAGGATTACCGAAAATTGTCAAGATCGGACGACTATAACATATAGCTCCCCTACAAGCGATTGTTCAGATATAGACATTTTGGTGTATAACTCCTCCATTTTAACAGCTAACGGCGTGAAATTTTTAAGTATTTGTACCCATATGGGCCCAAACAGGGTTAAAGAAAATTGTCAAGATCGGACGACTATAACATATAGCTCCCCTACAACCGATTGTTCAGATATGGACATTTTGGTGTATAACTCCTCCATTTTAACAGCTAACGGCGTGAAATTTTGAAGTATTTGTACCCATATGGGCCCAAACGGGATTACCGAAAATTGTTAAGATCGGACCACTATAACCTATAGCTCCTCTACAACCGATTGTTCAGATATGGACATTTTGGTGTATAACTCCTCCATTTTAACAGCTAACGGCGTGAAATTTTTAAGTATTTGTACCCATATGGGCCCAAACGGGGTTACCGAAAATTGTCAAGATCGGACCATTATAACATATAGCTCCCATACAACCGATTGTTCAGATATGGACATTTTGGTGTATAACTCCTCCATTTAAATAGCCAAGACACCATTTTTTCTAATAAATCTTTCCATAAATAACCCACAGAATTAAAATTATAAATTAAACTTAATCCGGCTATGTACATACATATGTAGGTAACTTTTCATTTCCCCACTCATGAAAGGTATGAAGTCTTCGGTACGGCCGAAGACAGACGCGCTTTTACTTGTTTATGATTATTTTTGATTTTTTTTTGATTTTTTTTTGATTTTTTTTAATGGTAATCATTAAAATTACTTTTTTTCTGCAAAAGAATTAAAATAATGATTACCAATTAAAAAACAAAACAATTTAATTGATTACTAATCCTAATCGGAATTTAACAGGTCTGTACTAAATACGGCCACAGAAAGGTAGTTACAATACAACAATAACGGTGTATTCATTGTAACAAAACTGCCTTATCCTTAATCGGAACTGCAAAAACAGGAATAGAGATGCATTGAGTGGAATTGTAGTAGGATATATGTATGTATGTACATTAAGGTGGAGTGAAATTTTTTTTTTGGAAATTCAATTTGTTCCAAAGCCAGAACGGCACCTTTGTAGCCTAGAAATAAGCCTGTAAAATTTTATTGACGTACTCGCATGTTTAGAGGTGCCCCAGCCCCACAAAGTGAAAAAATAGCACGATCTGGTACAAATGTAAAATTTCTAAATTTATAAAATCAAAAAACGAAGTATGAGGATTGATAAAGATGGCTAAGCTGAGTATTAAAGTGAATTTATTTTTTTTGGAAACAGCAACAACAAAAGTTATTAAAGGTCAAAGTTTATAATATGCATTTTTTAAATTGCAATTACTTTAAAACTACTAAACCGATTTCGAATATTTTTATGGAGTTCGATAGGTATTTTGATTCCCTTTAATTTGATATACATCATATGTGGGTTCCATAACACCCCACTACGGGGGTCAACCCCCCTTTACCCCCCTTACTTTTCATTTATAAAATGTATATCAAATTAAAAGGAATCAAAATACCTATTGAACGGTGTAAAATCATTCGAAATCGGTTCAGTAGTTTTTAAGTAATTGCAATTTAAAAAATGCATAATATAAACTTTGACCTTTAATAACTTTTGTTTTTGTTGTTTCAAAAAAAAAATAAATTCGCTTTAATACTCAGCTTAGCCATCTTTATCAATCCTCATACTTCGTTTTTTGATTTTATAATTTTGAAAATTTCATATTTGTACCAGATCGTGCTTATTGCTTTCAACTTTGCGGGGCTGGGGGCAGTTCAAAACGTCATCCTATCGCGATAAAATTTTGTGGGGTTCATTAACTCGTATAAAGGCAACTTTTCATTGCCGGTACGTTCAAAAAAAGAACAAAAAAAAATCTCCATATGTTTTCACTCCACCTTAATGTACATATATTCATGCTTTCGAGAGGAAGCAGCGTGGAGTAAACTGACTATTGAAATGTAGTACAGCTTAGCGCATAATGGTGACTGACTTTTAAGGAATCCATTCATAAGTTTAGCAGTGAAAGGAAATGAGGGGAAAATGGTGAATAAAAAGAATTAGGTGAAACGAAATGGAAAAAAGGTAAGCATGAAAGCTTAAAAGTAGCAATGCTTAAAATAAAAGTTTTTAAATTTACTAGCAAAATTGCAAGTATGAATGTATGTATGTATGTAGCAACAGCTATTGAGAAGCAAGCCGAAGCAGGAATATAAAAAGCAACAGTAGCGACAGCGGCATTAGAGCAGCAGCAGGAGCTTGGCAAATCTTATATTTTATTCATGTCTTCATTAGGCAGCGTACGACGGAATGGAGAATAAGTAAAAAAAAAAACTTTATACAATTCGCTTTTGCGCCAAATAATGCTAGCGTCATTTCCACATCCACACATACTACCTGCCAAATGCAACACGCATACACACTTAAATGTGGCAGACTTTTCTATGCATATGTATACACAATCAATTGCACTGCCAGCCATCAGTGGGTAAAAACCCCGGTTTTATACGGGTAACACACACTTAAACAGACGGTAAAGTTTCTGGTAATTATGAATGGAGTAGTGCCGATTTTACCGACATATAGATAGATAGATATCGGTTATTTATTGCATACTTTTAGGCGGAATTTTTTCTTGTTACTCTACCGAATAAGCTAGCATAACAGCGAATTGGCTTTCAAAATTTTTAGAGCGTAGCAAAAGAGCACTTAGCAGAAAAAAAGGTGTGTAGATGTGTGAGAATTTTGCTGAGAACTGGGTAACGATGGCTACCCGCCATGGTTTATATGTACCTAGATAGTCGCAACTGGTCACACTTATCTGCACCGCGCCACCTGCATTGCATTCTATTCCGAATAAAAAGTCTTTTTATGCATATAGACGGTTAATGTTGTGCGAAAAATATAGCAATTTGTGTTAAACTGAATTCATTGAAAAGGCAAAGAAGGAAGTTGTTATAGGTGCAATGATAAGATGAAGAGAAAGAAAAAGAAAACTGCATAGTGAAAAATTCATGCTCAAGCCAAATCGAATAGTGTATACCCGGTTGAGGCTTAATAACAATGGCAGCCGGGAATGAACAAAGCGATTTTTTATTTGGCTTTACAGTCGTTCTAACTGCTTCAGCATCTTTCAAAGCAAGATACTCTCTGAATAAATTTCGTACGCTATTCCTGCGTCTGGTTGAAGTCCCCATGCAAGCAAATGTTGATAACGCCGTCTTTCACGAAATGCAATGCAGGGACAAGACAGACAATGCGCATACATTTGGCAAAGTTTTATTTATTGAATTTCACAGAAGCTCAAATACTTAATTACCTGCTGCATAGCAGGTCATAGAGTGACCAAGGAAAATTGTTTGTTTGACTGCAGGATATAAACACATTCACCCCGATTCTAAATATCCGCCAGGATCTCAACCCTTGTGGATTTTTTTGTTCACCAGGAAAATTTCCTCCTATTCTCTTTCACTAGCGAGAAGAAAAACTGGCGAACAGAATTTCGAACATGTGAGCGGATTTTCGAAGTGAGCAAGGCAGATCTAGGAAGGTAGGCGCATAAGCGGATTCAGAAATTTCCCATGCATTTTGTTATTGTAATTGGTAGTGTAGTGTCAAAATGATATTTCGCCTTGGTTAAAACCTGAATTCACTTGGGACTGGCCCATTCCTATTGGGCCATGATGTGAATTCGCTTTCATTTTTACATTACACTCTACCTTTGTAAATAAAAAAGTAGCTTCGGAATTTGCCTATGCGCCTACCTGTGTCGGCTTCGATATTATGCGAATGCCGTATTTATTTTCAAACCACTAAGAATTTTTCAACAAAATTTTCTGGAAATGTTATGTGAATGTTAATTTTACAAATTTTAAAACCCCACTATGCAAAAATACTGTGGACTGCTCCAGAAATATAAATCCAGAAAGGGAATTCCGCCGGCTGAGGGTAATTTTCTTTGAAGCGAGGCCGAAGGCCGCCAACGCAAAATGTTTTTCTACTCAAAACAACTGTGGATCGGTCCGTAGATTTTACTCCAGAAAGAGAATTCTGTCGGCTGAGGGTTATTTTTTTAAGCGCAGCCGAAGGCCGCCAACGCATTAGGGTGTACTACGCAAAAATAATTTATTATTAATAAACTATAAGTTTTCCCAAGATTCCGTTTGCAGTTTAGTGATCCATATGACCCCCCTACCCTAAAATAAAAAAAAAAACAAAAATTCAGGGGCCTGGCGCATATCGAAGTTTCCCCACAAATTTTGCATTTTTGTTAAAAAAAAAATTGCAAATTTAACAAAATTAAGCGTGAATATACATGGTATTGCTTTTCGGAAGTAGCAGATGTCTATAAGAGGAAGATTGCGCGATGGTACGAATCCGTTTGACGGAATCTTTATAGCAAAAAAAAAAGTTTTTGAGAGTATTGCATTGATTTTATTAATTTGCAGATTTATTAAATACTATATAATTAATAAACCTGCGTTCAAATATTTATTGGACATTTTAATATCACATACACAGCAGCCAAAGAAACTATTTGCAATCTCTCCTATAATAAAACTATGCGCATTCTTCCGTTTTTTTGTTTGAAGACGGATATCAAACGGGAGTTGGAAAAAATTCTGACGTTTGATTGGCTCAATCCACCTTCAGCAAAGTTCTAAAAGTTGTTGAAATTTTTGTAAATGAGTTGTATCCGATTTGGATTCATAAAGCTATGAACAGCGACAAAAGAAAATTTTCAAGTGCGGTTTTTAAAACTACGACATCTCTAGTGTCCTTGAATGTATTGATGGAACACATGTCCGTGTCCGTCCATCGCTCCATATCAAAACAAGCACCCTTACTACAACCGGAAGGGATACTACAGCCTACAAGCCGCGAAATATCCGGCTGCCCTTTCAATAAACTTACTAAAATATCTATTTGCTGTTTATACTTTCCGTCATAAAAATAAGCAAACCAGTACATAATTAATTCAAGTATGTATTTTTTATTAACAAAAGTTATATTCACTCACATTTCACTTAAAATTGTCTTGTGAAAAATCTCACAAAATAATTGCATAAATTCTCGCTTTTATTTTCATTCGTGATACCTACATTTCTTCCTTATTCGCTTTTCACTTTTTCGAACATCATTTAGAACAGCTGGAAAGGGAGAAGCGAAAAAATCCACAAGGAATTTGTGTTTAGAACAGGGTTTGAATTGCTGACTGTGCTGCGACTAGCTCAGTCTAGTCGCATAGTCGTTTAACAGAAATAACAACTAGCTCATTCGGTTGCTAGTCGTTTTTTTTTTTGGCAACTTGACTAGACTACGACTAGCAAAAGTAAACAACTTGACTAGAAAATGAGATAGTCGTTTGCCAACAAACAGCTTGTAACTGTGGCAGCAAATGCGACGGCGCGCAACTTGTAGTTTTTAGTCGCAGTTATTTTCTCAATAAACAACTATGAAAATGTGTATACATATACCCGGATACCGGTCAAAATATGATTGCCCAGAAACATTAAAATTACACTACAATATGGGCATCAAACGAAAGGGGATGGCCCCAGGATTCATTTGAACTTCGATATATTTCGATAAATTTATCGATAACTGAGTTATCGGTCAAAATGCGATTGCACAAAAACCTTAATATTACCTTACAATATGGGTATCAAACGATAGGGGGTGGCCCCAGGATACATTTGAACTTCGATATATTTCGATAAATTTATCGATAACTGAGTTATCGGTCAACATGCGATTGCACAAAAACCTTAATATTACCTTACAATATGGGTATCAAACGAAAGGGGATGGCCCCAGGATTCATTTGAACTTCGATATATTTCGATAAATTTATCGATAACTGAGTTATCGGTCAAAATGCGATTGCGCAAAAACCTTAATATTACCCTACAATATGGGCATCAAACGAAAGGGGATGGCCCCAGGATTCATTTGAACTAAACTAAATTTACCTCTTTACATTAAAAATTATTATAATAAAAATTATTTCCCATTTGCAGTTTGTTTTTGGGTGTTAATGGGTTTTATATTTGCATAGAACAAAAGATTCAGCATAGAACATATGATTTTTGCATTCAACTATACTTTACTTATTGTGTATATCACTTAAAATTCCATATCTGATGTAAAAAAATTTGCATATATTTTGCATATCCAAAACAGAGCAAGAAAATTCGCTTTGGAATGTGAATATATAGTTTTGAATCAATATAACTCTTAATAAATCATTTTAACTTTTTTGCATAAAGATCCGCAGTCTATTGATAATACTCTTATTAAAAGCAGAAACTTGCTTTTGTAATATTCGTGTATGTAAGAAAAATCTTAAAAAAGTTAGGTGTTATGGGTTAACATTTTGGTGTGCCTTTAATTCAAATCGAAAACTGTAAAAATTCGTACATATTGTCCCGTAAAAACCATGGAATGCTCCTTTATTTGATACCAATATTCCTCAGAAATATTCCGTGGTTAACCAATACCCGGATTCTACACCTTTTCCGGTTTAAGTTCAGAAAGTTACAATTTAAGTTCAGAAAATTACAACTGAAGTTCGGAATTTCCAATTGAAGTTCAGAAAATTACAATTGAAGTTCAGAATTTCCAATTGAAGTTCAGAAAGTTACAATTGAAGTTCAGAAAATTACAATTGAATTTCAGAAAATTACAATTGAAGTGCAGAAAATTACAATTGAAGTTCAGAAAGTTACAATTGAAGTTCAGAAAATTACAATTGAAGTTCAGAAAAGTAACTCATACGCCCTGGTATCTCGATTGTAAGAAAATTGTATGGATTTGTTTGAAGATTTAATAAAAATGTAAATTCTCGTATCTTTAACGCCCTTCGGGGTAGATGCATTTTTAATTCGATTAATCGGATATATGTTTTATAGGGCTTGAAACAATCGTCTATATATGCAAAAAATTTGACATTGGTTGCAAGAAAGTGCATCAAGCAATGGGTGTAAATCGAAACCGTATATGAAACAAAAGTTTGCGCATTCACATGGAATAAAACTGATGTTATTACTTTTCATGAACAAAGAAGCTAAATATTTTCGGAATTGCATACATATAAGCAATTAAATTAATTATTTACATAAAATGCATTATTTCGGAATAAAAAAATATGTAAATAACAAGTATGTAAGAACGCGGCTGCATTAGAGATACCATGCCGTAGTCTTTACACGTTTTATGATGCGAAATGAACATACAAATCATCTTTGTCTGAAAACACTATTATGCAATTGAAAAGTTTGAAAAATGCATTTACATATGTACAACGAAGGGCGCTAAAGACACGAGAATTTACATTTTTATTAAATCTTCAAACAAATCCATACAATTTTCCTGCAACCGAGACGCTATGTACATAGGGCATATGAGTAACTTTTCTGAACTTCAATTGTAATTTTCTGAACTTCAATAGGAATTTTCTGAACTTCAATTGTAATTTTCTGAAATTCAATTGTAATTTTCTGAAATTCAATTGGAATTTTCTGAACTTTAATTGTAATTTTCTGAACTTCAATTGTAACTTTCTGAACTTCAATTGGAAATTCTGAACTTGATTTGTAACTTTCTGAACTTCAATTGGAAATTCTGAACTTCAATTGTAATTTTCTGAACTTCAATTGTAACTTTCTGAACTTCAATTGGAAATTCCGAACTTCAATTGTAATTTTCTGAACTTCAATTGTAACTTTCTGAATTTAAACTGTAAAAGGTGTAGAAATTGCTATCGCTAAATGAGATCGCCATCCCCTTTCGTTTGATACCCATATTGTAAGGTAATATTAAGGTTTTTGTGCAATCGCATTTTGACCGATAACTCAGTTATCGATAAATTTATCGAAATATATCGACGTCCACATAAAACCTGGGGCCATCCCCTTTCGTTTGATACCCATATTGTAGGGTAATATTAAGGTTTTTGTGCAATCGCATTTTGACCGATAACTCAGTTATCGATAAATTTATCGAAATATATCGAAGTTCAAATGTATCCTGGGGCCATCCCCTTTCGTTTGATACCCATATTGTAAGGTAATATTAAGGTTTTTGTGCAATCGCATTTTGACCGATAACTCAGTTATCGATAAATTTATCGAAATATATCGAAGTTCAAATGAATCCTGGGGCCATCCCCTTTCGTTTGATACCCATATTGTAAGGTAATATTAAGGTTTTTGTGCAATCGCATTTTGACCGATAACTCAGTTATCGATAAATTTATCGAAATATATCGAAGTTCAAATGTATCCTGGGGCCATCCCCTTTCGTTTGATACCCATATTGTAAGGTAATATTAAGGTTTTTATGCAATCGCATTTTGACCGATAACTCAGTTATCGATAAATTTATCGAAATATATCGAAGTTCAAATGAATCCTGGGGCCATCCCCTTTCGTTTGATGCCCATATTGTAGGGTAATATTAAGGTTTTTGCGCAATCGCATTTTGACCGATAACTCAGTTATCGATAAATTTATCGAAATATATCGAAGTTCAAATGAATCCTGGGGCCATCCCCTTTCGTTTGATACCCATATTGTAAGGTAATATTAAGGTTTTTGTGCAATCGCATGTTGACCGATAACTCAGTTATCGATAAATTTATCGAAATATATCGAAGTTCAAATGTATCCTGGGGCCACCCCCTATCGTTTGATACCCATATTGTAAGGTAATATTAAGGTTTTTGTGCAATCGAATTTTGACCGATAACTCAGTTATCGATAAATTTATCGAAATATATCGAAGTTCAAATGTATCCTGGGGCCATCCCCTTTCGTTTGATGCCCATATTGTAGGGTAATATTAAGGTTTTTGCGCAATCGCATTTTGACCGATAACTCAGTTATCGATAAATTTATCGAAATATATCGAAGTTCAAATGAATCCTGGGGCCATCCCCTTTCGTTTGATACCCATATTGTAAGGTAATATTAAGGTTTTTGTGCAATCGCATTTTGACCGATAACTCAGTTATCGATAAATTTATCGAAATATATCGACGTTCAAATGAAACCTGGGGCCTCCCCCTTTCGTTTGATACCCATATTGTAGTGTAATTTTAATGTTTTTGGGCAATCATATTTTGACCGGTATCCGGGTATATGTATACACATTTTCATAGTTGTTTATTGAGAAAATAACTGCGACTAAAAACTACAAGTTGCGCGCCGTCGCATTTGCTGCCACAGTTACAAGCTGTTTGTTGGCAAACGACTATCTCAGTTTCTAGTCAAGTTGTTTACTTTTGCTAGTCGTAGTCTAGTCAAGTTGCCAAAAAAAAAAAACGACTAGCAACCGAATGAGCTAGTTGTTATTTCTGCTAAACGACCATGCGACTAGAATGCACAGTCGTATTTATGTTGCTTTGACTACTTGAAATATTTTTTAGTAAAAACATTTAGGCTTAACTTACAATAGAGGTATACTCGTATTAAACATTTTGTTTTATTTACAAAATTTAATCGTAACACTGTGGATAGCTCATCGACTTTGCATTCATAGTTTTCAATCGATTTTTATGATTTTTCAAGAAACGCCTGGGCATATACAGTGGCTCTCAGAAGTATTTTGCATAAAACAATAATGGGAAAAACGTTAGAAATTCGCCTATTTTTCGAATTCTTTCGGAAATTTTATTAATATGGTATTATAGCTGAAGCTTCATACTATACCAACCATTCATTAAAAATCCAAAAATACATTTCATATTTAATACAAAATTAAGAAAGCAAAAAATTCATACATTTTTGCTCACAAAAGTATTTTTCATTTTGGTAATTTTGGTGAATAAATCAACAGCTGATTAATATTTTTTATGATGTCCATTCTTTTCCGAAATAGCTTCAAAGGGCTTGGGGATGAACTCTACTAATTTTTGGCGAATTCCGGAGGTATTTTGTCCCGTTCCTCGACCAAAACCGCTTTTAGGTAATTTTTTGGGGAAATCTCCGATTTTCTCACATGATCTTCAGGATCTATGGTTCATTTATCAGAGTTTAAAGCAAGAGTTGAATTGTTTTGTATTCAAAAGTGTTCACATTTTAACATCATGAGCGGCATTTTTATACTCAGCTCTACTATAGTACACAGATATTATATTTTTAATCACATAACGGTGGATTGTAACAGAATGAAATAATCGAGAGAGATATGGACTTATATATATCAAAATGATCAGGGTGAAAAGAGAAATATTTTGATGAAAGTTGGTTTGCTTGGTTTCTATTAATACGGCCCATTGTAACTGTAATTTTTCAAATATGAAATCGTCAATTTTTTTAATGTAATTTAAAAAAAATGTATTGTCAATATTTTGTGGGTTGACACTGCTAAGAATTTTAAATATTGAACAATTTTAAAGAGCTGGGCGTCAGGAATTTAAGATTTTTGATACAAGTGTCGGTTAGGTGGTTATGAAACTTAAACGACAATATGCACATAGGGCCGTTTTCACCATCTCTGATTAAGCACTTAACCAGAGATTTTTGCCCGGTTAAGCAATTTATTTGACAGCTCGCCATACAATTTACGTCAAACTAACCAGCGGTTAAATTAACCGGAGATGGTGAAACCGGCCCATAGTGTATAACATAGATGCTCATGCCTATGCCCTTGAATCACATTTGTTTTTGTTTTTCCCCCAAGACATAGGCACAGATACAAATTCGCCCTTTGAATATAAAAATAAAATTTTCTTCCCCTGCCATATGCCCTCAGGTATAAAAAATTTCAAATGAATGTGATTGAGTTTCATATGGGAAGTGCGAAGCTACGTTAGCTTCGCCCTTCTCATATGAAGCTACGTTGACGTCGCCCTTCCCATGTGAAATTGAAAATTACACTAACAAATTGAAAATAAAATTTTTTTGAAAAAATTGAATTCTTGAATTGAAAAGCGACGTAACTCAAAACCCAAATAAATATAAAATAAATGGAAGAAATACACGAAAACCTTTTTCTTTACAAACGAAGTTTTGAACCAAAACCTTGGGTAAGGAAGAAGACTTTTTCAGGGAGGAGACTAACATTTAGCAGTACGTTATTCATGGATTCAAAAAATTTTGAGTTGTGCAATTTTTTGATTTAGGGTGCGATTTGTAGGCAAACGAAAAAACTGAACAAAATTTCTAGTTAATATTGAAAAATGTGTGGCAAAAGTGTATTTCAAATTATTTGAGGAAAAATAAAAATAGATTTTAATAAGAAAATAGGAATTAGAGCTTTTTTTGCTGAAATATTTTAAGTTAATTAAAACAAACCAAAGAAACCTTTTATCACAAAAGCATTTGGAAGCAATTCTGCAATTATCCACCTCTGATTCGACAATAAATATTAACAATTTATTAAACAGCCTTGAATAAACTTATCACTTATTGTTATTATGTAATATGTAGATACATTTTTTTTTTTAAATGTACGAGTTCATATCTTAATTTAATATAAATAAAATATGTTGTAAATATTGTACATATGTATGTATTTATGTTGTATGTAAAATTTTCCAATCGTACAATAAAAATTTACTTGTAGTTTGTAACTTTTTTTTTTTAATCTAACACAAATTTTTTCTGAGTGCACTAATAAATTTTTGTAGATGTATTGGAGTTTCCCCATTCAATACGAGAGCGTTGAGCACCCTTGGTGTATAAATTTTATTTTAATAAAAACAGAAGGTACCCTGCAAAAAGTGGGACCACGTAATATGCTAGTACAGGACCAGGTTACGTTGTGACAGTTCCTAGTTACAGAGGTAGTCCAAATATATGAAAAAAATATGGTTACATTAACATTGCGATGTCATTGGACATGACCACCCCTGCTTCACCGCTGCATAACAAAGGACTATATAAAAAACCACCCCATTTGGGCCATAGACTAGTATGGTTACAGTGGACCACATTTTAAACTACATCCCAATACCCTAGACCGAGCCAAATTGCCGACCAAGCACGAATTAGTTGGCGGCGAACAACAATTTACATTCGATGTGGTCCGATGCAGCATAACATGTAACCAAGTCCGTAACCACGTCCCTTCAGACCTACTTTATAGCCCCGTCCCATTGGACTACCTGATCCTCAAATTTTTGAAGGGTATCTTACTAATACATACTTAGATATATGTAGATAGTAGAAATGTGTGTAATAGCTTTGGATATTTTCGTCCACAAATATGTATTAAGCGTCCGTCACAAATGCATTTATGTATTTAAAAATATGTGTATGTACATAAAAACAATATTGCGACATTTCGATGGGAATTCCTAATGAATTTTCAAGGATTTGTTTAGTTGTACAGCAACTAAGAGTTTTTAGTTGTTCTCAACAAAAGGAATATATCTACATATGTATGTGGCACGTGTTAGCAAATACGTAACAATGCCATACACACATACATATCTATATTGCCGCCTATACTAGCTTAATCAATGATTAAAAAATCTGAATACTGCATGTCAAAGCATTTTCAAATACTATAAATAGATGTATGTATGTATGTATGTATCTACATTTTGGAGTCACACATTTTCCCCATTGTTTTATTTCATATTTATTGTTTCCTATTGCTTACTTGGAATTTATGTCTCTCCACTAGTATTGTGGACATACATATCTACATATATTCCATTTTGAATACGCGCACATGAATTAATAAATCGCTTTATGAATAGGTTTTCACAGGGCCGTGCGCAGGAATTAGCCTTGGGGGGGTTTTAATTTTGGTTTGCATTCGCATACATTTTTCGCTAAGATAAACATATTTGCTGAAACAGATATCCAGACCCATACACCATAAATTTAAATGTTCTCTAACTTTTCTGAAACTCATTATGATTCATCAAAACCTAGTTAACCAGGTCCTGAATAGTACACGGAAAGAATTTTTTACTAGAATCAATGCCGAGACAAGAAAAATTAGACTTGATTTTGAACTTAGAAAATAATTTCTTAATATCAAGAAAATCCAAGAAAATTGGATTTTAAATAAATAAGTAAAAATTTTCTTGCTTCAAGTAAAATTGGATTTTAAATAAATAAGAAAACATTTTCTTGCTTCAAGTAAAATTGGATTTTAAATAAATAAGAAATATTTTACTTAGGGTAAGTGTTTTTTTCTTGTTTTTTGAAATAAATTAAGAAATTATTTTTTTGTTGCAAGTAAAACTTTTCTTATACGAGCTTAAGTAAGTAATGCGAGAGACACACATCGTAGTATAGTAATAATATTTCGATCTATACCACATATGTGTCACCCTCATATTGTAGTTTAATTGAAAATTTTCATAGCATAGCCAAATCATAATATTGATATTCTAATATTCATACCACATGTGTGTCTGAGGCATAAGAAAATATTAAATATTAAATTAAGCAAATATTTTCTAAAAATATTAAAAACGTAAAAAATAAGGAAAATTAAAACTAATCATGGGGGATTAGAAAACCATAATTAGTCAACTAGTATTTTCCTAGGACTTGTTTATTGAAATGACAACATTTTATTCAATATAAATGAAGATGCAAATAGTGAACTCCTTATACCAAATGCTTCACTAACAATCTGAGAATTGCAAAAATATTCAGAAATATGCAAAGCGGATGGAAAATGAAAAAAAAATACATGTAACTTTGGAAATGCAAATTCAGCAAGAAAAATTTTACTTCGCTCAAGAAAACGTTTTCATATTCATTTTACATTTTTTTCGCTGTATTTTGTTGTTCCAATTCGTCGAAACACAATTTTCTTAAATTCTTCTTGATATTAGCAAAAAGATTTTCTTCATTTAAGTAAATTTAAGAAAAGATGTTCTTATTTATTTAAACATTTTTTTTCAACATTTTTTTTCTATAGATTTTGTTAGTGTTCTTGAATAAGAAAATAATTGTCTCATTTTTGGAAAACTCAATTTCTTATTTCCAGTAATAATTAAGTAAATTTTTCTTATTTCCCTAAAAATTTTCTAAATTTAGTTCAAGAAAGCATTTTTCTTGATTCAAGTATACAAATTTCTTTCCGTGTACTGCTTACAGTACTTGTTAATTGAAACTGCTCACTGTTTTCACAAAATGAACATTTTTTGTTATCAGTACAATTTTTTTAAAAATGCCAAACGAACATATGCTACACAACTTTGTAATTTCGGAAAGCTCCAAGTGCAATTCAAAGTGCCGAACTTATGTATTGGCCAACCTTATTTTTTGCAACTTTTACCAATTCTTCTTCCGTAAAATTATTGTAACTAATATTGTCAAAATTCAATGCAAAATTTATAAACTGTATTTTGAAAATTTTTGCAAAATCATTGCAACTTAGATTTGGTCATGGGGGGGTTTTAACCCCCAAAACCCCCCCGTGCGCACGGCCCTGGGTTTTCATATGGAAACGACGGTAAATTCAGCTGAGCCTTCATCATCCGACATTCATATGTATGCACAGATTAGCAGGCATTCATTCATGCTGTATGTTAAATGCATAGAAATTTAAAACTCGTGCTATTTTCCAGGATATTAAACTATATATATACACATATATTTGTATGTATATGGGATTATGCATATAATAGACGGTCAAATGATATTTTATATTCAACAAAAATGTCACCCACATCGAGTAAAATAAAAAAAAACCTAACATAAAAAAAGGAGTGAGCAATTTTTATTTTGTCTATTATGCTATACATTAAATATTGAAATAGGTTCCCATCTTTTTATTGGTAGCCATGTAAGTATTTTTATATATGTAATTTCTATAATAAGTTCCTCGCCTTCATTGCTTTCAAGTTGTCCAAAATCTTGAGTCATTAAAAAAAACACTTTCAATAGCGTAATTAATACACAAGTTTATCAAGTCTCGCCATCTACAAAGGATTCGCCCATAATATCCATTCGGCGTACTCCATTTCCGCAGAATATTTGATCTGACACTTGTGCATTTTTCCTTTAAATAGATGACAAAAAATACATACATACATACATATGTATATACAACATAACTTTCAAGCTATTGGCTTTTCTTTTTCGATTGTTCGTATACTCGTATATTTGTATATACAGAAATGCAACTAAACCATCCTTTTCACTACGTCTATCTTTTTCTTAATTACATAAAACTGTGTTCGGCCCTTAGAATAATAACTTTTTTTTGCTGCATTTATTTCTAGGATATCCACAACCCACATATCGTTGGTTAAAGGATGGCATACCAATTGGTGATTTCTCTTCAAGTCAATATTATCGTTTACAAAAAACACGACGTGAAGATGCTGGAAGCTATCAGTGCATAGCAAAAAACGAAGCTGGTTCAATATTCAGTGAAAAAATTTACATCGAAGTTGCATGTAAGTAAACAACACACAAAGTCATCAAATCACGTACATACATATGTATTACATACACATATTATCTACTAACATACGTACATACAAGCAATTCAAATGCAAATTAGCTTCTGTTACAATTACAAAGGAAAAAGGGAAGAAAAATAATGTAAAAGCAAATATACATACATAAATAGTCTGAGTGACAAGCGCTTCGAGAATTGCTTTGACAGCAAATAGGGTTAACTCAAAATAGAAACAACCTGCATTGAATGCATTGCCTTGAGGACATGAATTTAATTGAGTTATATATCTCTATTCATACTAGATACACATGAGAATAAAGATTAAAGGATATCTTATATGGGTTCCACACACTGTTGTACATACATATATGCATATGTATGTACATTAGATGCGTTTTTTTTCGGCAAAGTTTCTCAGATCTTCCCTCCGGCCACAGAATATGAAAATAGGATGTTGTAGGATAACTAAGCTGATTTTTGTTTTTTTTTTAGACAAAAAACTGAGTGGGCTACTCCAAAAACATCGATTTTTTTTAAATTCCATGATAGGTTTAGATTCATATATGAAAACAACCACAGAATTAAAAACAAAAAAACAAAAGATACATATTCTCATGTAAAATTGACGGCTTAATCGAATGGTGTACTCAGTTTTTTAGTGCGAGCCATGGGGAAGGTACCAAGATCGCTTAAAGTGGAATTTTATTTTTTTAGTCACGAATTTTCAAGTTTGGACCCTGGTATTTCCAAGATACCTTAAATTTCTTTTTAACCAATATATACAGGAATCTGCGCAAATTAATGCAGTTTTCAGAAAAGTTTATTTGATCGAAATCGAGCTTTTTTTGTCCAAGCTACTTTGGTTCAATTGAAATATTCCAAAATCACTTTCATATTGAACAACATTTTTTATTGTTGCAAGTACAAAATTCGAAAATTTATTATTTACATTTCGATCAAATAAACTTTTCTGAAAACTGCATTAATTTGCGCAGATTCCTGTATATTTTGGTTAAAAAGAAATTTAAGGTATCTTGGAAATACCAGGGTCCAAACTTGAAAATTCGTGACTAAAAAAAAAATTCCACTTTAGGCGATCTATGGCTCGCACTAAAAAACTGAGTACACCATTCGATTAAGCCGTTAATTTTACATGAGAATATGTACCTTTTGTTTTTTTATTTTTAATTCTATAGTTTTTTCATATATGAATCTAAACCTATCATGGAATTTAAAAAAAATCGCTGTTTTTGGAGTAGCCCACTCAGTTTTTTGTCTAAAAAAAAAACAAAAATCAGCTTAGTTATCCTACAACAGCCTATTTTCATATTCTGTGGCCGGAGGGGTATGTTAGATCAAAAAAACGCATCTAATGTACATTCCTGCAATGATGAGTCAATTAAAAAAGCAGTTAGTGAAAAATAAATAACATAAAGCTAAATACAACTTTTAATAGCGTTTTTTGTTTAATTTTTAGAGCATTCCACGTTGCACCCGCTTTTAGTTACTTTAAATTTGAGTTTTTGTAGATTTTTCAATCGTCTACAAATGTATTATCTTCATTAATTCCAAGTTTCTTAACCAACTACCAGGATTGGCAACTCGGAGAAGAAAAATTATTGTACCAGAGCCGTCAAATTATTGTATTTTGAACAAAATTATTGTACATTTCAAAATTACGCCTGCGGGCTAATACTATGTTCATGCTGGATTTGAAATACAACATTTTGTATTTTCGAAGATAACTTTTCGAAAAGCTGCCGCATTTTTTAAATACGCATTTGAGAAGTTCGAAACAAATGGATCTAATAACCCAGATTACGTACATATATCAGGTGTTGAGGTTTTTTTTTTTTTGTTTTGACTAATTAAGAAAATATATCAAGAATTTATAATGATATATATGTATGTACACTAATTTTACAAACCAAACGTACCAACCGCTTTGGTATCAATTTTGATCTCTTTGTTTTGTTTACTTTCGTTAATTACACGTAGAATGACGTCATCATGGGAGCTCGTGCTGCTCCATATGCGTAATATTAGCTTTGTTCAACAACTTTACTTGCAAGAAGAGCGTCAGTGAAAAATTAAAAGTAAAAACGACAAAAAGATAAAATTATCAACCAAAGTTATTGAACACAAAATCGTAAACATGTGCAAGTAAACAGCTGATGCGCTGTTTTCACAATTTGATTTTTAGGTTAGGTTGTAATTGAAATCTTTGAAATTGAAAATGAATGTAAATAACTGAATTAGGAAGACGAAAATCTACTTTGGATATTCCACAACATCATCAAGATTCCTTTTTGCGCTAATTTATTTAGTATGCAATTAGAAATTTGCGATTAAAATTTTTGCATATTTCCAATTGAAATTTTTGTGATCATATGTTTTTGACGCTTCTATTTTTTTTAAAGCTGCAAGTAGTTGCAAGTGAAAATTTTACTTGCAACTATTTTCAACTCTCTCGAAGTCTTACTCTCCCAATTTGGCTCTCTTTTGCAAATTTTTTGGGTTATTGAACATAAAATTCGTTACTAATCGTAAAAGCAATTAAAAATTTTTCGTTATTGAACAAAGCTATTGTAGGTATTTCGTTCTTGTATTTCCAGAGTGTTGCCACTCTTTTCCATTCGAATGGCAAATTTTTTCGAAGATTGCAATGTTGTGTTTAGCATTTACGTTCAAAATGCAGAATTGAAGTCGCATTTGCATTTCGGTAGAGAATTTTGTATGGATAAATGTAACATTTAATGTTGTATTTTAGGCTAAATGCGAAAATGTCTCCGAAATGCCAAATGCAGGCTCAGCATGAACATAGTATAACCAACGCGTCTTGCGTTTCCCAATTCTTACTTCAAAATGAATTATTTAATTTAATTTTTGTCATTGATATTAATATTAGTTTTAATAAATAAAAGGTACATTATTATGTATTATTTCAAATATCTTAGAAAAAGCAAAAAGAAAAAATGCAACAAACAAACAAGAATAAAAACATATGGAGAGTTGCCAGAGTTACAAGAATTTTGAATCAGTGATGTGTAAACAACACGTTGAGTGAATAATAAATTTAATTTCTGTGGTGCAGTACATGAATCTTATAATATTTTTTTATAAAATGCATATCGTTGAAATTATTGTACTTTTATCGATATTGTACGCGTAGGATTGAGGATTGAAAAAGAACGTGTACAATAATTATTGTACGGTTGCTGACACTGCCAACTACTTACTAAGTATGTATTGCAAAATTTTAAGCCAATTAAATAACGCTTAAATTATTTATTTATTCTTATGTAACAAATTCATTCTCTTGCGTTTTTTTTAATTGGAGTGTTTCCTTAAATTTATAACTTCGGTTTTACGCCAAAGAATATTTAATTTTCTTAACGCCCATCAAACACTCGCTGCCACTCCAACACCTTTGCTTTTTAACCAATTTTCTCTTTTCCCTTTTTCTCTAACTTCCAGTTATGGGCATCTTTGAAAACACCACGCTGGGCCATCTCACAGTGACATCGGGTCATCCAGCCATTTTCGATTTGCCCCCCATCGAGTCGCAGCCACCACCTTCGGTGATGTGGCAAACAGCAGAAGGTCCTTTGAACTATGACATCAAGTATGCCGTAACAAAATCAAATCAATTGATTATACTCAGCGCTGATGAAGGCGATCGTAAAGCATATCGTGCACGTGCTATAAACACACAATTGGGCAAAGAGGAGAATAGTGCGTATATACAGTTGAACGTGAGCGGGGATCCGTATGTAGAGGTAGCACCAGAAATCGTTGTACATCCGCAAGACATGAAAGTGAAACGGGGCGAACAGGTGGCTGTGTTAGAGTGCATTGCAAATGCTCGACCGTTGCACGAATTGGAAACGCTATGGTTTAAAGATGGCATACCCATCGAAAATTCTGCTGTACCGCACACACTCAACGATCCATGGAATCGTTCGCTATCATTACTGTCTGCCAATTTAACACATTCGGGCGAGTATACGTGTCAGGTGCGTTTACGCAGCGGTGGCTATAATACGGTGACAGTTAGCGCCAAAGTGGAGGTGTTGGAGCCGCCAACATTTTTTACACAAATGCGCACAGAAACGTTTGGCGAATTTGGCACGCTGGTGTCATTGGCTTGTGATGTTGTAGGTGATCCGATGCCTACGGTTGTGTGGTATAAGAATGCAGAAGAAATTGATACGAAAGATGAAAAGTGAGTAAAACCAAACAATGGTATTTAAAATGGTTGTATGGAATAAAAATAAAGAGATGGTGACTTGCATATAATAATGCCAATTGGTATCTCATTCAAAAAATGGCTAAAGTCACTGACATTAATTCTATTAATATTATTACATATATGACCGTCCTTATACAAAATTAAAGTAGTTTAGATTTATTGGACCTATTAATTAGAGGTGGGAAACTATCGATAGTGCCACCATCGATAGTTTTTGATAGTTTTACCATCAGCCATCGATGGTCTTCGATAGTGTTCAAAAAAATAAAATATCGATACTATCGATAGTGGCATTGATAGTTTCCCATCTCTACTATTAATCAACAAATCCAAAGCCTTGGAGTAGAAGCTGTTGGGCTCAAACTACTTACTTGCAGATTATAATGAATGCATGTGATTCCCTTTCAGATATTCACTTCAAGAGGACAATTCGCTGATTATCAAAAAGCTCACACTAAAGGATGCAGCCATGTTTCAGTGTCTGGCCAGCAATGAGGCGGGAGAAAAAAGCGCCTACACTTGGCTACGTGTGAAATGTAAGTACAAATATTTCAATTATGCGAAGCTCTTTGCAAATATGCAATTCAAATATGACAAGGCTACCAAATAATCTTGATTATGCATCTGTATATATTCACCATCAATTATAACTACATACTTATCTCTGTGTGTATGTACAATGTCCAAATACATAACTCTATAACAGCTCTTGTCTCTTTATTCCTCATTAATGTCTTGCATACATACGTGGAACCAAAAAACCTTTTTTGTTTTTGTTTTTTTTTTTTTTTTGCTAATACTAAAAACTCGTCTATACTAATCGAACCGTGCAATAGCCTCAGTGAATAATTACAATAAGCAAAGCTTGCCAACGAATAAAAACGCAACTGCTAATATAACTTTCACTACTAATTCCCTGCATAATACTCAACTATTGCGCTTTTCTACAGCTAACAATATCAACAACCACAACAACAACAACAATAATAGTAAAAACAACAAAAATGCACGAGCGAATGCAATTTCATTGCATTTTGTTGAAAAGCGCGAATTAAGCTTGTCGCAAGGATACGTGCAGCGTTTGTTGCATCGCTTCAAGCGTTTAGCACAACCACGTATCCTGCGTGTTAGAGCATCATCATCACATTCTGGCATGGGTACTGGCCATCGACGTAAGGAATTACGCTTTGGTATGGGCGCTGCTGCTAAGTGTTACTATACTCTATCTTTATACATACTATGTAAATAAACATATATAGTCTTACTACATGACATATGCACTTAAAGTACATGCATGCTCACATGTTCAAAATCATATGCTCGTTCTTGATACTTATATATTGATAGACATATACAAGTACTATACGTACTAAAGTAGCTTTGCAATTTTTTGTGAAAAGGATTTTTTGGAAGTTAGTAATTTTGCTTTTTGTTTGTTTTTTTTTTACTTTTTGCATTACTTATGTACATATGTTTGTATGTAGTATGTATGTATTTTTTTGCAGTTTCAAATTTCACTGTAGTTGAATGGGAGATTAATTGAAACATAGCATGCACAATAACATGCAGCTTTGAAAATTTTCATAATAAACATAAATAAAACAAACGCTTTTCTAAAATTTAAAACCTTTTCACATGCACTCATTTAATAAAATTACATTTTACGGTTGAATACATTTTTATAAAATAGTAATTTGGTATGCAATCTGCTAACGACGAACTTTATCAAAATAGTTTTATTTAAAAAAAAAACCCTTTACATTTCATGCACAAG
The DNA here is from genome assembly GCA_960531455.1 of Urophora cardui. Lineage (NCBI taxonomy): Eukaryota > Metazoa > Arthropoda > Insecta > Diptera > Tephritidae > Urophora > Urophora cardui. Next base: position 120,426,358 of record OY482671.1, read on the forward strand.
AGATATTATTTTTCCACAAGATATATTCGTTTGTTTCTAGTGTGAAAACAATAATCATCAACGGCCGCTTTGACACATTTGATAGTTGCTCGTAAAAGCTTTCCGGTTCAAGTCTGTGCTAAAAAAAAAACAGGGGAAGAGCTCTGCTAGACTGTGCCCTTCGAGTATTGTTGCCCTTTCGCCACTAAAGGCCTCTCCGCAGCTCTTAAGAAAACGCTCAAGAAAAAAATTGCATTATTTCTTGATCGTTGAAATGGTAGTAGGAAAGTAAATATATTTTCAAACTAAATGTCACATTTGAGTTTATTTACCTCTTCTGTCAAATTTTCTTGAAGAAATAATAGAAAATTCATTATTTCTTGGCAGAACCGGAGTTCAGTTGTGCACTTTCTCTAAAAAATCTTAGAAAATAGTAGTAGAATTTTTTTACAACTGCGTACCGCAAAAGAAAATATGACAAAAGAAATTTTTCTTGAGCATTTCTTGTACGTCAAATTACATAGAGTTTTTGGTTTCCTTGGGAGCTGCGTATAGGGCTTAGAGGCCGCATAACTCCATAAATTTTGCGTAGAAGCCGGCCTTAAACTTGTCAAAGCTGATTCCTTTTCTTCTTCTTCTTCTTACTATTTATTTCTTCTATTAAAAAATTCATTTAAACTTTCATTTCAATTTTTAGACACCTGTCATTTCCTAGTCCATATTAATAACTTAAGAATAGCATTCTAAAAACTTTTGCAAAGATATTTCTCAATTCATTGAATTATTGATTTGTAAAAAAAGTATGTATTTACGAAACGAGATTTCTTGATATTTCATTTGGAAAGCCACAATTATAATGACAGGCAAAATGATCGCTTTTTGTCTGATACTAATAAAAATGTAATCGTATTGAGGTTTTTGAATCGATATGTCATAACAAAAATTACTTGGAAGAAGAAATATATTTATTTATGTATGTAATATAAATTATAAAATATGTACTATTATTTTGAATGGCTTATATGAAACAAAAAAACGCAAAGAGAAAATCGTCCCCTCAATATAACAATAGCGTATGTGCTCGCTACGCCATTATTTTTTTATTGCATATTTAGAATCTCCATCATTGATTCTATGTCTGGTCAAAATTTCGTCAAATTCTACTTCCACAAAGTGGGTCAAAATGTCATTGGAAAAAATGGTGTATAATTTCTTGTTCAAAAATTTCCTTCAATAAGTGTATAAGCTCATATGCGCTATTTTACTTGAAATTGGCACTGCAAAGTTGTTAAAAGAATAATAGTGTATGTGCATTATACTCCATTTTAGCCTGTAGAAATAAATAAAATTTGTCAAAACTTTAACTCATAAAATAGCTTATAATAATATACACTATTGTTTGAGAAATAGTTTTATTCCGACCATTTCTATGCCCCACATAAGCTGTTTTACTTTCAATACAAATTCGAAAGTTTTATCAGAAATTTAAAAAAGTAGTAGCCTATGCGATTTTTACGTTGTTTTGACTACATGAATGCCAAGGAAATATTGTAGTCATTTGAAATTTCAGCTTGCAAATTCATTTCGCAGAGAAAGCTTGTTCATTAAAAATATGGATTTTAAACATCTGAGTGAGAAACGCGAAAAACAAAAGAGGTGTTCAACTTTTCGTTTACTGGCAAATACAATAAAGAGCTGCCAATTTGTAATCGAAAGCTCCATGATCTTCAAAATTTGTGGAAAAAGAGTGTAATTCCTCGTGGCTCGCAGTCATTTTTTTTAGCTTACGAGGTGGAAACAAACGAAATTGTTTAGATGAGCCAGATGTAGCAGAGGAAGAGAATGAGGACGAATGAATTTCTAGTTATTTTTGATTTACGCAATGTATACCTTCATTTGTCATAATTTTTTGTTTATAATAACCCAAATTGGAAAGCAATGAATAAATGCCACTGAATTAACAAAACTATGAATTATTTACTGTTTTATAATGTTACAAATTGATATTTTTGAGATCAAATATTTTAATAAAAATACCGTAAAATTATTGAATAAAACAGCGTATACCATACAAAATAAAATAGTGTATCAGATACATCATACGAATTCCTTAAAAAATAAAATGGCCTATATGGAGGACTTGCGCTTTGAATAACATAATTATGGTCTTAAAGGATGCGTAGAATAAAAAAAACTTGGTAAATTTAAAGACAAGAAACGGTATAATGTATTCATCGAAAAATCCACTATGAAGAATTTTTATTTACCGCGATATTGAGGTTTTAATAGACATCTGATTTGACAAAAACTTTAAACACGATTTTCTCAAAACCCAAAAAAAAATTATACGATATTGTTATATTGAGGGGACGAAATAATTCTTAAAGTAAATTTATGCAAATTTAATGGCAGTTTTTGATTTACAAACTCCTCTAAAATGAATTTAAAAACTGTATATACCATAAAACACCGTTTTAAAACCTTAATTCTTAATCATTAGATGTACATTAGAGTGCGTTTAAAATTAAAATTAACGATATTTTACTCTATCGCCCCCTCAATCTGTAGTAAGATGGTCAAAGATATCACACATAAATTTTGGTCCCGATTGGTGGCGGTTAAGGCGTGGCGCATTGAGGTCAAAGTTCAGAAAACTCTATGAAGGGTCAAAAACTCAAAATATTTTTTTTAATTATCTAATACCCAAAATTAATACTTCTATACCCAAGGATAACAAATATAAATTTTGGTTCCGATTGATGGCGGTTTAGTGGTGTTTTAAGGGGGTCAATGTTCACATTGCCATAGAAGACTTACATTTTTAGTGTCGCATATGGTAATCTGAACTTTGACCCCCTTGAAACACCAGTAAACCGTCATCAATCGGGACCAAAATTTATATTTGTTATCCTTGGGTATAGAAGTATTAATTTTGGTTTTTAGATAATTAAAAAAAATATTTTGATTTTTTGACCCTTCATAGAGTTTTCTGAACTTTGACTTCAATGCGCCACGCCTTAACCGCCACCAATCGGGACCAAAATTTATGTGTGATATCTTTGACCATCTTACTACAGATTGAGGGGGCGATACAGTCTTTTTATGAACTTCTAAATTTTTCATACAAATTAAAAGCACCCTAATGTACATATATATCTATGTACTCTACTTCTTATATGTATTTAGCATGCCTATTTTCCTCGTTCATCTTTTCCCTTTTTCAGCTTTATCTGACTTAAAATGTTATATGATAAATTTTTTATGTTTATTCGAAAATTTATGTGTGTCTGTCTCTCCCTGTTCTGACCACACATGCACGTATTTTAGTTCTTTGTTATTTCTTATAGTTCATTCATAAAAGAGTATATAAAATACCCACTGGAAAGGTAGTGCAGAGTAAGTACGCAATTCAACTTGGCTCATGCACCGGTGATAAATGGACCACAGCACATATATGTATGTACATATGTCTGTACTCGTATATTGCTGCCCTTAGTTGCCAATGAGCAATAGTTACTAGCTGTCTTTTAACATTTATGTATGTATGTCATTCATTGTTATAGGGCGGCTCGTGCGAGAGATGTTTCTGTAAAAGTTAAAATGCTTTTTCTTTCTCTTATCTTTTTTACTTTTATAAAATTTTAATTATAAATTTCGTTTTATTGTGACCTTTTCGTGAGGCGAGTGTATTCTTGCTTAAACATACCAATTACAATAATGGTGGCGTGTTGGCATGAAAATGTTTCTAAAAAGTGTCAATTTTTGGAGCTTCTCTTCATTTATCTTTTCGTATATTACAAGCAATAGAAATGCTTAAATTAAGTAACTTTGGAACCATTTTTTTACGATTTTTCTATAATTTTCTGCAGTTATGTAGAAACGAATTGTTCACATTTATTGGTTTATAATTTTAATATATATGTACATATATGCTATACTTCAAGCTGACTGACATACTTTATAATGCTATAATAAAATAAGCACTTTCATCATCGATTTATTTACTCACGGATCGCCACAAAGTTTATTGCTTTTTAAACATTCTTATTGTTTGCTAAATACGTTTACAAACTTTTTATTTATTGATCATGCTCTTACATTCAAGTATTTAGAAGAGTTCGCCTGCCCATTCCTTTTATATATGCACGTTTGTATCTCCCTTCATGAGTTATTGTTTGTATGTATGTGAACATTTTTAAAAATCGATACAGAGCTTAAGTGGAGCAACTTTTATTGCTCTCAATTTTTTTTTTGCCGCTGATTCCGAATATCATCTCCATTTTTTTTTGTGGCAGACCCAGTTTTTGAGATAAAAATGTAGAAAAAGCCATATATGCAAGACATTGCACCACATAAGTGCATCAAAAAGTTTTATTAGACATTGTGGCGGTTTGACATCTAGAAAGAGCTGGTAGAGGGAGCTCCAACAAAAATTGTTTGCCTTCGCACTTAAAAATTGGTCAACTAGTTTGGTTACAATGGCAAAAATAATGAAAAAAATTTGAAAAAAATCGATTTTTTTTTAAAGAAATTTCATATTCGACTGTCCTAAAATCAGAAAAAATTGTATGAGGAACAAAAAGTTAGCCATCCTATCCTATAGAGAATTTAATTTTGGACATTTTAAGACTAATTGTGCAATAATCGGATGTACCATTTTTTATATTTACCTATTTTTATTGAAAGTCCTTGAACAAAAATTTTCCGGAACAGTAAGATTTCAACAACATAAATTGGGTTTATTCATAAAACTTGATTAGGGAGTAATACTTAACATTATTTCATTCCATTTATTATGGGTTTTGAAGGGCACAATGTCTCTCAAAACAGCGATTAATAGGAAAAAAATTAATTGAATAAAAAAATATCTCTATTTCACGATTTTAAGGAGAGGATAAATATTGAGCAATGTGAGTAAGTACTTTTGACTACTCTTTTGTGTGGTACGACGTCGTACTATACGAAAACTAGCATACGAAAACTAGCATACGATTTTTTGTGGCTGAGGAAAAGTAACAAATTCGACTTTTGACTGACGAAAAGTAACAAGATCGACTTTTGGCTGATGAAATTTCGTTTAAACAACAACAATTTTAATGTAAAAACAGTATAAAATTGCTGCTACTTTTCGTCGGCCAAAGGTGAAATGTGCTACTTTTCGTCAGCCAAAAGTCAAATGTGCTACTTTTCGTACAGAATTTTTTAATTGATAGCTTTCGCTAGAAATTTTAAATGTGCTAATTTTCGTATGGTACGACGATATGTACTTCTTTTTCTTTGGACTACATGGCGTATACGTGATTTTTTTTTTGCTTTGTGTGTTACCTTGTAAACTTTTGTGATTTTTCTAAGTTATTTATTTTAAAAGAGCTCTTAAAAAGTTTAAGCACATACACGAATGTGTAACTTTAATGACCATAAAAACTAACACATACATAAGTAGAAATAGTAAGTTGTTCGCAACATACAGACATAATTATTTTAGTGCGGGCAGAAAGTCAGCAGTAGTATGGTTCTGAAACTTAGTACAAGTATTTGGGTCAGAATTGTTGCTCACCATCCAAATACAAGGAACCAATTTGTGTAATTACAAACGTTTACGACAATAAACGACCACTTTGGTTAACCAAGAGTCATACACAAAAGCAACCATAAATACAATACAATACAAACGTGTTTACTTATACAGACATACATATTAGAGCGTATCGCGAAAAAAAAGTTCGCCGTACGCCCACCCAAATGATTTCTTTTTCGAAAATATTTCTGGAAAAATTTTTTATTTTTTTTTTGGACACCGCTAGATGTCGCTAAAATTCGTTTTTTCTTATCTTCGGTATTTATGGTCCGATCCCTAAGTGTGATACACCAATCTCTTTGGCTTGAGAGGACGGTTTCTAATTCATAATTGTATTAACCCTATGTACGCCATTGGGGTCACTTCCACCCAGTACTTAGTTTATACCACCTTAATGTAACTTTTTTTTGCCGGCATGTTTAACGTCGTCAAAAAATATTAATCTTTTGCAAAAGAAGTATTTCGATCGATTCAGTAGAAGGGGAAATAAAACAAATTTAACATTCCGAGGAATATAAGTTTTTCGCTTCCTGTGGTCATTTTACAAAGAGTTTTTCTGAAGAGACACCTACTGAAATTATACGCCGAATAATTTTCTAGAACATTTTAACCATCTAGCACCCCTGAAAAAGGGTTATTTTGACACCTTTTTATACAGTCAGGAAATAGAGTATAGTCAGGAAATAGTATTTTTAAGGTAGATAGAGGGCTAAAATGTTCTAGAAAATTATTCGCCATAAAATTTCAGTAGGAGTCTCTTCAGAAAAACTCTTTGTAAAATGAACCTAAAAGACCACAGGAAGCAAAAATTTTTACTCCTCGGAATGTTAAATGTGATTTATTTCCGGTTCTACTGAATCGATCGAAATACTTTTTTTGCAAAAGATTAATGCTTTTTAACGACGTTTAACATTCCGGAAAAAAAGTAACATTAAGGTGATATACACTAAGTACTGAGTAGAAGTGACCCCAATAGCGCACATGGGGTTAATGCAATTAGAAAGTGGAAACCCTCCTCTCACGCCAAAGAGATTGGTGTATCAAACTTAGGCATCGGACCATAAACACCGAAGATATGAAAAAAATGAAATTTATCGACATCTAGCGGCGTCCAAAAAAAAATAAAAAATTTTTCCAGAAATGTTTTCGAAAGAGAAATCATATGGGGGGCGTACGGTGGACTTTTTTTTTGTCCATATAAGGCGAGACGGCCTAATACATATATGTACATATGTACATATGTATGTACATATGTACATGCGGACATCATGAATTAATTAAATAACAATGCATGTATGTACGACAATTGCGACAAATGTCTTGCATAGTTAGGCACGTCATGTTTTGCAATTTCAAGTGAAGGAGTGCTGTATGGTGGTGAGAAGTACGCAACTAAACTTCACACACCATTTGTAAGTGGACTGTTTTGAAAATTATGCACGGTAATGAGAATTAAATATACATACATAAATAGTGCATATATGAAGTGGAAAAAGCAAATTAAGTAATTGCTTATTTTTTGCGAAAGGAAACTTATGAATAAGGAATTAGTTGTGAAATTATTAAGTCAATGAAGGTAGGATACGCTTAAAGAGTAGCGTGCGATTGTGAAAAATTCGCTAAGTAATTTTTCAAGCAGAAAAGTTTTTATTCAACAAAAGAGTAATGTAAGAGAACTAAGATTTTACTTCTTACTAGCAGCCACAGCTATCACAACCTACCATTGGCGTGTCCCAGCGTTGCGTGATTCGAATCAATTTTGATTTTAAATCAACTTTCAAATAAAGAATCAACTTGATTCGTGATTCAAACTATTTTCAAATAAAAGATAATTTTTATTTGTGATTCATTTCTCAAAAGAATCAAAATACCCTTTGATTCGTGATTCAAACCATTTTCAAATCAAAGATAATTTTTATTTGTGATTCGTTTCAAAAAAGAATCAAAAATACCCTTTGATTCGTGATTGAAACCATTTTCAAATCAAAGATAAATTTGATTTGTGATTCATTTCTCAAAAGAATCAAAAATCTTTTTTGATTCTTGATTCAAAAAATATCTTTGATTCGAATCAAATTTTTGATTCGAATCAAAAATTTTATTCGAATCAAAAATTTGATTCGAATCAAAAATTTTATTCGAATCAAAAATTTTATTCGAATCAAAAATTTATTTAGAATCAAAAATACTGTAGCTAATATCAGTACCTTACCAGTACGTTATTCAAGTACCTTCTCGGTAACTTAAAACACAAAAATGTATAAAATGCACCAAAAGTGCAACAACAGCCAAATTGTATGCTGACGCCAAATATGTATATGTGTATGTATGTATGTACATATATACATATTTCTGACTGTCGTATTTACGTTTGTGCTACGCCGTACGTACATACATACATATGTATGTATGTGCATAGGCCCTGTAAAAATCATAGGATTATATGATCCATTTTGCGGTAGGTAGGAGTACTTTCAAAGTGATCATAAACATAGACCCAAGCGAGCGACTTGTTTATCTGCATCGGCTCGTAGTTAGCCGAACATTGCTACGAAAACGAAATGTATGTACATATATAGCGATAACGACGAAGCAAGTGCATACATTTGTATGTATGTATGTATGTACATATGCATGCTCGTTTGAACGTGCACGATTCAGTAATAAAGGGTAGGAATGCAAATTTTGAGGACCAACATCGATACATCGATGTTCGATGTATCGAAAAAATTACGCGACACAAAAAATGCTGGTGATTGCGCTAGAAAAATTTTAATATTTTATTTTAACTAAAGAAAAGCTTACTTATGAATGTATGTAAATTGAATTGGCAGTCTTTCAAAACTGTTCAGAGATTATTAAATTTCATTAATTTTAGTACCTACTCCGTAAATTAATCCCATGTGGGTAATCCTTGGATTACTCGGGTGTCATGCGGAAATGGGAGTATGTGATCCCTGCCTGGGACATCGCAATGTTAAATGGACCATATTTTTTATATGAAATGTGGCAGGTTGAGGAGTACTCGGTTGGTCCATAGCGAGTACTCTATACAAGCGTGCATGGAGTACTCGGCTTTTTTGCAGGGAGCACTTGGGTGCATATGCATACATACATATGTATGTATATACCCTATAACACAGTGATAGTCATTTGATATATCATTTGAGGTGCACGTTTGATGGAAATTTCTGTCACACACTGCCTACAAGTTTCCATCATTTTTATATGGACGGTATGAAAAATGTGATGAATGTGTTCTCCAAATGATGTATCAAATGACTATCACTGCTATATGTGTTAGTGTTTGCTGAGAATGTGTTGGAGTTTCCATCATTCCTGTCTTACAGGGTATGTACATATGTATGTACATATCTCCATAGAAGTAAGAATTAGAGTAGATATATGTACATGTATTATAGTAAATAAGTAGTACATAAGAAATTTTGTGTATAGGTAAATAAGAATCAATTTTACCAATAAATTCACTGATTGAATTGCTGTTCGTAAAGCAACACAACAAACCACTTTCGTTTAATTTGAACGGGTTTAAAATATGCATATGTATGTACCTATAGTGAATCCAAAATATATGTATTTCAAGTAAAAGATACTTTTAGTACGAGATCATTTTGGGTAAATGCATTATTATTATTTATTTTTAAATTCTGTTATTTTATTCTTTTTTTGGGTTCATTCAATGTATGTAAATGTATTCATTTACATATTAAGGGGTAAGTACATATGTACATACATCATATATATGTAAGTATGTACATATGTATGTGTTAGATTACATCTGTATTTTATATGGAAATGAAGTCAGGAGGTAAGTGTTGGTCCCCATGCGAAAAAAAAGTTATAAAAGTCTCCCCTAAATTTTAAGCTAATGTTGAGAGGGTTAAGAAACAAAAAAACGAATGGGAGTTGTTTTTAATATTTTCGTTTTTCAACAAAACCACAACAACGAAATCAAACTCTTATATACATGCATTATTAAAAGTCGTTTAAGTAACAATGAAAAAGAATGTAAAGAGATAAATTTAAAACCACTGGTTGAATTTAAAAGTATATGGGTTACTATGCTTAAAACAATTCTACATACCTAGTAAACTTCAATCGAAAATGTGCAAGCTCGAAATTGATATTAGAGGCATGCTCTAGAACACATTTTTCATAGAATTTAATGCAGAATCCGATTTTTCTACGAACAGTATGGCTTAGAAAATTGACCCAGCCTAACGTACATAACGCACATACATATTTACATATCGAAACCACTCTTTGTATGCATACACCTAACCATAATTCATTCATCCTTTCATTCATTTATTCGTTATATACCTACATATATGTATGTAAGTATATACATACATATATATGCACAATTGCTTGGCTAAGCAACTGCGAAAATCTGCTTGCATTTCCTCCCATACAACGTAGACGTTTGTTGAAATTTTAGATTTTTTGCATTTGAACTCGCGGGGGTGGTGGGATCACGTACTAAGTATTTTTTTATTTGAAATAAAGTTTTGATTCAAAATAATTTTTTGATTCGAATCAAAAGTTTGATTCGAATCAAAAATTTTATTCGAATCAAATATTTGATTCGAATCAAAAATTTTATTCGAATCAAAAATTTGATTCGAATCAAAAATTTTATTCGAATCAAAAATTTTATTCGAATCAAAAATTTGATTCGAATCAAAAATTTATTAAGAATCTTGATTCGAAATCAAGTTTGAATCAAGAATCAAAAAAGATTTTTGATTCTTTTAAGAAATGAATCACAAATCAATTTTATCTTTGATTTGAAAATAGTTTGAATCACGAATCAAAGGGTATTTCTGATTCTTTTTTGAAACGAATCACAAATAAAATTTATCTTTGATTTGAAAATAGTTTGAATCACGAATCAAAGGGTATTTCTGATTCTTTTTTGAAACGAATCACAAATAAAAATTATCTTTGATTTGAAAATATTTTAAATCAAGAATCAGAAAATATTTTTGATTAGTGATTCAGTCAAATCAAAATCACGCAACCCTGGCGTGTCCAACATAAATTCCATTAGCAACAAAGTAATTACATTCTAGACACAGCGCTATGCGCTAGACAGCGCTCACCTGCATCTTCACTTGCATAACAAAACACAAAAGAAAGAGTAAAAAAATATGTAATGAATTGCAGCACAGCAACTTTAATGAGACTATAATCAAATAACTGCATTAATTTGCAACGGAAACTGATTTTAATCGTACTTCAGACTATTTGCTGGGCAAACCTACTTGTCGCCTTTTCATGCCCTTTTGCCTTTTTGCCTTATACATATATGCACATACATAGATATGTACCTGCCCCTGTCTGCTATCTGTGCAATCACATTACAAACCGCTGACACATAAAATATTCTTCATAGCCGGTTAAAAGTGCACACACACATATATAGACAAGCGCGCCTACAAAGCACACAAACACGTGTATGCCTAAATAAGTATGCATAAGCCAGCTTTCACTTTTGCTTCCATTTCAAATCGATTGCATTTGCCAGCAAAGCTCAAGAGTAAAGTGGCGAAAATTGAATAAGGCGGTTGCGCAAGTTCGTACTTTAGAAGGATACATACATACATATGTACCCTATAGGGAATATCTCTAGTTCCGAACTAGGTCGCTTCTAGTGCATTTTTCGCCACTACTAGTGTGAGCTAAATCCTTTTGCATGTTATCAACTGGCGAGTTTAACACGGCGATGTCCTAGGCGGTGTCAATTGTCACTGTCTGCACTACATTTTCGATAGCTCCGAACTAGTACTAAATTCTACACTTTTCACTACACCATTTCCAGATGGATTTTAGAAAACGTCAAGTGGATTTTAGAAAGTGAAAATTGTATTTTAGAGAAGTAGATTAGAAATACAATTCAAATTTTCCAAAATCCAATTGACTCTTTCTAAAATCCAGTTGATACTTTCTACAATCCACCTGGAAATGGTGTAGTTCGTTTATTGCCACAAGTTCGATGGTTTTGAACTAGCTACAAGTACCCACAAGTGCAGCTCTGGCACACTTCATGCAAGTGGCGCGATGGCCCACTGGCTAACGCGTGTGACAATCAATCTGGTTCGAATTCTGTCGGTGTCGAGGCGGATCATTTTTTCCCTAGTTTTTTTTAACTAATATTTTATTTATTTATTTAATAAAAATTTACAAAAATATTTAAAAATTAATAAAATAAGAAAAATTTAAATAAACCTGAGGGATCGGAAAATCATAATTAGGCGAACATTTCATTTCATTAATTGAAGATGCAAATTGTACTCTTTATACGATATGCTTCACTAACAATCTGAGAATTGTAGAAATATGCAAACCCATGAAATTTTTGTCAATTCAAAATTGCATACAAATAACAGTGTGTCTTATAATGGTGACTCAATTCACTTCTTCTGAACTGGTGAGAGCCTAACTACAATGGAGCTAGTTCCTTTTTGACACCTTTTTGCTAGTTCGGAACTAGAAATTTTGCTCATTAGTTATTGAGTTCCCTGCAGGGCAACTTTGTTTGTGCGTGTGTGTTTGTATGTGCCTTGTGTAATGAACATCAAAGTTTACTTGACTGCACTGGAGCTATTGAATTTGAAGAACACTCGGGGTGGGCTAAAGTTTCATTTTAAGTGGTAATTAAATAAACCCCGAGGACTTCATTTGTTAACTATTTGCTTGATTGTAGATAGATTTGTTTGCTTTTTTTGCAACTTTTCTTGTGCGGCGGCGGTGTATGTCTGCGGTTTACTTACTCAAGTTAAAGTATATTGGTGTGCTAATTTGAAAAAATCACGCACTTACATAGATGGAATGTGATAAGATGAAGCGTACATAAAAATGGAAGGTTATGCGGCTGGGAAAGCAAGGCAAGAAATGATTAATTTTCTTAGGACGGTAAATTGCCCAGTTGGCTTGAAAGTAAAGGATTCATACATATAGACATACATGTATGTATATACATGTATGTATGTGTAAAGGAAAAATTTACTTAAGTAGCAAATCCTTTAAGGAAGTCGAAAATTGTCTACCTTGTCTTATCAAGGATACATGCAGCGTGCATTTTTAAACATGCATACAATCCTTCAAATTTTTTTTACCTTAGAACAAGTTTGAGCAGTGCAGATATTTCTCGCTGTGGACTAGTGCCGCATTAACACATATAAATTATTAATAGTACAAGCTCTTGCCAGGAGTCACCTGTTGCAATGTATACTCATTAGGGCGTTCAATTGTACGAACATATTGCGGGTATACAACTTGTATTGAAAGGTTATGCGATTTTGTCCTAAGCAAAGTCGCGGAGAGGGCATTAAAAAAGGTTAAACGTCAAAGTTGAATGAACTACTTGACAACGAGGTAAAACAAAAAAAAAAAATATAAGTACATTGTGTGCAATGTAAGATAGTAAACTATCGTTAGCTAATGACCCGCACATTGACACAGTAACAATTCATTGGTTGAATGGTTGTAAGTGTGCTCGTTGCTTGTAGGTACATACACACATGCATAAGCCTCAAATGCATCCTTTGTGAGTAAACACGTTAACACACAATAAATAAAGTTAATTCTATCATAAACAACACGAGCTGTGGCGGGCATAAATTCAAATCGGTTTTACGCAAATAAACCCCACCAGTAGGACAACTACATGTATACATAAGTATGTATCTCACAGCTAACTACAATATAGTTACTAGATACATATAATACATTTGGCTAGCAATTCCACGCGACACCCTCATAACGTTGAGTTTATCATCGCTCTCCTGCCAACTTATTTGTTTGTACGAGTTGTTTTGCATGAAATAAAAATTGCCGTAGTGCAATATGCTGCAGCATAAAATTCGCTTTGAAATTAAAGCTCTCGCGCTAAAGCTTCTTTCTCTTTTGAACAAAAATGGATATGGATATTTACAGAATGACGTAAAATCGAATGACATGTAAGATGAATAATTGGAAATTTGTTGTGAACACTCCTTCATTTACAATTGCACTGGCACCAAAAAAAAAATACACTTTCCAAGTTGTTTAGTGAACACACATGCATACATACATACATGAACTTACAAAACAACTGGTCTTACCCTGTAAAAATTGTTGGACTACTTGGTACATTTGTGCCACAGTCAACTAGCTACTAACTTGTCACATGTAGCCAATCATTGGGCCAGTTCACGTATATGGTACATTTGTGCCACATTCAACTAGCTACGAACTTGCCACATGCAGCCAATAATTGGCCATGGCCATGAATGGTAGTGCAAGCCACATTTGCATTCGCATTCACTACTGAATGGTAGTGCAAACCACATTTGCATTACCATTCACTACTGAATGGTAGTGCAAGCCACATTTGCATTCGCATTCACTACTGAATGGTAGTGCAAACCACATTTGCATTCGCATTCACTACTGAATGGTAGTGCAAACCACATTTGCATTACCATTCACTACTGAATGGTAGTGCAAGCCACATCTGCATTCGCATTCACTACTGAATGGTAGTGCAAACCACATTTGCATTACCATTCACTATTGAATGATAATGCACTTTGAGTGGTAGTGCAAAAATGCCCATCCTTGCTTCTACCAAAAAATATTAATTTTTCACATCAATTTTTCCTTAAAAAAAATAAATAAAATTGGTCTTGAGAGCTCAAGAATGAGGTAGTTATGGAAATATTTTACATTTTTAACTCCTTAGAGTAGTTTAAAAAGTAACTTGCCGTAGCTAGTTTAAAAAGTAACCTCTTGTAGGTGGTTTGCAAAGTAGCTACGGCAAGTTAGTTTTTAAACTAGTTTGATGCGATCGAGCGATGGACCATGTGGTCCTGTGCTAGGACATTGCAATGTTAATTGGACCAATATTTTTATATGGAATGTGGCAGGTTTTGGGCTAGTTGATTGCCACAAGCGGCTGGTTTGTACATGCATGTATGGACTAGTTCCGTTTTCTGCAGGGTGTTTACCTAATTACACATACTTATACCTAAATACATACATATGAATATTAATCGTAGTATGCAGCTTTGAGCAAATTAAGCGTAGCCCATATTTGTTCAGCACCACTACAAGCATATCATTAACGAGAAAAAAGGTGGAAACCGCTTAAAAATATTTACTCCGTTTGATATGAGCGCGAAACGCGTGCAAAAGGACATGCATTTTAAATGTATATAGAATTCTAAAATAGGTACGTCGCGTCAAGCTACTCCGTTCCACCAACATCAAAACAAAAATCCGAAAAATTATACGTTCAACCTACAAACGGTATAACAAAACCCATTCACACAATTTTCCAATACATGAGAAAAACAACAAAAAAAAGTACAACAGCGACAAGATTAATTTGCATCGAGCATGGTTCGCGCAATCAAGCAAAGGACTAAAAATTAAAAGCATGCAATTTTGGTTCGCGCTAGCCTCTTATAGCCGCAATGGGTGGTGATGATTGTAGGTATGATTACTTTGGGCAGCGTTGTTGGGCTTCAACAACAGAATCTACACCACCACCACCACCACCGCCACCACCACCACCACCGCCCCAATTCAACTGTTGTTGTTCGGTTCGTCTAATCAGTTGGGTGCATTGTTGACTGCGTGACAGCCTGCATGGCTGGTTGGCTGCAATAATTTAGGTCATTCGATTGGCATGACGTTCTATTCCGCTTGTGTTTACGGCGAAAGCATAATTAAATTGCAAGTAACCAACAGAGAGAAATGACAAACATACATACATACGTGAACATGGTGAACAACAACGGCAGCGCTACAGCGATACATCAGTTGACTAATCTACATAAATGTCGCGATACAATTAAAGTTGTAATTTGCATACGGCCAATTCATTAGTACTATTTCTTGGAAAATTTTAATTAAAAAAAAAGCCAGAAAAAAAATTAACAACGTTAAAAATTGTAAAAAAAAGTCCTACTTGAGAGCAAATACACCAGCAGTTCTACTTACCATGTTTTTCAATTTGAAAGGTTCAATATTATTTTAATTTATTTTTTTTTTCACTGACTTTTTGCTCGCCTAACATGGAAAAGGTCCCAGGATTGATTGCTGACTATCAATTTATTTATCTTATTATTTTATCTTTACACTCAATTTGATTATATTTATACTCAGCTGTACTAGTACACAGAGTATTATAGTTTTAATCACATAACGGTGGATTGTAACAGAGTGAAATAATCGAGATAGATATAGACTCATATATATCAAAATGATCAGGGTGAAAAGAGAAATCTATTGAGCCATGTCCGTCCGTCCGTCTGTCCGTCCGTCTGTCCGTCCGTCCGTCCGTCTGTAAACACACTAACTCGCGCAAAAATTGAGATATTTTGATGAAATTTGAAATGCAAGTTGGTATCGAGACTGGGACGGTTGGTATTGAAAATGGGCGAAATCGGACCATGACCACGCCCACTTTTCCTATATAGAAAAAATCGGAAATTTGGTATCTCAGCCACTAATATAGCTGGAGCGATGAAATTTTACCCACGTGTTCAGCTCAGGCCCCTAGGAAGAAATTTGATGACATTTTGGAAAATGGGCGGTGCCACGCCCACTTATTAAGGGTCAAACCTTGCAAGTTTTATATGTCATAACTCAGTAACCATTGAAGATATATCGACAAAATTTGGTAGGCGTGATTTAGTTACTTAGGCAAACGTTTGGACGGAAAATAGTTAAAATCGGTTGACGGCCACGCCCACTTTTATATATTGATATTATAAAGTGACCTAATAAAAACATTTTAAGCCATATCTCTGTCAAATATAAAGATCTATCATTGAAATTTTGTCGCGTGGGTCCAACTATGGACATAAAACAAAAAACACAAAAATTTTGGAAAATGGGCGGTGCCACGCCCACTTATTAAGGGGCAAACATTGACAGTTTTATGAGTCATAAATCAGAAACCGTTGAAGATATATCGATGAAATTTGGTAAGCGTGATATACTTACTTAGTCAAATATTTGGACGAAAAATTTACGAAATCGGTTGAGGACCACGCCACTTTTATATATGGGTCTTATAAAGTGACCTAATAAAAACATTTTAAGCGATATCTCTGTCAAATATAAAGATATATCATTGAAATTTTATAGCAGGAGTCCAACTGCGGACATAAAACGAAAAACACAAAAATTTTGGAAAATGGGCGTGGCACCGCCTCTTTTTATAAACAGGTATATACGAGATTTCTGAGCCCATAACTCGACAAATGATTTATATATAATGACTAAACTTGGTGTGTACACTTTTGTTACTTGTGGTAATACATGTTGAAAATTTTAGCGAAATCGGTTGACGACCACGCCGACTTTTATATATGGGTATTATAAAGTGGCCTAATAAAAACATTTTAAGCGGTATCTTTGTCAAATGTAAAGATAATTCATCGAAATTTTGTGGTATGATTTCTACAATAGACCGGAAACAACAAATAGAAAAATTTTGGAAAATGGGCGTGGCACCGCCTCTTGTTACACAAAGGGATATACGAGATTTCTTAGCCTATAACTCGACAAATAATTGAGATATTATGACGAAACTTGGTTTATACACTTTTATAACTTGTGTTAATAGACACGCAAAAATTCATTGAAATCGGTTTATGGCCACGCCTACTTTTTAGCAAAGATATTTCTGGAACACGCTTTGGGAATTTGTAACGTAACATCTTTGTAACTAGAAGTCAAAAAGGAATGAAATTTTGCACAAAGAATAATATTCATATGCTTAGTTGGATGACTGATAAAAATTTTGAAAATGGGCATGGCTAAGCCCACTTTATGCGGCACTTTATATAAAGTAAACCGTGTTTCCATCAAACGCAAACAAACAATGAAAGCATACAGCTGAGTATCTAATGTTCGATTACACTCGAACTTAGGCTTCCTTACTTGTTTTGTTTCTTTTTATTTAGCTTAAATTTTCTTTTACTTTTATGTGAATTTTACAGAGCTATTGGCCAGTTTTTAATTAAGAAAATTTAAAAAATTTGTTTGGTAGAAGTTATGGATCCATTTCGGAGACCACCACATCCCATCATCAGACTTCTTCAGGCGGCCTCAACCGAGGATCGAACTTAAGTCTTTTCGATTGGTAATCCAATGACATCCCATTGAGCTACCACTGCCGTCAGCTCAGTGATGCCAGATAATCTCCGCTAAAATTCCCACAGAAATTGGAAAAAAATCCCTAATTTCCCACATTTTAAATAAAAAAATCCCACAAAATTCCCACCGTATTTAAAGCACTTATTTCAGTAATCTAAGAATATATAACAGGCAAATACAGTTTTTTTAATAGCTAAAAGTATCAGTTGTACAAATTATTTGCATTGTGCAAGTGGATATGATTTTTGTTGATTTCAAGTTGAAGCAATTGATATTTTTCGATTGAAAGGCAACTCTTACTTTACTTATACTATATAACATATCACTAGATAGTTCGTTTCGCTTTTTAAATTTAACATCCGTTACAACTGAAAATATTCTTTCTGATTCAGCGTTTGAATGGGGTAACATGAGTACAATTTCAACCAATTGCTTAAGATTATGAAACAAAAAATGGTCATTACAGCTTTTAAAGTTTATTATTTTACTCCACATTACATCAACAGGTAATTTTTTTATATCGTCTTATTGTGTTTCGGTTAAAACTATACAAATACTTTTGTATTCCGATTCTGTGAGGTCAGGATTAAGATTTAATTTTTTAGTAAGAGCAAGAAGTGATTGTTTTTAGAGAAATCAAAAACAATATCGGGATCTAAAAACTACAATTCTTCGAAAACGCCGTCAAATAGAAAACGTGATACTATCTGAAAAGTATAAGCTTCATAAAAGCGGAAACACTTTTTTTTAAATACAATCTTTTCTTCCAAATTTAAATTTGACAAAATATCTTCGAATCATAACCAACGTAAACTGTTTTTTATTACCACATCCGCAATAGCCACGAATTAACCCCGAGAATCCCAAGATTCCCCATAACCACAATAAAACACAATCCTCTTTCGTCACTGTCATTTTAAAACTAACTCTTTATATATTTTTCTCTCCTCTTCTTCGTTTTATTAT
This sequence comes from Urophora cardui, assembly GCA_960531455.1. Lineage (NCBI taxonomy): Eukaryota > Metazoa > Arthropoda > Insecta > Diptera > Tephritidae > Urophora > Urophora cardui. The sequence goes on from OY482671.1 coordinate 120,445,058, forward strand.
AAAAACAGGGTTGCCATGATTTCAATATTAAACATAAACGTTATGCACGTGAAGTAAATATGGAGTTGGAAGTTCCACAAATTTTAGCTGTAATTCCCACGGAATCGTAAAAAATACGGGTTTTAAGAAATTTCCTGCAATTTTCAACACAAGTGTCTTAGTTTCTTGCCCTAGTCGGTGTATAAGTATATTCCGGCTTTGAAACAATGCGTAAAATTCATTGAAAAAGTTAAGAACGTACTTCAAAAATCTAAAATAAGCCTTGTTTTGAATTCTTTTCAATTCTTCATAAATCGTTTCTGCTTTTATACGCTTATCTTCAAATGAGGCCAGGCGAAAATAGCTTTTAAGTGGCTCCCAATTCTCCAGAATTCTTTCGATTATTAACAATACAGTACGAATGTGCACAATGGAAAATAAATTACCTAAGAGCGTTTATTAACACGCTTTTATTCTGTATGTATGTATGTATTTATGTAAACAAGTTACGTATACGCAGTCTAGTTCACTGTATGTTTACTTGTACGCATGTACGTAACCGACTCCTTTTTGCATTGCATAAGTTAACACGAAAGCGTGTGTACTCATACACTGAATGGAAGTTTTTCAGTATGAGATGTGCTTATTTTAAGTTGTACTATACATTATACATATACGTATGTGGGTATGTAAACAGTTCTGCAACCAAAAATCCCTTTTTTTATATGGACGACAACAAAATGTCCCTTTTTTCCCTCTTTAAAAATTTTGCAGGGAAATATCCCTCAAAAAGAGAAATTTCCCTCAATCTGGCACCACTGCGTCAGCTTTGTTTCGCTTAAATCTCAATTTTCCTTTTATTACAATCTACATACCAACAACAGTAGCTTAATGACTCTCTGTCTTTGCTACCTAGTATGTTGGTGTGATTGTGTGTTTTGGTTGTACAAAGTTCTAAAGCTATTAACAAGCAAAGCTTTTGTACAGGCAATGCTTGTTATTGTTTTTAGATTTTTGTTTTTCGGCAGGCTCTCCGATTTACATACATACATATTCTTTTACTTTTCTTTCACCTAAATATCAATTATTTTTCCCTCAGTAATTTTCAGAATAATTACGAGGATATTGAAATATTGTTTGTTAACGATTGACTACAGCCATTAACTGATAATTTCATGATATTAAAGGACAAATAATATATGTACATATGTATGTATGTAATTACCTTATGCTTGTTGATTTCATTTCATTTGTTACTTTCTGACCATTCACTGGATCCATGTCCTACACATACGTTTTTACCAGCTGTCATTGTAAAAAGGCGTATCATTTTATCTGGCTATTTTCGCGCCTTTCTATGTATCTTATGCTCTTAATTAACTTTAAATTCACTCAGTTGTTCCATTCGAACCGCAATTTAATTTTAATAATGCATTCTGCATAAGTATTTATAGTTTCATATACCCAACTGCATCTTTGTAAATACATACATACATACATACAACTGACCGCCGTCATATCGCATTGACATGCAAACTTAATTTTTAAACCAGCTTTTATGCTGTAAAAAAATACACGTATATTTTAAGTTTATTTAAATGTGTACATTTGCAAGTGTGTTTCGTTATTTTTAATATCGCCAATACATATGCATGTATGTATATAGCGGGACTCGTTAAGATGGCTACTCTAGGCCTGGTTATTTCATTATTGTTTTACATTTGCTCTTAATTACACTGTTGTTGCCTTTCGTGTAAATACTATATGTATGTATATATGTATTTATATGTATTTTTTATTTTGTATTATTATTATTATTTTTCGACGTTGAATGACCTACAATTACATTGTATTGAACATATATATATGTACGTATATATGCATGTGCGTGTACTTATGTTATTTCGATTGTTCGTGTACTATGTATTTAATGAAGGCGTATAATTTGAGGGTAATTCACCAAAAATAACTGGAAAACTGATATTTATTCAAATTAAGGACGACATTTATTAATTCTCTTTTGTTCGCCTCCACTAGCAAAAGTAAAAGGGAAGAGGCACTGCACGCGCAGTTGCCATTTTGTTTTTTTGCGTTGTGACCTTTTCTTATAATTAAATGGCAACTGAGTTTGAGAATAGTTAGCAGAGAAGGAATTGTTTTTATTTTATTTATATATCTATTTATTTATTTACTTATTTACTTATTTGTTTATTTATTTATTTATTTATTTATTTATTTATTTATTTATTTATTTATTTATTTATTTATTAACAGTCTAGAGATTTCAGTTCTTACAGACTAAAAAAATTAAAATTAATATAAAAATTTTTTGGGGGGCACTACCTGCCGTTATATGTATTTAGGAATTATTTTTATTTAGGTAGTGCTTCAATTAATGTCTGCAATAGCTCCTTCCCCTTGACGGGCATTCCGCAGCTGATGAGGATTCCTTACAACGTTTTTTTTTGTTTTTGATTAATGATCGCAAGTGTATTAAAACTATAATCTTGACGACTTATCAAAAGCATTTCGGGTACAAAGGTGTTTATTAAAAAGAGTAAGTTCTATACATTTTCTTCGTGGTTTAAACGGAATAAGAGAATAGCTTTTTGTTTTCTACAAATCTATATCGAGTGTGTCACATTTAAAATTTTTTTACTTATTTAACTTTTAAGGCTATCAAAAGCTCATAATCATTGAATAGTATTCATATTGAAGAGGTTTTCATATAGAGAATGTTAATTCTTTAAGAAATATTCGCAACATTTTTTTGTTATTGAACAGAGCTATTCGCCGCTTTCGATTCACAATTTCTCTGCTCGCTATAAATTTCTATCTGCCAAATAATGTATAAATGAATAATATCGAGCAGAGGGAAATTGTTATCGACCAGTTAGCGAGTATGGCTACTACTCATTATGGGTTCGAACATTTTTGTTCAATCCGACCTCGCTTATTCGATGTCGAATCGAAAACGCCAATTATAAAGTAAACAATTACAATTTTTTTCTGAATCTTGAAGGTAATACTTAAAAATATTTAATGTTGAAAAAGCAAACAAAAACATACTTATGTATAATGTGCTAGAACATTAAAGTCCTTCAGTATGTTAGCTTAAAAGAATTTTGCTTTAAAGCAGAAAAACGAAGAAAAACAAGTAAGGAAGCCGAGTGGAATCGAACATTAGATACTCAGCTGTATGCTGTCATTGTTTGTTTGCGTCTGATAGAATCACGGTGTATTTTATATAAAGCGAGTGCTGCATAAAGTGGGCGTAACCACGCCTATTTTCAATATTTTTATCAGTCATCCAACTAAGCATATGAATATTATTCTTTGCTCAAAATTTCATTCCTTTATGGCTTCTAGTTACAAAGATGTCACTTTACAAATTCCCAAAGGGTGTTCCAGAAATATCTTTGTTAAAAAGTAGGCGTGGTCATAAACCGATTTGAATAAATTTTTGCATGTCTATTAACACAAGTTATAAAAGTGTATAAACCAAGTTTCGTCATAATATCTCAATTATTTGTCGAGTTATAGGCTAAGAAATCACGTATATCCCTTTGTGTAAAAAGAGGCGGTGCCACGCCCATTTTCCAAAATTTTTCTACTTTTTGTTTTCGGTCTATTGTGGAACTCATGCCACAAAATTTCAATGAATTACCTTTATATTTGACAAAGATATCGCTTAAAATGTTTTTATTAGGCCACTTTATAATACCCATATATAAAAGTGGGCGTGGTCGTCAACCGATTTCGCTAAAATTTGGAACATGTATTAGCACAAGTAATAAAAGTGTACGCACCAAGTTTAGTCATTATATATCAATTATTTGTCGAGTTATGGGCTCAGAAATCTAGTATATTCCTGCTTCTAAACAGAGGCGGTGCCACGCCCATTTTCCAAAATTTTTGTGTTTTTCGTTTTATGTCCATAGTTGGACTCCTGCCATAAAATTTCAATGATATATCTTTATATTTGACAGAGATATAGCTTGAAATTTTTTATTGGGCCACTTTATAATACTTATATATAAAAGTGGGCGTGGTCGTCAACCGATTTTAACTGTTTTCCGTCCAAATATTTGGCTAAGTAAGTAAATCATGCATACCAAATTTCATCGATATATCTGCAATGGTTTCTGAGTTATGACATATAAAACTTTCCATGTTTGACCCTTAATAAGTGGGCGTGGCACCGCCCATTTTCCAAAATTTCATCAACTTTCTTCATAGGGGCCTGAGCTCAACACGTGGGTAAAATTTCATCGCTCCAGCTATATTAGTGACTGAGATACCAAATTTCCGATTTTTTCTATATAGGAAAAGTGGGCGTGGTCATGGTCCGATTTCGCCTATTTTCAATACCAACCGTCCCAGTCTCTATACCAACTTGCATTTCAAATTTCATCAAAATATCTCAATTTTTGCGCGAGTTAGAGTGTTTACAGACGGACGGACGGACGGACAGACGGACGGACAGACGGACGGACGGACGGACGGACGGACATGGCTCAATCGATTTCTCTTTTCACCCTGATCATTTTGATATATATAGGTTAGGTTAGGTTAGGTTGAGGTGGCTGTCTCCGCAATTCAAGAAAGCGGGGACACACTTAGGCCGAGGTGGCCCATTGTGATACCACACGGGAGCCCTAGCTTCCTTATCCCTGTTTACAAACCTTTCCGGAAAAATTAGATTCAAAAGTATGATAAGATTAGATGCCCGTGAAGCTAAACCAGCGCGTTTGTTTCATGAAGCGCAGAAAATCTAGTGTCCTTGTATTTTCCATCTCCGCCAGGCACTCGAAAAAGTGTTTATGGAGGAAGCGGTACCTGGATAGCGACAGTGCGGGGCAGTGGCATAGATAGTGCTCAACACTCTCTATTTCCTCCACGTCCCTACAGCTGCGGCAGAAGTCGTTTTTATATATGCCCATGCGAGAGGCGTGAGTGCCCATAAGACAATGGCCTGTTAGAAGTCCCACCAGCGGACCTATAGAGAGCCGATTCAGATGCAGCACCGATACAGACCTAGCCTCATCCAGTCTAGGCCAGATTTGCCTAGAAATCACACAAGTTGACTCCTTGGCCCATCTAGCGTTAGCCTGTTCAATGGAGCAAGATCTCAACCAATGCTTGCATGAGTTAAGCGGGGGGCCAACCCATGCCGCAGATGTGATATCCTGCAAGCTTGTGCCTTCCCTTGCCAACTCATCTGCAATGCAGTTGCCCCGAACGTTGCTATGGCCTGGAACCCAAATGACGTTCAGGTCGCAACTTTCGGCTAGTTTGTTCAAAGACTCCCTACATTTCATTGCAACTATAGATGTAGCATTGTTACTCTGTAAGGATTTTATGGCAGCTTGGCTGTCAGAGAAGATTTTGATAGAATTTATGTCTGGCAGATCTGTCAGGCGACGAGCTGCTTCCCATATGGCTATGAGCTCAGCCTGATAGACGCTGCAGTGATCAGGTAGGCGCAAACTTACTTTCAGATGAAGCTTTTCGCAGAAAAACCCACTTCCAACTCTATTGTTCAATTTAGAGCTGTCCGTGTAAATGTGCAGTGTATTAGGGTCGGGATCCCCTAAGTTCTTCCACTCGCTCCTCTCCGGGATTCTTGATATATATAAGTCTATAGCTGTCTCGATTATTTCATTCTGTTACAATCCACCGTTATGTGATTAAAACTATAATACTCTGTGTACTAGTACAGCTGAGTATAACAATATGGTGATTGTAATATTACCTGTCATTAAGTATTATACCTCTACATGTACATTTGTTTAATATGCAAATATGTATAGCAGCACCGAAAGCCAACTTCTCACTTGACTTAAATATTACAGCCATTTTTTTTTTATTTTTTGTTAGCAAAATATATATATATAAGTTTATATGTGCTTGCACGTATGTACATATATATATATTAAATATCAGTGGCGGATCCACGGGGGGGGGGGGGGTTTGGGGGTTCAACCCCCCCCTTGTGGTTTATCATAGATCCCAAATTAATGCCTTTATAGATTCTGCGCCCAAATTTCCCAAACTGATCAAGGAAAACTCTATCATTCCAAAAGCAATGGTTGGACCACATAACATCCAAAATATATACCTACATGCGAAAAAAGTTCATGTAGGTACCTTTGGACGCACGTGCATAAAATCAAATTTGTCAAATGCTATTCGCAAATTGCCAAATCGCAAATTTATTTTCTTTTCTTTCTTATCCCTATTTTTATCGGGATTGTACAGAATTAATTTGGTCAGAAATGTCTGAAACGTTGGAGAAATTGCCTTTTTCAGAGGCATTTCGCAATTCTTGTTTAAATTAATCTTTTAAAAATTTGAGTATATATACACAAGAACTTCAATAAAGTAAAAATTCTATTAAAAATATAAATATAACCAAAAAGTACTACATACATATATTCTTATTTATTTTGGCTTTAAATGCAAGGGTAAGTGAAATTGATGATCAATTTGCCACCAATACCATACGATACTCATTCGCACGTACCAATGCAAAAATATACATACATACGTTATACATGTTATTTAGAACTTCAATTGAAATCTCCTGCACTTTATGTGATGACATACATATTGTTAATTTGGTGGGTTTTGTGTTTGGTGTTTTTAAGGTGCGGGAAATGCCGCAACTAGTATATAGAATGATAATAGTAGGTGGTATTAGTCCATATTTTCACCAGCGAACATAGGTAGATTTTCAAGTTTTATGCGGCCAAAAATATTTTATTGTCTACATCTATTCCAAATTGCTTGTTTAATGCAAAATTTTAATATTTTGAGTTAAAAGTCGATTTTATTGAAAAATATATACAGTGACCCAAAAAAAAATCATACGCCAAAGTTTTTAAATTTATTTCAAAGAGTTCTGTCGAAAGTTTTACTTTCTTATTTTAGTTTAAAAATATAGAAAATTTTTCAATAAAAATCGTTTTAAGCAGGATTTCTGAGCTTATAGAAAAAATCTGAAAAATCGTAGAAATTTCTGAAAGTGGATTAAAAATTTCAAAGCAAGGCCATAATTTATAGAAGATTTTGAGGAGATTTCTAAGTGTAATGTTATGTAGCCAACCAATTTTAGTGTAAAAAGTGAAATTCTCAATGCTGTGAAAAATGCCGTCAATTTCAGAAGTTTTTTTCTGTAGGGTGTAGGGTGAGACCGTTCCAATTAAAATTTCCGAAAAGCCAATGAAAATTTTCAAAAAGTTGAATGTTGCAAATTGTTATATTAAAATTGAATGAGCTGCAAAATTGCATACTCAAAACTCTTCTAAAAAATGTAGCTTTAGGATTCTTAACCCCTTTTTATGATAAGTATTTCCTTGACTTTGAAAAATTGGAAATACTAAAAATACGAAAGCAGGTAATTTTCCAAATAGGCCAATTTTTAATCCATTGTTGATAATTCCTGGCTTTGCATTTTTCCGTATAGAAATTGACGGGTAATCGATCGGAGGCGATAATATAACTAAAATGCTTTTGAATTAAAAAATTTACAATATTTTTTCAAGAAAGGCCAATATGCTTAAAAGCTTCAAAATGGTGGGTCTTTTATTATGCTAGGTTGACGATTTCTTCAATAAATAATGATATTTACCTGAAGCACTCGAATCCATGATGTTTACTTTGATAACTGTCTTAAAACTGAAAATATTAACGTTTAAAAATGGGTTACTTAAAATACGTAAAAAATAAAAAATCGAAAAGTGGGAGAATAATAAGTTTCGACTAGCGGCAGGGACACCCCCGTTGTCTATAAAAGCCGAGAAAACCGGTTTATTATCGCCCGGTCTATTATAAACGTAGAGCGATTTTGGATTTTGTATTTGCACCAATTTTAAAATTTTCAATTTTGGCCGCATAAATTCGTAAAATCTACCTACATATGTGCAGCGTCTGCCCTTAAAAAACATCTTCCAAAAAAAGAAATTTTCAAAACCCCCCCTTGCCGCAATCCTGGATCCGCGCCTGTTAAATATAATATTTATATTGTATAAATACATGCTATATTTTCGCAGTCACGCCAATATTTTAATACTTGTACTTAATACAACTACCATATTTAACCAGCCGACAGCCTGACAGGCTTATACATACTTATGTATGTATTTAAAATAAATACTAAATACATTTATTCCCTCGTATACATAAATACATACATACATACATGCATTTTTGAGTGTAAATTAAGCCACACATAACCAGCAGTATTCGAGGTAAGGAGATGCATATTCAGTATGAAAAATACCCTGAAACTGCGTTCAAAAAGCATAACCTTAAAAATTAACTGAATACGCAGAGAGTACATCAGTGCTGAAATATTTGCTGAACACGCAGTGAAGACATCATTGCTATTGAATTTTTCCCTGAAGGCGCATTGTACCAGCTTTTTTCCTATGGAAGTGCTCCCTGTGTCTTCACGCATTTTTTTCATACAGAAACACTTTCAGCTTGTTCGGCAGTTCTTAGGTAGTTGATTTTCAACGCCACCTCTACATATAAGTATAAAACCGAAAGGGAAGTTCTGATTTTGGAACTACATCTCTATTGAATATTCATTTGGAAATATGTGCTGTTTTGCACCTGAGAAGTATCTACTGCTGGGTATTTACACGTACATTTATATAAACATATGCCATTGCTCACCTGTAAACCAATTTGCCTTGCGAACTTTATGCCTTTGCATATTTACATAAGCACAATTCCAATGGTTGAACGAAAAACTCTCGCAAACTCACAGTGTAGGCACCTAGAATTTTGTATTTGCTTTTACATCTTTTATGTATGATTCTTTTATTTTATTTTATTTTATTTTTGCATTTATTGTTGCATATCAAATTGGTCAAAGTTCGTAAATGAATAATTGGCTTGGCGTTTTAACGTTGTTGGTAGAATGCTTTAGCTGACCGCTTGACCAGCGGTTACCAAGTATGTAACATAAACCACTTAAGTGCACATATCCAAACGCCATAACTCTTGCAGCACGTAAATTTTCGTTTTTCTCCTGCTTTTTTAACTGCACTATAGCTCCACTTATGTAAATACTAGATGCCTATTTTTCACTCTCATTGTACTTTTTGTTGAGTTTTTTCCTGTTTTTTTTGCATACCTTTTAGCTTTTTGCCTTTAGTTTTTATGTCGCATTTTTGCTTTCTATCGTAGCTTCTGCGCCGGTGATGGAGAAGCCACCACAAAATCTAACCGCATTGGATGGCAAGGACGCGACTATATGGTGTCGAGCAGTTGGTGCACCAAATCCCAACATTACCTGGATTTACAACGGTAAGTCGAGTTGAGAGTGTGTGTGTGTGTGTGTTGGAGGTATGCGAGTGCTTGTTTATGATAAAAGCTGCAATAGCCGCCATACAGCCATGCACACATTCGTATGTATGTAAGTTAGCTTATTTTAGCACTCGAAAGAAATGTAAACACGTGTGCTCTTTTTAAAACATATGTACAGTCACACGCTCGTTGATACGTGTGCCTTACAGCAGGTTTAGCTGTTATTTCATGCATTGAAGTAAAGTGTCGAACGTTTTTGCAGATTTTGATATACATATGTTTTTTTTTTTTTGCTACATTCAAAGTGTAATACTGATTTCACACAGGCGGTTAATGGAGTAATTATCCACATTTTCTTCATTAAGTCAATAATAAAGCTCGATTTTCCATACAGAAGTTCAATTCTTAATGGATCCATTACTAATTAATTGAATTTTTAATCGAATAGAAATCCAATACAACTCTGGGAGGTAAGTTCGTTTTTTTTTAATTTTGAAATTTTCAGTGTCAACCGTCAATTAGTTTTGGCATGAATTTATTATCCCAGCAAACATTCTCAGAGCACTCATAATTTGGAGTCGGATATGAATCACAAACATGTGTGAAATATGTGTGAGCTTAAGCTTTAAACAGAACCGATCGCCGGACGTGTTTTCGCGTGGTGCGGCGATGACATTTGTTTGCGAATGTCGCCCAGTAAAACAGAATGAATGCGAAATTGCCATATGCATATTTTTATAATTACGATGTGTCCTTACTTCTTCAATTGACTCTTCTCTTCTGTACACATTTTAAATTTTTTCCACATCAAAAAACATATACATATGTACATGTTTTTATCAAGTTCCAAATAATTTATTTGACAGGCGATTGAGTCCAAATTGGAAATAAGTCTATTCTGACGAATTTTCGCCGGGCGATTTTCGCCAGCGTTTTCGTTCTGTTCATTCTCATATACTGCCGTGTATTTTGATCGTTTGACAGAACGCCGCGGCCGACGAAAATTCGTCCGACGCTGAGTCTGTTTAAGCTATAAGGAAAAATTTTTATAATTTTTTTTTCTTGTTTTTTTAAATAATAATTGTAATTCGAAAAATGGGAAGTAGGTATAAAAGTATCACTAAAGTTCAATATAATGTTGAATGTTCCACTATTATATGGCGTTGTATTGAATTTCAGGTTAGAATTCGGAGGAAAATACCAATAGACAACACTATAAAGCAAGCAATAAGGGTTCCAGAATGGTTGCGTCCAGAATCCCAACGGTTGCGCAACAGTTGTGTTTTTATCTTCTGAACGCAAAGTTGAGTATTTCTGATCAACACAACATGATGTGAGTTTGGACACATTTTTCCATCATAAATTTTTTATGCTCACTTCGTACAACATGTTGTGCTTACGATTTTGACATATGTACAAAAATATAAATACCTACATATATTTACGAATTTTTGAATGTAATAATAATGTTTCAAAGCAGCGAAGCTATTGCCGATTATGTTGGGGATATGTATTTATAATAATAATTTGTTTTTTGTCTGTATCAGCTCGTTCAGAAGGCGCAAATTATATCACTTTCCGCTCGGTGTTTTGCTCAACAGTTGCGACTTCTGAGCTCAACCAATGAGAGAAGAGGAGAATAATCTGGGATGAAGGGAGAGATAGGATGAAGAGAATTGGGTCAGGGGAAGGAAAATGCAAAAACAAAAGAATTTTTATGACCTGAATGTTTGCTGGGATTATTTATTCAAAAATTGTTGTCAATAACAACTGATTATTTTATGAAAATTGACATCTCCTTGTTAATTGAGTGTGTGTGAAACACAAAAATTTATTGTTAAATTATAAATGTAATGTACTACATTAATTTTCTGTCTGAAATCAGTATAAGACTGAAAGTGTAGATGAAAGTAAACAAGCTACAATGAATGTGCAAAATTTGATCGTGCACTTGTTTAGCTTACGCCTAAAGCTATGAAAACCTTATTTATTTATGTATAAACCGGCATCTTCCAAAACAAATTTTTCTTTTCTAAAATTAGACTAAAAGGACAAAGTTTGTTTGAAAATTATTGGACATTATATAAAATCTCAAATCAAAGCTATTTATAACTACATATTTGACATATGTATATATTATATGTATGTGTGTGCCTTTCTTAAAGTTTTGTTTTCCCAACATGTCATTTAAGTCGTTCGTCAAATTATTTCAAGTGTTCTTTTTATCACTAATACCGGGGACAGACATCTGGTATTTGCATTATGGTAAATTTATTGTGGTATTTAAAATACTACCATAATGACAGACAGTAACTTGTTATTTCAGTTCTGAAAAAAGAATTAAACAACATAAAAATGGAAAACATTTCCGAAATAAATCGTTACTTTCTCCAATGATTTTTATAATTTTTATCTCATTTTCACGCAAATATTTTTCTGCCGTTTGGCTGTCTCTTTCGGCGAGCTCCAAACCTTTTTTGGTTTTGCAGCTGTTGATATTGTTGGTATTTCTGCAGCTGATCTTGTTGATGTTGATCCAGCTGGGAACGTTAAAATTGTCATCGATGAACTTGGCGATGCTGCTCGGCCTGAAGCTCTTTGTCGGACAGCACAATATTGCGCCGCTTTTGCAGTTCTGCGCACATATTATACTCAGCTGTACTAGTACACAGAGTATTATAGTTTTAATCACATAACGGTGGATTGTAACAGAATGAAATAATCGAGATAGATATAGACTTATATATATCAAAATGATCAGGGTGAAAAAGAAATCGATTGAGCCATGTCCGTCCGTCCGTCCGTCTGTAAACACTCTAACTCGCGCAAAAATTGAGATATTTTGATGAAATTTGAAATGCAAGTTGGTATCGAGACTAGGACGGTTGGTATTGAAAATGGGCGAAATCGGACCATGACCACGCCCACTTTTCCTATATAGAAAAAACGGAAATTTGGTATCTCAGTCACTAATATAGTTGGAGTGATGAAATTTTACCCACGTGTTGAGCTCAGGCCTCTAGGAAGAAATTTGATGAAATTTTGGAAAATGGGCGGTGCCACGCCCACTTATTAAGGGTCAAACATTGAAAGTTTTATATGTCATAACTCAGAAACCATTGAAGATATATCGATGAAATTTGGTACGCGTGATTTACTTATTTAGGAAAACGTTTGGACGGAAAATAGTTAAAATCGGTTGACGGCCACGCCCACTTTTATATATGTGTATTATAAAGTGGCCTAATAAAAACATCGTAAGCGATATCTCTGTCAAATATAAAGATATATCGTTGAAATTTTATGGCAAGAGTCCAACTGTGGACATAAAACGAAAAACGCAAAAATTTTGGAAAATGGGCGTGGCACCGCCTCTTTTTAGAAGAAGGAATATACGAGATTTCTGAGCCCATAACTCGGCAAATAATTTATATGTAATGACGAAACTTGGTGTGCACACTTTTATTACTTGTGGTAATACATGTTAAAAATTTTAGCGAAATCGGTTGACGGCCACGCTCACTTTTATAGTGACCTTATAAAAACATTTTAAGCGATATCTTTGTCAAATATAAAGATAATTCATTGAAATTTTGTGGCATGAGTTCCACAATAGACCGGAAACATAGAATAGAAAAATTTTGGAAAATGGGCGTGGCACCGCCTCTTTTTGGACAAAGGGATATACGAGATTTCTTAGCCCATAACTCGACAAATAACTGAGATATTATGACGAAACTTGGTTTATACACTTATATAACCTATGTTAATAGACACGCAGAAATTTATTGAAATCGGTTTATGACCACGCCTACTTTTTAACAAAGATATTTCTGGAACACCCTTTGGGAATTTGTAAAGTGACATCTTTGTAACTAGAAGTCATAAAGGAATGAAGTTTTACACAAAGAATAATATTCATATACTTAGTTGGATGACTGATAAAAATGTTGAAAATGGGCATGGCTACGCCCACTTTATGCAGCACTCGCTTTATGTAAAATACACCCTATATCGAACAAACGCAAACAAACAATGAGCGCATACAGCTAAGTATCTAATGTTCGATTCCACTCGAACTTAGGCTTCCTTACTTGTTTTGATAGATATTGCCGTTCTTATGCACACCTCTCAGTTTTTGAATGTTCTCACGCCACATATCTTTTAGTAAATGGGTTTTATCACTTTTATGTACATATACACGTTTATTTTTGTCCATTTTAATGCTTTTTTAGAAGTACATATTTTGTTTGCTTTTTTAATTTTTTTTTTTTTTTTTTTGATTTTTCGAATAAACGTTTTTGGTTTTTTGACTGACATTTGTCACATTTAGGTATGTTCAGTGGGAAATGCTAATTCACAATGAGAATACCACAAAATTACAACCTACGGAGAGTTGGATTTTTTACTACAAAAATACTAAGATGCTCGTGTGGTATTTTGAAGAATATTATAATATTTGGTGACAGATATATGGTATTATGAAATTGCTACGAAAAAATACTAGATGTCTGTCCCCGGTATAAGAAACACCAAAAATGATTAGATAATAGAAGGCTGCACGAATGGATTCGAAGCGGCCAACAAAATATTCGCGGCCGTCCAATTACAGTACCTACTTGTTTCTGTCGTTTTAGAATAAACGCAAGTAGAGCACAACCATAAACAGAACCAATACAATTACTTATTCGTAGCGACAATTACATGACCTTAAAAAGGTTCTGCAAATAGTGTACACTACTTGCGAATACTTCGAATATAATCGAAATATATGTATGTACATACACATTTTCATAAACACACATCCAGACGTTGTGTTCAGCAAAATTACGCTGCTAGTGTGAGTGTGTGTATGTGCATATGCATACACACTAGGGCGAGTCGATTGGTAGGGGCCAAAAAAAAAATTAACAGGGACACATCGCAATTATAAAAATTTAGGTAATTTCAAGCTTTTTTGCCCAAGTAACCATATGTCTAAAATAAATTTCGAACCAGAGCTTTTTACGATCTACATATTTCCAACTGTTCTATATATTTTAAAATAACTCGGTAACCAATACTTCGATTCTTTTGATTTTTTCGGCATTAGTTAGGAAACTTATTTGGCATATTAAGGTGGTTTTATGAAGGAAATAAAGTTCTCCCGAAATTCGCGGAACAACCCGATTTTCATGCGAATATAATACGGAAATCTATACCTAAAATTTTTCCTTAATATATTAAAATTTAGAGGTCGTGCAAATGCCTCCAAATTTCTTTCTCCTTTTATATCAGTGATGATACATAATTTTTTTCAAAGTCCTTAATGAACAAGAAAAACATTTCTTATCATTAAAAAATGGAACATATGTTTGTTGGGCTTTTATTTTTTGGTCCACCTTAATGCCATATGCACATTAAATAAACAAACAAACCAAAGAAGCAACAAGGCTTTGCGAATACTTCATAACATGGTTATTATTATGTTCTATTCTATCGTGGCGAATAGTGTACACTAATCGCTCCAACAGAGCAAATGGAAATAGTATTTGTATTCCAAATGAAAAGTATGGGTTATATTCGTATCTGCATTGAAATTGTGCTGTGACTAATTGTACAATGCATAGAGTATTCGAAAATATAGAAGAGGCAAATGGTATTGTGCAGAGGTCTATTAGATAATAAACAAGTAAGGAAGCCTAAGTTCGAGTGCAATCGAACATTAGATACTCAGCTGTATGCTTTTATTGTTTCTGGACTCCTACCACAAAATTTCAATGATATTTCTTTGTATTTGACAAAGATATCGCTTAAAATGTTTTGATTAGGCCACTTTATAATATCCATAAATAAAATTGGGCGTGGCCGTCAACCAATTTTGGCAATTTTTCGTCCAAACATTTGCTCAAGTAAGTTTATCACGCGTACCCAATTTCATCGATATACCCTTAACGGTTTCTGAGTTATGGTTTATAAAACTTTCAATATTTGCCCCTTAATGAGTGGGGGTGGCACCGCCCATTTTCCAAAATTTCAACAAATCTCTCCATAAGGGCCTTAGCTCAATAAGTGGGTGAAATTTTATCACTCCAGCTATATTAGTGACTGAGATACCAAATTTCCGATTTTTTCTATATAGGAAAAGTGGGCGTGGTCATGGTCCGATTTCGCCCATTTTCAATACCAACCGTCCCAGTCTTGATACCAACTTACATTTTAAATTTCATCAAAATATCTCAATTTTTGCGCGAGTTAGAGTGCGTACGGACGGACATAGCTCAATTGGTTTCTCCTTTCACCCTGATCAATTTGATATATATAAGTTCATATCTATCTCGATTATTTCATTCTGTTACAATCCACCGTTATGACATCAAAATTATAATAATCTGTGTACTAGTACAGCTGAGTATAAAAATAGGTGAAAAACGCCTTGCGCAAAGTTACGTATACGCCTCCGCCGACCTAAATGAGCAATAAATTTGGAACTACATACATAGTGTGTGTGCTTTGTGTATGGAGTAGATTCCCTGCAGCGAAAGTAACCAGTTGCAAACTAGAACTATACCAGTTTGTAGGGTTCAGTCAACTACTTGCCCGACTGTAAATTTCCCATGTAAACATCTGGTATTTTTCGTGTGTTAATGTCCTACCCTACGAAATGGCAATTGTCTTCTTCTGCATAAGCTCATACCAGTTAAATACCAGTTTGTATGGGTGAGAAAAATACTAGTAGCATCTACATCAGCGAATACCAGTTAAAGTATGCAAAAAAAAATAAATTTTGAAGTCTATTTATTTCATATGAAATTCATTATATTCATTCATTCAATAAAAATAAACATTGCTTAGATATACATACATAGGTGGCAGTTCAGTTTTATAAGCAAAAACAAAACGTAAGATGCATATTCAGTAATTAATAAAAAACAAAAACAGACACATTGTATAAAAATTCAGGCACTCAGGAATCTTAAAAATATTTCTTAAATTAAATAGCTAATAAGGTACCATTTCAGTATAAGAACAAAAAACTTAAGCCACATATTGAGTTATTAAAAAAAAACTCATTGTTAAAAATTCAGGCACTCTGTTTTTTTCAATTCCTTTGCTTTTTTTTTTTTGAAAATACTCCTTTTTGTTCAATTGCAATGCTTTTTCTAGCTGGATTACTTTCTATATATTGGATAAAATAAACTGGTATGATGCTGCCTTTTGGATACCAGTTGATAAACTAGTATTTTGATAACTAGTTTGTGGTTAAACTGCATTTAACTGGTAAAATACTAGACAAAATAAACTGGTATGGTACTGTCATACGAATACCAGTTAATACACTACAATCTTGGCATACTAGTTAGCTGTTTCACTGCAGGGTTTGAATGGATAGTTGCACACATGCTAAATCCAAATATATTAGCCCTTTTTGATGTGCGCTTAGAAATCAATACAAAATTTAAACGCAGATGTATGTGCGCTTAAATAAAAACAAGGTTATTATTGATTTAGGTCGGCGGAGGCGTATACGTAACTTTGCGCAAACTTGATAAAATGAATTAAATTAAAAGGAAAATTGTTCATACACCACGCGTATTACCCACAATTCTTTGATTTTTATTTACTTTTTTATTTACTTATTTTATTAATTATATTTGTACAAGCAGCTCTTAGTCTTTTCGGTAATACAAAGTCAAAAAGGTGTCTCAAATTAAATTTTTAATTACTCATACGCAGCATAGCCTTGCGTTATGTTTTTTTTTCCTCTTTCATTTACGTTATTAGTGCACTTAGCGCCACTTATTGTTCAATTTAACTTTGCTAAGCTACAATCTAACTGCTAATGTATTAGGAATCCTCATTTAGGATATTTACTGCTCATTTAATAGCTTGGCTAAGTAAATGCTATTGTTCGCAAATTATGCGCTAAAGTAAATATTACCTTGTCAATTATATGTAAACACACGCGACTAAAATATTTATAAGCATTTATTTCATAACAATATTTAGCTAACAAAGTATGTATCTATTATATAAAACTAGCACGCTTTTAAATTTAATATATACTAATGCTAATGAAATGTTTTTGTTTTGTTTTTCGTTTTTTCTTCAATTTTGTGTGCTCCCATGCAACTAACTACTACTGCCAACCAACCAACCAACCAACCAAAAACTAAACCTCAACAACCAACTTAACATTTAAAATCAACGCCAACAACATCAATAATATCGTTAACAATTATTACGTGCCATTCAAACCCCCAAAAATGTGGCAATTTGTATTTTAAAATTCGAAAATGTTGCTACTGAAATCCTTGCGGCTACAAAACCAACAAATTAATTTTACGATATTGTGGAAAAAAAATCCAACAAACAACCATAAAATTTTACTATGCATTAAAATGAAACAAAAAAAAAAATAATGTTTAATCCTATTACTGCTACTGGCTGCTCGTGGTTATGTATGTTTCTCTAATTTTATATGTAATTTTATGCGCGTGTTGGTTGCTCCTGCCACCTCTTTTCTCGGACACACAACTGCTGTGATTTCGTGGCGATTTCGTTGGCACACTCATTTATATGCTTGTCATGTTTGGCGCTCTAATCGTATCGACCACAACAAAAATTATAATTATGATAATATGTACACACGCATAAACGCACAATCAACGTAATGCACTCACTACCTCATCCTCTCTGTTCAACAACAATTTCCCGTGCCGCACTGCTGCATACATACATACATGCATATTAAACGTACACATGAAATTTGTGATCATGATCATTCGCCGTTGGCTGCCGGGTTTAATTGGTTTTGTGATGTGTGAACACAAACACACGCATATCGTTTTGCTTGTGGCAATGTTGTCATTTTCGCCTTTTTAACGCTGTACTTAAACAAACCATCGACAACAACAAACAACAACATTTTTGTTAACACTAAATATGACCGGAAATGCATCATTCCTCATGCGGATCACTATTTCACCTAAATAACCTGGGGGTGTGTGTGTGCGTGCTTCTGTGCATTATGCACAACAATGATAAAACCAACAACTACAAAAATTATAGAAACACAACTCGTTGAAATATCTAGTCGCATACAAATTCTCGAATCAGGTGATTTATTAATATCGAATGTACGCGAAACGGATGCTGGACTTTATACATGTGTACGCTCGAATGAGGCGGGCACCGTCAATGGCGAAGCCTATCTAAACGTTCTGGGTAAGTACTATGTATTACTAATATATGCAGGCATGTACTTGCATGGATCAAACAGCAGCAGCAGTGGCTGCGCGCCAAAAAATGCAATTAAACAAAATAACCGCATTGCATTTTATATATAATGCAATTTTGTGTTCCTCTTCCATATTAACAAAAGCCAAAACCTCAACTTGCATTTGTTCCTGCTGTTCCTGCACACCTATGGGCTTATTGCTTTTATGTCACAGAGTGAACAAGTTTGTTTTAAAATTAAGTACTTTGGTAAAAAGTTGGCCGCTGTGGTGTAGTGGGTGGAGTACTCGCCTACTATACCAGAGCTCTCGCCTTCTAACCACAGTCCGGACAAACACCAAAAAAAATTCTAATTAATTAAAACTCAATAATTGGGTTTTTATAAATAGCGGCAGTGGCCTCTTTGTTTCTAAAATAAATCTTCGGAATAATAACATTTTCTTCTCGAATACCGTCAGAATTTTAATACTCCTATACTTAGGACTTCAAGGGAATTTAGTTCTGTTGCAGATTCTCTAATAATAATAATAATACCCAACGGTTTACCCTCCATATCCCGCCCGACCGACGCGAGGGGCGCCAATCCGCATGACGCACGGATATGTTTTTTTTTTTGTTTTTTTTTTTTTTGTGCCGAGTCGTACAGGAAGGGGTTTGTTAGGTGTCGAGATCTAAAACTATTCAGCTACAGAACAAAATTCACCAGCTGATTGTATATCATTTATTAAGTGAGGCTAGAACTATTTTTTTTATAATAAAAAGCGAGTCTGAAGTGTCAAACGTGCTGGAGTGATTATTAAAGTCATGGCATAAGCGGCAGAATGGTTCATTTAATTCGAAATTTGTTTTGCAAGGTTTCACAAATAGTGGCTTGAAATGCCTCGATACTCTACATGGAACGTTAAAATATAACTCACTTAGAAGGCATGGGCTATTTATAAGTCCAGTGATTAATTTAACCATAAAAACTATACCAAGCATCTCTCTACGACTAGAAAGTGAAGGCAAATTAATGAGTTTTAAACGAGAAGTGTAAGGTGGAAGAATGTAATCTGAGTCCCAACGAAAGTTCCGCAAAGCAAAAAGCAGGAACTGCTTTTGGACAGATTCTATTTTATCTGAAAAACACTGGTAGTGGGGATTCCAAATAATAGATGCGTATTCCAAGATAGGTCTAACTAAGCTTGTAAATAGAGCTTTTGTGACGTAAGGATCATTGAACTCCTTAGACCATCGCTTTATAAATGCAAAGACAGCTTTAGTTTTGTTGACAGTGGAGTTTATATGGAGGTTAAAGGTGAGTTTGGAGTCCATTGTGACGCCAAGATCGATAAAATTAGTTACCTGATCTAGATTATGCTGTGATATTTTATAAGAAGCTGGTTGTACTGTTCTACGAGAAAAGCACATAACTTTACATTTTTTTAAGTTTAGCGGCATGTAGTTTGCTTTACACCAATGAACAAGGTTGTTAAGATCTGCTTGTAAGAAAGATCTATCTTCTATAGAGGAAAATGATTTAAATAGTTTTACATCATCAGCATATAATAAGATCTTAGAATGTTTTATTACAGACGAAATATCATCAATGAATAGCAGGAACAGAATTGGCCCAAGGTGGCTTCCTTGGGGAACGCCCGAAGGAACGAAAATGACATCGGAAGAACAATTTTTGAAAATAACTTTTTGAGTTCTACCATGTAGGTATGAAGATATCCATCGAATAAAACTGGGTTGAAGACCTATTAGACCTAGTTTACGGATGAGCAATGAATGACATACTTTGTCAAAAGCTTTACTAAAATCCGTGTAAATTACATCTGTGTGAGCATTTTCTCTAAATCCATTTGAAACATAAGTTGTGAACTGCAATAAATTAGTTGTGGTAGATTTTCCAGTAGAAAACCCATGTTGAGATGGCGATATTGATGAGGAAATAGAGTACTTCAGATAATTAACAATGATTGCTTCAAATAATTTTGGAACCGCTGACAGCTTGGCTATGCCTCGATAATTTTCAATAGAAGACCTACTGCCATTTTTGTGTAGGGGTATTATAAAAGATTCCTTCCAAACTAATGGGAAAACACCTTTTTTTAGAGACAAGTTAAATAAGGATGTTAGGGGCTTGTAAATATTTACAGCACACTTTTTAAGAAAGCAAGCCGGAATGAAATCCGGTCCAGATCTAAATGAATCTTTTAAGGTTTTTAATGAATTTAAGACTACTTCCGGAGATATAACTGAGACATGAGTTAAATTGGATGGGGTAAGTCTAAACGGATAATCACTACTTTTAGGAGAGTCCATAGAATAATTCGAACTAAAAAATTTTGCGAACATGTTAGCAATAAGTTGGCTATCAGAAGACGCAGTGTTATTATAATTCATGGCGGACGGAAAACTATGAACTCTACGTTTTGAGTTGACGAAGTTATAGAATGATTTGGGATCGTGAACCAGTTTTTTCTTCATTTTGCATAAGTATGATTTGTAACATTTTTTGTTTAATGCCATGTATCTATGCCGCAAGACTGAGTACTTGACGTAATCTCTATGAAGACCAGATTTTTTGTATAGCTTAAAAAAGCGTGACTTTTTATTTTTTAATTTTTTAAGCTCTTTGGTGAAGCTCTAGGTTTTAATTTTTTCTCGTCTCTATAATCTCTATGATTGATTATAATTATAATAATTATTGTTGTCTAGATTATAAATTTCTGTTATTGTTATTTATTTACTTCATAATTGATTAAATTAAATGAAATGAAATGAAATGAAATAAATTTACAAAGCATCATGATATGAACTATTGCTACTTGTCGTGCTTAGCGCTAGCTTGTGGTAAATTTTTCTCTCGATTACATTTGAATCGTCCATTTTCAAAACCGGCCATCTCCAAAATTTTAATTTTTTAAGCTAGGTATCAGATCCAATTCTAGAACATCACCTGTATTTAATATTAAAACAGTTTCTTAACCAAAACCTGCAATATTCAAGTCAAATTACTCTATAATAATAATAAACACAAATAGTTTTAGCCATTGGTTTCTTAAGAGCATTTTTTTGCATTTTTCTCACAAACGACTTGAGTGGAGATGGCCGGTTTTGAAAATAAACGATTCATTTATTCTCCTGACTGAATAAAGAGGTAAGAAAGACGAGGTACCTAAACGAGGTAAAAATATAAAAATTATTTAGCATGGATTTCTTCATCTTCCTGTCAGTATTTTCTAGATTCTAGAAGCACGTTAATGTTTTTGTGTTCGGTACTAACACAATTTTATTCTCTTTTACCCACAGTGCGCTGTTCTGAACTTAACTACGTACATAGTTACATATATAGTTAATCCCCACACTAATATGCTCCCAAAGCTAGTTACTAGTTTTCACGATTTTTGTTTATGCTCAAATAAAGTTTTGCCGCAAATTAAATATTGTAAAATTAAATGCGTGTGAAATGTTAATTAGATGTCGAGTTTGGCAAAATATATGTATGTATGTATAGTTTTCTAAATGTTTCTCATGGTTTTTGCCATGCAGAAGAATATATTTACATACATACACAAGCTCTAGCTAAATGTTGCTTTTGTGTAAACACGAAAAGCTTTTAGTACTGCTAAAAAATCGGATTAGTGTTATACCGTTATTGATTAAAAGTAAAATAGATTTTAACAATTGTATAGCGTGACGTTTTCATACAATATTTCGATTTTAACAGCTTTATAAACTTATTTAATTTTTTATGAATAAGGGCGTTAGTATTTTTTCGTAATTTATTTAGAAATTCGCGATTTCTGATAGAGCAAAATTTTGTGCTTCTTCTTTCAAATAACATAGTTTTAGATAAGAACAGTATATATGTATGCATGTATATATGTACCTTGAGAACTATAAAAGATTTGTTGGTGGTAAGTGGAAAAAAATTTCAACAACTATTTAAATAAAAATTTCGTGCTAAGCACTAAAGCTCTTTCAAGTAAAATTGTTAACGTTGTTTGGTATATAAAAAAAAAATACCAACAACAAATGTTCATTGCAAACTGACTACAACAAAAATTCAGCACATTTGAGTAGAATATATGTATTCAAAAAGCATATACACACAAACGTTAATGTTGAAAATGAAAAAGGCAAAAGTGGGGAAAATTTAACAGCTTACACAGAGTCTCAATGGTCGAGCGTGTAAATGCGCTGGGTCATTGCGCCTGAAGATGGAATGTACTCGGATTCAATCCCCGGTAGCATCCACTTCCGAAAAGAGTGCTGATGATGAAAATGGTTTTTCGTGAAACAGCTATACACCCAACCTTCGCTGTAAATAGTTGTTGAAATTTTTTTCCACTTACCCCCAACAATTAAAAATTGAATTAAATAAAAATTTCGTGCACAGAGCCAAAAGGCCACCTAAAATGCCCTATAAATTAGAACAAAGTTTAGCGGATTTCTCTACGCTTTCTCTCCAATAAGATGCCCGTCTTAATATGACTGGATGTCTCATTTTAATAAAAGTAAGTAGATAATCAGTAAAACTAATATGAAAAACTTTTCAATATAATTAAGAAGATGACCCGTGGATTTAAGATGAAAACCTCTTATATAAAATTAAGAAGATGATTCCTAGAATAAATATGGAAACCTTTTCACATAAATTTAGCAGATAACCTGTAAAATTAAGACGAAACCCTGTTTAATATTATTAAGAAGAGAATTTTCATTAGAAACTCCTCTTAATTGTAATAAGCCGATGATCTTATCAATTTCAAATGATTGCCACCTGAATTTAAATACATTACTTTCTGAAAATAAATAGCACACGGTTTTTTAAACTTTTTTTTATTTAATCATACAAGTTTTACTTATAATTATAATACGATCAAGTACTTACATATATATTAAGTATAAGAATATACTTAACGTGTTTGCCTATAACTTTTATAATCTATATTATTAATACGCTAACATAAATTTTGTTCCATCTTCTCCGTCGAAACTACTGAACCGATTTTAAAACTAAGCACACCATTAGAAAGGTATTGCTCTCAAATAGAACTGCGCCAATTTTCATGAAAATTGGTTGGAAAATGCGTCCACAATCGTCGTTGGAAAATTGCCGTGTGGTTGTTGTTGCATGCTTTTGCACACAACAGAGCTGTCGCAATGCGCAAGCATATGTAGCTGACTTTGTGCGTTTTCACCAAACTTATCATGCAACTGTGAACATGTTTGGCTGGATGTGGTGTGTAGTTTCAAAGAAGTATAAACGTAAAAAGGTAGCAAAAGCACTACAACAAAAACATAAAGTCAAGGAATAAGTAGGATAAGAAAGAATAAGTAGGAAAGAAATTGAGGAAGAAAAGAGAAGAAATAGAAATAAAGAAGTTGGTAGGAGAATTGTGAAAACGAGTAACGACAACAACACCAAAAACAACACCAACAACAACAACAAAATAGTAACAGTGACAATAACAACAAATAATTATACAAAAACTATAGTTGCACCTTAGTCATAAAAAAAAACATCTAGAAAAACTGTCGAATTTCGACAGTAGGCAACACTCTAGTACATATTATACTTTGACACAAATTGATGGTGGGGGCGGAATAATTCACATACAGAACGAAAGACCACTTATAGTAAGACCTCCAAACCATTTTGCTCACTGAGGTCAAATTTTTTTTTTATAGCTATTTTAATTTTGCGAAATTTTGTCTGAGGGATTTTTAAATAAATAAAAAAGAGTTAAATATAAATTTTAATATAAGACGGTGATCGGCGCTGTTTCCATTTCGGGTCAGCCGGGTAGAGAACTGCGCATTTGTTTTCTCTGCCTTTTCACGCATACATACTTATGTATGTATGTTAAGACGTTAATGGAAAATTTTGGATTAGGTACGTAATAAGAGCTCTTTTAAAAATAAAAAGTTTTTCCTTTTAATTTCTTGAACATGTTATTGCACACATAAAAGTGGCTGATACATAATTCTAGTATGTACGAGTATCTACATACATATATGTATGTACATATCGTCGTACCATACGAAAACTAACATCAGATTTTTTGTGGCTGACGAAAAGTAAAAAGTTCAAGTTTTGGCCGACGAAAAGTAATAAAATCGAGTTTTGGCTGACGAAAAGTAATAAAATCAACTTTTGGCTGACGAAAACTATCAATTTCGTATAAACAACAACAATTTTAATGTATAAACAGCATATAATTACTGATACTTTTCGTCAGCCAAAAGTCGATTTTATTACTTTTCGTCAGCCAAAACTCGATTGTATTACTTTTCGTCGGCCAAAACAAATGTTCTACTTTTCGTACAGAATTTTTTTATTGATAGCTTTCGCCAGAAATTTTAAATATGTTAGTTTTCGTATGGTACGACGATATGTACGTATGTTAAGACGTTTATAGCAAAATTTGAATTAATAAGGGATCTTTTAAAAATAAAAAGTTTTCCTTTTTAATAAATTCAAAAAGGTTCTAGTAAAAATTAGAGGATGTCCTTATTGATTTGTTTTATAAAAATTTTCTCATAAAAACAAGCACATTTCTTCTAACAATTTAATTTTTTTGACAAAATGACATACAAAATTAATAAACAAGAAGTTATCTCCTCGTTTTCAGACGATATCCTTTTCAA
Source organism: Urophora cardui (assembly GCA_960531455.1). Classification (NCBI taxonomy): domain Eukaryota; kingdom Metazoa; phylum Arthropoda; class Insecta; order Diptera; family Tephritidae; genus Urophora; species Urophora cardui. The sequence continues at coordinate 120,470,219 of OY482671.1, forward strand.
TAAATTTAAGAAGAAATTCAAGCTAAAATCTAGAAGATTTTCAAGCAAAAATTTCTTCAATTTTGTCCCCTCTCACTCTCCTCGGCCATATAGAATTTTTAGATGGCAGTCTCTTTGATTATAGGTGAACTTTTTGGCTCTGTGTGCTAAGCACTAAATCTCTTTCATATAAAAGATTTGCTTTAACGGCCTTCGTTTATAATGGAAATTTCTTACCACAATTAAAACTAGAGCATTTCTAATTTAAAGTCAGTTGCTTTTCTATTAAATCAAATATGCATCAAATATTTTTGTATGTTCATTCAAGAAAATGCCTATAAGCTTAGATTTATTTCTGTTTTACCATCAAAGGCATTAACCAACTCTAAAGCTGCCTGTCTGGCAGGCGGCAAATCAAATTTACACAAACTCTATTAAAGTTCGGCCGTTGGTAGAATACTTGTTTAAACATACATATACACATACATACATACATACATACATACAATAAACTAAAATTGGTTTTGCGAAAGCATGAATGAAAGAAACACAAGTCTATCCGCAATCAGCTTTGCAACTACACGAATTTTCAGTGTCACCATAGCCTGCAGCGATTGATCATAAATTCGTTTAGAAAAATGGAAAATATGCATTTGAAGTTATGATTTTGATTGCATATAAACGTACATATGTATGCATTAACATGACTGTAGCTAGCATATGCTGGCAGGGATTTATTTACTCGCACTCATCTCCGGCAACCGTTGCCACACAACTCACAACAAAATGCTATTTTAGAATTTGATATCGTTAGCATACTTCCCAAACTATCGTGCCAAAAGCGACTGAAAGTGAATAATAACAGCGGGACAACAGAAATGCACGACAAACAGGAAAATTTCAAGGCTTTCAATGCTCAAACATTATAAACTTTTACGCGGATAGATATGTATACATATTTTTTAAGTGCATTTTTTTTTCTTAAATAAATTCAGAGAATATTTAATATGCATATAACACAAACTTTTCTAAAATTTTTCTACATTTTCTATATTTTTCTTTACGCTCCTAAATTTAACTGTCAACTCGCTGTATGTCTTTGCTATGCGTCAACCACCACAATTTCCTCTTAATGCACGCAGTTCGTACACAAATCATCCAACCACCGGTTGACACCACCGTCCTGTTGGGCCTGAATGCGACATTGCAATGCAAAGTTTCCAGTGATCCAACTGTGCCGTACAATGTCGATTGGTATCGCGAAGGTCATCCGACCGCAATCAGTAACTCACAACGCATTGGCGTACAATCGGACGGCACACTGGAGATACAGGCTGTGCGCGCCTCCGATGTGGGCACATATCAATGTGTTGTGACATCACCAGGCGGCAATGAGACACGGTCGGCGCGTTTAAGTGTCATCGAGTTGCCATTCCCGCCAAGCAATGTCAAAGTGGTGCGCTTGGATGCACCTAATCAGCGAACTATTAACATATCGTGGACGCCGGGATTCGATGGCAATAGTCAAATATTAAAATTTATCATACAGCGACGGGAAGTTTCCGAACTAGGTAAGTGTACGTTTGCTTTAGATTTGCATATGCATGCATACATATGTATGCATGTACTATGTATGTATTACTATGAATATAAATATTTTCAAGTAACTTATGTATATGAAACTTCATATGAATTTACTTAAACAAGTGTGAGAAAATGCATTAAAGATGCTGCATATTTAATGGTGCTGGAATTTAAGTTTGAGAGAATTAATGTCATTGGAATGTGGGAATGGTTTAAAATAGTAACTTTCACAAAATATTTATCTTTGCACTTTTTAACGAGACATGTTTTTTTTCCGAAAGGGGAATTAAAATTGAAATTTTCCTTCGACCACTTTTCTGGGGGTCAGCTTTGCTCTTTTTACATAGCGATTGAAAAACAGAAAGTAAAAATAACGAATGTTACTCATACGCCCTGTCATACAAATTAAATAATACGTAATTGCATCGAGATTGAAAGCGTAATAGAGCTAGTTAAATGTAGAATGCTGGGGGTTATCTGATACCAAAATTTAAAAATAAACTTTTCAGAATAATTTCTTAGACAATATATGTACAGACATACAAACATACATATATCAGCTTCTCCAATATATGTATGTATCCGTGCGAGGTATGGCCGTGTTTCAGAATATACAAAAAATCACAACATTCACTCAATGAAAATAAAACGTACATAAATATGCATAACAATCATACCAAATTATGAATATTTTTTGTTTCAGTTTTTTATTTCTAAAACATTTAAGGCTGTGAGAAAAGTATTTATGTGATAAATAAAATAAAGACCGCTGCTAAATAGTTAGCAATTTGTGTTGTAAATATTATAAAAACAATATCAATACACAAGCAGCAACAAAAAATACGTGATTTCACAAAACGAAAATACATATTTTTGTTTTTCTTTCTTCCTTTCTTTTGCACAAACGAAAAACACACACAAAACTGCACTCACATGCGCTCACTTTCGCCAACATATGTATATATGTACATACATACATACATACATGCCTACGCTTCATTCACATCGACTACAAATTCAACTGTAACCATTTGCAAACATTTCAATATGGAAATGGCATCTACATACATACGTACCACTGCTGTTTGATTTACTTGGTCATTGTACATATATTGACCCCTTTTATCGTCCTTGCTACCTTATTGAATTTCATTCTTCATACTTCCTAACTACATACATATGTATGTATATGCACACGCACATAATTATGTTCACATTTCTGTACGTGCATGCATATGTACGATTCGAAATTTATCATTTTCATACAATTGCAATTTAATCTGGCTTCAATTCTTAACTTACAAACAATTTTGTTTTTGTCCAATTATCGTCAACATTTCTTTATGCTCACACAATTATTTTTAAACTTATGATGTTACCATCTCACAATTATCACTTTGCACTTGTTTATTTTTTTTCTTGTTTTTTGTTTAATTAATTACGTTTTTCTATGGTGATTGGTTTTTTAACTATTGTACAAAATTTTTTAATTTCTTTCCCTACACAAAAACACACTAATACCTTTCTATCCCCTTCCTTTTTTCTTTCTTCCTTTTCCTATATTGCGCACCACCTTATCTTTCAAATGCACACAATTCTATTTCTCACTCGCTCTATCTCGTCTTCAAATCATTAACCATCACAGAAAAATTCGTAGGTCCAGTTCCTGAACCTTTACTCAATTGGGTAACGGAACTGAGCAACGTTTCGGCGGATCAACGTTGGGCCCTATTGAAGAACCTCAAGGCGGCAACAGTATATCAATTCCGTGTGAGTGCGGTGAATCGTGTTGGTGAAGGCTCACCATCTGAACCGAGTAATATAGTGGAATTGCCACAAGAAGGTAAGTTTTAAATTATTTGCTAGTTTTAGAAAAGAAATGTGAAAAAATAATTGTTAAGTTTAGATTTTTATTTTTTAGTTTTAGTTTTTTTAGGTTTTTCTGATTTGATTAGTGTAACTTGAAATTAGTTGCGAAATGTGATATAATTTCTTAGTTTAGCAGTTGTTAAATACACCCATTTATAAATCGATATTCCAAGTAGAAACATTATATTTGGAAAATATATTTAAGTAAATTTTTAGGCAGTAGTACTATTTATAAGCATCTGTAAGAATTTATAAATATAGATAAGTAGTCATTAAAATTTTGTTTAAATATTTTTTTTTCGTTTTACTATGTATGCTATTCCCTAATCTGAATTATATTTCCACTATAATCGCTCTCTAAACACCATTTTAACTAAAACAGTGGCCGCTGTGGTGCAGTGGGTAGAGTGCTCGCCTGCTATGCCAGAGGTCTCGGGTTCAAACCACGGTCCGAGCCAAACACCAAAACAATTTTTCTAATTAGTAAAAATCCAATTATTGGGTTTTTTTAAGAGCAGCGGTCACCTCTCGGCAGTGGACGGCATACCCTCCGAGTGTATTTCTGCCATGAAAAAGCTTCTCACAAAAAATGCATTCGCCGTTCGGAGTCGGCATAAAACTGTAGGTCCACCCAATTAGTAGGAAAAACAAAAAAGGAGCACACCTCGAATTGGGAGAGAAGCTCGGCCATAAAACTCGTCAGAGTTATAATAGCGCCATTGTATTATTATTATAACTAAAACAAAAATTATTTAGCTACTATGCCATAGAAAGTGTCTAAAGACAAGTCGGTTTCATTATACCACAATGCTGAAATTGTGTCAGTTCGTACTACCCATCTAATGCTTACTGAACTAGTTCTGGCTTCAGCTATCCAGAAGAAAATAATTATCTTCGAATACTAGCTTCAGCTCTCCAGAAAAAAATAATTATCTTATAATACTAGGCCTTCTAGCTCAAAAAGTTCTATGACAATCTGTTTTCTGTTGCCCGATTTTTTTCCTCACGAAGTCAAGCATTTCTGCTACTGATTTGCATCAAGCTGAGGCTTTCTCCTAAATTATAAATTCCCTCCTTTTTTATTTTTATTTTTGTTATACATATTCTAAATATTTTGATGTGTATATAGATGACTTCTTATTTTTGTAACAAAAAAAAAATCACGCTAACACAAATGTATTAACGCTATTATATCCTTCTTTGTCTGTATGCGGCTGTGTAAAAATATTTTGTAGAATTACCGCTTCACAGAGGTACATAAATAAAATAAATAATATTTAAAATCACATTTGAAAACTAACCAAACGCGTTAACTCAATTACCTTGAACAAGTTCATGACTAACATTTTGCTACTTTCACGCATAGCGCCTTCGGGTCCGCCAGTTGGTTTCGTCGGTTCGGCGCGTTCAATGTCTGAAATCATCACACAATGGCAACCACCACTCGAGGAGCATCGCAATGGCCAAATACTCGGTTATATACTACGTTACCGACTCTATGGTTACAATAATGTACCGTGGACTTACCAAAACATAACCAATGAAGCGCAACGCACATTTCTAATACAAGAGCTGATCACTTGGAAAGATTATGTCATTCAAATTGCTGCCTATAATAATATGGGTGTCGGTGTTTACACAGAGGGTGCTAAGATCAAGACCAAAGAAGGTGTGCCTGAGGCGCCACCCACTTTTGTGAAGGTCAGCGCAATCAATTCCACCTCCATACGTGTCACATGGACACCACCAAATCCACAACAAATCAACGGCATTAACCAGGGCTATAAAATTCAAGCTTGGCGCACTGAAATAATTGATGGTGAGCCACGTGATATAGAAGAACATATGATAACGGTGCCACCAAGTCTAATGGATCCTTTGGCTGAGCAAAGTGCAATTATGACTGGCTTAGACAAGTTCACTGACTACAACATAACAGTGCTGTGCTTCACCGATCCCGGTGATGGTGTGGCCAGTTACAAAGTACCTGTGAAAACCTTGGAAGATGTGCCGGATGAGATAATGGCATTGCATTTTGATGATGTATCAGATCGTTCAGTTAAGGTTTTGTGGTCCCCACCAAGGAATTCGAATGGTATACTAACAGGATATACCGTGCGTTATCAAGTGAAAGATCGTCCTGAAACCCTAAAAGCCGTCAATCTTACGGCTGAGGACACCGAGCTGACCGTTACACAATTACAGGCCACAACACATTACTGGTTTGAAATATGCGCATGGACGAAAGTTGGTGCGGGCCCAGCGAAAACGGCCACTATACAATCGGGTGTGGAGCCGGTATTGCCACATCCACCTACAAATTTGGCACTTTCAAATATAGAAGCATTTTCTGTGGTACTGCAATTCACGCCCGGCTTCGATGGCAACTCATCGATCACAAAATGGAAGGTGGAGGCACAGACGGCACGCAATATGACCTGGTTCACAGTGTGTGAAATATCCGATCCAGATGCAGAAACGCTCACCGTAACAGGACTCATGCCCTTCACGCAGTATCGCTTGCGATTGAGCGCTACCAATGTGGTTGGCACATCGCAACCCTCGGAGCCGACTAAAGACTTCCAAACAATACAGGCACGACCCATGCATCCACCGTTCAATGTTACGGTTCGTGCAATGAGTGCAACACAACTGCGCGTTCGTTGGATTCCCTTGCAACAGACTGAGTGGTTTGGAAATCCGCGTGGCTATAATATTACATATCGACAATTGGAGAGCGATGCACGGGTGCCCTCGAAGAGTGTTATGATCGATGATCACACAGCGAATTCACATGTGTTGGAGGCATTGGAAGAATGGACGGTGTACGATGTGGTGATGAGTGCCTGCAACGATGTCGGCTGCTCAAAGTAAGTACATACCTTATTAATATAATAAAATTTAAAAAAAATATATACATATAATTTGATTCTTTTTATAAATTTCCACTTCTCAAAAACAGGCTGAGCACTGTCGCAACTGAGCGCACCCGGGAAGCTGTACCTTCTTATGGCCCTCTCGACGTGCAGGCAAATGCCACTTCCTCCACCACAATTGTCGTGCGCTGGGGTGAAGTACCGAAACAACATCGCAACGGTCAGATTGATGGCTTTAAAGTCTTTTATGCAGCCACCAATCGTGGCGGGCAAGTGCTTCACAAAACCATCTCGAACAACGCCTCTTTCACAACCACACTCACAGAATTGAAAAAATTTGTCGTCTATCACATACAAGTTTTAGCTTTTACACGCCTCGGCGATGGTGCTTTGAGTACACCACCAGTACGTGTGCAAACGTTCGAGGACACGCCTGGAGCGCCATCAAATGTCAGTTTCCCAGATGTGTCCTTCTCAACAGCGCGCATCATATGGGATGTACCGGACGATCCGAATGGCGAGATACTCGCCTATCAAGTTACTTATTCTCTAAATGGCAGCGCCAATTTGAACTACAGCCGTGAATTTCCGCCATCCGATCGCACATATCGAGCGACTCAGCTTCTTGCTGAACGTTATTACATGTTTAGCGTTACAGCGCAAACCCGTCTTGGATGGGGCAAAACCGCTTCGGCACTTGTTTACACCACAAACAATCGTGAACGTCCGCAGCCACCTTCGATGCCACAGATCTCGCGTAGCCAAGTGCAAGCCCATCAGATTACATTCAGTTGGACACCAGGACGCGACGGTTTCGCGCCACTGCGTTATTACACCGTACAAATGCGTGAAAATGACGGACCTTGGTCGCTGTTGCCGGAACGTGTCGATCCGGCGCTCACATCTTACACAGCTATGAATCTAAAGCCTTACACAACATATCAATTCCGCATACAAGCCACAAACGACTTGGGACCATCTGCCTTCAGTCGAGAGAGTATTTTGGTGCGTACATTACCTGCGGCACCAGCCTCTGGTGTATCGGGATTGAAAGTGGTGCCGATTACCACCACGTCGGTGCGTGTGCAATGGAGTGCTTTGGAGACTTCAATGTGGAATGGCGATGCGGCCACAGGTGGTTATCGTATTCTCTATCAACAGTTGGCGGATTTCCCCACCGCCCTGCAGTCCACACCCAAAACCGATGTAATGGGTATCAATGTGAATAATGTGGTGCTCTCCGATCTGCAACAGGATCGTAACTATGAAATCGTTGTGCTTCCATTCAATTCACAAGGACCCGGACCGGCTTCACCCCCAGTAGCTGTGTACGTTGGCGAAGCGGTGCCAACTGGCGAACCACGTGCCGTGGATGCGGCACCCATATCCAGCACAGAAGTGCGCTTACGTTGGAAACCGCCAAAGCAAAGCATGCAAAATGGCGATCTGCTGGGTTATAAAATATTTTATTTGGTTATTGACTCACCGCAGAAGCTGGAGGAGGGGCGCAAATGGGAGGAGGAGACTGAAGTGGTTTCAGCCACAGCTACGTCGCACAGTTTGGTATTCTTAGATAAATTTACAGAGTACCGTATACAAATACTCGCCTTCAATCCGGCTGGTGATGGACCCCGCTCGGCGCCCATAACTGTGAAAACACTGCAAGGGCTGCCCAGTGCGCCGCTCAATTTGCGTTTCGAAGAGATAACAATGCAAAGTTTGCGAGTGTCTTGGGATCCACCACGTTTTCCCAATGGTGAAATACTGGGTTATCTAGTCACATATGAGACTACCGAAGAAAATGAGAGTAAGTATTTTTGCAGATTATGTTTATTTGATTTTACTTAATTGCAAAACCAATTTATTATAATTTCTTACAGAATTCAGCAAGCAAGTCAAACAAAAGGTATCTGGCACCAGCTTGAAGGTGCAAAATCTGGAGGAAGAAGTCACTTATACGTTTACAGTGCGCGCACAAACAATCGAATATGGGCCGGCTGTTAGTGAAAATGTTACCACTGGTCCACAAGAGGGATCGCCTGTGGCACCACGTGATTTAATTTTAACAAAAACATTGAGCAGCGTTGAAATGCATTGGCTAAATGGACCGTCGGGACGTGGCCCTATATTGGGCTATTACATCGAAGCGAAAAAACGAGGTAAGATTCAATTTCTCTGCGAATAGCAACTTTTGGGGAAAAATAGCCTTTGCTGGTGCATTTTAAATAACAAAAAAACATCCTTTAAAAACGGCTTTATTACGTAATTCTAATCAGCTGATAAATATACAAAAACTAGTTTATTTTTGTCATGTATTCAAATTAATAAGGCCGATATTTAATGATAGTTTTTGTACTAAGGTTTCAAATTAAATTCAACATTTTATAATCCGTATGCAAAAATAATTACATACATACATATATATATATATCAAGGTCTTTGGTGGATGGATTTTAATTTAATAACTACCTTTTTCTTCATTCTTTTAATATTACTACAAATTTTAAACAAAACGCTTACTTAAGTAGAAAGAGGAGAACCATCTTTTATTTGTAAGTATTAATATTTATGTAAAAAAAATATACACTTAACATTAAATATTCTGTTTTTTTTTTTTCAACATTCATATTCATTTATAACGAAATATGTATAACCCCAAAACCAAATGTCATTGCGAGTTTTGTAACTTTTAAGGCAATACATACATATGTACATATATGCTTTTATCAACACTTTAATGTTAAATAAAGAATAATAATACTGGCACTTTGATTAGTATGTAACACCTACTAATAGCAGCATTACATTTTACCTATGCCTTTCACTATTCATTAAAACAAAATAAATCATTAAACATAATGTATTACAAATTACATGTATGTTTATATTCTATATGAATAATGTACTAATTTTCTTTTCCAATAGATGACTCCCGTTGGGAGACAATCGAACAAACGAACAGCGGCACCATACAAGACTTTACAGTTAGCTATCAAATTTTATTGCCCTCAACTGCTTACACATTCCGCGTGATTGCCTACAATCGCTATGGCATCTCATTCCCCGCTTATTCCAAGGATTCCATTTTAACACCATCGAAATTGCACCTAGAATACGGTTATCTACAACAAAAGCCATTTTATCGACAAACATGGTTTATGGTGTCGTTGGCAGCTACTTCGATTGTAATCATTATTATGGTCATTTCGGTGTTATGTGTGAAGAGCAAAAGCTATAAATATAAACGTAAGTACAGTACATACATATGTACATACATACATACCTACATATGGACATATGTACTAAAAAATAAAAAATAAAAAATTAATACCTTCTCCTCTATTCTATTCTATTCGCACAGAAGAGGCGCAAAAGACGCTCGAAGAATCAATGGCTATGTCGATTGATGAACGACAAGAATTAGCATTGGAATTATATCGTTCACGTCATGGTGTCGGCACTGGCACATTAAATAGTGTTGGCACACTGAATCGCAGTGCATTGGGCACACTGGGTAAAAAGTCCTCAAATCGGCCGCCAACAAATATGCAATTGGGCAAAAGCCCACCACGTCCCTCGCCAGCGTCGGTGGCATATCACAGCGATGAAGAGAGCTTAAAGTGTTACGATGAGAATCCCGATGATAGCAGCGTTACGGAGAAGCCATCAGAAGTGAGCTCCTCCGAGGCGTCACAGGTGAGTGAAATATAAAAATAAATATTTATTGTTAATAAGTAGCTGCAGGTACAATGTCGATTAGTTAATTACCTGATGAGTAGAATTAAAACAGCAATTTTTATTTTTTAACTTCTTAATTTATTACCTTTCATAAGAGTTTGCCCAAAAGTTATTTATCTATGCAGGTAACTTAGTAAAATAAGGATTTGACTATAATGTATTCGCTTTCCCAACAAAATTATAGACCCTTCCATATACTACATACATACATATATGCAGTTTCCCTGCAAAAAAGCCGAGTACTCCATGCACGCGTGTATAGAGTACTCGCTGTGGACCAACCGAGTACTCCTCAACCTGTCACATTTCATATAAAAAATATGGTCCATTTAACATGGCGATGTCCTAGGCAGGGATCACATACTCCGATTTCCGCATGACACCCGAGTAATCCAAGGAGTAACTACATGGAATTAATCCATGGAGTACCTACATGGGATTAATCCATGGAGTAGGTACTAAAATTAATGAAATTTAATAATCGCTGAACAGATTTGAACGACTGCCAATTCAATTTGATTATTAGGATTACATACATATATAAGTAAGCTTTTCTTTAATAAAAAAAAATATTAAAATTTTTCTAGCGCAATCGCCAACATGTGTTGCGTTCAATGTCTATTTATTACTAGATCGTGCACGTTCACACGAGCATGCATACATATGTACATACATGCATACATACACACATACAAATGTACGCACTTGCTTCGTCGTTATCGCGATATACATACATTCGGTTTTTGTAGCAATGTTCGGCTAACTACGAGCCGATGCAGATAAACGAGTCGCTTGCTTGGGTCTATGTTTATGATCACTTTGAAAGTACTCCTACCTACCACAAAATGGATCATATAATCCTATGATTTTTACAGGGTTAGAACTTTTGACATAAAGTTATAAATATACATACATATGTACATAAATACCTACTCATAAAAGGACCGTTCGGCGGCAGCAAATTGCTGCAAATTGCAGAAAAAACTGCAAATTCGCGTTTTTTGAGGCATAAACTCAGTCAAAATTTGCAGAAGAGAACGCAATTTTGACAGTTCAAAGAAGAAGAAAGCTGCAAAGTTTTACTGACGAAACTTGTAGTTGCAAAGTTCAGTAGACTCAAAAAACATATGATTTGCGATCATATGGTTACAATTTAAAAAAAAAATCGAAAGTGATTTCAAGTCAAAAAACTATGAAAATCGGGAATATATGTGATTCAATAGAAAATGAAGTGAGAAAATTATACTATTTTAATTTATAAAGTTTATTTAAATGATTTAATTTGTTTAATAAGGTACCAGCGAAAAGGAAACGTATTAATGACAGCGCAGTGGGATCATCGTCTGCACTCTCGGGATTCTGCGTTGTTGAATCGCAAATAGGAGGTAGTATACTACTTAAATGGGAAAATTGTCGGGAAATTTTTCCATTATTCCAGCACGCCCCGAGAAAAATGACTTATACAGGGGTGTAGAGGAGCTATCACAGATCCCAAATCTGTAAACCAAACTTGCCGGAGGCTTATGGTTTCCGAGATAGGTAAAATTTTAGACGAGTCCCCCTACGGCTAGAAAAAAATGTTTTTTTTTAGGAGGGTAGAGGCCCCAGATTACAAAACTGAAGACCCCACCTACCGGAGGCCTATAGTTCCCGAGATATTTGCTGTTAAAGTTCCCAAACAAATTTCACCACACATGCAGTTTAGCGAAAATTTCGCAAAAGAATACTTCTCTGCGTTGGCGGCCTTCGCTTCCCGCCGACCCGCTTTCCCTTCGATTTCATTTCGTAAAATTTTAATTTTGTTAGGCACTTGTGAATAAAGACAAACAGCTGATTTGCTGCAAATTTTGACAAAGTTCTGTTCGTTGAAATGCCAGTAAATTTGCATAAGTTTCTCTCTTTCGGAGAGCAAGACATATTTTTCTTTGTTTGCAAATTGCTGCAATTTGCAGCCGCCGAACGGACCTAAAGTAAGGGCATTAAAAAACTTGCTACATACATTTTTGAATGCCTACAATATAATCACATGAGCTTTAAGCGATTACCTAGTTCCCTTGTTCTTTACATCGGTCTCGCATGAAATATCCATTCAACTAAAATTTCTCCATATCTATTTATTTTTTCAAGCTGAGATTAATAAATCCTTTGGAAATCAGATAAGTATGTACATATGCGGTTTAGATTACTTATGTTTTTTTTTTTTTTTAACAAAGAATTTGCTCTTTTGCTAGTTTTGTAGTTGAATGCAAATACATACCAAAACATACAAAATACATTTTAGTTACGGAGCTGTTGATTTATTTTCTCAATCACTCAAATACATACATATATTCCATGCTACTCATAATTATACATCGCATCAGCTCTGGTTTCAAAAAATTTTATTTTAATAACTTTTTAAATCACCGCATGCATTCATATAATAAAGATATATACATACATACATACATACATACATGAATATACTCTTTTAAAAGAAAAATTTATTTTTCAATATATCACTTCTGATTTGATCATATATATACATATATGTATTAGGCACACTTTATAATGACATCGCCATATTAGTTATATTGACACATCTATTAAATATTTTCAGCATTCGGAGAGCGAGAACGAGAGCGTACGCTCCGATCCGCACTCGTTCGTCAATCATTACGCCAATGTGAACGATTCGCTGCGTCAATCGTGGAAAAAGCAAAAACCGGTGCGCAATTACTCCAGCTATACCGACTCGGAACCGGAAGGCAGTGCAGTGATGAGTCTCAATGGTGGTCAAATTATTGTAAATAATATGGCTAGATCGAGGGCACCATTGCCTGGTTTCTCCTCTTTTGTCTGACAATCAACGGAGTTTTAAAAAAAAAAAAAAAAAGCGTTTTAAACTATTAAATTATTGAAATAGTAATAAGGTAACTTTAGATGAAATAAATTAGAATAGAAAGGAGAATAAAAAAAAATTGTTACAACTCACAAAATAAGCTAATAGAGCCGAAACACAAAAGGTTTAAGCAGAGTACGTTAGGGATAAGCATAAAAAAATTAAAAAATTAATATTAAGCTCTGACTGGTTTTTAATACATAATTGTAAAAATGTGTGTATTTTAAAATAACATTTTACAAATTTTAGTTGTTTTAATTTTTTTAGATTCGTCGCAATTTCGGCGCTTACATAAGTGAAAAGCGGCGTTGAACTGAGTAGCTAATGCTAATATTAATGCATATCGATAAAAAAAAATGTTTAATGTAGCCTAATTTATGTTACTGTGTAGTTTAAGATATCTTCCTTAAATGTTTTGTTAGTTTTTAAATTTTTATATTTTTTTTAATTATTATGCTTGAATGTGGAAATGTATCTAATTGTGTAACTAAAAATAGTTTTTGTATGTATGTATCTATAAGTTGACTTCCACCATTATTTTTGATACAAAATACTTTCTAATTACATATTAAAAAAAATCCGTTAGTTGTAATTATAAATATGTACTGAGATGCGATATACGACCAAACGTATATACATGTACATATGTACAAACGTTAATAATATTTTGTGTACATGTTTGTGCTTAATGTATGTATGTATTTACAATCCATGATTTTAACTACTTATAATTTAGGAAAATCTAACGGTAAATGTGATAAAAACGTAACTATGCATTTTAAGTTAATATAGAAAAAGATAAAATTAATAATAAAAAAAAAATTACAGTGAAGGTGACACAAGGTTTTTTATACTATTTTCAATTCCTTACTCTAAGGATCGTTATATGTACATATCGTCGCTATAGAAGAAAAAAGACGCAAACAGTTTTGTTGAGGAAGAAAGAAGCAAACTTTTTTTCTTTCAAAAAAGACGCATTAAAAATATTTTTCGAAAGAAAGACACTTTATTTTTTATTGATAACGAAGAAAGACGCTTTATTTTTTTTACTATAAAGAAAGACGCATTTAAATATTTTTTAGGAAAGAAAGACGTATTCGATTTTTTATTTTTCTTTGTCAATATTAATGCTAATGCGTCTTTCTTCGCAGTTAATAATGCTAATGCGTCTTTCTTCGTCGAAATATTTTTTAATGCGTCTCTTTTCCTCGAAATATTTTTTAATGCGTCTATCTTCGTCGACATGTTTTGTAAAGCGTCTTTCTTCCCCGACATATTTTTAATGCGCCTTTTTTCGTCGACAAATTACTGACATGCGTCTTTCTTCTTCCGGAGCGACGATATGTAGATGTGACATGGATCTTTTGCAGTGCAAGTTTTCTTTTTTTTAATTTTGGTCTTGTTTGGAATTAGTTTCTATTCTAATAATATGTAAATCGCAAGTACGCTTTATTCCAATGATTTTATTTACACATTCTTTTCAATTTTATGTCATTAAATTATTAATTTCTACATAGTAACCCACCAAAAATTTTTTGTTGCCGGCAAGAAAAAAGCGAGTCCTTTTGAAAATAAATATATTGCCAGCAATATCGAAATCTTACCGATTTCTTATTACTAGTTGGACTAAAACGTCCGCCGAAGGCAACTCGCACAGTCGACTCGCTTTCTGATTACCTCAATGATTCGTTATTACCTGAACAATTCGTTTCAAGGCTTTCTGATATTTTCATTTCTCATCGCTAAGTAAAAACAAATAATTATTTCCAATTTATTATAAAGGCAACAAATTGGCAAGAAGAGAAGGGGAAACAAATGTTTCTGATTTCTTGTAATAAGAAATCGATACGTTGCTGCAATGAATTAGAAATTTTGCCGATTTCTCACGAAGGCAATAAATCGGCGAGTCGCCAATTTGTTGTCATAGACGATTATTGCCTATTTCTCGAGCTTTGCTTTTGAATGCACTTACTTACTTTGTAGATTAGAGTCAAAGTTTTAATTTTTTAGCATCTAGTCAAAATATACTACTTATTCTCTTCTTAATTGGCGCGTAACCGTCTAGACGGCTCTGGCCGAGTCCAACAGAGCGCGCCAGTTGTTTTTGTTTCGTTCAGCATGGCGCCAATTGTGAATACCTATGGAGTTAGCATCGCTGTCCATCTCATTTTTCCAACGCAGTGTAGGTCTCCCTTCTCGTTTGCGTTCAGCGAGTTCCGATAGAAATACTTTCTTGGCCGGAGCACCTTCATCCATTCTCACGATATGACCTGCCCAACACAGCCGCTGTACCTATCTTTATTTAATTTCTGAACAAATATACTTCGTATAAAAAAAATATTAAGAATTTTTATTTTAAAAATTAATTTGAAAAGTTGAAATTAAACATGCTTACCGCAAATATTCATGTCATACAATTGCGATTCATAAAATAAATATTGTATAAAATAAACATAGATTTACATATGTAGGTACTTATCTTTTTTTTTAGTTTTTTGTAAGTTCTTTTTTATGTGCTACTTAGTTTCATTTTTTTATTAATTAAAACAAATTTATCTCATAATTTTAATAATAGTATTTAATATCTTATTATTATTTCTAATTGGTGTTTTTGTAAATATCCCTTTTTCTGCTCACATAATTTGCCAAAATTAATAAGTAAGGCATCGTTTTAAAGGTATGAATTAGCTATGCATGCGAAACGGTGTTTTATTGGGCGTGGTACTTTTTTTTAATAGTATTTTGCAAAAATAAAATGTTTAAATTTAAACTAAAAGATTTGTGCCTAAAACTATGCTTTCAGAATTATTTTATTATATCAATTCAAATTTCAAATGCAGATGTCGCTCCATTTTAACAGTCGTGTATATTTTAAAACACTTTTAAAAGCTTCAGCTGTATGTTTGTCTGTAAACATTATATTATTTTAGGCGAACACGTGTGTATTCATGCCTACACTAAATGGGGGCTTTCAGTATAGGATATCGCTAGCTTAGAGTGCAAATTGTGTAAGTCCTTTTTTTCAAACTTTGTAGGAGAGACAAAAAACAAAAAATAAAAAAATTTCGAAATGAAAAAAAAAATTTCTGTTCATGTAAAATTTTGGACTTACACAATTTTTTTCGTTTTTTGGACTTACACAATTTGCGTATCACTGAATAACAACGAGTAGAAATATGACAAGTATCACAGACTTATTTAGCGTGGTGCGTATTTGATTTTTCTAGCGTTCTACATAAAAATACACTTTTTCATAAAAATGGACTTACACAGTTTGCACTCTAAGCTGGCGATATGCTGTACGCAATACATACAATACATGTAGTATATGTATGTATACTTTTGATCACATAACGGTTGTACGTAAGACCATAAAATAATTGAGATAGATATGGGCTTACATATATATATATATATATATATATATATATATATATATCAAAACGATCAGGATGAAAAAAATGATTGAACCATGTCCGTCCGTCCGGCCGTACACACTCTAACTTGCGCAAAAATAGAAATATTTAAATGAAATTGGGTACTCAGATTCTAATGGGAACAAAGAAAGTTGGGGTTGAAAATAAGGCATATGGATGTATTTCGAAAAACATGTAAAACATGATAATTCAGTCACTAATAAAGCCCGAGTGATGAAATGACGTTATGCCGTTATGAGGAAACATGCTGAGATTTTGAATAATGGGCCAAGAGGGGCAAATTTTCAAAGATTTATAAGTATAAACTCAGGAACTGTAGCAGATGAATCGATTAAGCTTGGACTTGCTTGCCAAGGCAAACGTGTGGAAAAAAATTACCCAAGTCGGCAGGGACCACATACATATATATAAAAATATATGAACAAATTTAATACACATAACTACTTATATATATATATATGTATGTAGGTATAATAAAAACATTTTATGCGATATGTTTGTCAAACATATAAGTAATTCATTGAAAGTTCCACTGTAGACATAAAACCAAATAAATATAAGTTTTTTTAAAATGGGCACAAATTATATCGACTGGCGCCACGTATGTTTTATTATTTTTTGCGCAAGATGCACACGGGTCCAGCGAGTATCTTATTATAACGAACATGTATTTTTCGTACGTATGTACATACTATGTGTTCTAGTTCGATTTAGTTTACACCAAGTGCATCTTCATTTTATATGATTAAGATATATATGTACATACATACATATTGTCATATGTACATACCCTGCAAAAAAATTTGCGATCAATCCCGAAAGAGATTTGTCCTCGATTGATCTCTTTCGAGAACAATCGGTCTACAATTATTCCCCGATTGTTCCCGTACGGATATAAATGTAGACTAATTGTAGACCAATTGTTCCCGAACGGGTATAAATGTAGACTAATTGTAGACCAATTGTTCCCTAATGGGTATAAATGTACATTAATCGCTTTCATTCCGAACGGGTACAAATCTAGATTCCTTAAATGTAGACATTTTACAAAAATATGCAATGTAATTAAAAAATTGTAGAACAACCGGTAAAACGAATTGAACACCCTTTTTTAATAACAATTTTAACAAAATGTTGCCTAAAATATTCAATGAAAAAATCCTTTACATTACGCTCATATAATGCATACTCAAAACTTATAATTTTTTAAATTTATTTATTGAGATTTTTTTACAAAAGTAAAACATTATATAATCTTTATTTAATATGCTTGAACATTTACAATTTTTTAAGGAAAAATCTACATTTTTACCCGTTCGTGCTGGAAGCGATTGATCTACATTTGTAGCCGTTGGGGATGAAAGCGATTGATCTACATTGGTACCCGTTCGGGTATACAAGTTGAACCATTAGTCTCTTCATATATCATGCTCGAACAAATGCGATCAATTCACTCCATATAAAGGGATGTAAAATTGTATTAGTCGCTTGCTCCCTAGCGATTGATCCCGGAGACGTCCCGGATTAATCGCATTTGTTGCAGGGTATATACATCCATACATACATACATAATTTTACTGATTAATATGTACTTATGTATGTATGTATTAGCCTAGTTACTATTTATGTAGATAAGTAAGCATATTTTTCAAACAACTTTGCATATCTATTATTTTTATTTAATTATATATGCATCTACATATGTATGTATGTGCATATCGCTCATTTACTTCAATAGTGTCATAACTGAAAACAGCATCATCAAGATTAATCAGTAAAATTCCATGCTAATACCTTGACATTTCACTGGTTGAAATCAAAAAGGTAATTACTTTATTAGGGGACTATATATCGTCGTACCATACGAAAACTAGCATAGAATTTTTTGTGGCTGACGAAAAGTAACAAGTTCAAGTTTTGGCCGACGAAAAGTAACAAAATCGAGTTTTGGCTGACGAAAACTATCAATTTCGTTTAAACAACAACAATTTTAATGTAAAAACAGTATATAATTACTGATACTTTTCGTCAGCCAAAAGTCGATTTTGTTACTTTTCGTCGGCCAAAAGTCAAATGTTCTACTTTTCGTACAGAATTTTTTTATTGATAGCTTTCGCCAGAATCTTTAAATATGTTAGTTTTCGTATGGTACGACGATATGTATGTACATAAATATGTGTCAGATCCAGGGCCGCCGAGAGAAAATCCGGGCCCGGGGTCAAAATAACTAAGGGCCCCCATACTAAATGAACAAATTCTCAAAATCAAAATTCAATGAATATATAGTTACGAACTTTAATTTATCTATACATGGCCGCTGTGGTGCAGTGGGTAGAGTGCTCGCCTGCTATGCCAGGCTTCTGTTTTAGCCACTCAAAAAAAAAAAAAGTGGACGTGTTTTTGTAGCGTCCGGAACGCAGTTTAAGTGGCTAAAACAGAGGCATTAAACTAAATTTCTGTCGCTAACATACTTTAATCATTAGCTGTGGCCTAAATCTTTCCTTTTATCATAAAATGATACAATATTTCGCGATATTTCTGCCTCAAAAGTTCAAAAAATCGTGCGAACATACCGTCCGAAACGCCCAGGAAATACCCATATCGCTGTATAAGAATTTGCATCATACCGAATTTTTCTGTTGCAACAGAAAACGAATTCAAATTTATGCTGCAAAGTCGACGCCAAAAACCAACAATTCCTTAAGTGGGGTGCAGACACTTTAAGAGATTTATAAAATTTGTTGAAATTTAAAATGATTGCTATCTACGAAAAGTGATTAAAGGTGTTGTTTGTTTATTTTCTGTAAGCAAAAACTTGGATATCATTTTGAGATTCCCGGGCCCTCTAAAGCCCGGGCCCGGGGCAATTGACCCCCTCAGCCCCCCCCTCTCGTCGTGCCTGGTCAGATCAAAACTTAAACGGCCCTCCTAAATATTTTTTTTTTTGTCTATGCATCTGGAGCCTATTCAAAGTCAAAGTGGAGTATACATTTAATTGAAGTTAGTGTCGGCTTTCAAAAAAGTTCCATTTAACTTTAATTACGCACTTAATTTGGGTTATGAATACGCTTCTATTTTAGGTTAATGAAAAAGTGTGCTACTAGCAAAACAAAATTAATCATTTGATAGAATAATTAGTTTCTAAGCTAATTGTAACAAATTATAAAATATTGTAAGGGTGTTGAAAACAGAACCAATTATAATATAAGCCTTAAAAAAAATAAATAAAACAATTGAAATGAAATCTCATATACATACATAAATTTGAATAAAACGCACTAAACTTCACTATTAAGTTGAGTCTTCTGAGTGGATGTATGTATGTCGATATATACATACATTTGTACATACATATTTTAAGTTAGCAATTATTTGCATAGAATTCAAATGCACACAATTAGATTAAATGCATGAAAAGTATTAAAATGTACTTGAACTCAGAAATACCGAATAAATGTGGAAGGAAAAACATTGAAACAAGATTCGTTTTTATTTTTCAGTTAATATAATCTTGAATACGGTAAGATAATAAAATAAATAATAAAATCATGGTAACGATAAGGCGGGTGATTTTTTTTTTTTTATATGTACTTATGTATTACAATCTACATTACTCTCTAGCATAACGCCAGCACCGAATCAACTAAAATTATTCACCTTTTGGCAATAAAAATGTAATTAGAAAGTGTCAGTCAGTGGAAGAACGTTTTAACTGACACACAAAATCTTAAAAATTAAATTGATTAATGTTTTCGAATAAAAACCGGATCCACGCACAATGGGAACGTTTCATACAAAAAACGGTCATAAATAGTAAAAATGGACCTAGAGTGCTCAAATTTGGAACATAAGCTTTTTTGATGAATATTAGTACATGGTTTGAAAATGAAATCAATCTGATGACAAATACTCCCACCCCCCATATAACGGGTGTCGCGAAAAAACATGAAATTTCAATTATTTTCGAAACTAATTAAGTTAGAATGCTCAAATTCCGTATACAAGCTTTTTGATGAATATAAGTACATGGTGTGAAAATGAAATCAATCTGAAGACAAATACTCCCACCCCCTATATAACGGGTGTCGCGAAAAAACATGAAATTTCAATTATTTTCGAAACTAATTGAGTTAGAATGCTCAAATTCCGTATACAAGCTTTTTGATGAATATAAGTACATGGTGTGAAAATGAAATCAATCTGAAGACAAATACTCCCACCCCCCATATAACGGGTGTCGCGAAAAAATATGAAATTTCAATTATTTTCGAAACTAATTGAGTTAGAATGCTCAAATTCCGTATACAAGCTTTTTTGATGAATATTAGTACATGGTGTGAAAATGAAATCAATCTGATGACAAATACTCCCACCCCCATATAACGGGTGTCGCGAAAAAACATGAAATTTCAATTATTTTCGAAACTAATTAAGTTAGAATGCTCAAATTCGGTATACAAGCTTTTTTGATGAATATTAGTACATGGTGTGGAAATGAAATCGTTATACGCTATACCATTCATGAATAAGAGAAATTAAATTTTATCTGTTTAATTGAAGAAGGTGTACTCAAAAATATCTATATCTTAACAATCAGTTGTATTGGAGCTATATGTTGTACTGGTCCGATTTGGCCGATTCCGACAAATGATAAATTGTACATAAAAATACGTCGTGTTTGGCACAAAGTGATAATACTACTTCATGTTCATGAATGGTATAACAAACAGCAAATGAGAGTATATCTCTCACTTACTTCAATACTATCATAGCTCAGTAACCTTATTTTACGAGAAAAAAACCCTTTAAGTTTTCATTCGCTATATATTTCAATAGTAAATCTATCAGACCGAAATTTCGTCATATAATGCACATACATACTCGTATACATATGCACACATGCATGCATACCCATACCTGAAAACTCGCGTTTTTGAGTTATGATACTTTTGAAGTAAATAGGCTAAACGTAAGTATATATGTATATATTCTATATAAAATTGCATTAGTTAATATTTTAAACCATAAACATCTGTCAAAACTGCTCATCAATGCTTTTCTCTCTAGCTACAGTGTGCCGTATGTATACATATGTATGTATGTACGTCCATAGTGATAGCGCGCATATACACCTCGTCGAAAAACATGAATTAGTGAGAAGAGCGCGGGTGAATGATGAAACTGACTATGGGGGGTTATTAAGCACACCTGGGACCAACATATATTAAAAAATTGAGGATACGTTTTTTTTTTTATTTTTTTTTTATTTGGTTCTAAAATTTCCCAATTTTTTTGATAATTTTTTTTTTACCCTGCGTAAAAAACAATATATAATAAAACCTGTGCAGCTAATTCAAAAGTGAGCTACTGCATTTCATAATATGAACTACTTTCTATATTACAGAGAAATATTTAGGGATAAATCACGTACGAACATTTTTTTTTTTTAATTTTGAATATGTCATTATAAATGTAATTTCAAAAATGCACTTTTGGCCCATTAGGAGAATAATTAAAACTCGCGGGAGCGCGGGTGAAATTAATTTCCGTTAATGTGATATGATAAAGAATATGTTAGTTCATCACACAAAAAAAAATCAAGGATACGTTTTTTTTTGTTTTTTTTTTATTTTATTGCTTAAATTTGGCGAAGAAAAAATGTTTTCGATATTTTTTTATCCTTATTTGAAAAATCATATAAAATCAGGTTTCAAAGATAATAAAAAAAAATATTACTTCCTGAAAAAGTAGAAGCCATTACCTATATTTAGGTGTCAAAACCAAGTATATGCGTCAATAAATGGCTTAGATAGAGCATTTCGTATCAAGTCATATAATTCATAATTCAAATGGCACATTTTTTGTTCAACTTTGGGCACCCTGTACGGCTAAACGAAACGGAACTCAGAAAATTTTACAAGGGCTTTTTTTTTGTCCTATAAAATATCTGTCGGTAGCTGTTAAAAAAAATGGATTTACGACTACTTTAATTTCGACTTTATTTTTGGCCACGAATTCCCATTGTGCCACGTTTTGAGCTTTTGACCAGTGTTGCCACTAAAAAAAAAATTTACCGACCAAATTACCGCCCAATTCCGCCAAAAAACGCCCAAAAATCAGAAGTCAACTTAAAATGGAATTACATATTGATTTTTAAATACATATGTACATACTAAGTAATCTTGGCTCCCACTCATTCAATTCAGAACTAACACTAGACTGTCGCCGATCTCTAAAGGAGATGGCCAAACAGACCAGTCTGCACCTCGTGTAGGTCCCGAGACGTAGGGATATCAATGGCAATTGTAGGGCGGATGAACTTGCGAGGCAGGGCAGTACCGCATTTCTTTCGCATTAAGTTCTCAAATTGGTTCAAAAAGGAGGAGTAATCCGTTTTCTGCTTGAGGTATCACAACGGGCCTCTGCACTGGCCTAAGTGCGACTCTATGGCAGCCACTCCAACCTAACCTATTCGTGGAATAGCACGTATATTCGCTGGCGCTTTTCAAGTGAAACATAATTTGTGTTAAATTTCAGCATTTTATTTGCAAAATACATAAATGTCAGATTGTCTGATTTTGACTTTTCATTAAACTTGGCATGCGAGACGAGGGAGCGTGTCAATATTCTGTATTACAAAATTCTGGGTGACAAAATTCTGTAAATTGCAAAAAAATTCTGCTTGAACAAAATTCTGCTTTTTTAAAATTCTGCTTTTTTAAAATTCTGCTTTTAAAAATTCTGCATGTCTACCGGCTGAGGGTTATTTTTTATAAGCGCGGCCGAAGACCGTTTACGCTGAAGGGTGTACTACGCAGAAGGACATCACCGTGGCGGTAGCCACGGTTAGGGCACACGTCAGGACGGATGGCGTAGCCCAGGGTTATTTTTTATAAGCGCGGCCGAAGGCCGCCAACGCAGAAAGTGTTCTGCGAAAAGCACTGTGGACCGGGCCATAGATATTACTCCGGAAAGAGAATTCTGCCGGCTGAGGGTTATTTTTTATAAGCGCACTGTTAACATTATATTTTAATACAGAATTTTGTAATACAAAATTTTGAAAGCAGAATTTTAGAAAGCAGAATTTTAAAAAGCAGAATTTTAAAAAAGCAGAATTTTAAAAAGCAGAATTTTGTTTTTAGAATTTTGTACATACAGAATTTCGACACCAACCCGCGAGACGAGTCCCAACCGAATTTAGATATAACAATAAAAGAACTTTACACGGGAAAGATAAAATGTTTAGCGTCCGAGAAATTGTCTCCACTAAAAATATTCATATTACGAATCGGACCAAAATTGATTTTAGCCGCCCAACAGCCCAAAGTAAATTTATCGGACCATATTTGGTCCGAAAGGCCCAATTTCGGCATCACTGCTTTTAACCTCTATTTAGGGAACCGACTTCCGGATTTGAAAAAAATGCATATGTGTAAACCATCTAGGGCAAGGTACGCAGGTGGTGTGTAAAGTTGGTCAAAATCCCTCCACGCGTTTGGGAGAAAGCCGTCGACAAAGAAATAGCCTTGATTTATATACATATATATATGTAACGGTTATAAGAAAAATGGGGTAAAAGTCATATTTAACCATTATCATGAGAAAAAAATTTTTTTGGTCCTTAATAACCATTATAAAAACCAAAAAACCGTTTTGGGACTGAGTAACCGTTATGGCAACCAGAAAAGTGTTTTGGGCTTGAATAACCGTTATGGCAACCAAAAAACTGTTTTGGGCCTGAATAACCGTTATTCAGATTTTTATTTTTTTTTGGTCAGCAATAAAAATCAAGCTTATTTATTTGTCAATATTTCTGGACGATATTGGTATCAAAAGAAAGGTGTTGAGCAGGGATTGTAGTAGACATATACGCCGACAGTGATTCCGGCGGCGGCGGCGCTATTCCAAAAACATTTCGGCGGCGGCGGCGACCTGCCCCAAATCTACAAATCACAATCCTTATTCAAATACTAATTTTATTTAATTATTAAGGTAATCGCTGGCTGAATGGAATAAATAAACTAATTTCCACCTTAACTTGTTGAAACTTTTTTATTAACAGCAAAAAACAATTGTTACATAAACTAAAATATAAAATAAAGAAAATAAATATTAAAGAATATACACAAATCCATATGTAAGGGTAAATTTAAATTCAGTTGCTTATTTTGTATGATAATAAACATGCATACATATATTTACATATGTACATATTTATATATATATAAGGCACTTTAAAATAAATATATGTATATACAGTGTTGGAAAAAATAATAGGGACAAAATTTTGCAATTCTCCATTTATTTCATTTTAAGACCAAATAATAATTACCATATATTGATGCTTACACGGAGAGGACATGCTTCAATGACTCTGGGGTGGTTTTTGTATAATAATTTAATTTTTAAGAATAAAAATAATGAAATGTATAATTTAAGTTGGAAATAATAATAGGGACAAACTTTAAATTCGATTGTTTTTTCAAATAAACTACAATATTACTGCTGCAGCTAGATTTAAACTAACGTTTAGTTGAAGCTCCTTTATTTTTTATAACTTCCTTACTTCTTCGTGGCATAGGGTTGACCAAATCAGCGCAATTTGCAACTGGTATTAAGTACCAAGCTTCTTTAATTTTTTTTCCATAACTCTTGCTTATTTTTTCATTTTTGATCCCCCATCGTCTTCTGTAATATTCCCTATAGGGCTGAGGTTCGACAACTGTGAGGGCTACTCAAAAACAGCAACTTTCTTACGTTCAAACTATGAGTTTTAGATTCTGGAGGCATGTTTAAGATCATTTTCGGCATCTAATGATATCAAGGAGGATTGAAATGGTGCAGTTTTGAGTAGAACAATTAGCAACAGACCTCGAGAAGTAGGACTAAATGGAAGAGATCCCAGAAAAGTTCCGTATCTGAGAAAAAATTATGTAAGCCAACGAACTGAAATTTTCCAGTAGCTTAAATTCTTTAAGACTGAGGCTAGTAAAGTAGGGAACAGCCAAAGTTTTTGTTAATAACTTTTAACCGGCAAAAAATAAAACATTTCCGCATTCAGCTTCGTGTTCCTGAGGTCAAAACACGTCGATTGGTTTCTTTTTTATAATTTTGAAGAACTTTAGCAGTTAGCAAAACTAGGAAAATATGTACACATCTCACTCCATACGGGAATGGCGCGCCAGCGCACGCCGCCGCGCCGTTACGCCGATTTCACGGATTATGGCGGCGGCGGCCGATTATGAAGGTAATCGGCGCGTCGGCGGCGGAGTCAAACGGCGGCGTATATGTCTAGATTGTAGCTCTGATTACTTCTTTTAATTTTATACCAATATTGCTTAAAACATTCCAGGGCATCCGGGTCCACTTTTTCACCCATAACTGGGAACCCGACGTACGAATCTTAACAAATACACCTCTATGTAAAAGCCCTGCTCAACACCTTTCATTTGATACCGATATCGTCCAGAAATATTGACAAATAAATAGGCTTGATTTTTATTGCTGACCAAAAAAGAATAAAAATCTGAATAACGGTTATTCAGGGCCAAAACAGTTTTTTGGTTGCCATAACGGTTATTCAAGCCCAAAACACTTTTTTGGTTGCCATAACGGTTATTCAGGCCCAAAACGGTTTTTGGTTTTTATAATGGTTATTAAGGACCAAAAGAAGATAAAGGTTATTTTTGCGTAACCTTTTCACCACACAAAAAAAAATAACCGTTATTTTCGGTCCCTGATATAGAATATACCCAGCCAGCAAAATCATCGTAAACGAGCTCGTAAACTGATGTTTTCTCGAAGAAAATTCTAATAAAATATCGTTTACGAAATCCGTTTACGATTCGCCTACGAATACTGTTTCGCTTTAAAATGTTCATTGCCTACGAGTGTCGTAAATGTATCGAAAAAGCACTCTTATATGGATCTTTTTACGTCCGTTTTTTTATCGTAAATGTAGAAATTTTACAAACATACATACTTACTTTTAAAATATTGAGTTTGAAATTTTTCGTTTTCTTTTTTTTTTTTTGACATGATAGAAAAAAGTTTCTTTTGTTATTGTTTTCTTATTCGAGAATAGCTCGTAAATCGCAATGTTCGTAAAATGTACGGTACCTTGCTGGCTGGGAGTGTGGGACAAATATACCCAAAACATAAAACGTGTAATTTGTGTGTTGTAGTAGAAGGGTTAATCAATTTGAGATATGGCAACACTCGTCGAACCTTAAAAAAATGCAACCCTACAATGACAGATCATTGTGAATTACATGACATACAGTTAAACATTCACAATAGCATAGGATTTGACAGCTCGCTCGTGAAGGAACTAGAAAGGAGAATGTATGTGATCACTCAACTAGCATTTTGTTTTTGTTAACATATGCCCATGGAGCAACAATAAATGAATCATGCATATGCCCATGACCAAATAATTTATAATGGTCGACGCAATAGGGAAAAGCTATTTTGTTTTAATATCGTAAGCATGATGCAATAATAAAATGGTGGACGCAGCAGAGGACGGCTATTTTGTTTTTGGAATAGTAAGCTGTCAAATTATCGTCTTTTGTTTTGATTTTTCCCTCTTGCACGTGTTATTCGTGGAAATAGCTTGTGTGTTCGCTTGTATGTTCGCTGGCGCTTTTTCTGTTTTTGACATTCTTATCTACGGCCGTTCAACGGTAATCGCCTATTCTCTTTTAGCCGCTACGACCATATAGAATTATTGGATCATGATCATGGAGGAACAATAAAGGAGAATGCATAACGACATACCTTCATACATAGTGGGCCGAGAAGTGTCATGCAAAGAGGAATGTAGAAGAATTTGACAGATGTAGGGGCCACACAAATGCTAGGGTGCGTGTGTGTGTGGAATATGTCAACAAAAAAATGCTTGTGTTCGTGTGTGTTTATGAAGATTGAAGAAGAAGTCAGCTGATCTTATGCATTCTCCTTTATTGTTCCTCCATGGATCATGATCGTAAGCTGTCAAATTATCGTCTTTTGTTTTAATTTTGCCCTCTTGTACGTGTTATTCGTGGATATAGCTTGTATGTTGGATGGTGTTTTTTATGTTTTTGACATTCTTATTAGAGTTGGGAAACTATCGATAGTAGTACCATCGATAGTTTTTGATAGTTTAAAAAAAACTATTGATAGTTTTCGATAGTCTTAAAAAAATAAACTATCGATAGTACCATCGATAGTACTATCGTATTTAAATGATTCCTGAAAAAAATTTTTTAACCGCCAACAAATTCACATTTTATACATATTACAAGTATGTATGTACTCACAAGACCACGGATGCCCTGTTGGTTGTTTCCAAACAAACTTGGTAGTTTTTTTTTTTTTCTGATTTTGAGTTTTTTCAATAAATTTTGGTTTTTTTGCAATAAATATGTGAAATTCAAATTTTTTTATTTTGGTTATTTTTTTACAAGTACCAACCTATGCCCAAAATATTGGAAACGCGACATTTTGACTATGTAGTTTTAACCAAGGACTCAAAACTTACCAATAGCTGATATTCTCAATTCACAACTTAGAATAGTAATCTAGATGGAGATGGAGATTTAAAAGTTGTAAAACTATCGATAGTATACATTACCATCGATAGTTTTCGATAGTTTTGAAAAAACCATCGATGGTCTTCGATAGTCTAAAAAAAAAAAACTATCGATACTATCGATAGTGCCATCGATAGTTTCCCAACTCTAATTCTTATATACGGCCGTCGAACGGTAATCGCGTATTATCTTTTACCTGCCACGACCATATAGATTATTTTTGGTCATGCATATGCCACATACGCGCACTAGCATTTCTATGGGTAACGTCCTGTCAAATTCTTTTACATTTATGTTTCCATGACATTCCGATCGACACTTGCAATATCCTTCCAAATTTTGTCATAGGCACTATAAAGGAGAATGCATAAGATCAGCTGACTTCTTCTTCAATCTTCATAAACACACGAACACAAGCATTTTTTTGTTGACATATTCCACACACACGCGCACCCTAGCAATTCCATAGGGGCCACATCTGTCAAATTCTTCTACATTCCTCTTTGCATGACACTTCTGGCCCCACTATGTATGAATGTATGTCGTCATGCGAAAACCTTTATTGTTGAATCATGGTCTTAAGCTAAATGTTTGATATATTTATTTCTGAGGTTTGCCAGCAATTTTAACAAAACTGTAAGAAAATATATATAAATGTAAGAATTATGCCATTCCAAACATACACAAGTCAGTTATACGATACGTACGAGGACAATGAGGATTCGCGATCCAATAATTATGACCAGAATGCGTACGACAGTGAAGAAGGTAAAAAATAATATATGCAATTTTTTTTAGATTTATTAATAAAAGATAAAAATGTATTTTTCCAGACACGGACGATGCAAGTGAAACCGAATTTAGAAATCAGAGCCATAGCAGTAATGCTACGAATACCACAAATGGTGGCAGCAATCACGAGCTAAAGGAGCAGTAAGTCAAAACATACACATATAAAGGGTGCTGGTACATTTTACTAATAGGAAATTTTTTTCCTACAGAGTTTATCAGCATAAATTGGCGATATTGAATAAACAAATGGAAGAACTAAAGCACCTCGTCCATCCAGATTATGTAAAACGATTAAAGAAATTAGAATACCATTATAAGGAACGTCTGCGACTTAATGAAATTTATCGCGATTATCTGAAAGAGTGTGTGGATAAAGATTATCAGTCCGAACGTAGGGCAGCACAAAAAGAGTATGAGGAGAAGAAGGTATGAAAACAAGCTAATATAATAAACGGCAGAATGGCTATGTTCAGAAACGCAGCATGAAACGCAACAGCGGCAGTAATTATTTCTTTGTTGATTGTGATGAGCGACGCTTCATGCAGAATTTATGTTTATGAACGCTCTGCTTCTACTACAAAAGCAGGTTGCGCTTCAAACTGAGTTTCTGAACAAAGCCAGTTTCCTCATTGACAAAAAAGAGAATATAAAAACCGTCCTTGTTGGTATTATATACGGAAATATCCACCCACACTTGGCCTGTGAGATGATAACATTATATTTTTATCTATAGATCGACTTAAAGGATAATATACTTGCCGATTTAGAAGAACGAAAGAAGCTGATTGAAAATGAGCGGTATAACCTAGAACTGACGAATGATTCTACGGAAATAAAGCCTACCGTAACGCGAAAATTACGGCGACGTCCAAATGAACCTATTCCAGTAGTTGAAAAGCGACGAAAGCCAACAACAGGTCAATTACTTGTTTACCTGTTGGATGATAAAGAAATAGAAAGTGACATGAAGGCCATACAACGGGGTAAGCTGTTAGCGCCAAGTGAGTAAATTCATAAAGTAACAAATTCTTCACATCTTTATAATTCTTATTCGGAATTCGAGGATACTATTGACATTGTGTTTTTGCTGCTCCTCTTAAATAAAAAATTATTATAATTGTTATAATTTTTCACTTTGCTATATGCAGCAACGCAACAAAATGGCATCGGTAACTCCCCATATGGTGGTCTTCAACACGGAGGTATGCTGACGGAAAACACAAATTCAAATGTCAGCGTGGAGACACGCATTGAAGATGGCAAACTGCTGTATCAGCGAAGGTGGTTTCACAGAGGCCAACAGGTATATGTTGAAGGAAAGGACTTGGCTAAATTTGCTGCAACAATCACAGCAATCGGAAATGAAGTGGTAAGTAGAATATATATAGTATATATGCGTATATACGTTTGTATTTATTATATAGGTATTTTTCATATAAAAATCCTTATTGTTCTCTTACAGGTGTGGGTGAAAAAAACAAATGACAGTAAAGTGAAAATAAATATGTCCCATTTAGCTAAAGGCAAAATTACAATTAAACGACGTGCCAACTGATCCCACACCAAAAGCAGCTTAAACAGTCGCATTTCGAATAACCACAGTCACACTTCTATGGTTGCAACAACAATATAGACACATTATTTATAAATTTAATAAATACATTTATTTGTATTTTTTTCCGTGTAATAATAGCATAGTATTTTTACGTTAAGATATGATGATTATGTGTCTAGCAGTAAGTTATTTAGGGTACTAACAACAATAATAAGTAAATTCATTTTTAAGAGTAAAGCTATTTTTCAAATAGAGTGTACTATAACAATGTACGTATGTATATATTTATTAAAACTTATGTACATGGCTTGCCCACTTAAACATATATTTTATAAGATTTAGTAACAAAAAATATTACATGCGTACACATACATATCGACCCCCTTTGCGCGATTTTGCCGTAAGGGTAATTTTCTCGAAATTTACCTTTTCATGCAAATTTGTTCTACATTTCTCAGCGCATCACCTGGTAAAATATTGTTGCTGAAATCGAAGGTGGAAACTCACTCACTATATTACCATGACCCCATCCCTAAAAATGCAAAAGTATACAATAAGACACTTGTATTTGTCATATACATACAACCTTTTTTTTAAATATTATCGTAAGGGACATTTATTCAAATAAGTATGCTCATAAAATATTGAGAGAAAAATTATCGTAAGGGACAAAATTATGATTTTTTCGCAAACTGCAAATTTTTTCAAGAAAAAAAAATCAGGTTCAGTAATTAATTAACTATCTAATCGCGTGTTGAAATTCATTTAAATATACCAATAAAAACAGTAAAAAAAAAAACAAAAAAATGCTTTCCCGTAAAATTTGCTTTTGTCCCTTACGATAAAGTCGCACAAAGGGGTCGATATGTTGTATGTAAGCAGAAAAACTTTCTTTGGACGAGGATGTAATCTATATGCGTACATACATCAACATTCTTCGCAAATTGACAAAAGCTTAAATTCTATATTATACTGAAATCGAAATGACAAGTTTTTTCTTATCTGTATGTATGGTATGTACACTAGGGTGCTTTTAATTTGTATGAAAAATTTAAAAGTTCATAAAAAGACTGTATCGCCCCCTCAATCTGTAGTCACATGGTCAAAGATATCACACATAAATTTTGGTCCCGATTGGTGGCGGTTAAGGCGTGGCGCATTGAGGTCAAAGTTCAGAAAACTCTATGAAGGGTCAAAAAATCAAAATATTTTTTTTAATTATCTAATACCCAAAATTAATACTTCTATACCCAAGGATAACAAATATAAATTTTGGTCCCGATTGATGACGGTTTACTGGTGTTTTAAGGGGGTCAAAGTTCAGATTACCATATGCGACACTAAAAATGTAAGTCTTCTATGGCAATGTGAACATTGACCCCCTTAAAACACCACTAAACCGCCATCAATCGGAACCAAAATTTATATTTGTTATCCTTGGGTATAGAAGTATTAATTTTGGGTATTAGATAATTAAAAAAAATATTTTGATTTTTTGACCCTTCATAGAGTTTTCTGAACTTTGACCTCAATGCGCCACGCCTTAACCGCCACCAATCGGGACCAAAATTTATGTGTGATATCTCTGACCATCGTACTACAGATTGAGGGGGCGATACAGTAAAATATCGTTAATTTGAATTTTAAACGCACTCTAATGTACACATATCCTTACTCATTCCTTTTAAAAGCTTTTTTATGCATATTTGGCATACCATGGAAAGGAATGTTTATATATATAATCAAATACTCATTCATAAAGCAGAATTCTTTAGTAAGACTATTTATGCTATGCGTAGTATGCTACATGAAGGCTTAAGCAAATTGTTAATTATACCTGAATTAGGCTCCAGTGGCCGTAATAAATACATAATAAAAATAATAAATAATAATAAGGTTCTCCACAAGAATTATCTAACTATTTGGATAAAACTTGGTTCTCCAAAATTTCACTGAGATTTATGTACACAGAAAAAGCTATAAGATATACATACATACATATATATATAAGAATAAAGAGCTTGCTAAACTTTTTCTTGTCTTTTTCTGCAAAGTAAAACTCGGGTTTTGTTTTATTTTTGTTGTACACATATCTTTGGAATAAATACGGGTAAAGCTTAATATCTATATATTAATAGGCTAACATTTTTTCCATACAAACAATTGCCAGGCTGTTTAGCACATTTAACATACTCATATCCACATAAAATTGATATGGATGTGTTCGTATGAGTGAGGAGCAGTGCATAGGCATATAATTTTTTCTATGAATTATTTAATTTCTTTATAATTAATAAATAAAGTTTTTAGTTTTGTACCATTTTTGATTTACTTCGTTTTTGCTTCGTTGGCAATGTGCCCATTATCTATGTATATATTAATAGGCTAACATTTTTTCCATACAAACAATTGCCAGGCTGTTTAGCACATTTAACATACTCATATCCACATAAAATTGATATGGATGTGTTCGTATGAGTGAGGAGCAGTGCATAGGCATATAATTTTTTCTATGAATTATTTAATTTCTTTATAATTAATAAATAAAGTTTTTAGTTTTGTACCATTTTTGATTTACTTCGTTTTTGCTTCGTTGGCAATGTGCCCATTATCTATATATTAATAGGCTAACATTTTTTCCATACAAACAATTGCCAGGCTGTTTAGCACATTTAACATACTCATATCCACATAAAATTGATATGGATGTGTTCGTATGAGTGAGGAGCAGTGCATAGGCATATAATTTTTTCTATAAATTATTTAATTTCTTTATAATTAATAAATAAAGTTTTTAGTTTTGTACCATTTTTGATTTACTTCGTTTTTGCTTCGTTGGCAACGTGCCCATTATCTATATATTAATAGGCTAACATTTTTCCCATACAAACAATTGCCAGGCTGTTTAGCACATTTAACAACCTCATATCCACATAAAATTGATATGGATGTGTTCGTATGAGTGAGGAGCAGTGCATAGGCATATAATTTTTTCTATAAATTATTTAATTTCTTTATGATTAATAAATAAAACTTTTAGTTAAGATAAATAGATATCGTAAACGTGTTTACAACTATCGTAAACACAGTTGAAGAGTCGCTTTAATTTAAAAGCGCTCACCACCGGGCCTACCTTGATAGAACTGCCTTGATTTTGACCATGATTTCGCGTCGGACCGTGATCAAAAGGGCAAATCAGTGTTGCGGTACAACTGGAATTTGGAAGGTGTTGCTTATCTCCGCGAAAAGGAATAATTTTTGTACCAATACAAAGTTGAAAAAATAAATTGCATGGTCGAATTTCGACCACCGGCGATACTAGTACATATGAATGCTAAAGACGTACATAATTACATAGAATTTATCTTCGAAAATAGTTCTATAATACACATTTCCGATAAATTATCTAATTTAACAGCCGGCTTAAACCTATGAAGTCAATTAGTGCTAAATTTGGATATATAGGCTTTGTTCAGAAACTCAGTTTGAAGCGCAACCTGATTTTGTAGTACAAGCAGAACGTTCATAAACGTAAATTTTGCATGAAGCGTCGCTCATCACAATCATCAAAATAATAATTACTGCCGCTGTTGCGCTTCATGCTGCGTTTCTGAACATAGCCTTATTGATCTAACCCGAAATCAATCAATTGCTTTGGGCATCAAGCAGCCAAACTTATACTCATTAATATTTAGATGAATGAAAATATGTGTAAACAATATTTTAAGCTAAGCTAATTTTAAATAAGCAAAAGATATAAAAAAATGTGTGAAAAAAACGCAAAAAAAATACAAATATAGGTATGTAGATATGCATTGGTGGAAACGCTATTTTCAATAAACATTATTTGTCTCAATTCTTCGTTTAACATCCGTATGGCCTACAGATCGAGGGTCAAATACGAAAATATTTGTCTGGGAAGAAAATGACAAAATATAAAAAATATGCAATGGCGTTTCTTTAAGACTCCTTTGCCAGGTCCATAAATTCAGCACAAATTCTTTCATTAATCTCGCCTATACCGGGTATATCAGGCATAACCCAAGTTTCGTCTGTGCTGTCGAGCGTCTCGCAGCAAATTGGACATGTTTTGTTATTGACATTCCTATGGGAATAAATATTTTTAGAAATAATTTTAATTTGTTTTTTATAATTAGTAAACCAACCATTGTTCTATGCAGGGCATACAAAAGCTATGCACACATGGCAATATAACCTCTGTTCGCCGATCCAAACAGATTGAACATTCGTCAATATGCACGTCGTGTGTACATGATGTCGGACTATTGAGGTCACTCGAGGTTTCGCTACTTGAACTGCGCCCATTGCTAACAAGCAGATTTACGCGATCCATAAGAGTTGAAGCTGTAATATTTTTATCCCTTGCTCCAGCTCTGTCAGCAAACTCATCATCGTCGGGCGTTTGAGAAAGAGAGCTACGTCGCGATTCCTATGCATTAATGTACATATGTATATTAAAAGTTGTATGTATTTATCTAAATTTGGGCGCATTAACGCCCATAGTTAACTATTAAAAGTTTTGGTTTAATTTAAAATTGGAATTTTTATTGCATTACCTCTTGATTTTCGCTAGACACCAGATTCTCTAAATGTGATTGGAATGTTCGAAAAACGCATAGAAATTGTTTTAGGTTCAAAAGTTTATAGCTATCGATTTTTCGCGTGGTGGGATTGACTTTAATGCAGGCAATTTTAACTGTAGCTTTCCATAATAGAGAAGTATCCGTGTCTCGTTTAACAAGAAATTATGCAAGAAATAGTAACTGCTTGCCATTTGGATCAATGCATTTGCGGGAGCTGAAAATATATACATACACATGTACATATATATACATAGGTACATAATATCTATATGCACGCATTGATTTCTATACTTACAGCTCGTTTAAGCTTTCCAAACATGCTTTGAATTCCTCATAGCTTAGAGAGTTTATTTCGGAAAGTACTTTGGCATGTCGTACCACCTGCATGTGAACTGCATCAACGGTATCTGGGATGGTGCTATCGCTAATTGATTGCACTTGTCCCATTACTAATTATAAGCTGTTTTTAGCGTTCTCACTATAGAAACTTTTCTATTAACTACAAATTCAATTAGGTAAGTATTAGTTTTCGTCGCACAGCCACAGGCAAGGTTTACAAATTAGACCACAGAATTTGTACCTATATTGTCAAAAACGCAAATTGCCATAACTATTGGCGTTTTCGATTCTGGCAAAAATGTCGCACTTATTCTGCATTTTTATCGGGCTGTCAAATTTGTTTGTTCTATTCCACATAGATTCCACACATTTTTTCAGGGTTGCTTGTTCTATTGACAAAAATGTCGCCCTCTGCCCGACCACAGGGCAGCATTTTCTGCCCTTAATATGACCAAGGGGTTGCATTATTTTTGTTTCATACATCACATGAAAAGTGCAACATTTTCTTAGGGCTCAGGGCGCATGTTGATAATGTTGCCTTGTAATAATGCAGCATTTTGGTTCAGAATCGAAAACGCTATATGATTGCCATGTACATACATATGTTTGTATGTTCCAGGGAGCAGGTAAGGAGAATGCATAAGATCAGCTGACTTCTTCTTCAATCTTCATAAACACACGCACACAAGCATTTTTTTTTTTGTTGACATATGCCACACACGCACCCTAGCCATGATGCAATAATAAAATGGTGGACGCAGCAGAGGACGGCTATTTTGTTTTTGGAAAAGTAAGCTGTCAAATTATCGTCTTTTGTTTTGATTTTACCCTCTTGCACGTGTTATTCCTGGAAATAGCTTGTGTGTTCGCTTGTATGTTCGCTGGCGTTTTTTCTGTTTTTGACAGTTTTATCTACAGCCGTTCAACGGTAATCGCCTATTCCCTTTTCAGTGAAACGACCATATTATTATTTGGTCATGACCCTAGCATTTCCATAGGGGCCGAATCTGTCAAATTCTTCTACATTCCTCTTTGCATGACACTTCTGGCCCCACTATGTATGAATGTATGTCGTCATGCGAAAACCTTTATGCAGGATCCACCAATACAGGTCGGCTCTTCAGATCAGCTGACTTCTTCTTCTTCTTCAACAGCTATCCAATTTCTCTGCTTCTGCATATTCTATACATACATTCGTGTTTACTATTGGTCAAATTCTTCCTTCTCTGAGTTTCTCCATCATTCGCTCGTGAGCTGAATGTCAAATTATTTCGTTCTCCTTTCAGTTTTGACATTCAGCTCACGGCATGTTTGTGTGTATGTACCATGGACCGACCTGGTATTTGGATCTTGCCTTTATAGTTACAAAAGACACGGAAACATGATTCAACAATGAAGGTTTACGCATGACGACATACCTTCATACATAGTGGGGCCAGAAGTGTCATGCAAAGAGGAATGTAGAAGAATTTGACAGATTTGGCCCCTATGGAAATGCTAGGGTGCGTGTGTGTGTGGAATATGTCAACAAAAAAAATGCTTGTGTTCGTGTGTTTATGAAAATTGAAGAAGAACTCAGCTGATCTTATGCATTCTCCTTTATTGTTCCTCCATGCACGGAAAAACAGAAAAAAGATAAATAGAACTTGAATGGCCGAATTTACACCAAACTCAAAATGGCATCGAGTAATAATCCGCATAAAAATTTTGCATGCAAATCATAACCTAACTATATTGGTCTTGATGCAAATGCAACAATTTTGTGATCCTGATGTTTATCGAGATCAATTTCGGATCCGTAAAGATCGTAATAGGGCCCTTACATGATCAAATCATTTGAACAAATCGCGTGTCTGTGTAATTTGACGGTTTGACATACACACATCAAATCGGTATCAAATATCATGCCGCGATAAATGGTCGTAGCATGCATATTTAATAATATTTGAGTTTTTAAAACACCATAATTATCACTTTTTTGCCCCGATCCAAATTTAATTATCTTTTTAATTTAATTTTGCGCACTTGCCTACTCAAACGTTTGTTTGCATTTGAAATTTGATCAAATGGTTGCAACACACATCAAATGCTAATTTGGCACTGAAATTTGATCAAACAGCAACTTACACGCATCCACAACGCACGTCAAATAGCCATCCAATTTGATGGAAAACAAAAATTTTTGATTTCAGTCAAATCGGCATCAAACGCGTACGTGTGAAAAATTCATAGACAATTTCACTACCACGGATACACGATTTGATCAAATATTTGACCGTGTAAGGGCCCTATAATAGTTGGTTTTTTGATCCAAATAATTATCAGGATCGCAAAATTATTATAGCATGTGCTTGCTAAATTTTTATCCGGATCTGGATCACTGCCACGGGAACTCACCTAGTATATGGTGACATTCAGGGATGGACAATAATTAATAGCGTTTGTTGAGTGTAGGAAAGCGTATGAGTTGCAGGAATTTTACCACAAAAGAGCGAGAGGATCAGAGGATGTGAGCGAGAAAGAAGACTAGCTATTTGTAGGAATCCGCACACAGAATTTGTGTGGGTACTTTCCTAAAATGTGTCAAAATCTCTGAAGAAGAGGAAGAAATTGTAAGTAGTGTTCCCACAGCCTCAAAAATTTTGGTATCACAAATTGATACATTTATGTTTTTTTTTGGTATCACCGAAAAATGTTTGAAAAAAAATTACAATTAATAAAATATGCTGCTTTTGGGTTCTATCACCGAAAAATTTTTGAGAAAAAAATTAGAATTAATAAAGTAAGCTACTTTCGTGGTTTTAACGATATCGTTTTTTTTTAATATAAAAATATAAAGATAATACTTAAATTTCACATGCAAATAAATTTTTGCTTGTATTGTACTCCTTCTCTTCCCTTTCTGTAAGATAGAAGTGAAAAAGAACGAGCAAAATGTAAAGAAACAATTTGTTCGGACATAACGATGACTCCAGCCTTACTTCTTTGTTAAATGCTCTGTCTGTTGTATTGCGTAAGGCTTTGTATTAAATATTCGAGCCAAATACTTCTCACTTTTCACATCCCTTATAATAATATATGACTTTCTTTGATAATTTCTGAGCTTTCTTCAACTAAAACTAAAATTACCAAAATTTTCTTAAAAGATCTCTATTTTAATATTTTTACAATATGGCAGCCTCACTCATGATGTTTACAAAAAAGATACTTCAGAAAAATTCAATAGCCGTCAAAAAGTTTAAAGTGAAATTACCTTCTGAATTTTTATACCATGGTAACTACAGTGATGTGATAAGTAGAGAAAATTCCCTACATGTAGGGATTTTAGTCGGAAAAAAGTGACCGTAGGGAAAGAAGGACAGATTTTTATAAAATAGCTAAATGTAGGGATTTTTTGTCAAAGTCAAATCAAAATTTCAATTCAACTTTTTTTCACTTCAACACTGACAGTCGATCTGAATAATGAAAATGCTGCGAAGACGAGTTCAATCGCGAACCCTTCAACGACGTAATTGGAGAGGGAATACCGTATAGTGAACTATCTAATAACACGATACTGTTACGTATTTGTCGATAGCTCGATTATTTCTATCGGGTTCGTATCGCTGAATTGTTAAATAAAAGTCTTTATTTACTTCTTAATTCACACCGCTTTATTTCACGACTAAAAAGTCTACACTTGTTTTACTTGACTTGATGTTAACACTTCTACTGTTAAGTTACGACTGACTGCGGAGCGCCTGCTCGCCGCCTTATATAGTCTGTCAAACGCAATCTGGAAAATTCTGGCAACACTGGAAATTATCTGGTCTCTTCTTCTAGTTCTGGCAGTTTCTTTAGATATGTGTTCAGTCATTTAGTGATGTGAGAGTAGAACCGATTATATTCGCCACAATACTTTTAATCAGGGCATCGGAGCAAAAGATTTTTTTTCTCTGGCTACGCTCTTAGCTCCGATTTTTTTTCCGTTACGACCAACTAGATGGTATTTTGTTGGTATTTCGTTTGGCTTTTTCAATATAGCTTGCCCGCTTACACCAACGCAAAACTGTATTTGACCATCTCCTTCACACAAAAAACCTTGTAGAATACCAGAAAAAACGTAGTGTCATATGGGCTAAAGCAAAGTATTTGACGCAATAAATTTTTTTTGTTTTTTTTTTTTTTATTCAATAGGGATTTAACTAAAAAAAATTTTTTTGGGAAAACGCAAACAAAATTTTAGAGCCTATACACACTTGCGACTCAATCGATTTAGTCGGGCTTTGATTTGCATGGGAATGTATGGAAGCATTCACACTACCCAGCTAACAATTTTACCCGAAATCTGTTAGATTTCTATCAGATTGTCGGCAAAAAAACTCCGAAATCAATAAGTTTTCTGTACGACTTCTTCAAGAAAAATGTATGAAGACGTTGACAGGAATTCTTACAGACATGTCTTGGGAAATTCTGTGTTTTTTACCGACGATTCGGACAGATATCTAACAGATTTCTGAAGGAACAATGAGGGGAAATTCTATTGTTTTCCGACATATCTGATTGATATCGTACAGATATCTGAAGAAAATCGTTCAGAATTCTGCAATATTTGTCGATGAATCTAACGGATATCTTATAGATATCTCAAGAAATATCGTGAGGATTTCTGATTTAAATGCCGAAGGATCTGATGGATATCTTACAGATATCTAAAGAATCAATTAAAATTCGCATAAATGTAGTGGCAAATTAATTATTAAAGTATTTATTATATGTAAATTAATTTAGATACATATGTACATATATGTATACCTGAGGGCTTAGTCTAAGATCTATTATATGTATTTAAAACGTTTTTCATGCATTCCGCCAGAGCCGTTAATAAGCTTCCTTGAGTATGGTAACGAATCAGCGATATACATTACAGGATTATTCGCACACTTTGGCTTCCAATACATGTTTGTGTGTACATAGGCAGCAATCTGCAAAAGCTGACTATGTCGGAAATAATAAAGAATTGAACCAAGTCCAAATCGGCACAGCTATTATTCCATTGTTTTTTTTAAGGCCTGACGCTACATATCCGGCTATCTTTATGTATATATCAAGTTTGTACATATGTATGCATATTTTATATTGCACATTTTGTTTTATTAATTTTTTTTTAATTCTGTACCGATTACAAATAGAAATTTTCTTGTACAAATTCGAAAGAATAATATGTATGTGCACGAAATCGGTCCGATATCTATAAGATTTGTCGGATGAGAAAAAATAATTTCCCCAGAAATTTTTGATAGAAAATTCAAATTTCCAAAAAAAATAATTTTTGAAATAGTTATTTTCATTTAGTTTGAAGTTTAAAGTCAATCAAATTGTTTTTGAGGGAGTATTTGTCTCTTTTCAACGTACAGAAGAATTGTTTTTGCGCTATTATAACTCTGACGAGTTTTGTGGCCGAGCTTCTCTCCCAATTCGAGGTGTGCTCCTTTTGTTTTTCCTACCATTGGACAGTTTTATGCCGGCTCCGAACGGAGTCATATAGGCATTAGGAAAGCAAACCATTTATTTGAAAAAATTCAGCAGCCTTTATATGAAAGCATTCACTGATGCCTCCTCATGATGAATTTCACCAGTGATTCATAAAGGATTAATTTCAGATTTTTACTGCTGGGTATATGTTGTATATGTTTCTTCTTCTTTTTAGTTCTTTTCAAGTGCAGCCAAATTTCATTATGAGCCGGATTGTTTCAGTAAAAATTTATCTTAACCCAGACCCAGATGTAATAACTGAAATGCCCCTAGTATTTTATTGTAATTTTTTTTATTTCTTTGAGAGCCAGTAGGGGCATTTCAGTTATTACATCTGGGTCTGGGTCAAGATAAATTTTTACTGAAACAATCCGGCTCATAATGAAACTTGGCTGCACTTGAAAAGAACTAAAAAGAAGAAGAAACATATACAACATATACCCAGCAGTAAAAATCTGAAATGAATCACTGATGAAATTCATCATGAGGAGGCATCAGTGAATACTTTCATATAAAGGCTGCTAATTTTTTTCAAATAAATGGTTTGCTCTCCTCATGCCTATATGACACCGTTCGGAGCCGGCATAAAACTGCCCAATGGTAGGAAAACAGAAGGAACACACCTCGAATTGGGAGAGAAGCTCGGCCATAAAACTCGTCAGAGTTATAATAGCACAAAAAAAATTATTCTGTACGTTGAAAAGCGACAAATACTCCCTCAAAACAATTTGATTGACATTAAACTTCCAACTAAATGAAAATAACTACAGTAGACGCTCACAAATTAGAACTCTCAGTAATTAGAATTTCCAGAAATTAGAGTCAACTTTTTGAATACATTGCACGCTCTGAAATTAGAATTTTCGATTTTGTTTTTTTTTTTTTTTGT
The DNA here is from genome assembly GCA_960531455.1 of Urophora cardui. Taxonomy (NCBI): domain Eukaryota; kingdom Metazoa; phylum Arthropoda; class Insecta; order Diptera; family Tephritidae; genus Urophora; species Urophora cardui. The sequence continues at coordinate 120,511,852 of OY482671.1, forward strand.
TGCAAAATAGATATAAAAAGGGAATCTCCAATTCATTCATATTACGCTCGGTAGCCGTTGGATTTTCGTCGCTATCTGTACAGTTTTTGTTAGTTTCTGTTTGAATTCGATAATTGGAGTTTTTGTTCTTTGGACCTTTTTCTGACTTAGCGCATAAATACATATATGTATATTGGATTGTTACCTTATATTTTTTCGTTTTTATGAATAAAATTGAATAAGATAAAATTTCAATGTAGGTTTTCAATGCAAATTGACTTAAATTTTAAGGTTTTATTGAAATAAAAAAACGTTCAGGAATTAGAATTTTTCAGAAATTAGAATCACCCTAAAAACAAAGTGGTTCTAATTTGTGAGCGTCTACTGTGTTTCAAAAATTATTTTTTTGGAAATTTGAATTTAAATCACTGAAATAAATAATGAAACTCAAATGGCGGGAGAGCTATGTATTCCATGTTATAAGGAGAAGCTAGTGTGCAGTATAATTTTTCTTCCGGACTTCTTCTTTCCCCTTACGGCCAAAGCAAAAGCTTACAAGAGGCAAATTTAAAATTTGTATTTCCATATATTTTTTATTTTAAATAATTTATTTTATAGTTGTCAAATTGAAAAATTTGTCAGAAAAGCTGCCGAATGTCAAAAAACCTACCGAAATGCAAGCTGGCCGTTGGTTTTTAACCGCCTAGATGGTATTTTGTTTGCTTTTTTCAATATAGCTTGCTCGCTTGCACCAACGCAAAACGATAGTGATGAATATTCAACAAAGAATCATCAATGATCATTTAACAGTGAAACAAATTTACTGCAGGGTATATGTATACATACACAAATGTCACTTTTGAGTTCTGCCAAATCAAAAAAGCACTGTGCTGCCAAATCAGCACGGAAAAAACAAATCGAACAGGGCGGATCAGAAATTGAACCAGCAATTTATCTGGTTTAATCGAGCTGAAATCTTTGTTGTTGCATTTACATGCAAAAATTTTTATCTGGGTTAGGATCACCGTATGTGAAACACGGCTAGTGTGTATGCAGTATGCAGTAGAACAGCCGATTTTCATTATTTAGTAAAAGAAAAAACGTTCATCTACTGCCGTGCGGTTTCTTCATTGTTCTAGCATGGAAATAACTAAAAAAAAAAGTGTAGGGAATTACGTAGGGAAAATTTGAAACAAGCGTAGGGAAAAGTAGGGATTTTTTTCTTGCTCTGTAGGGAATTTCCAAAAAAGGATCTACCATCACTGGGTAACTACCACGAACAATTGTTACTATTTATTTATTTTTATAGTATATAGGTGTGTATACCTATAATTGTTATTATTTACAAATAGAATTGTTACAATATTAAGTAAATTAGATTTTTTTGTTTAAGAACCCGAGTAGGTATAAATACCTCCGGTTAGAATGTATCTTCTCAAAGTGAGTCCAAACCTAAGACATCAAAATGGTGTCCCCAAGCAAACTTTCATCTGCATTATTGTGCCTCTTCTTATCGCGGTAAGTTTGAAATTCCTAAAATGTTTATGTATATGTACATATTTACGTATTTTTCTTCCTTTTAGGCATTCTTTATGTCACCTGCAAATGCTGCCGATTATAGGGATAATGCTCCTAAACCTAAAACTCCTCGACCAAAGCCTCATCCCATCGATGATCCTCCTCCAGGATAATATGTGAACGATTGTTATGATTATATTAGTTTACTATGTAAAATAAAAGACATGTACAGAACACACAAAAAATACATATGTATGTACTAGGGCTTACGATTCGACCTCGAGCAGTGTCGAGAAATTCGAGACTCGGGTTCTCGATTTCGGATTTCTCGAAAACATATTATGTGTCTTGTGTCAAAAAAATATGAATATCAAAAATTTCTCGTATGTCATTGGAAAGAAAAAATTTTATAACGGCTGGACTGAATTAAATGAAATTTTGCACGTAGTTTTCTATTGAGCCCGACATGGTTTATGGCCAAAAAAAGTATAGAATCCGGGAAGGTTTTGGAGATATTCCACAAAATGTGGACCAGGGTAACCCCATAACAGGTTCGTACGATATGGGTATCAAATGAAAGGTGTTGACGAGTGCTTGAACATAGTGTAGTTATTGGTCCCATATAAGACCCCGTATTCGAGATATTTCCTGAAATATGAACCAGGTGTGACCCAAACGGGGTTTCTACAAAATGGGTATCAAATAAAAGGTGTTGGTGAGTATTTAAAAAAAAAGAGGTGATTTTCAAGACCCTATGCGACCCGTTTTCCGAGATATCGACCAAAATGTGGACCAGGGGTGAGGAGGGCTAGAATAGGCATAGGGCTAGAGATATGGATAGGGATGGGGGTGGATAGGGATAGTAATAGGTATATGGATAGGTATGGGCATAGGGATGGGCATAGGGATTGGTATATGGATAGGGATTAGCGATTCGGGATAGGGTAGGGATAGGAATAGGGTTAGCGATAGGAATAGGGATAGAGATAGGGATTAGGGATAGGGATACGGCAACACGGTAATCTTGGACTTTTCCTTTAGGCTTTATAGGAATAAATTTTAGGTAGAACAACGTCTGGCGGGTCAGCTAGTATTTTATATTAGCTTTCGATTGGACTTTCTACAACCACCACTCCTCAATAGTTAATCCATCAAGGACTAACCCACATTTTTCATCATCAACACCCATACCATACAATACATACATACATACATAAGTCTCAGGATTGGGCACAGTATAGCGAGTCATGCTTATCTCGTTGGAAGGAACATGACCAATTATTGTCCTTTATGTCACATTACTACAAGACAATACTTTTTTAACACAGATCTGATGCCTTTACTCCCTAGTCAAACTAATATAAGAACCATTTATAATTTTTTAAGGGAATGTGACCTACTGAGAAGGTAGACCAACAAACCCACAAAACACACAGCTCTTGGTCTCTGAAGCTAGTGATGCATGAATTAGTTGTACGTTAACAATTTATAAGCTTTAATAAATAAAAAGAAAAATATATTAAACTAATATTCTTTTCTTTTCTTGGAACGCTAAATGCAGTTTTACGTTTCATGGCATTGAAACCTAATATGTAATTAACCTTATACCTTTACTCCGGTCATGCACATAAAAACTCTCGGGTGCTTGCTTTACTCCATTGTGGCATTAGATTATTGGTCGGCAAAATTATGAGATAGATTAAAGTCTTTGGCAAATATTTATACAACATCTTGGATAGCCAGCATCAATTTCCCTGGAACAAATCGTCCACCAGTTGCAATCTGTAGCTCTTTCTTTATTTCCCATTGAATCTCATATCATACGATCTCACCCTTGTACATGCATACATATGTATGTATGTCACCACTGCATTCCAAAACACTTTTCGTTTCTATACATTTGTTTTTATTTACTTTAAAATAAAAATTCCCCTCTGCATCTTCATTTTACAACTAAATAAGCGACGGCCACAGATTTGTGTACAATCACTTTTTTTATTGTGGACGTGCACCACGTCCGAAGCCACCACGGAAATCCACATCCGCAGCACCTGGACCAGCATCACCTTTCTTGTCGGGTCCACCGGGCGCACGACGATAAGCGGTACGATCCTCACCGGTTTTCGAAGGCTCACCAGAACGGGTAGATGCTGCTGGGCGTGGCCGCATTGTTTCTGAACGTGCTGGACGTTTTAATGTCGCTGGCACTATCTCTGGTGGCAAATGCAAGAAGCTGCGAAGATATTCAATACCTTCATTGGTCAAGTACCAATAATAATGTCTCCATGCGAATTGTTCCTTCACCAAACCGCGTGAGTGTAGGGACTGCAATGTCTTGATAACATGTAAATTGGGAATTGTTTCCAATTCAGGATGTTTGGGTGCATGAAAATCCTTTTTCGCAACTATTACACCCTCTTTGAAGAGGTACTCGTATATAGCGACACGATGAGCCTTTGGCATAAACATGCTGAAATGCGACAAAAACAAGAAACATTACAATTATTATGCAGCTATTAGATTAGAAAGATATGATCATTTTTATATTTGTAAGCGCTGCACTTATTAGATTTGCTCTAATGAAGAAAACATAATCAGTAATTTCTTACACATAGACTTTTCAATCACTAAACTACCCATAATTTCGGTAAGCGAATATATTTCACCATTATTTTGTTTATGGTAAATATGGATGAATGCAGCGATTACATATATTTTTGCCGATATATTTAACAAATTTTACGCACTTTAGCGTCTTTTATAAAGCAGTCACCGGAAAGAAAGGAAAATTAGGTTGACAGCTGTCATTTTCCTATTTGACATTCTACTGTTTCATGTCCAATTCACAATAAACTATATGTTTGACAGCTGTCAAAAAGGCTGTCCAAGACCAATAAGGTTGTTCTCTGTGTCTAATATTTTTGCCGAGATATCATGATATCAAAGAACGAAAATTTTATAAGAAGGGAATGTTCGTTATTTTGGACGAGTTCGATAAAATCTGCTCTGAAATTTCAATCCAGTATGCGCGAGTTGCCTCACACTATTTTTCGCGTCCCGAATTCACTTGACTTTTTTATTTTGGTTTTTCGACGCGAATAAGTAATAAGAACGAATAAAGCCCAAATTACATCAGCGATGTGGCAGCGGGCAGCGACGGTTTTCGAAATCAGCTGATGCGTCTAATATGAGCAGTGACTGCCAGACCAAACACAATAGAGCGTTCGCAGTATTTGGCAGTGACTTCTTTATATATTCGGTCTGTTTCCTTTTACCTTGGAAACGTGGTGACATAAATTTACTTACCATTTTCATGTTCACTTTTTTCAATAAAAATAATCAATCTTGTTTCATTTTTTCCTCTGCTCTTTCTTCTTCTTTGCTTTTGCATCCCGCCAGCAATATTTGCTAGTGGAAATTAATTAAGTAAAAATTAAATTATCTCCCGCTTGCTGGCATCAAAGTACGGAAACACAAAATTAGTAAAAAATATATTACTTTGGATAGTACGGAAACAGACATAAGTTCACATCAACACTTAGAAGTTGGCTGCGATCCAAGGCAGCAGCAGCGAATTAAAGCCGGAATTACAATAGCGCTGTGGCTGTGGCAGCGACTGTTTTTCGAAATCAGCTGATTTTTAGAAACTACGGTTTGTAATGAAGCGGCACATAATACAGCAGAGGCAGCTGGCAGCACCGCTCCGTTTAGCCCAAATTCTAAATTCGCTGCCGCTGCCTTGAATCGCAGCCAACTTCAAAGTGTTGATGTGAACTTATGTCTGTTTCCGTACTATCCAATGTAATATATTTTTTACTAATTTTGTGTTTCCGTACTTTGATGCCAGCAAAGCGGGAGAGAATTTAATTTTTACTTAATTAATTTCCACTAGCAAATATTGCTGGCGGGATGCAAAAGCAAAGAAGAAGAAAGAGCAGAGGAAAAAATGGAACAAGATTGATTATTTTAATTGAAAAAAGTGGACATGAAAATGGTAAGTAAATTTATGTCACCACGTGTCCAAGGTAAAAGGAAACAGACCTAATATATAAAGAAGTCACTGCCAAATACTGCGAACGCTCTATTGTGTTTGGTCTGGCAGTCACTGCTCATATTAGACGCATCAGCTGATTCCGAAAACCGTCGCTGCCCGCTGCCACATCGCTGATGTAATTTGGGCTTTAGAATTTGGGCTAAACGGAGCGGTGCTGCCAGCTGCCTCTGCTGTATTATGTGCCGCTTCATTGCAAACCGTAGTTTCTAAAAATCAGCTGATTTCGAAAAACAGACGCTGCCACAGCCACATCGCTATTGTAATTTCGGCTTAAGAATAGAAAATAGAAATCTCTGACTTACTGTGTAACCTAAATCAAACGCGCGCCGTCAATTTACTGTCAAAAATTTCTCATGCCCATACAACTTGTATGGGAGTAACCGAAATTGAACGGCGTGCGTAAAAAGCAAATTCGACGCCCAATTTTTGTTTTGCGTGACAGTTGAAATTAAGCATTGTGGGTGATTGTTTGCAAAAAAATTGACACTTGCTTTTGATATCGTGTCTGTTAGGTACATATTCCACAAAATAACAAGATTTTCTCTGATTTTCTGTATTTTTCTATTTCTTTATCTGAACACGCACGCAAGTCAATTTCGGTTCAACGCATATGGAAAATTTGCGTGCGTGCGTTAAATTGACGACTTGCGTTTGATTTAGGTTACACAGTTATGCATGCATACATTTGGCATACATATGTACATATGTATGTATGGACATGCAAATATGTGTACATATGTACATACATATATACGTATGCAAAATTAATTCGGCGCTTATTTTTATTTTTGATATGCGCCTGGTGCATCAAAATTATGAATCAAGGTTTGTTTGGGACTTCTTCCCTCAAACAACGCCTTTTCGTCATCTAGAAGCCTAACTTCAAATAAGTTTAATAAGTTTCAGGATTTTAGCAAAGAACGTAAATTTTATAAGAAGGGAGAATCCGCTCACGAAAAATGTAGCGAGTGAATTACGAAATTGGCTGAAATTTCAATCCAGGTTGAATTTCTGTTTTGATTCTTTCATCCGTAATTTCGTGGCGAAATAAAGTTAACGCCATTTTTGTTTCAACTTATTCTTTGTCATTTGCTTTTCTACCCAATGCGAAATTTGAAGAGCCATAACATATGTTCAAAATCAAAATATTTAGCTTATTATTTATATTAAGTATTATTTAAATAATAACTAAATATATGTTTTAAGTGGTTCTACAATATATATATAATTAATAATAACATGTTTATCTCTATACATTACGTGTTGTTATACATATATTGTTTATGACAATATGCAAATTTATTGATCATATCGCTAGCTTAGAGTGCAAATTGTGTAAGTCCTTTTTTCAAACTTTGTAGGAGAGACCAAAAACAAAAAATAAACAAATTTCAAAATGAAAAAAAAATTTCTGTCCATGTGAATATTTTGGACTTACACAATTTTCTTCGCTTTGTGGACTTACACAATTTGCGTATCACTGAATAACAACGAGTAGAAATATGACAATAGTCACAGACTTGCTTAGCGCGGTGCGTATTTAATTTTTCTAGCGTTCTACATAAAAATACACTTTTTCATAAAAATGGACTTATACAGTTTGCACTCTAAGCTAGCGATATACATTTTTTGAACATTCTAACAATGGATGTTATCGAAATCAGAATTTATGGTGTTTAAATTTAGCAATATATCAAATAATTATGATTTCCATTTTTATTTTGTCTTTCCAAATGCTGATTATGCGCACAGGGCATTCTGGCTGCCCAAAGAAGAAAATGCGATAGAGCTACGCAAACATCTTACGTAGGCCACATATGTATACAGACAATTTTAATTGTGTTGGTGTCCGCGGTTTTTTTTCGCGATGTTGACAAATAACATGGGCTTCGATTGGCTGCTTTTTTTTTTGTATCACCGCACATATCTGCTTCTTCGCTATTCTGTTCTAGTGACATATACCCAATGCCAAGATGCCTAACACATTACACCTTTTGAACGACCAATACCACAATTTGTACACAATGCAAACTGATTTACAATGTGCATAAAGAAGTGTATAGAGTTTACAAATATTAATTTTGTTATTTTTTGAGTTTGGTTTTGTTTGTGAGGTTTGTATATGTACATATATGCAAACATCATCTATTCTATAATCTACATTTTCGCTGTTGGGTATATTCGTAAATGCTTTGCATTTTTGGTTCTAATGATGACGATCTTACTTCTTTGGCAAACCAATTTTGCCTATGATTATTTATGTATGCATGTACGTAAGTTTCTATATCCAACTGGCAGACTCGAATTTAACATTTTGTATGAAAGAAATGCGATTAATAAAATTTACGTTCTTTGTTCAAACCCTGGTTCAAATTCTATTTATAGCACGGTTGCCGAACTTGGTAATTACCAAAATAGGTTATTTTTCGCTGTTGGTTTCTTGGTAACTTTCACATCTGTTTGGCAATTTTTGTTTTCAAGAAGTTGTTTACTATTTTTGGTATACAAGAAAATATGGAAGTGATAATAGGACAATGAGAATATTTTGGAGCACTGACTGTTCATTGTGAATGTGCACAGGCAAATAAAGAAGAGCATATCTCCGATTAAAAACTGAAATAGTTTTGCTTCGATACACATAGTACATATTAGTTGATATTTTTTCGTTTAGGCTTCATTTTTGAGCTCTCATGACCAATGTTTTTTTTTTTTATAAGGAAAAAATGTATGTAAAAAATTAATATATTTGGTAGAAGTTATAAATACATATGTATATAGATCTATTTCGGAGATCACCACAACCCTTCATCAGACTTCTTTTTACTTTTATTCTTGCGTCCGCATAAAACATCCTTTAATGAAAAATTTCACTAAAAAGTTAAAAGTAAATAATAGCTTAAAAAACTAAAAAACACGCTTTAATCTTAAAAATCGTACTAAAAATTGAGAAATAATTTAATTAGAAACAAAATGATGAACGAAAATATGTATAAGTATTTACGGAAAAGCGTGGGGGTGCTCAATAATATTTGAACATGAAAATATTCGATTCGTACAACTAGTACAAAAATATACATACCTAGTTGCGAAATTAAAGAGTACGTTATATGAAATCTCAAAAAAGTCAAAATAAAAATATTAGTTAAAAACAGCGATCTTAAATATTTTTTGACATACTGAGCACCACCCGACGCTTTTCCTTAAATACTTATATTTTCGTTCATCATTTTGTTTCTAATTAAATTATTTCTCAATTTTTAGTACGATTTTTAAGATTAAAGCGTGTTTTTTAGTTTTTTTAAGCTATTATTTATTTATATATCTAGAAATATATGTTTTTGTACAATAAGGTATTTTTCTTCGAAATCAACGGCAGCATTTGTAGCGCTGTTTTAATCGAAATCAAGTTTTGTAGCTGCTCTGCCGAACTATTTTTATTTCAGTATAGAAAATAAGCACATCTCACACTGAAAAACCCCCATTCAGTGTATGAATAGACACGCTTTTGCGTTAACTTATGCTACATAATGCGTACAAGCAAACATACAGTGAACTACACTGTGTATACGTAACTTGTTTACATACATACATACATACATACATACAGGTGAAACTAATAAAAGCGTGTTAATATATACATAGTAGGCCACTGATTGGAATTTTTGTTTCAGTCACGCAAAATTTAGTCGTATTTTCGATAAATTAATATAAATTAATTCACTTATTTCATTCTAACGCACAGTTTGTTGTTAATATAATAAACTGCCTAAAAGCGTGCTACAAAATTTTTATTTGCAATATTGCAAGTTACAAGCAAGATATCCGAAAAAGCAAAACATTGTCTTCAAGTGAAATGATCGTGCTTTCAATAGATTTAATCAGTTTTTAATGAAAGTGGGCAATTTTAAAGATATTGAGGAGTGAATATGGCCAAAAACCGCGTTTTTCGCCTCTTTGGACATGAATATCTCAAAAAGTGCACCGAAATCCTTTTGAAACGTAGAATTTTATTTCTGTTACAAAAATTTTTCTACCAGTATTATTTTCCCACATTTGAGGTTGAAAAATTAAATATGTATATTTTCGAGAAACGCTACAACTTCAACATGCAAAGAAAAAATAGATTTTTATTGCCATTTTTTATTATTTCATTACTAACAAAATAAAATAGGAACGTAAAATCATGCTTATTACTTAATAACACTTAAGAGTTACTTTAAAAAACATAATCAACAAAGAAAATTAAATACATTTGGTGAACAAAATATTTTCCTTTATAGTTGGTACTTTTAGGATATTAGGATAAAAAGGTTTGCGATCATTTGATAATTTCCAATAAAAATTTTAGAATTTAACGACACACTTCGTTTAAGCGAATATTTCCAAGCTTGCCGAAAAATTCTGAAAATTAATGTAACTTCCGAAAATATTTAAAAATCGGAGGCACATATTTTGATATGAATTCCGAGGATGCAGCTGCGTATTTAATTTTAGTAGAGTAATGTAAAACTATCAAGTCTAATTAAAATTTTGTTTGCATTTTCCTTCATTATTTACTTTCCATATGGGAAAATTCCAAAAACCATTTGGTAAATAAATGACCAAAAATCAGGAAATAGAAATTATCAAATGAATTTTACCACAAGAATTCTAAAGGCTTTAAAAATACCTAACGTACGTTTCTTTACAACGCGTACTTCATGACAAAAAAAGTTGGTTATTAAAAAAACATCAAAAATATTAATCCTTACTTTGACTAATGGACTTCTATATTCTGGCAAAAATGTCGCACTTTCTTCGGGCTGTCACATTTTTTTGTTCTCTTCCACACAGACTCAACATTTTTTTAAGGCAGTTTGTTCTATTGACAAAATATAAAACTGGCCCGACTACGGGGCAACATCTTCTGCTCTTAGCACATTGCATTATTTTTGTTTCATTCATCACATGAAAAATGCAACATTTATAGGGCACAGGGCACATGTTGATAATGGTGCAATGTAATAATGCATCATTTTCATGCAGAATAGGAAATGCTATTAGTATACAGATCTGAAACCACTAAAAATTATATAAAATACAACTTTTCTTTGATATAATAGGGGAATATTCTGTCTTTATCTTATCCCAAAAATCCCGGGATAAAATTCTAGCGATCCCGGGATTGGAATCCCTAGTATGCATACACTAAAAAAACTTCTCGCGATCTAAGATATATTTTTTATTATTTTGATCTTGCGCTCCAATACATTATTTTTCTTTGTTTTCAGTAAATTATCTTAAAAATGTGTAAAACACATTCAAACAAATTCAATGAATGGTGATTTGTTTGAAAATTCAACTTATCAAATTAAAGAAATCAAATCTTCAAAACAAGGACAAGTTGGGGATGGAATGGCGATTAAGCAATTTTTCCTTATTTTGATGTATGATTTATTTCATAATCCTTTTAACACGTTTTAAGGAAAATTTGCTCAAAACAAAGAAAGTGTTCAATATAGGGAAGCAATTTCTTTGAGCGCTAAATATAACTTGTTTTCTCCCAGTGCATACATATTTTGATATCCTTAAATTAAATTTTAAAAAATATGTGTCAATGAATTTTGTATTGAGATTACAGCTTTTAAGTTTCAAATTAATTTCTTTTATCTTGTCTTGACAACATTTTTTTAATGTATACATATATGTATTTTTTGTACATAATAATTATGTATTTAAGTATGAATTTTATTAAATCTGGATAGAAGTAGTATAATTATTAAGCTTAATATTAAAAATATCTTTATTTCGTTGCTTTAAAAAATGTTTCTTTGCAAAGGTCTAAACAAATTGTAAAAGTAAAATTTGCAAGATTTTGGCTCATTTCGCGAACTTTGTACGATATATCGTAAAAATTTCAAAGGAATTCGAGGCGTGCTCCTTATTTATTTGAATTTTTCCTACTAAATAGGCGGACCTACAACTTTATGCTGAAGGCAAAGAGGCGAAGGTATTCGATGATACATTAATATGTGCACATACATACATAGGAATTATCTATGCATATAAAAGAAAAACTACACCGACAAGGAACTAATAAGTAATTAATAGAAAAAAAGCATATGAAATTATAAATGAGCTTATTTTATAAAAAATTTTCTAGACAAAATAGCGTAATAAAGTTCACTACATCGTGAGCATAATTAAACTGTAAGTCATGACATATGTACATATGTATTTATGCTATGAAATAGAATTTAATCTACTCGAAAATAAAGATTTAAAGCTTTAAATATTGCTTTATTATTTATGATAAATACAAGTACAAGAAGTACATGCTACCCTCACTCACATATGTATGTACATAGATTATTTTAAATTTTGCTGTAAGTCTTGCAAGTGACTATAAAAGTTATCGCCAAATACGGATTACCTGCAGTATATTTCCATTTATTCGCGCGATAACTTGGATTAATTTTCGTTAAATCCTATTGTTGTGACCAATAAAGGAAATTATTTAATTTTAAACAACTTAAAAAATGACAGCGCGGCATATCCTTGCAGTCTTGTCGCTTATATTAGCAGTACATATTAATAATTCTTATGCGAATACATCAATAAAATCCGTGACAAACACAGGATCACCCTTTTCAAATGATCTCGCTTACTTATTCTTCAAAGAAGGTGCTACTTTTGGCGTTAATTTTCCTGAAGTTTTGAGTGATGGAACAAGATCTTATAATAATGCAAAGTGTTTAAAGGATATTGATCGTATATCGACTGCCCTTGACGAATATTATGAATGGGCTATTGAGTGTAAGTTCATTTAAATAGTAGTGCATGTGCGATCTAAATAAAAACACGAGATTGTAATAAATGAACACACATACATACTTATACTGTGTAATCAAAAACGAGAGTTATTGTACTAAAATACAAAGTAAAACCCAAAGGGAAATATGAACACAATTAAAAAGAAAAATGTACCAAGACGGCGAAAACTATCAACATTCAAATACATACTTTTAATATACATAAAATATAAAAAAAAAAAACAAAGTTAAATACAAGATTGTGATAAAAAATAAACATAGGTTTATTCATTAAATCTCTTATAACATTGTTATTTTTCTACTGAATATCGCCGTGCCATACGAAAACTAACACCAAAGTTTTTGTGGCCGACGAAAACTATCAATTACATGCTTTGACTGACGAAAACTAGCACTCAAACTGAGTTTGTTGTTTTTCTTACGTGGTGTTTGTTTTGTCGAAAGATTATTTTAGAAGGATAATATTATAAAACTCATAAAATTATCAGATAGATAAATCGTACCTTTTCTGTGTAAATCTTGTATCTACAATTCAGCGAGATATCGAAGGAAATTAATTACATATATAACTTGTACATATGTGGGAAATGAAGGAAGCATAAGTATGGGGGTAATTTTGTTTTGATAAGCGATATGTAATAAATGCTTCCACATACAGAATTTTTTTGTCAATTGAAAGCTTTTTCGAGTCATACGAATTAATTTTAATAATTTTCGTAAATATGTACCTATCTCGGTCATGTTTAATACAAAAACCAAAGTCACTTTATTCTCACACTGTAAATAAGCAGAAAAACAAAAGCTAATTGCTAGTCTTCGTCAGCCACAAAACTAAAATGCTACTTTTCATTTGAAAACACACAATATTGCTAGTTTTCGTCAGCCACAACCTGAAAGTGCTGATATTCGTCTGAAATTTTTTAATTGCTAGTTTTCTTTTCAAATTTTATTATTGCTAGTTTTCGTATGGCACGTCGATATAACCCGGAAAGTGCCAAAATGTTCACTAAGTACACTAAAAATAGACTAGTTATTGACTCAAAGTGTGAAATTTAATATGTATTTCGTAAAAAAGTTACAAAAGAGAAGATGAATGTCGAAAAAAACTGCAAATTTGCATAAAAAATATTTTGTGCATAACTTTGTGCATTTTGACATAACTCCGTCACTTTAACGTCGATTTTAATTATTCTTGCTTTGTTGGAGAGGGTATTTCATCCTCTAAAAAGGAAATTAAATAGCATAACAATCGAGAAAACTGAAATTTTAAAATATCTAGAAAACTGTGCTACTTTTGCACCATCTGATTACATATGTATGTATGTATTTGGAATCAGCAGAAAATTCTACATAGGAATCATGTTTACAATGTCGAAGATATGAAATTTTTTGAAATTTTGTCGGGTAATGTTATTTGTGAGAAGCTCTTCCATAGCAGAAATATTCTCGGCTGATCACTTCCCAGGGGTGATCGTTATTGTTTTTTGTTGGGGCCCAAGAGTATGGTTTTTATTAAATTTCATTTATTAATTAATGCTCAAGAAATGATGAAGATACCTATATACTGGTTAAATTCTTTTTTTTTACATATATATAATTATTACAATTCTCCTATAATACTTAAATCTTCTTGCGGTTGCTAATGAACATTGACCTTCTTGGTTTAATAACCGTACTACATTTTCTGATAAGAATGTATAAATTGAACTGCAATTGGGAAATCCAAAATCTATGGCAGAAAAATTAGCTTTTTAAATTATTATTAGTCACTTCACTGATAACTGGAGGCAAATTTGTCAGGTACACACTTGCCGCTTTACGATTATAAATCAAAATCTGGTCATAAATTTATAAATCTTAAAAAAAAATAATAATAATCATGGTCAAATCGCATACTATAAATACGAGTGGTTGTGATCAACCTAACTATGTTTAAACTCTAACAACAAATTCATTGTTATGATAACCATATACATATATGTAATGCATTAAACTTACATATTTATGTTTTACTAAAATTGAGGGATGACTGATAATGGATATCAAAGGGCTAATCTCTCGAATTTTTTTTCTTCATAAATTTTACTGTCAGCTAAAAAAGGTATGTCTACATTACAGTTCCCGACACTTGGGGCCGTCTACCTTTTGGCCTAATGTGGGGTCACACAATGAGCTTTGGCGCTTATGAGGAATGCGTAGCCGCTTCCTGGAAATTTAGTGCGAATGATGAAATTCATGGTCAATATTGTTTAGCAAATGTACCGATTAAGAGGTACATGAATCAAATTAAGCCACGTAGCCAGGAAAGCAATAGTGTGGCAAGAATAAGTTATAAATATAGAACACCAGAAAAGTTCGAGTTAGGCATCTGTATACCGAGTTCTTGCTCTCCTGCATTGGGTAATAAAATATTGACGAGCTTAATGAATACATACTATAATGCCAATATTTCATCACAAATGTTAAGCGAAAAATACTGCAAATATGAGGAGACGGTGAAATTGCGTCCCATCGATATATTCGCTATGTGAGTAAAATACTCGTAGGTAGATAATAAACATTGTTAATTTTGAATAAGTATAATCTATGTACATATGTATATGGTATCAGTATATAATTTATTGCACATATTTCTCTTCAATATTTTTCAGTATTTTCTTCAGTTTTATCATATTCTGCATAATTGCAAGCAGTATTTATGATCATATTAAAACCAGAAGAAATGGTAAGCGGAATTGTAATGTGTCGTGTTACAATCAGTTCTACATAATGCTTATCAAATTTGATTTTAGAACCGAAGAAGCAACTTTTCATCGCTTTCTCTGTGCTTACCAATGCGCCAAAAATATTTACGGTTAAAAAGACCCAGAATCCAAATATTATATATTGTCTTAATGGCTTGCGTTGTTTCTCAATGATGTGGGTGGTTTTCGGCCATGGTTATATGACATTCTATGAACTGCCTCACATTAACAAGAATATAATGTACACCGTAAGTTATTCAAGAAATCATATCGAATTTCCTTAAAAAAAATAATTGTAATTCTATCGTTTACAGTGGTTTCAAACACCATTTTCTATATTAACGCAAAATGCTACACTTTGCGTTGATACGTTCTTCTTCATGTCCGGTCTGTTGATGTTGTGGGGTGCTTTTCGTGAAATGGAGCGAACGTAAATATTTTTTATGAATATATGTACATTAGGGCGGGACAATTTGTACTGACGGAAAAAACCTACTTTGTTTCGGCGACAGATGAACAAAAATGTTCAAGGGGGGCATAATTCTAAAATGAATTTTGAACCTCCCTTTTGATTTTAGATAGTAATCCTTAACAAGTTTTTTTTTACATATTTTTTTAAATTTTTGTTGAACTTACCTAATTAAAATTTTGATATTTATTTGGATTGAAATTTAATCAATTTGATTGTTTTAGGGAAATAAATACATTAATTTTCTATACCTTTCCTTTAACATTTATCGCAATTATTTTAAACTTTTAAAATATCCCAGCGAAACGCTGGAACATGTCAACTTAATTTTTGCCTGTAGAATACGATGACGTTTAAAAAAATCGGATTAGCATAGAATATACCAACTTTTTGGTAGTTTCCTCCCCAATATTTGGCCATTCTTCCATTAAGGCTGCTTTTAGACTTTGCTCGCTGGTGACCCACCGCGTTCTTTACCGCCGCTCCAGCTCATCCCTCCGGTACTCGATCGGGTTGTGGTCTGGGGACTGTGGGGGATGTGGGAGAACATGAGTAGTATTTTATGCAAGTTGCATACGTACGTATTTAGGGAAGAAATTTCAGACCTCTGAAAGTAAATTTTTTGTCGTTTGTTAAGTTTTATATGGGGTTTTGAACTTTTCTGCGTAAAGATTTGATAGCTGTCTTTACCTTATTGGGGTATTCTAAATTCAATACCACCCCGTAATTTTTCCAAATTGGATCCGGGTTCGGCAGATGGTTTAAACCCAAATAAATATCAAAATTTAATGTAGGTATCTTCAACAAAATTTTAATAAATATATATAAAAAAATGTTAGGGATTACTATCAAATCCCTTTTAGAGCCCATGCACCTCGCTTTGCTTCAGAGTTTTGCTTTGACAGTTTCGTTCAGCATGTGCTTTTCAAAGGGACATGTTCACAATTGAGGTGAAGCGAGTAAAGCAAGGTATAAAGTTCGCCATGTTTCAACTTTTTTACACTTTAACAAACATCTCCCCTTGTGTGTGTGTGTATGTTTGCATATGTACACTTATTTTAGCGATTTCGCGCAATTTCGTGAGAATAGAACAGCGAAAAGTAAAAAATAACATTCGAATAAACAGAAAAAATCAAATTCCTCAAATATTTTACCAAAAATCAGGTTTATAAATTAAAGCAAAGAAGTGAAGTGGCAATTGTCAAAGTGCTAATTGTAGCAAGCATCTGGAATTTCGCTTTGCTTTAAGGTTTTTTCTATCAAAGTTGGAGCAGAAAAAGCCAACTGTGCACGGGCTCTTAGAGCTATGTTTCCACGGACTTTTTTGTTCAGAATTATCAGTTGAATACGTCTGTCGGCGAAACAAAGTTGGACGAAAATTGACTCGCCCTAACGTATATATGTATAATACATTATGTAAACATAACATATTATGTAAATAATATTATTCAAGTTGAATTAGCATGCTTTTTGTTTCTTGAAATCAGTAAAGGCAAATTGAATTTAGGCATGATGTACTTCCATCGTTACGTACGTTTGACTCCAGTAGTTGCCGTGGTTATACTCTACATTATGTCGCTATATAAATATTCTGGACACGGTCCTATGTGGATGAAAATTGGCACACAGGATGAACGCTGTTCAAATACATGGTGGGCTACACTATTATACATTCAGAACTACGTTTTTCCGAAAAAGATTGTGAGTATGCATTACATCAATTCAAAAAGTGGAGCACGCCTTAAACCTTATATTACAATGCTAATTCACGTTATAAAATATTTTATTTTCATACAAATGTTTTCCGTTTAGTGTGTCACGCAATCCTGGTACTTGGCCGTGGATACACAGCTTTATGTGCTCTCGCCACTCATTCTTGTTCCCTTGTGGAAATGGGGAAAACGTGCGCTGGCCCCAATCATTATATTGGGTTTACTTTGCATGGGATGCACTTTCGCCACATTTATGAAATGGAAATTCACCCTATTTCGTATTGATGACGACCATGTAGATGATCGTCAACGCTTGACTTACTACCCTACGCATACACGTGTGTCGACTTGGTTGATTGGTGTAATATTTGGTTATTTCCTGTACACAAAAAATCGTGGCAGGCAAATTCCCTTAGCTAAAAAATGGGTAATCACTGGCTGGATTTTTGCATTCGGTGTTATGTTGGCCTGTTTGTGGGGTCCTTATTGGCGACTCCTACCTCAGAATCCGAATGCTCCCATATTAGAGGGAGCAATCTACGAACCACTAAGTCGTACTTCATGGGCACTGGCTGTTGGCTGGATCGTATGGGCTTGTTACAATGGTCATGGAGGACTTATTAACGATTTTCTATCTTGGAGTCTCTTCATTGGATTCAGTCGTCTCACATACTGTATGTATGTGATCCATAGAATCGTGCAATTGGTAACTGCTGGACGTATACAGACTGACACGCACTTTAGCGATTATGATATGGTAAGTATTTGGTGCTACGTTTTGGAGAAAATCTACAGGTTTTAATTTTCTTCGCAGATCCTTCGGTGGTGGCACGATTTTGGTATTGCCTTAACTCTATCCATTTTTGCGACATTAGCATTCGAGGCACCAATTTTGGGTATCGAGAAGGCAATATTCGGACATGGCGACATCAAGCCGAAGCCTAAAATCACAGAAACACCATCTACTCCTGTAGTAACGCCTGAAACCGGAATTTCGGAAACTACAGAAAACGAATTGAATAGGGCATACAAATAGTTAGTAGTTGATTGATTCGATCATGTTATATATGTGTTAGCAGAGAAATTAAAAATTAAATGTAAATGTATGTATAAATTATTAGAATAGATACATAAGAACTTAGCCGAGAAGAAAGACCATCCAATACGTACAATTTAAAAATTGTATTATTTTAGATTAAGTAGAATTTTTTTGAGATTATCTACTGTGATCGACATTACCAAATTCGAAGTGAATTTAAAAAAAAATTCTGGTGTGGCTTTTATAATTAACTTTTCCTTTAAAGGTTTCCTTAATGGATCAGTAGACCAAGGCCACACATACAAACCTTTTTGAACGGGTTACCTATAATCTTCAAAGGATTTCATTAAAACTATAAAAAATATTTGTTTCTAGGCTAGCACACGGAACTCCTCCAACGAGAAACACATGCATGTGAAACACAAAAGTTATGCTTCTGTCGATTTTACGCCACTATTACAAATAAAAAATCGGGATTTGAAAAACTTTTTTTTCATCTCTCATTTATTCACATAAATTTTCTTGCGATATTGGTATCGCTGTGTTGGAGTTGAATTGTTTATCTGCTTTCGGCTTGTGACGTGGCAACAGATAACTTTCAATATCACCAACAGGCGCTTCGATTGCCAAATACACGCACAGTGACACAATTAACGTTATGCCGAAATTGCTCCAGTAGTTTAATATCTGAAATTATAGGCGATATTTTGTGTGTTTAATCTTAAATGCATATTGTATGACCTACGTGTATAGGTATGTATGGAATAGGTTCATATTGCTCTTACCACATCATAATCAGAAAAGTATGTATTGGTTTTGACACGCGCGGCATTGATTGTTATTATTATTAAATGCCAAATGTACATGCTGTATGAAAGCTTGGAAATGGGTTGCCAAAATGTCCATGAAAGTAAAGTGTTAACTATACCACCATAACCATTCATGCAAGCATAAACAATCCAACATAAGGCTAAAGGCCACGCAACACGTCCCACAGCCAAATAAAAAGCACTCTCTAGCACGGACGGATCATTATTATTGGGCAAGTTTCTCGGGTACCAGCCAAATACCAATGAATTTAATGTTACTAACGATATAAACCAGCCCATAGCCACTAACCACTGTAAAATAGACGTAAAGTTCAATTTCAATTGCTTTGATATATTTTAGGAAAATTTTTGGAGCAGAGAGATCTTTATAAACAGAACTGTGATTATTTCAGATTTATGCATATGATCACTTATCTGTGCCATTAAAAAATCTGTTATGATGGTATTATTTTTTACTTTTGGTATTTTGGCAAGGTTTCCATTATTTTGATGCATATAGTAACCAAAAATTAATCCTACTATCCATGGCGAGCACCTGATATGTGTTGCGTAGTATATTTTTGGCATTGCTTTGCTAGATGTACCATAATTTCTGAATGATATTTGTAAAATTTGAAAATTTAAAGCACATTTGTATATGGGTACATACAGTTACTACGAGTAATAATAAAAAAATAGAAAACGTACCGTGCTATATCGTAAATTGTGTATTGGTTTAGCATAATAGTGGTAAATAAACAAGCAACCAGCAATAGACCAAATACTATAGTTGCTGCAACGCCTAATTTTCTCCATTTCCAAATGAGAATTATGAAAATTGGCGAAATCAGGAACAATTGGGTGTCAACGGCTAAATACCACGTATGCCCGAGACACTAAAAATTTGTAACATCGAAAACTCCATTCAAATCAAAATATCAAAATTTGGATACATACATGTGTATGTACATATCTATATCGTCGCTCCGGAAGAAGAAAGACACATGCCAGTAATTTGTCGACGAAAAAAGGCGCATTAAAAATATGTAGGGGAAGAAAGACGCTTTACAACATATTTCGACGAAGATAGACGCATTAAAAAATATTTCGACGAACAAAGACGCATTATAAAATATTTCGACGAAAAAAGACGCATTAGCATTAGGTTCGTTTATTATTAGCTAGTTATGAATAATTAGCCAAGTTTCGGCTGGCAAATCGTTTCTTGAGTCAAAAAAAAAGCAGGAGTGAGCCATAGACAGCTCCAAATTTCAGCTAGTAAAATTTTCACTAGCTGAAATTATTTGCTGCCAAAGTAAGAAACAGCTGTTGAAAAAATAAACAAACGATTACTTTTGATTTTATTACTTTTGAAATTTTCTGAATTTTTGAAATAGAAATAACGAAAATGAAATGTTTTTTTAGAAAAAATAACCATTAACAGTCACAAATAGCATTCAAATTATTAATTGCTAATTTTTACAATTTTTCCGTTTCTTGATTTTCTGTTCGTTTCGCTCTTTATGAGCGCAATTCTTTCCGTTTTGCTTACGGCCTTTTCACATTACTCGGTACGACTTCGGATCGACATTTTTTTTCTCGGTATTTTCATCTTACCGAAACGAGTCCGCGTTGCAGTGTTTTTCACACTTGTGGGAATACTTTCGGCAGAAAATTGGAAAAAAATATAAAATTTTAGAATTCAACAAATCACTCAATAATAACAATAATGTCTTTCAGTGAAGACGAAGGCATTATAGCTTGCAAAATTTATAGCCGAAACGAGATTTTCACTGACTTTATTTTTCTTCTTTTCTTACGCCGCAAAAATGTATGCAGTAATTCCTCAAATTTTACTGACCGGTCTTACCGCGCTGCGGTATACCGAAATTAATCCGCTCCGATTTCATGTATGCAACACTAATTGAAATACATGTGGTCGGTAAGGTTTCGGTATACTTTCGGTAAAAACCAAAAATGTCGATCCGATTCCGCACCGAGTAATGTGAAAGCGCTCTTACTTGACAGCTAGCTGCTAGTTTAATAATAAACAAACCTATTATTAACTGCGAAGAAAGACGCATTAGCATTAATATTGACAAAGAAAAAAAAAATCGAATACGTCTTTCTTTCCAAAAAAATATTTAAATGCGTCTTTCTTTATAGTAAAAAAAAATAAAGCGTCTTTCTTCGTTATCAGAAAAAATAAAGTCTTTCTATCGAAAAATATTATTAATGCTCTTTCTTTGAAATAAAAAAAGTTTGCGTCTTTTTTCCTCAACAAAACACCTTGCGTCTTTTTTAACACGCTTTTATTAGTTCCACCTGTATGTATGTATGTATGTATGTATGTAAACATTGCATAATTTTAGGCGAAAGCGTGTGTATTCATACACTGAAGTTTTTCAGTGTGAGATGTGCTTATTCTTCTATAGCGACGATATGTATGTGTTGTATATGTATACATACTTATGATACAGGAATGAAATATGAATTGCATTTGCATACATATGTACAATAACGGTAACAATAATAAATACATTTTTTACTGGGTTTGTTAGCGAAATCGATTCAAAGTATATATATTATTATATTATTATTAAATCCATATCTACTTCGATTTTTCATGGCGTTACAATCCACCATTAGGCGCATTTCAGTTATTACATCTGGGTCTGGGTCAAGATAAATTTTTACTGAAACAATCCGGATCATAATGAAATTTGGCTGCACTTGAAAAGAAGTAAAAAGAAGAAGAAATATCAACAAACCATTTGTGATTTGAGAAAGTAAAAGAAAACAAAATAAAAAATCATGGATCAAGAATTATTTGAGGCAAATATATATATAATATAATTATATGACCTTTATACTCATATTTTATGTGTTGCTTCCATAATTTGTTTTGTTTTTTCACGGCGTCTGAATGAAAAATATGGCCGACAGCTGCTTGTGTATATACATATACAAACATATACCCCGCAGTAAAAATCTGAAATGAATCCTTTATGAATCACTGATGAAATTCATCTGAGGAGGCATCAGTGAATACTTTCATATAAAGGCTGCTGAATTTTTTCAAATAAATGGTTTGCTTTCCTTATGCCTATATGACACTACGTTTTTTCTCTGGTATTTTTGGTTTGGAAAACCCACCGAAAGTCAAAATACAAAAACAATTCTTCTGTACGTTGAAAAGAGATAAATACTCCCTCAAAAACAATTTGATTGACATTAAACTTCAAACTAAATGAAAATAATAGTTATTTCAAAAATTATTTTTTTGGAAATTTGAATTTAAATTACTGAAATAAATTATGAAACTCAAATGGCGGGATAGCTATGTATTCCATGTTATAAGGAGAAGCCAGTGCGCAGTATATTTTTTCTTCCGGACTTCTTTCCCCTTACGGCCAAAGCAGAAGCTTACAAGAGGCAAATTTAAAATTTGTATTTCCATATATTTTTTATTTTAAATATAATTTATTTTATAGTTGTTGTTGAAAAACTTGTCAGAAAACCTGCCGAATGTCAAAAAACCTACCGAAATACAAGCTGGCTCGTTGGTTTTTAACCGCCTAGATGGTATTTTGTTGGTATTTCGTTTGGTTTTTTCAATATAGCTTGCTCGCTTGCACCAACGCAAAACGATAGTGATGAATATTCAACAAAGAATCATCAATGATTATTTAGCAGTGAAACAAATTTACTGCAGGGTATATGTATATATATGTATACATACAAAATGTCACTTTTCAGTTCTGCCAAATCAAAAAAGCACTGTGCTGCCAAATCAACACTGAAAAAAGAAATCGAACAGGGCGGATCATAAATTGAACCAGCAATTTATCTGGTTTAATCGAGCTGAAATCGTTGTTGTTGCATTTACATGCAAAAATTTTTATCTGGGTTAGGATCACCGTATGTGAAACACGGCTATTGTGTGATTAAAACTATGTATAATACTCTGTGTACTAGTACAGCTGAGTATAAAAATGGCGAAAACGTGGGAAATAGATTTTGAATTCCCTTCTTTGTTAAAGGAACAATTGTCCATTTCCCTACTCATATAAAGAATAATGATTATATTAAAAAGCGAAACCCATAAATTTACTATACATAGGATACATATTAATCTCAACCAAGGATGGGCATTTTTCAACTACCACTCATTTTCAACTACCACTCAAATTGAGTGGTAGTTAAAATCAGTTATTTAACTACCACTCAGGTTTGAGTGGTAGTTGCAGGCTGAGTGCACTCAAAATTAGTTGAATCATGCCCAACCCTGATCTCAACTAACCATTTTGTTTGCAGTTGCATAATTCTGCACATATAGCACTGTTGCCCACCAAGAATCGTCACATAATTTGTTTGCAGATGTAAGGCTTTTCCACATCGGGCCATTATCAATATAATTAAACAAGGTCATATAGAATAATACGGCAACAGCTAAGGTTGGTGTTAAGCGTAAGTAACGATGGACATACATCAATGGCATGTTAAATTTTCCGATGTTCCTATATATTGGTATAAAAACAATTATATATGAATACATACATATATATGTATATGCAGATTTGGCGAAAGCGGTTAGACACACTTATCCATCTCTCTAAATGCTCCCATTATAATAAGCATTCCACTGAGAAAAAGAAACGTATCAACAGCAATATTACCGCTTTGTTCGATCATTGAAAATGATGTATATTGCCACTAAATAGGGGATATTAAAACAAACAAAAAAACGTTAATGGAATATGTTTAAAATATGTAAATATCTTGCTTATCTCACGCGTTTTATGTCCACAGCATTTATATTTGGGGAAAGTATCTGATATAAATAGCAATGTATGAATATGATCCAGATTAATGAAAAACAGCGTATGCCATGCAAACAAGGTATGTGTCCATGCTGAATTTTTAATAATTGTTGCATATTTTTATTTATTGAAAATGAATTTAATAATCTATTTGGTGGATCTGCAATTAGTATATACTCGTATACATGCATATATGTATGTATATACAGACATGTGTAATAAGAATTTCTTACTCATTTTTAATATGCAAATATAACCATATAAAGTGCTGATGACCATGAGGGCTCCCAAAGAAATTGAGAGTCCGCTAATTAAGAAAAAACCGTAAGAATAAAAGTGAAAACTGGTTAGAATGATTAATTAAATTTAAATTTACAATAAATCTATATATATAAAAGGAAGTGGCGT
The DNA here is from genome assembly GCA_960531455.1 of Urophora cardui. Lineage (NCBI taxonomy): Eukaryota > Metazoa > Arthropoda > Insecta > Diptera > Tephritidae > Urophora > Urophora cardui. Next base: position 120,536,219 of record OY482671.1, read on the forward strand.
TAGTACAAACGCCTATAACTCAAGAACGCCTGCACCGATTTGGATGATTGATGCAAATTCAGATTGTTCTCTGGCCAGAATAGGAGAATATCCAATAAAATTCCCGAAAAATGCAAAAAAAAAAATTATTTTCCCATACATTTTGTATATCTATATATAAAAGGATAGAGATAGAGACAGAGAGAGGGATAGGAGAAATTAGGTTTGTCGCGGTGAATATATGCATATCTCTTTTGTTCAGAGAATTGACAGTTTTATAGCTTTATAGGAATAAATTTTAGGCAGAACAACGTCTGCCGGGCCAGCTAGTTTATATATGAAGAAAATACGAATATATGTATGTATGTTAGGGTGGGTCAATTTGTATGGGCGGAACCTAAGCCATAGTGTTCCTAGCAAATTCGGATTCTGCATTAAATTCTATGAAAAAAAGTCTTCTAGAGCATGCCTCTAAAATCAATTTTGAGCTTGCCCATTTTCGATTGAAGTTTATGTAGAATTGTTTTAAGTATAGCAACCCATACTCTTTTAAATTCAACCAGTAATTTTAACGTTATCGCTTTACTTTCTTTTTCATTTTGTTTGTCACTTTAAACACATTTAATAATGTATAAAAAGTTGGATTTCGCTGTTGCGGTTTTGTTGAAAAAAAAGCATGTATCTAAACAACTTCCACTCGTTTAAACGCAAAATGAAAATATCCAAATACCACAATTTTTCTAAAGTAGAATCTTCTTCTGATTCCGAATATCACATATACTTGCTTGTGGTAGATCTAGTTTCCGAGATATCCTAGCCTAAAGATGATTAAGATGCAAAAATTGCTGTTTCTGCGCTAATTTTGACATAGTGTAGCATCAATATTTTTTCATCAATCAAAAAGCTAAGAACAGCTACTTAAAGTATGTATTTCAGTATTTCAATTGCCACTTAGTTTGCCCAAATATATTGTTTCTTCGCTGAGATATTGCACTTTCAAACTATGCATGTTTATCCATCCTGGGGCAAAATGCGCCAAGTGTAGGAGGTAAAAAATTTTATGTCACCGATTTCGCTCAAATTTCGCTAAGTTCCTACTATAATTACTAGGTATACGTATTGTAAAGGATTTTCTCCTATCTCATTTTCTTGAAGAGTTATACGTGTTTGAATATGCTCGTTTTTTCAAGGGGCAATGTATGGATAAACATGCACAGTTTAAAAGTGCGATATCTCGGTTCAGGGAAAATATATTTGAGCAAACTCAATGGCAGTTGAAAGACTGAAATATCTACTTTAAGCAGCTGTTCTTAGCTTTTTGATTGATGGAAAAATGTTGATCCTACACTACGTCAAAATTAGCGCAGAAACAGCAATTTTTGCATCTTAATCATCTTTAGGCCAGGATATCTCGGAAACTAGATCTACCACAAGCAAGTATATGTGATATTCGGAATCAGAAGAAGATTCTACTTTAGAAAAGTGTTACTTTATTGTTCTTAGTCAAACATTGTGGAATTTGGATATTTTCATTTTGCGTTTAAACGAGTGGAAGTTGTTTAGAAACATGTTTTTTTTTCAACAAAACCGCAACAGCGAAATCCAACTTTTTGTACATTATTAAACGTGTTTAAAGTGACAAACAAAATGAAAAAGAAAGTAAAGCGATAACGTTAAAATTACTGGTTGAATTTAAAAGAGTATGGGTTGCTATACTTAAAACAATTCTACATAAACTTCAATCGAAAATGGGCAAGCTCAAAATTGATTTTAGAGGCATGCTCTAGAAGACTTTTTTTCATAGAATTTAATGCAGAATCCGAATTTGCTAGGAACACTATGGCTTAGAAAATTGACCCAGCCTAATGTATGTGTATGAATTCACCCAGTTAAATCAAATGTATTGATACACGAAGCATACATGCTGTGTGCATGGAAAAGTGCATACAGAGCATGATTTGTGAAAATAAAGAAATTTTATAAAATGTTGATTCACCCAAAATATGAATGCTATATACATACATGAAAAAATATCATGCGATGTGGATGTGGTATGCATGAAATTATAAATTATTTTATTTTTTACAATTGATTAGTGCTTCTGCATGCTTTCAGCATTGGTACAAATGAAGGGTTAGACCAGCCACACATGACGGCGGAAAACGCGCAGAATTTGGGCAGAAAGCCATAAAAACGCGCGTCTTCATGTGTGCACATTGGCAGAAATACAAGGAAATCGAGGGTTCTTGTAAACCGGCGTTTTCTGCCTGCCCAAATTCTGCGCGTTTTCTGCCGTCATGTGTGGCTGGTCTTAGGGTATGCATGCTCCCTGAGAAACTATACGTGTAAAAAGGAAATAGACGGGCATTTATACTGGCATGCATACACGGCTTCAATTCATGCTTCCAAAATTAATGTTGTATCCATAAGATTCCAACTGGGCATCTACATATGTAAATATGTATATTAGATATCACTTACATTGTAAACCAATCGAGTTTCCCAAGTTCAATAGGTTCGCTAGTTGTGCAAGTGGATGAGATAGGGAAATTGTTGGTCGCATTTAAACTAATGTTATACAAATTTTGAATAGCTTCTCTTACAAGTACATCCAAATCATTTGAATCGCATTTATTCGGAACACATATACCTATTTGTAATTGATCGCCGACATCAATTGCAGACATTTCGAAGGGAATATTCACTTGACAATATTGGGCAGTTAACGGCGTTTTGATATCGAGACATTCCTCAAAATTGCCCATCTCCATGTGGTGGCCATACAGAATACCAGAAGGCATTTTAGCCGAAGCGTCAAGCACTAATAGTGTAGTAAACAGATTTAAACTACATATGTATGTATGTATATTTGCACATTTTTACAAAAGATGTACATATGTCTTTCGCAAATATGTGTATATATATGTAGTAGATATACATATGTACATACTTTTAAATGCCCACATTTCGCTACCGTTCAAGGCATCATTGACCATACCGAACTGCATTGAACACTCCCGACTGACATTATTAAGTTTTAATTTTTTTAAATCTTGTAATTGAGCGATCAAATATTTTCCTAGCAGCGATTTCTGATCACCTGATTTTTCATTTACTCCAATAGTGACTTGCAGTTTGCTTACAAAAATTATAATAGCGAAATAAATAAGCAGACACAAGCTTTTTCGACTGAAGCACCAGCGATAAGATGACATTTTTTGGGATTCTATTACCACTATTAAAAACTAAAGCTCTTCAATTAAATACTTTTGAATTTCAAATTCACAACGCGAGGACCGTTTTTAGAATGCGTTAGAACCCGATAAACTTATAAGTATATATGTATAAAGTGATTGCTAACTATCACCTGTTGAGTGAGTTAAATCGAAACAATATACATACATTAGTATGTATTTATGTGCGAGTATGTTAGAAAAGTTAGAGAGAGAATATGAATAAAACAATGTTTCAAACGAATGTAATCGCTAAGTAAACTTGTCAATAATATATTTTTACTTAATATGTTATAGGTCCAACGCACAACCCGCACTGCGGCATCGGAATGATTTAACACTTTTATACAGCGATGCGCTTGCTCTACGACAAACGTTAGCCCGCATCAATGAAGTACTTAACCCATGAATAACGAAGTACTGAATTACCGATGGCGCATTCATAAGTACCGCTATGTGTTCATCCAAAATTTGACAGAGTCGGCTGATTTCGTGACGTATTGACATTTTATTCCCTTTTATCCATTTTCGTTTCCCACAATATAAAAATCCGGCATCGTGTCAAAAATGGAAATATGGCCTTTTCTTTAATCACTTCTGAATTATATAATATTAATCAGGTAAATGTTACACTGTAATGACCTGACCTTGAGTAATCATATTTTAAACGGAATATTCTATATAGATACTTAAATATGTATACGCATATCGAGCCCTTTGCGCGTTTTTATCGTAAGGGTCATTTTCTCGAAATTTACTTTTTGATGCAAATTTGTTCTACATCCCTCAGCGTATCACCTGGTAAAATATTGTACCTGAAATCCTTAATATACATAGTTTTGCCAAAAATTGGCTTTCTTTTTTATCGTAAGGGACAATCTATACTTTTTTCTTGAGCTCGAATTTATCGTATCGCCCATTTAAAAAATATGTTGAATATAGCTAGTGGGAAATCGAAGGTGAGAACTCACTTACTCACTATATTACCCTGACCCCATGATTAAAAATGCAAAAGTATGCAATAAGACACTTGTATTTGTCATATACATACAAGCTTTTTTAAATATTATCGTAAGGGACATTTATTCAAATATGCTCATTGAGAGCGAAATTATCGTAAGGGACAAAATTATGATTTTTTCGCAAACTGCAAATTTTTTCCAGAAAAAATATAAGGTTCAGTATATTAATTAACTATCTAATCGCGTGTTCAATTTCATTTAAATATACCAATAAAAAACAGTAAAAACAAGTAAGGAAGCCTAAGTTCGAGTGGAATCGAACATTAGATACTCAGCTGTATGCTGTCATTGTTTGTTTGCGTTTGATGGAAAGACGGTGTACTTTATATAAAGCGAATGCTGCATAAAGTGGACGTAGCCACGCCCATTTTCTAAATTTTTATCAGTCATCCAACTAAGCTTATGAATATTATTCTTTGTGCAAAATTTCATCCCTTTATGAGTTACAAAGGTGTCACGTTACAAATTCCCAAAGGGTGTTCCAGAAATATCTTTGTTAAAAAGTAGGCGTGGTCATAAACCGATTTCAATAAATTTTTGCGTGTCTATTAACACAAGTAATAAAAGTGTATAAACCAAGTTTCGTCATAATATCTCAATTATTTGTCGAGTTATGGGCTCCAAATCTCGTTGATTCCTTTGTCTGAAAAGAGGCGGTGCCACGCCCATTTTCCGAAATTTTTCTATTTTTTGTTTCCGATCTATTGTAGAACTCATGCCACAAAATTTCAATGAATTATCTTTATATTTGACAAAGATATCGCTTAAAATGTTTTTATTAGGCCACTTTATGATACCCATATATAAAAGTGGGCGTGGTCGTCAACCGATTTTGCCAATTTTTCGTCCAAACATTTGCCTAAGTAAGTATATCACGCCTACAAAATTTCATCGATATATCTTCAACGGTTTCTGAGTTATGACTCATAAAACTTTCAATGTTTGCCCCTTAATAAGTGGGCGTGGCACAGCCCATTTTCCAAAATTTCACCAAATTTCTTCATAAGGGCCTGAGCTCAATACGTGGGTAAAATTTCATCGCTCCAGCTATATTAGTGGCTGAGATACCAAATTTCCGATTTTTTCTATATAGGAAACCTGGGCGTGGTCATGGTCCGATTTCGCCCATTTTCAATACCAACCGTCCCAGTCTCGATACCAACTTGCATTCCAAATTTCATCAAAATATCTCAATTTTTGCGCGAGTTAGAGTGCGTACGGACGGACGGACATGGCTCAATCGATTTCTCTTTTCACCCTGATCATTTTTATATATGTAAGTCTATATCTATCTCGATTATTTCATTCTGTTACAATCCACCGTTAGGAAATCGAAACTGTAATACTCTGTGTACTAGTACAGCTGAGTATAAAAAAAACAAAAAAAAAATGCTCTCCTGTAAAATTTGCTTTTGTCCCTTATGATAAAGTTGCACAAAGGGGTCGATATGTATATATGTATGTACGTAATTAAAGCAATCATAAATTTCATTTAACACATAACAAGAATAATACTATAGCGCAGATTTAACTTTAACGAGCTTTAAGGCCGGCTTCTTAACCGATTGGAGGCGTGCTCTTCAATTTTTGCTGTTCCTACGAATTGGGTGACCTACAGTTTTATGCCGGCCCCGAACAGCGAATTCATTTTTCGTGAGAACCTGTTTCATGGCAGAAATACACTTGAAGGGATGCCGTCCACTGCCGAGGGGTGACCGCTATTTTTGAAAAACTTAGTAATTGGGTTTTAATTCATTAGAAATGTTATTAAATTTAATTGTTTGGTTTTGGCACGGGCTGGTCATTGAACCCACGGCCTCCGGTATGGTAGACGCGCACTCTACACACTACACCAAAGCGGGTAAATCACATCATTATCAATCAGCAATGATTAGAATTTTAAAACTATCGATATTCATTCTATTATTTATAAACTATGAAAAAGTACTTAATAGGGCATTAACCTATAAACATGTCGACGGATAAAATAAAGTAGTCTGTCACATTTTTAGACTTGTGGGAAATCGCAATTCAAGTTTGGAATTTAATTGTTACTAAAAAACGCTGCGACGGATTTTCTCTAAAGTATCAGAGAATATTACTACATAGGAGTAGTTCACGAAAATTTAAAATATTGATTCTAAATAAAGTTTTTTTCGAATGTATGACGCGTTATCTTCAGAAAAATTTTGCATTCGTCGTTCGGAGCCGGCATAAAACAGTAGATCCGCCCATTAAGTAGGAAACGCAAAAATTAAGGAGCACCCTTCGAATTGGGAAGAGAAGCTCGGCCTTAAAGCTCGTCAGAGCTATGTATACAGCGCCATTGTATTATTATATTATATACTTAATACAAAAGAAGAAAAAACAATTTTATTGGCAGTTAATATAAAGCTTGATAAAAGGTTTTATCTTCTTGGTATTCAAGAAATGTGTTGATCTAATTGGTAAGTACCACAATATTTTACCAAGAGTTAAAAGCTCGAAATTTATGTGAAAAATTGTCGTATATGCCAATATTTCGGAAACTAAGATATCGAAAACCTGATAACACCATTTGAAAGATCTTTATTAGTTTAGTATGACCGCATTATTAATTCAATTTGGCCCAATTTTCACATACGATTTTATTTTAGCCAGTCGAAATTAATTTGCTTCACACGGTAATAGTAGAGAACGCTTTTATAAATGATCTAACGAGTTTTATGCTGAATTTATCTCGCAATTCGAGGCGAGCTCCTTAATTTTTTTCTTACCAATTGGGTGGACATAGAGATTTATGCCGGCTTCGCAGGTGGAATGCATTTTTTGTGAGAATTCTGTTGCAAAAATATTCCACTGTTACGAAAAGAATTAGAAACACAGCATGAAAATAGCGTCATCATAAAGATAACGGTTATCAAACACTCAACAACGTGGTCCATGTTTTTATACTCGGTTGTATTTAGTACAAAAGTATTATAATTTTGATCATATAATAGTGGATGAAATAATCGAGATAGATATAGACTTCCAGAGCACGAAATGAAAGCACTTTCAGAAAATTAGGGTACAGCTAGACGACGCAAGAAAGTACTTTCAGAAAGTGAAAAATTCAATTTTTTTTATTTGTTTGTAGGTACAGATTTAAAATCATTTGTACATCCATATCCAAAGAGGAAAAATATGGACAAATTTAAATTTGTCATTTTTTATACAAATGCAAAAATCGTGTGCTCTCGGCTTTAGAAAGTAACATTTCTAGTCTATTTGTAATAGTATTTGCTTATGAAGAAATTTAGAATTAAAAATAATATTTATACGCTACGTCTGAGAATAGGTACAAATTTTTAAATGAGCGTGGCTGCGGCCACTTTTCACGGAAGGAAAATTTTTTATTTGAACCAAGAAAAATGCTTTCTTGAACTCAATTTAAAAAATGTTTAGAGAAATAAGAAAAATTTACTTAATTATTACTACAGCTTTTCCAGTTTAAGTTCAGAAAGTCACAATTGAACTTAAATTGTAATTTTCTTTACTTCAATTGTAGCTTTCTGAACTGAAATTGAAAAAGGTGTAGTAAAAAATCTTTCCCTATATATAAAATGCACCTTGTTTCCAGAAAACGCAAAGCACGCAGCTGCGTATCTAATGTTCGATTCCACTCGGACTTAGGTTTCCTTGTTTTTTTTTTTTTGACAAACCGCAATAGTTAAATTGCAAGATTATCGATCAAGTGTTATAATAACTGTACTTCGTTTCTGTATTTCTGCCATGAAAAAGCTTCTCACAAACTATGCATTCGCTGCTCGGAGTCGGCATAAAACTTTAAGGCTCAGGCAATGGTGCTTTATCTATAATTCTGTATCGGTAACATTGTCGTAACTATATCGCTATTCATGTGAGCAGTTAGTGGTGTCGTACACCCGCAAACAGCTGACACTTGTCGAGGCAGATCGAGGAAGGTAGGCGCATAGCCGAATTCAGAAATGTCCCATGCAGTGATGCCGAAATTGGGCCTTTCGGACGAAATCTGGTCCGATAAATTTACTTTGGGCTGTTGGGCGGCTAAAATCAATTTTGGTCCGATTTGTAATATAAATATTTTTAGTGGACACAATTTCTCTGACGCTTAACATTTTATCTTTCCTGTGTAAAGTTCTTTTATTGTTAGTGAAACACACAATTCGCATAAATTCGCTTGGGACTCGTTATATCTAAATTCGCTTGGAACTCGTCTCGCATGCTAAGTTTAATGAAACGTCAAAATCAGACAATCTGACATTTATTTTGCAAATAAAATGCTGAAATTTGAGACAAATTATGTTTCACTTGAAAAGCGCCAGCGAACAGGGCTATTCTACGAATAGGTTAGGTTGGAATGGCTGCCACAGAGTCGCACTTAGGCCAGTGCAGAGGCCCGTTGCGATACCACAAGAAGAAAGCGGATTACTCCTCCTTTTTGAACCAATTTGAAAACCTAATGCAGTTCACCAGGGCCCTCACTCTGTAGTTCTATTTGAAAGAAAAATTCGATTCGAAAGCACATTTTTATTGTATAGAATATATGGAATAGAACTCGAAATCGAATGAATTTTCTTTCGAATTAAACTGCAGAGTGAGGGCGCAGGGCCCAATTAACTTTGCAAATAAATGATATGTACATTGATCTCATATATGTAATTCATATGTACTTATTTTGTTTCCTTTTAGAAATGTGTGAATTGTTAAGAAATAAATTCTGATTTGATTCTTAAGTGTTATTTGCGAATATAATTTTTGAACCAATGTGAGTTTTTATAACGCGATTGATCTCCTATATGAACATATGTATGTATACATAGTATATACATACTTACGCATGTTAAAATGGATATTAAATATGTAATCCCATTTTAAGCTGACTTCTAATTTTTGGGCTTTTTTTGGCGGACTTGGGCGGTAATTTGGTCGGTAAAATTTTTTTCAGTGGCAATACTGGTCCCATGTATTTTGTTATTATAATTGGTAGAGTGTAATGTCAAAATAATATTTCTCCTTGATTAAAATCTGAATTCGCTTGGGACTCGCCCATTACTATTGGCCATGATGTGAATTCGCTTTGATTTTGATATTATAATCCAAGGGTGCTCAACGCTCTCGTATTGAATGGGGAAACTCCAATACATCTACAAAAATTTATTAGTGCACTTAAAAAAAAATTTGTGTTAGATTTAAAAACAGTTATAAACTACAAGTAAATTTTTATTGTACGAAATTTTACATACAACATACATACTTATGTACAATATTTACAACATATTTTAATTATATAAATGTATCTATATATTAAATTAAGATATGAACTCGTACATATAAAAAAAATTTATCTACATATTACATAATAATAAGTGATAAGTTTATTCAAGGCTGTTTAATAAATTGTAAATATTTATTGTCGAATCAGAGGAGGATAATTGCAGAATTGCTTCCAAATGCTTTTGTGATAAAATGTTTCTTTGGTTTGTTTTGATTAACTTAAGGCTAGAAAAGGCTTTTTTGCAAATATACATATGTGCTTCCGAACATGGGTAAGTATTTCAAAATTTCATTTCTTATGAGTGAATACTTGTCATATTTTATTTCTGTCATATATGTATGTAACTTACCTTAATTACGCTACAGCCTGTTGTCTCTTTATCAGCTGCTCGCAATTCTCGTCACTCTTACTCAGCATCCACCGGCTCTTTAGCTACTGGCGTTACTGCATGTACGAAAACCACAGAAGAAGTTAATGCTCAGCAGGTGCTCCCAGTAAAAAAAGTAATCATAAATACTAATAATGGGACTGATGCTGCTCGGGATTTCAATGAACAACGAATGTGGGTGCATCTGTCCTCATTTTCGCCTACGGTCACGGAAGATCATATTATGGATTACGTCGTTAAACACACAGGCGTGGAAAAAAGGCGGCTTTCATGTTTTAGGTTAATAAAAAGTGATGTGCCGGTCGATACGTTAAGTAGGATAAATTTTAAATTGGGTATTATTGCAAGTGCATACGACAAGTTGCTAAATCCTAACATTTTGCCAGTTGACGTCTCGGTTCGACCTTTTCGGTTTTTTCGAAAAGGGTTTCGCCAAAAGCTGGCAAATTAGCTAATATCTAGAGTAATTTCCACAGAAATAAAAATATTAAAATTTATTATCATAATGTGTCAGGCCTTAGAACGAAATCAGAAGAAGTTCTTTTATTTAGTTCACTTTGTGAATATGATGTATTCGTTATTACTGAAAGTTGGCTTAACTCTAAATTTTTTGATGCAGAGTTTTTTGATCCAAAACTGTACGATGTTTTTCGCAAAGATAGAGATCCGATAGTAACAGGTCTCTCTAGAGGTGGTGGGGTACTGATTGCAGCGCGTTGTAATTTACGCGCCTCCTTAGTGTCGCTGAAAAATGATAACTCCCAATTTGATCAACTTTGTATTCGTCTCAATAAAATCTCTGGATCTCTACATATTTATGTGGCATATATACCGCCGGCCAGTGCACTACCTATATACAAAGTTCATATTGATAACGTAGTTGCCATCCGCAGTGAGGTTGGAGCCAACAATATGTGTGTGTTAGGTGATTTTAATCTTAATAGTCTCAATTGGGCTGTTTTAGATGATGAGCTATTCTTAACGCCTATAAATGTAACGAATTCATTAGAGGCTTATGTAGTTGATAACCTATTGGGTATGGACTTGGTACAAGTCAATAGTCTTCATAATAGTTTAAATCGCTTATTAGACCTTATTTTTCTAAGTAAAGATATTAGTTTTAAATTATACTCACCGCCGTCAGCCGTCACCCCATCTAATCTACATCATGTTCCTATTATTTTAGAAATTAAATATCTGGATTTTTTGAGCTTCCTGGAGTGTCTTCTGATGACCTCTTTAATTTTAAAAATTTTAATTATAATAAATGTAACTTCCGGATTTTAAATAATAGTTTGACCGGATTAGATTGGAGTCACCTCTTTCAGCGGGGAGATGTTGCTGAATGCTTCAGTATTTTTAAATATAAGGTTCTTGATATTTGTAAACAACATGTGCCCCTTAGAGTAATGAAACAATTTAAACGTCCCTGGTTCTCAAGAGAGCTTAAGCGTCTAAAGAATCTTAGAAATAAATTCTTCAAAAGGTTCTCGCAATCGAATGATCCAAATCATTATATATTATATACTTCTTACAAGTACAACTTCTTAAAGTTGAATAAGGCGAATTATAGAAATTATGTGGAAAAAATGGAAAGGAATATTAAAAATAATCCTAAAAATTTTTGGCGCTTCATAAAATCAAAACAAGGGGCTTCTAGTATCCCATCATCATTATTTTATAATAATAAAAGGGCAAATTCAATGTTAGAAGCTACGGGCCTGTTCGCTGAGTTCTTTGCGTCGAACTTTACTCAGGATGATAACAGTATGTTGGACGAAGACTTTTCTGACTTAGGATACAGGAGTCCATCTCTCAACCTGGGATCGATTCATTTAAATGAGAATGATATACATGAGAGTATTAACAAATTAAAACTGTCTTCGCGGACAGACATTGATGGATTATCTGTCACGCTTCTCAAAAATTGTCCTTCGCTTGTTGAACCGTTGACAATATTATTTAATAAGTCACTGTTGTCGGGTACATTTATTGATGACTGGAAAATAACTTCAATCACCCCAATGTACAAAAGTGGTAATAAATGTGATGTAAAAAACTATAGGCCTGTCTCTAAATTATCTACGGTCCCGAAATTACTGGAATGTATCATTAAACATAAAGTCTCTTTCGATTTAAAACAATTAATATGCACAAACCAACATGGGTTTGTGTCTGGTAGATCGACTGTAACCAATCTTGCAGTTTTTGTAGATGATTGCTTTTCCGCATTTCAAAAGGGGTTTCAAGTAGATACGATCTATACAGATTTCTCCAAAGCATTCGACAGAGTTTCACACAAAATACTTTTAATTAAACTTCTTAACATGGGTTTTCATTCCACCCTACTTCAATGGATTAGATCTTACCTGCACGGAAGACAAAGCTTTGTTGTCATCGAAAATACTTCGTCAAATATATTTGTGCCTACCTCTGGGATTCCTCAAGGGAGTATATTAGGCCCGCTATTGTTTATATTGTTTGTGAACGATATAGGGTCTTGCTTTACGTCAGCTAGATACCTTATGTATGCTGATGACCTAAAAGTCTACTCGGTAATACAAAATGAGAGAGACACGGGCGTTCTGCAGGAAGAAATTAACAAGTTGAACCATTGGTGCTTAAAAAACCGTTTGCCTCTTAATGTAAAGAAGTGTCACCACATGACATTCACCAAATTACATAGACCTATAAAATCATCATATTATATTGATTCTACATCGCTTGTCATGCTAAAGGAGATTAAGGACTTGGGAGTCTATTTCGATGATAAATTCTGTTTTGTTACACACGTTAACTATGTCGTTGCCAAATCCTCGTCTTTGCTTGCATTTATCAGACGTAATGGTTCAGCATTTTCGGATCCATATACCCTAAAATTACTGTACTCGTCGTATGTCCGATCGACTTTAGAATATGCTGTTTTCATTTGGAGACCTTTTCATCAGATTCATATTGACCGGTTAGAATCTGTGCAGAAATCATTCATCAGATTTGCATTACGCTCTTTGCGTTTTTCTGAACCTAAACCACCATATTGCTCTCGCTGCCAGTTGATAAATCTTATGACACTGCAGAATAGACGAACGCTTCTATCAGCCACTTTCATGTTTGATATAATTTCCGGGAACGTTGACTGTCCAGCCATTTTGAATAAAATAAATTTCAATGTGCCGTGTAGGCCTTTACGACATTTTGATTTCTTTTACGTGGCTGCAAGTAAAACTCTGTACAGCCTAAATGCACCGCTTAATAGAACTCTTTTGGAGTTAAACAAGCTCTTTGCTTCTTTAGACCTTGATCTCTCTATTACCAAATCGTGTTTTAATGCGCAAATAAAAATATTGCTAAGTAGGAACTGTATTCTGTAATTACTGTTACCTTCATATTGTACGTAGTCTGTAAGAACTGTAACTTTAATAGACGAAAAAGAAATAAATAAATAAATAAATAATTATTAATTTATATACGTACCTATAATTAATTAGCATAGACTGCGACTCGCAATAATATTACAGCAAAAAAAGCTCTAATTCCTATTATTCCTATTAAAATCTTCTTTTATTTTTCATCAAATAATTTGAAATACACTTTTGCCACACATTTTTCAATATTAACTAGAAATTTTGTTCAGTTTTTTCGTTTGCCTACAAATCGCACCCTAAATCAAAAAAAATGCACAACTCAAAATTTTTCGAATCCATGAATATCGTATTTAGGGACTGCTAAATGTTAGTCTCCTCCCAGCAAAAGTATTCTTCCTTACCCAAGGTTTTACTTGAAAGCTTCGTTTGTAAAGAAAAAGGTTTTCTTGCATTTCTTCCATTTATTTTATATTTATTTGGGTTTTGAGTTACGTCGCTTTTCAATTCAAGAATTCAATTTTTTCAAAAAAATTTTATTTTCAATTTGTTAGTGTAATTTTCAATTTCATATGGGAAGGGCGACGCCAACGTAGCTTCATATGGGAAGGGCGTAGCTAACGTAGCTTCGCCCTTCCCATATGAAACTCAATCACATTCATTTGAAATTTTTTATACCTGAGGGCATATGGCAGGGGAAGAAAATTTTATTTTTATATTCAAAGGGCGAATTTGTATCTGTGCCTATGTCTGGGGGGAAAAACAAAAACAAATGTGATTCAAGGGCATAGGCATGAGCATCTATGTTATAATCTACCTTTGCAAATAAAAAATAAGTTTCTGAATTTGCCTCTCCGCCTACCTTCCTCGATCTGCCTCGACAAGTGTCAGCTGTTTACGGATTTAGGGTTGCTAACCAAAATCCAATTGGTCTGTAAGTTAACGATACAACTACAGAATTACGATAAGGCACCAATGACCAGTAACACTGCTTGTCGTAAGGTTGGTTAAATCAGCTACAGATAAGTCACCAATGTCTGCACCTTAAGCCTCACACTAAAAATAAAATTTCGTAAAAAAAATACGAGACTTTCGTAGTCTAGAGATTCGTAAAATGTACGAAAGTTTCGTATATATTACGAAAGAATTTTTCTCAACAAAATCTAATTTTACGAATCTTTCGTAAATATTACGAAAGGGCTTTCGTAAACCATTTTCTAATATTTTTTTCGTATATACATATTACGAAATATTTCGTAAATATTACGAAACACTTTCGTAAATTTTCTTAAAATTGTCTTTACGAATAATTTCGTATATTGTACGAAAGTTTTCGTAACATTATCAAAGGATTAAAAGATTTACGAAATACTTTCGTAATATATACGAAATAATTTCGTAATATTATCAAAGGATTAAAAGATTTACGAAATACTTTCGTAATATATACGAAATACTTTCGTACAATATTTTACCGTACAAGTTTTCTTTCATTGTGAAGTGTTGTGTCGGTGCAATAATATCAAAAATTATTTTAAGTAGTAAGTGCGTAATGAAATAATGTATAAAAAAATAATGCATTGTATATAAAAAGACAATATTGATATATAAAATAAACTGTGATATTTTCCAACTTGATTCAACTTAAGGGTGAGTACATTAGTTGCATTTACTTTTTCCTTTTTTTCGATCTTATCTATTTTCCTAAATAAATACTTAATAAAATTATATAGAGAGATATTTCTACACTCAGAGAAAAAATTTTAAAAACATGTGAAAACGTGCTTAAAATGGGCAAAAACGTATTTAAAAGTGATGTAGATACGACCTTTTTTATTTTAAAAATGTTCATTGTAAAATCAAGAAAAAATATTTAAATTTAAAAATGTTTATTTTAATTCAAGCCCTATGAGATTTTGAACCTAAAAATTACGCTTTTATTCCCTTCATTTTAATTTTGAATTTAAAAATGATTCTATTTAATCCAAAATACATTTTTATTTCAAAACTTTCATTTTAAATTTACAAATTTTCATTTTTAAAATAAAAACGATCTCGTTTAAAACGTGCATTATAAAAATAAAAATTTTTTTTATTTTTTTTTCTCCGAGTGTAGCTGCTTGAATTTTAGGGTTTTAAGTAGTTTCGCTTTATCTTTATCTTTAGTTACTAAAATTAATATAAATATAAATGTAAAATATTAAATTAATAAAGAACTTTTAAATTAATTGAATAAATTTATTTTAGTGGATATTTAAAACTAAAATGAAATTATCTAAACTTATTTCTTATGCATATATAAAACATTTTGCTCTTAGCATTATTTTATTGATATACATATTTCGAAAAAGTTTTCAAATTTCGTTGAAATATACATCATATATACATATATATATGTATGTAATAATTGGGGTTTTTTTTAGCTTTAAGCTAAAAAATAATTTGGTCAATTGTACAACAATTTGATAGCTCTAACAGCTTTAGTAAATGTACGAAAGCGGTTTCGTACTATTTACGAAATCTTTCGTTGCTCAAAAGTACGAAAGTATTTCGTAAATAGTACGAAAGCGTTTGTAAATACTACGAAAGTATTTTGTTAATAGTACGAAAGCCTTCGTAAATATACGAAAGTATTTTAAGCGAAGTAAATTGAGGTATAATAGGGCTGACATAGCTTAAAATTTCTAAAAAAATTTTATAATTTTGCTCTTGAGGCGGCTGTTTTGTGTTAGTAGTGATAGTTTTATGGGATGAATAACTCCACAAATTAAAAACAAATAGAAAGGTCGAGACCGTGGATGGCGGAAAAAATGTGGACACGAGCAATATTGTCATCAAATTAAAGGTCTTAACATGTACATACATACATATGTATGTAAGCAAATTACGTATACGCAGTGTACACCCCTGCAAAAATTCCGAATACTCCATTCACTCATGCATAGAGTGCTCGCTATGGACCAACCGAGTACTCCATAACATGCCAAATTTCAAACAAAAAATATGGTCCAATTAACATTGCATGTCATTGCAATACCAGTCCCGCATAACAATCAAATTAAAGAGAATTTGAATTTTTTGTTTTGTAATTTTAATATTTTTTATTCAATTTTTTTAATACTAGATTATTTTTATATGTATGTATATACGCGTTTCCAATGTTGTATACAGTTTATTTTTTTAATTTATACATATTAATTTTATCGTAGGTGTATAACTAGAATTATATATATATAAATCGCTATAATTAATTTTTACTATACAAATAATGCTGCTGTATACTATATATATGTGTATACCTTACACAATATGACCACTCACTTATGTATAATTTCTTTTATGCACAACATTATGTATACATACATTTTAAATTAACGCTTATGTTTTCTATTATTATGGTTTATTGTAATATATGTATGTATGTATGTATGTATATTAAACTAGAGATTAGTGTTTTTATTATCCTATGCTACACTTAAACTTTTTTTTTTTCATTTATGCTATTGAATAAAATTAGAACATTTCACATGTGAATGCGGCTTAATTTTTTATTTTTTTTTGTTGTGTTTTTGTTATTTTTGCTTATGCATAGATACGACTATTTTTATAATTATTTTCTGTAGTTCATTATACTTAGGCTGCATGAACATTTATTCATATATATGAATCTGATTCATTCAAGTACACACGCTAACCTAACCACACATTTAAACACAAATGACGTCTTATTGATCAATAAATGTATTTTTTTAAATCAATACAAAGTTATATTTTTATTATTTGATTTATTTATTTCTTTACTTGCTAAGCTGGCTGGTGTTTGCACTACATACATATTTATAATTATACCGATTTGCAATATATGTACATACATATGTGTTTAGTTTGTAAAATCTAACAAGAAATTGGAAATGCAGAATATATAAATCTTTTGAGGAAGTTGCTGTAACCGAAAATATGTACATACATAGATATTTCATTATCATCTATATTCAAAAGTGCGAATGTGACATAACCTGTGATTTCTGCAATAATTATAATGACAAATTAGTGAAATTAATAAAGTATATCAAAATATTATTAATATTGTTTAGTAAATCGACATAAACTGTGAGTAAACCGCTGAAAAGGTTTTACATACAGAGTTTAATTTCGGAAAATCATAATGAAAAATGTAACAGTTAATTTTAAAAAAATTTACATAAATTTAAAAAAAAAACAAAATATTTGAAACTGCTGTTTTTTTTATTTTAATGTAAAAAAATAATTAACACGAAAAACAATTTCGTCCTTTTTTTGATTTTATTCTCTTATATTGTTGTTTTTATAAATTTATTTTTTGGGTTATATTTTTCGTTTCCTTTATTGATTTGTTTATTTTTTTTTAATTTTTTTTATTTTTTTAACTGTTAATATATCGCATTATAGAACATTTACTTAAGCTTTATTCGACTTTAGTGTACATTTGATTTTCATTTCTTATGTAAAAATATTATTTCCTTTTTCTAGACCTACATTTTTTTTTATCAAGCGATCAGTGCATAAAAACTTATGATGAACAGACATACATTTCTAGGCGGCTGTACATTATACAATACGACTTTTCATGCTACTTGAATTTACTTTTAAAACGTATGTATGTATGTATAACTACTTCTAATATACATATTATATTGTTATCGGCGCTGGGCTGTTGCTCACATATGTACATACAAGCGTCGTGATGGTTTTAATAACATTGTCGAAATTATTTGTTCAATATTTAGCATATGTATGTATGTATGTATGTACATTGAAGAAAAATTCGAAAATAAATATTTCTTATATGTATTCGGTTGCATACAAACGATGCAAGAATGAAGATCATTATAATCTCACTATTATCCCCTATACCCTTTGTTCGTTTCCATCTTATGACCTGATTATACATACTTACATTTCAATAAAAAGCAGAATCTTCATTTTATGTACATATATGTACATTCAAAGTTGCATCCTAATTAGTTTAAACTATATAGTTTTACTCCGCAGACATTAACCAATCACACGCATTTATGTATACCTACACATTGCATTCACGCACACGCTTGTTGAATAAAAATCACAAAAAAGAAAACTGCAGTTAATCCCTTTTTAAAAAAGACGTCATTTTGTATACATTTTCGTGCTATTTTATTAATATTGTTTCAATACGCTTACAATTTAGCTCATAATATACTTATTTGATATTTTAAGTAAATGTATGTATGTATGTATTTATATGTTTATGAATGTCTACATATGTGCATCTATTCTATCATTATGACAAATGTAATTATTAAAAATCTAATGCTCGTTTAGTTTAAATACATCATTTCTTAAATTATTAACTTAATTTGGTTTATTTTTCATATGAATTTTGTTTTTTGTTTTTCGTTTATTTTTAATTCTATTATTCACGCTATTTTTAATGTTTATATAGGCTAAATTGTATATCTATATACATATACAGACATCGCTATACATATTTTGCTTTTATCATAATACATAATAACTTATTTTGTAGGCTACACAACTTCCGAATGATTTGTTTTTTTTTTTTATTTATTTTTCTCTTGCTTTGGCGGTTGGCGGCGGTGTGTTTGAAAATGATCAAAACTGAAATTGTGTAACCAATAAAAAACATGGGAATAAAATAACAACTTAAACTAAAAAAAATATATTTATATATACTTTAAAATTAAATGTGTGTATTGTGAAGTGTGGACATTAAATTTTAAAAGTGGACTGTATTGAGTTGACATTATTTACGAGGTACAACAAAAGTCAAACCATCCATCTAAATATTCTTAACAATATTTATTAAGTTCGTTATTTTAGAAAAGAAAAAAAAAAAAAAACATATTTTCTCATGTTTTTTATGTAGTAGAAACGAAGGCATTTATAGCTAAAATTCGTTATGCGAACGCTGCTGTCGCTTACTGTACACAAATGATGTCTGTCTCTTGCTTTTTGGGCGTGCGCGTTTGTGAGATCACACTGTGTGCGCCAAAACATGCGCACACAATCCCAAAACAAAACAAAATTAAATTAAATAAAGATTAATGTTCAAATATTCTCCAGCTTAGTTGAAACTTGAAAAGTGGCGGCTATTTCTCGTCTCGTTCTCTCTTGCTGGCAAATGCATATTGCATGGTTTTTGTTTATTCACAATGCGAAAGGTATGTGTATGCATGTA
This sequence comes from Urophora cardui, assembly GCA_960531455.1. NCBI lineage: Eukaryota > Metazoa > Arthropoda > Insecta > Diptera > Tephritidae > Urophora > Urophora cardui. Next base: position 120,555,698 of record OY482671.1, read on the forward strand.
CTATGTTCAGTGTTTAGTGTTCTTTCATGGCCATACAAATAAATACAATGCATTCTTTACTCATGTGCATTCCTGCTTTTCCTTAAATTTTACACTAAATTTATATGAATATATAAAAAAGTTATCACAAAATAAAACTAAACTATTATACATAGTTATTTACGTGCACTACCACTGATTATTTAGGTAATAACAACAAAAAAAAAATGTGAAGTTTTCAAATGTGTAATTATTGTTTTTTAGAACGCTACAAAATAGCTGCTGATTAGTTTATTATGAATTTTGCAACATTTTATTATACACCACGGCTCTCGTCTTTACTACAACGAGTGCGCAATTAAAATCAGATTTTAGAATTAATTCACAAGTTTTTTATTAGTTGATTTGCCAAGAGTGCCCAAAAAAATGCTTACGAAATATAAAATCAAACTGCTTTTTAATTACTTTTATCATGACTGATACACTAAAAAGCATTTTACGTAGATAATAGAGGGTAAATATTTAACAAATTGAAAAATTAATGTAAGGAGCGTATAAATACTGAAAAGGCACACTTAATATGTACTTATATGAGCGGTATGAAATGAAGACTGCAAATCTTGTTGTTCGGCAAACCTACATAATTCAATTTTCATTTTAGTACAAAACTGTTATTGTTGGGCTATTATTAGCCGCTTTCGATTCACAATTTCTCTGCTGGTTATAAATTTCCTTCTGTCCAATTTATATGTGAATGATAGCGAGCAGAGGGAAATTTTTATCGACCAGTTAGCGAGTATGGCTACTACTCATTATGGATTCAAACATTTTTGTTCGATCCGACCTCGCTTGTGTGATGGCGAATCGAAAACGACAATTATTGTTCTGGTAGAGGAAACAAGCTCGGTTTCTGGGTAAATACACACTTTGCAAAAGTATTCAGCAGTTGCGCAAAATTATTTTCTGTAAGTTGTTTATTCTATATAAGCTAGTTTAATAAGAAGCGCTGTTTTTTTTTTATCCTGTGTAAGGTGTAATAATGTTTTAAGGAAAGACTAACAAAGAAGACACTACGCACTTATTTACTTCTGTATCTGAATGTATTTACAAGCATTATTTTGTTTTTAACTACGTTTTTTCTTTTGCTGTTACTTCAATGCCACACAACAGGCACTGTAGATAATACTTAAAAAAAAGCAGCCCTGCTAGCTGAAACACATGCTGCTGCTAAATGGTTTGGAAAGGTTTATGGAATTTTTCAATGCTTTAAATGTCTGGCTATGAAAATTTCTGTAAGGAAAACGTATGCATGTATGTATGTGTGTATATATATGTACATTGAAGCACAAAAAACACATTCAGCTTCCAGGCCATATACATCATTAGTCGTTTAAACTGTGTGCTATTATTTTTGCTTTATCTGCATTTATGCTAAAACTCTATTAATGAGTTTTTTTTCCTTATTTAAAAATACATATTTACAAAATGTACACTTGTTTTTCGATTTTGTTTTGTAGTTTTGAATTTGGTTCTACCAGCAAATTATTAGTTTACCATCATTTTTTTTTTTTATTAAAATTTTAGCAATACTATGTTTTATTTTTTTCTTTTTTAGTTCTTTTGCCATTCGCTGTAGGAAAATAAACTTTATTGCCTTATGTTAGGTTTACATACATACAAATAGGTTTTATGGGACAAGATTATAATTTAAGTTACATTCATGGTTACATATCCAACGCTATGTACATATTTATGTACATACTATGCATAGAAACATTTTTCTACAATATTTCAAGTTGAGTAGTCAAATGAAAAAAAAAAATAATAATTATTATTATTATCATAATTACAGTACTTCTAGAGGTCCACATCATGCTGTCCAAAAGTATGTAAAAGAAAAATATATGTTGAGTTTATCTGATATTGGCCGTACTCTACTCTAACTTCAACATCATTTCATTTAGCATCTACTACTTTTCTGAGTGCTAATAACAGCAGCATATACTATATATTCGCCACATCTCATACTCTTAATCATAACTAATTATACATTATAATCAAAATAACTATAATAATAAATCATAATTCTAAATCTTAGTAGCGAATCGAAAATCAATTCACATTAAAACTCAATTTGGGCGCTGGAAATCATAAATACAAATTTTAAGCATACCTACATTTGAAAATTTAACTAAATTCAGTTTTGTAGAGCTTTTAGTGTTACTTTATTGGGATAGTTAGTAATAACGCGGGTACAGTTTGTTGCTGTTGTTGCAGACTGTTGCGGGTGGTGCTTGTATTTGTTAATTGCTACACTAGAGTTGTTCCACGAATTTGGTTAGTTGATCAGATGCATCGGTGACACCTTGACCGGCGCCAGCAGCACCACCAACAACACCACCACCAACAACGCCGCCAACAACACCACCAACGCCTACATCTTGCGATACACCGCCACCAGGCAAAGGCGACTGATGCGGCGCATGCATACCGCCGACGTGATTATGTAGTCCACCGTCGTGTGGTGGACATTGTGGAGCAGGTGAATGGCTCATTACATGATGCGGCGATGGTTGAGCGCGAGGAGATGCGGACGGTCCGCCAGCACGTGGTGATGGCGCTGAACGCGGCGAAGGCGTGGGCTGTGGGGAACGTATGGGTGGTGAGGAACGTGAAGCGGTTTGCATGAGTTGTTGTTGTAGTGTATGCGGTGTGGGCGGACCCATCATATTAGGGCCGCCAACCATTCCAACACCGGGCCCACCTACCACGCCCCCACCTTGCATAATTTGTTGCTGCTGTTGTTGTTGTTGTTGCTGCTGCGGCACTGCGCCTGGCATACCGCCCATTTGTTGTTGATTTGGAGGCTTCAGGCCTTGTTGCATTGCTGCTGCTGCGGCCGCATATTGATCACCGGGTCCGCCGGGGCCAAAATTGCCGCCGGGAAACTGCTGCCCTCCGGCAACGCCCATTTGCGGTGGAGCGCGTTGGCGTTGCGGATAGGGAGGCGGATAGTTTGGCATTGGCATTTGACGCGCCTTAAACCACTGCACATTCGACATCTGCAGAAAGCAAGAATAATTATTAAAAAAAAAAATAATAATAAAAGCAATATGTAGTATTTAGTGCGTAGTTGTTATGTAACTTACTGGTCCTTGCACTTGCTGCTGCTGTTGCATCATCATCGGATTTTGCATGCCTGGCATGCGTTGATGCGGTCCGGGACCCGGTTGTTGTTGTTGTGGTTGCATCACCACCTGCTGCGGATTGCCTTGCGACATTTGCTGCTGCTGATTCATCATGTGCTGCAATTGCTGGTTTTGTTGCATAACTTGTTGTTGCTGCTGTTGTTGTTGTTGCTGTTGTGGACCATTCCCAGTCGGTCCCGCAGCACCGCTTCCACTGGCATTTGGTTGACTTTGCTGGCGTTGCTTTATAATGGCGGCCATTATTTGCGGATTACGCTTAAGTACTTGCAATATTTGCTGGTTGTCATGCGAGGGATTGTTTTTAATTTTTTGCATAATAAGCGCTAACTGGGCTTCGTTTAAGGTCTGACCACCACCGACTGCAGCGCCATGCTGCGCCCCTTGTGGCCGTATACCTCCAACTGGTCCACCTACCGGTCCGCCAGTTCCCATCCCTCCCATGCCACCGCCTGGGCTATTCATGCCGCCTACACCAGCAGCACCGCTCATATTACCACCAGCATTTCCCGGGCCCATATTACCCATTGGGCCGCCAAGCATTTGATTTGGACCGCCAGTACCGACCATGCCACCCATCATATTCTAAATTGAAAATACAAAACAAAAAATAGGAGAAAATAAAATTTGGGTGTGATGAAGAAATTTGTTGAAACAAAAATTAATTGCTGTAAACATATCACTTTGAAAATTTCTATTTCAATATTTTCACTTACCGGCTGCATCGCATTCTGCTGCATTTGTACTTGGGCTTGATTTGGTTGTCGCATACCCTGATTGGCGTTGCCTTGATAACGATTGCCACCACTCCACTGATCCATTGGCATGTTATTGCCCATGACAGCATTTACACCACCAGGGCCCATTTGGCCAACTCCAACTCCAACTCCAACCCCGCCAACGCCCACGCCCACATTACCGCCAATCATACCGCCACCAGGATTGCCTTGATTGGGCATAGGGCCTAAGTGCCGTTGCATGACAGGCGGTGGCATTGGACCGCCTTGTTGTCGCGCGGCTTCTTCTTGCACCTATTTTTATAAAAAGGAGGAAATAAAAAAAATAACGAGTTTTAATAGGCTGTTATTCGTCCGTTGCTTACTCAAAATACTCACTTGTTTAACAACCTGCAATACATTCGGCGAAGGTGAATGTCCTCCACCCGGCTTCATGCCCATTCCAGGTTGATGATGTGGCGATGTCATGCCTCCCATCGGGCCCGAAACGGGTGATGGTACCGCTACCGTCGAAGGACTCATACCACCAGCGGCAGACGCTGACATCAAGGCGGGTTGACCAGAAATGTTTGGTTGAGCAACACCCACACCAGGTACGCCCACGCCTACACCAACGCCTACAACTCCCACACCAACACCACCGGGACCAACAACACCTGTTGGACCTACAACGGGAGCCGTTGCCACTCCCGGTGCACCGGGCAATGCAGCTGGTGTAGTCACCGTGCGTGTCATAAGTGCCATACGACGACGAAGCAGTTGTTGCTGTTGTAATCTATAATTTCAATTTAAATTAAATAAATCACAGAAAAGTACAGAATAAACTGTAGTAAAACATACTTTTGCTGCAATTGCTGTTGTTTGAGCTTATGCTTAATGTTCGGACAGAACGGCACTGGACACTTTTGCTCTTGGCAGTGCTTAGCATGGTAGCAACAAAGGGCAATGAGTTGCTTGCAAATTGGACAACCGCCGTTGGTCTTCCTTTTGCAATTCTTCGTATGCTGCACAACACGCTTCATCTTCTGACACGATGGCAAACGGCAATTGGCGTCGCGGCACTGGCACGCATGCACCAATGATTGGATGCAACGTTGTATAGACTGTTTGCGTGCCTCTTGAGGATTAGCTTGTTTGAGATCAGCTGGCGAAGAGCCATCATCAATATCCAGACCAAGTTTCTCCATTTTATGTGGGTGGCCGACTTTTTCTTTGCACACCGAACAGAGATCAAAATCCTTTGAAATTAAATGAAGAATTTAATAATCGATAGAAAAAAAGAAATGTAAAGAATAATAATGAAAGAATGTGTTTCCAATCAAAATCTTAACAAAATTTATACTCACATCACAAACGGTGCAGTGATACCGTGTCTCAACAGCCGTTTTACAATTATTGCAAGTATACACAAATTTGTCTTGGCCCTGATTGTGCAGTTCGTAAAGCATGCAAAGTGTTGAGAATTGCGCTCGACGAAGCGAAGAGAATTCGTAGTGTTTATCGCGCGCCAATGTTAGGAATGCATCGCGACCATCCATCAGATCGCAAGCCAATAATGGATCTGGATCTTGTATGGGCTGCAAGCAAGAAGGAAATTCAATTGCAGTGTGTTAAAGTTAAAGTTCACACATAATAAACTGATAAGGCGCATGAAACAAAGGCAAAACAATGTACAACAAAAATGAATGACATTTTGTATGCAGAACTGTTTGTACGTCTCTCTACTACATACCGCTAAGCTTGCAGCTGATTGCGCTGAATGCAAACGTATCACGAAGAAAACTTCCTTATGCTTCTCCATTGTGGCATAGATCTTAGCAGAGAGGTCATTGCCTGTCTGCTGTTCATTGGTTTTCTTGTTATTTTTGCGTTGTGCGGCCTTGGATTTGTTCGACTTTTTAGCTTTCTTTTGTCCCTTTTTCTTGCCATCTCCACTTACTTCATTATCTTCAATGGAGAAAATCTAATACATACAAATAAATATTTCAATTAATTATAACATTAGATTTTTTAAATTATTAATTTTAATGCCTACATTGGCTGCTGCTGCAGCTTCGGCCGCTTCAGCTTGTTTGCGTTTTTCCTCTTCTTCCTGATCCAACTCTTTAATACTCTCCTCCAGAACATTAGGCCAGAAATCACCTTCAAAGTACGGCAGTTCGGCAGCTGAAGCTAATTTGTCCTCCATAGCTTGCTTTAAGATATCCTTATAATCTTGTATTGTGCGCTCAATCATGCCCTTATCCAACATCTTTTTATACCATTCCTGTAAACGTTTTGGCTTTGGTATTTTCTGATCTGTCGGATGACAATGGAATATATAATCATCGCCTTCAGATGGTGGGCATGCCCAAATATGAGCCATTGTGTAGCCCAGTTGCTTTACATAATCCATGTAACCCAGCAATATTTCATGATACACTGCTGTACGGTATTGGCGCGGTCTAAAGAAATGCACCGAATCCAAATAGGCAATATATACACGTCGTGTGTTCGGTTGTGGACACTCGGAGCCATATTCTTGTACGTGCATGCCAAAGAAGCAAACATCCACACCATCCACCTCTTCAAAGGCGAACAAAGCTTTCGCACGATACGGAAACTCCGACGACATTTCAGCATTATCAACAAATCGTCGTCGCATGCCGGGTTTCACTTCAACACATTTCTCCGACGAGGACACAACGCGAATGTGCACCTCACCAGCGCCGGCTTCCTTCTTCTTCAAGAAATTATTTACACGTGTCTCAATGTAAATACCAAGTTTTGTGGTGGGCAAGCGCTTTGCATTGAACTTATTCTCCTTTCGTTTGGAATTCTTTTTCTTCAAACAGTTATCGCACACAAAGCCACCCGGCCAAATCGTATCTAGCCAAAGCACACATATTTGATGTTGTTTGCGACCACATTCTTGGCAATCGACAAACGGTTCCAATTCTAAATGATCATTTTTCATCTCCCTGAATTGATCTTTACGGATTTGACTGATGATAGAAGGAAATACGTACATACATATAGAATGAGTAAAAACAAAAGTAGGATAGTGCTTTCTTCGGAACAACCGAAGGCTTCTTAACTATTTTTTTTAATTAAAAACCAAAACTTCGTTCATTCAGACCAATTTGAGGAACATTTTAATTTTCATATTAACCATACATACTAAACCAAGCATTAGTATTGCTGTGGCGATAATTCAAATGGCACAATGAATAAACCAAATTGAGTTGAAATTGTACCCTAAAATTTTAGCTTGAAGTTGAAGTTAAGTTCGCTTATTCAATATTTAAAATTATTTTAACTGTAGAAAAATTTAGTCGAATATTTATTGGACTCTAATAATTTTAATTACTATTATTTATAGAAGATATGTATATACTCACGTTTGCGACTGTTGCGGATCATCGCCTAGAGTTACAGTGTCTCCTTGTATATCGTTGAAGCATTTTTGGCAGAAGGTGTATCTGTTTGAGGCAACACCATAATCCTTTAGACTTTAGTTTTTATAAAACCAACAAATTTGTGGATCAAATAATGTAGGTATGTATATAATTTATTATGATTTTTTATCGTGTCCCAAAGAAACGCGTTATGTGTGGTGGGTGGTAAAAACGTGTTTTGTTTTTAAAATGCATGTATGGATTTGTAAACATTTTTTTTGTTTGTTTTTGATTATAATTAATTAAGATTAAGATTAGCAATAATGTGTTTGTGTATGTACATAATTGCATGTGTGTATTTGTTGTCATTTGGATGCGAGTTTATTTTATTAGGCGCGTTTTTCGGCGGACAATTCATACAGCAGGTTTGAAGTTGTTAATACAAATAAGCATATATATGTATATATAGTTGTAGTGAGTAGTAAAAGCGTTTCAGCATATATAACACAACGGCAACAGCGATAGCGTGGTTATAAGGAAATGTTGATTGGTTTTGTTGTTACACAATAAGCAGATGTATACGAGCCAAGACGATGAATTTATTTGGTCGATGGATGTTGATGGATGGATTAAATTTGTGGTTTATCGATTTATTTTATTATTGAATTTTTTGATTGGGGTAGTATTTTCATTTTGTTTTTTTTTTTTTTATAGACGCACACAAAAACCATTACCACGAGAATTTGATATTGTTATGGGTTTTGCAAAGGAAAAGAAGAAAACAAAAAACAACAAGGTTTACATTAGAATGATGTGGTTAAAAACTATAATTAAAGGCAATTTTACTACTAAGCAAGTACATATAGTACATATGTATGCATGTATATAAAGTAAAATCTGCACAAATATAAATACATACAGATATCCACACATACGTCTTAACAACTACTATTAAATTATTTTTTATAAAAATGATTTAGTGTCACTAAATATTTAATGTTAGTTCCTAGTATGGAATTAAAAAAAAAACTAGATGAAACTGGGATGTAAATCTTACAGACTATACAATTTTAAATATTAAAAAAAAAATAATAAATGATAATTTAACAGTAACAAAAATTCTTACAAACTAAGACAAGAACTTAAAAGTTAATGCTTTGAAAACATTTCTAGCAGAGATCCCAAATAGCAGTTTTCGCTTTCAGAGACTCATTAAATATCTGTTATTTGCAGATAGAAACGAAGGCGGTCATATAATAAGCACATCTCACACTGAAAAACTTCAGTGTATGAATACCCACGCTTTCCCCTAAAAGTATGCAATGTTTACATACATACATACATACATACAGGTGAAACTAATAAAAGCGTGTTAATAACCATCATTTTTGCAACCACACTATTTCGTATTCGTTCAGAGAAAAGTCTTTTGAAATGAAATTAAAAATGGTTCGCGGACAATGAGATAAATCGATGAGCGAAAAATCATAAAGGTCTTTTTTGAAACCATTTACAAACCAGATAGACCAGATTTTCTGAAGCACGAACAGAGACGCATTATAAAATATTTCGACGAAGAAAGACGCATTAGCATTAATATTGACAGAGAAAAGTAAAAAATCGAATACGTCTTTCTTTCCTAAAAAATATTTAAATGCGTCTTTCTTTATACTAAAAAAAAAAAAAATAAAGCGTCTTTCTTCGTTATCAAAAAAAAATAAAGTCTTTCTTTCGAAAAATATTTTTAATGCGTCTTTCTTTGAAAGAAAAAAAGTTTGCGTATTTTTTCTTCTATAGCGACGATATGTACATATGTGTATATATTCTAGCAATTAATATTTAGTATATTATATATCAGCAAATGCCCGTCCCGCTTCGCAATGACGAACCATAATTTTATGTCACAATAGGGGTATTCGCTATCCCTAGCAAGATAGCACGGATTGCAAATATGCTAGACCAAATATGCTACACATCGAGAGCACCCCATTGCACAGTCGTAGGAAATTTTAAGAAGCAGCTTTTCTTTTTAGCCAAAGGGACGCGTTCATCACTCACTTTTTAATAAATAAATCATTTTATTTTACTAAATTTAATAAATACACACAAAACACAACATTTTAAGCAAAATTCGGATGCTCAAATTGAAATTAGCAATTGGTAAATGTCAGCTGACACAGGGTCGCAATTAATTTCCTACACTTCATAGCAAATAAATATACATAGGTCTTGGTGTAGCATATTTTTGAGGCTAGCATATTTCTGTGCGCCTATATTTTGTTGTTGTGCGTTGTAAAACTTTGCAATCCGTGCTACGTGCTAGGGTTATGCTATGGATAGCGAATACCCCTAATGAGTTTTTCACTCTACTTTTCTCTTTGCTTTTATCTGTCTCTTTCTCTACTCTTTCTTCAACTCCTACTCTCTCTTCCACTCACACTCCCTTCCTCGTCTTTTCCCTTTCTTTTTCACTTTCCATTTTCTTTCCCTCACCTCCGAGCACCGGATTAGGCATTACATCGGAATAGCTCTATGTTTAAACCTCGCTCAGCACCTTTCATTTGAAACCAATATCGTTCAGAAAAAGTCCGGTGTAATCCGGGCCCATATTTTGACCCACATCTGGGGACCTGGCCTAGGCATCACAATGAAAAGAGCTCTATGTTGAATCCCTATTCAACACAATTCGTTTTATACTAATAATATATCGCTCAGAAGCATTCCAGAGTTCGAAGAAATCGGTTCTGGCGTTCTTGAGTCAATGCGTAGTATGCATTCATGGACATGTAATCAAAGCAGTAAACAGGTTTTTGCTGTAGCATCGAGACAAACAACCAACTGCGTAAAAGCAAACGTGATTTCGCTGTTCTGTCTCGCACGACTGCGCTGCTCACACTGAACACGTTAAGTGACCAATCAATCTGTCTATGCTTGTGCTTTTTTGAGTTTTTCAATAATTTAAAACCGGGAGAAAGGTTGTAAAATCTCAGAAATTAGCAAAACAAAATTTACCCTTTTCCCATTTATGACATTTTAAAAAGAGAATTGTTAAAATCGGTCCAGTACTTTTTGAGTTTACCCGTTACAAACATTTTCCATATAGCCAATTTTATATAATTAGTATATATAGGATTGATTATACACACACAAAATTAATGCGTGCTTGAGAGTATATACATACATACATATTTCTGCTATGAACTCCCAAACCGATTTTTATGAAATTTTTACCGTGGCTCCGGTATTAAGTATACGGTGTTCGGTATACGGTATACTAGATAGGGTTGGTCCCCATACGAAAAAAAAAAGTTGTAAAAGTCCGCCCCTAAATTTGAAGCTTATGTTGAGAGGGTTAAGGGACACAAAAAAAAATTTTTTTTTGATCCCGCGAAATACCGCCGAAATCGTTTTTTTATTGTAACTTTGTTATTTTTCATCCGATTTTTAAAATTGATACGTCATTATTTTCGTATTTTGCAGCTCTACACTTCCTTCTAATGCTCTTTTGAGCTCTGAAGTCGTTTTCACATAGTTGGGTCAGCTAACTTATTTGTATGTCCATGAATTATCCTTTTTGTTTTGCCAAATGAAAGTGCTTCAAAATTCATGACAATGTTGCCTTTAAAGGGTTTTACTAAATTAATAAACAAAGAAGTTACGTCACTACGAATATTTAACGTAGCTATTATTTAATTTATTTTTTTAAGCAATTCAATATATGTAAATTTGAAGCTTATATTGAGAGGATTAAGGGACAAAAAAAAATTGTTTTTCTGATCCCGCGAAATTCCGCCGAAATTGTTTTTTTCTTGTAACTTTGTCATTTAACATCCGATTTTTAAAATTGATACGTCATTATTTTCGTATTTCGAAGCTCCACATTTCCTTCTAATGTCCTTTTGAGCTCTGAATTCAAATAACAAAGTTACAATAAAAAAAACTATTTCGGCGGTATTTCGCGGGATCAGAAAAAAAAAATAAAAATTTTTTCTTTAATCCTCTCAATATATCTAAGCTTCAAATTTAGGGTCGGACTTTTACAACTTTACATATACTGAATTGCTTAAAAAAATAGTTAAATAATATCTACGTTAAATAACTTCTTTGTGACGTAACTTCTTTGTTTATTAATTTAGTAAAACCGTTTCAAGGCAACATTGTCATGAATTTTGAAGCACTTTCATTTGGCAATACAAAGAGGATAATTCGTTGACATACAAATAAGTTAGCTGACCCAACTATGTGAAAACGACTTCATAGCTCAAAAGGACATTAGAAGGAAGGGTAGAGCTTCAAAATACGAAACTAATGACGTATCAATTTTAAAAATCGGATGATAAATAACAAAGTTACAAGAAAAAAACAATTTCGGCGGTATTTCGCGGGGTAAAAAAAAAAAATTTTTTTGTGTCCCTTAAACCTCTCAACATAAGCTTCAAATTTAGGGGCGGACTTTTACAACATTTTTTTTCGACCCTATCTACGGTATACGGTGTTCGGTATACGGTATACGGCTTTCGGTATTCAGTATGAGCACTTCTCTATTGAAACCCAGATCAATACCTTTCACTAAATACCCATATCGCTGAAAAGCATACCTGAGGGAAACTTTTTAAACAAAGCGCAAAAGGTTGTCCGCTGAATAATATGCTATGGTTTTTTCTGGTGTTTTCTGTTATTTGGTATCTCTGATTTCTAGAAATAATTAGTCATAGTGTAGTATAAAATATTAAATTAGAGCGAAGAGTTCTTTTAGGAACGTTAAGTGACTAGTTCAACAAGGTCTGGGCAATCTATACGACCTACAATAACATCATAAATGAACATTATATTTTCAAGGGTAAGAAGATTAACCATTTAATTCACTTAATTGCAAATTTGATCTTCGTAACCCCTCGATTACATGAGAGTGATATATATAAATGGGATTCCACACAATAGATGCATTTCAATCTTTGAGCGAACTAAACTATAAAATAGTCTGTTTAAATTTAGGTGAAATATTCGTCAAAAATCGTCGGATGTGCCTTAGGGTGGTTCGTAAACCTAGGGAAAAATGTTTTAATCATATTTCCTAAACCACAACCCCTATATTGATACTTTTATAGTTGAAGATATCACATAGGTACAGTGGTGAAGTTAAAATTAGAAATGACTTCACAGCTCACATATTTGGTTCTTTATTTCAAAAAATGGATTGAAAACTCTTGATTGGATGCTGTTAAGTATTGATGTACATATCGTCGTTTAAAGTGCATTTTTGCGTAAGAGGTATTTTCATTTTCGCGTAGCGGACATTGGTTGAATTTTACAGGAGAGCAAAAAAACTGTTTCATTTCAAAACCGTTACTTCTTTCTGCGTACAAACTTAAATTTAAATAGTTACGTAGATCAGTTTGTTAGCTAAAACATCAACTTAGTGTAAAAAAAGAAACAAATTGAATTATTAGGACTCTTTTTTTTCATGTGCGGTTGTGCAATTTTTATTTGGCACAAAAATCACGCACAAACGGTTATGAAATGGCAAAATGTTCAACATAATTCTTTTTTTTTAGTATTTTATAAAGAAAAAAAGTAACAAAACTTAAACTTATATTAAATTCAAAGCTAATATTAAAATTTTTAATTAAGAAAACGTAATTTTGTTTACACATTGCTGGAGAAGTCGTAAGGTAAATGTGGTAAATTGTCATAAAAGCTATGACAATCGTAGGGCATCACTCGTTTTAAGTGTTTTAAATGTTGTAATTTTGAGGTGATTTTTGTGTATTGGATTAGGAACATCCGGGTTCTATCTGGTTTATAACTTGACTTGAATGTCTTATAAATTTTCGCATAAGAATCATGGCCTACATGTTTTTATCGTAATGTAATACATTAATTTTTATACACAGCTGTAATAGTACACAGATTTAAATATTTTTATGAAATGTCGTATACAGGTTCCTATCCAGACTGGGACGGTTGAAAATGGGCGAAATTGGACCATGACCACGCCCACTTTTATATATGGGTATTACAAAGGAGCCCAATAAAAACATTTTGAGCGATATCTTCGTCAATTATAAAGATAATTCAATGAAATTTTGTGGCACAAGTACCACGATGGATAGAAAACCATAAACAGAAAAATTTTGGAAAATGGGCGTGGCACCGCCTCTTATTAGACAAAGGAATCTACGAGATTTCGGAGCCCATAACTCGACAAATAATTGAGATATTATGACGAAAATTGGTGGACTTATTTCTACCACTTGCGGTAGTATATGTGCAAAATTTTAGCGAAATCAGTTTATAACCACGCCTACTTTTTAGTAAAAATATTTCTCGAATGCCCTTCAGAAATTTGTAACGTGACATCTCTGTAACTAAAAGTCATAAAGGGATGAAATTTTATAATAACAAGAATATTTATACGTTTCGTCGGATTATTGATACGAATCTTCAAAATGGGCGTGGCTGCGCCCCCTTTATGCGGCACGGGCTTTATATAAATTGCACCGTGTTTCCAGCAAACGTAAAAAAACTATGAAAGCTTATAATATTTGGCTTCACTCGAACTGAGGCTTCCTTTCTTGTTTTGTTTTTTAATTTTTGATACCTTTAGTCATAATTTGCTGGTAAAATTGCAAAGATTGTAGCAAAAAAACGTAGTATCATAGCTTACCAATTAGCAACTTCATTTAATTTGTTTAAAATAATACCTGCTTGATATTTACCTGACATTATTTGTTTAAAATATTTAACTTTTGCTCCCTTTCATATAAATTCGCCATTTAATTTATTTATCTATTAACATATAACTTCGCTGGTATGAATGAACTGAAATCATACGCGGTAATGCTGCCAAATTTTAACAATACCCTTCATAAGCGATTATGCAATTTACTGTTATTATGCGTTTTTGTTGTTAGAATTGCAAAGTTTTGGTATGGATCGATAGAGCTGAGCGTCAGGAACTCAGGGTTGGAAAATCTCATTTTTGGCAAAAATGTCCCTTACTCGAAAATGAAAATACCCCTTACGCAAAAATGCACTTTAAACGACGATATGTATGTATATGTGATTGTATTTAATATACACAAAGTTTAATGTAATCGCAAATCTTATATTAAATGGACTTCACCCAAAAATCACTGTATTCCGCTTGGTCACATAATCAGAAGAAACGCCAAGCATTTTGAGGAAAATTTAACATCTTCAATTTTTTGAGTTACCGCACATTCTTAGAATCATTGGACAATATTAGTCATATAACCTCCATTGCAGTTTTTAGAATGGTCATACTGATATGGTTTGCCAACTCTGTTGAACCAACTTAAAGAGTTAATCAGTAATGCAGGTATTTTTGAGCTAGATATCGCTTCGGAACAAAAAAAAACCTGAAGATGGCGCATATTAGCCGAAACCGGTTTTCTCCATACCAAACTTGACAAGAAATTACGGAAAATAGTTCCACAATACATTATATTCCTTCCCTGTCGGAAGAGCAAGCAACCAAAAAGTAATCTCTTCTGATATTTGCGCACAAACCCTAAATTTGAATGACAAAAAAATCTTGCAAAAATCAAGCCCAAAACACAAAATTTTGGACCGATAACCCAATTACTAATCATGAAGTTTGTTTATTTTTGGTATAATGCCGGAAAACATAATGAATTGGCATATTCTCAAAGGAATGTGGTCCGATATCGTTTACAAAATCGCTATTGTAATGATTTTGATCTACTTAATATCACCTTTGCAGCGATGACTGGAAATGTAACATAGCAAAAAAATTACTCCCTTCACCACAATCGATCCACCGCTGTGTTTCACAGTTCTCAAATGTCATATGAAATCTCAAATTTTACTTCGAAAGCACGTGGGTTGCACTTTACCAGCAAATTGTATCAAACTAAGCTGAGTTTCATTGCTCCAGAAAATTTTTTTTTATAATATTGGCCCTTTTCAACCGTTTTGATGGTGCAACGCAATTGTTCCGTAGTACTGTACCAATTTTTGATTAATCTGGGGTTTTTTGGTCCGACACACCAACGATGTGTAGATTCTTACGGGCGCACAGTGGGTGATTTTGGGAATTTAACGGAAATTTATTATTTTTAAGGTACTCGATGGACAAATATCAAATAAGATGATTGTTTCTATACGGATTTCAGCAGCTGCAACCAAAAACGTTCTCTATCTTTTACCAGCAAAAAACTGGGTTCAAACTGAATGTAAATGATAACTTATCTGTTAACCGTTTATATTTTTAAATGAATGAAAGAAATTTATTCGAAAGTTTGCCACATGTAAACAAGGAACATTCTGTTTAAACTAAATAAATAAATAATAGCTTAAAAAACTAAAAAAACACGCTTTAATCTTAAAAATCGTACTAAAAATTGAGAAATAATTTAATTAGAAACAAAATGATGAACGAAAATATGTATAAGTATTTAAGGAAAAGCGTCGGGTGGTGCTCAGTATGTCAAAAAATATTTAAGATCGCTGTTTTTAACTAATATTTTTATTTTGACTTTTTTGAGATTTCATATAACGTACTCTTTAATTTCGCACCTAGGTATGTATATTTTTGTACTAGTTGTACGAATCGAATATTTTCATGTTCAAATATTATTGAGCACCCCCACGCTTTTCCGTAAATACTTATACATATTTTCGTTCATCATTTTGTTTCTAATTAAATTATTTCTCAATTTTTAGTACGATTTTTAAGATTAAAGCGTGTTTTTTAAGCTATTATTTACTTTTAACTTTTTAGTGAAATTTTTCATTAAAGGATGTTTTATGCGGACGCAAGAATAAAAGTAAAAAGAAGTCTGATGAAGGGTTGTGGTGATCTCCGAAATAGATCTACATATATACATATGTATTTATAACTTCTACCAAATATATTAATTTTTTACATACATTTTTTCCTTATAAAAAAAAAAAACATTGGTCATGAGAGCTCAAAAATGAAGCCTAAACGAAAAAATATCAACTAATATGTACTATGTGTATCGAAGCAAAACTATTTCAGTTTTTAATCGGAGATATGCTCTTCTTTATTTGCCTGTGCATATTCACAATGAACAGTCAGCGCTCCAAAATATTCTCATTGTCCTATAATCACTTCCATATTTTTCTTGTATACCAAAAATAGTAAACAACTTCTTGAAAATAAAAATTGCAAAACAGATTTGAAAGTTACCAAGAAACCAACAGCGAGAAAATAACCTATTTTGGTAATTACCGAGTTCGGCAACCCTGCTATAAGTGCTATAAATAGAATTTGAACCAGGGCAGATAACTTATAAAGTAGAGAAGGCGCAGATGTTAAGTGGCAAAATTTTAACAGAATTTGCGTGCACACATAAGAGGAGACGTACCGATTTATCAACTCAGAGTTGCTTTCGGGTATCGAATTGTTTTACTCGCTCGTTCTACCAAAGAACGTAAATCTATATATATAGATTTACGTTCTTTGGTTCTACTCTTGCGCTCTCGTTGTGCTAATAATTTAATTTGTGGGGAGTTTGTTCGCGAATTTATTCATGAATTTATATGCCTTTATATGGAAAGCACCGATGCCATCAATGCATCAATTTCTTGCAACCACTAAATTTTTTCAAAATTTTCCTATCGAGTTTTAATTTAGGAATAAAAAAAAAACGAAAAAAATTAAAGACACTTTAAAAGTTCCTTTGCTGGGACTCGAACCCGCGACCCCTAGCATTTTCTATCCAAAAATTATTAAATAAGATGTTGTGTGTACACAACAAAGCACCAATTAGATGAAACTGGTGTGTTTTTATCGAATTATCAATTGTAATTAATTTTACGAAATTTTGAACATATAAAAAATTATGTTGTCCATAAAAATAATTTCTTGTCCAATTGTTGATGACTAGGGCAACAGAAAATATGCCCTAAAAAATTCGTTTTTAGCGCTAAAAATATGTCCTTAAAAATATGGTTTAAGCGCTAAAAATATGCTCTTAAAACTTGGTTTAAGCACTGAAAATATGCCCTTAAAATTTTTTTATATACTTAATAAAAAGATATACGGCATAGTAGGTTGTGTGCTCACCTTTCATGCAAGAGGTTCCAGGTTCAAACCCTGGCCCGGACAAATATCAAAAATTAGTTTTAAATAAAATTAGAACACTTTTTGTAATAAAAAAATATTTTTGTTAAAGGTGCATATTTATGTTTTTATGGGTACAAAGGACGAAATAAAAAATTCACATTTTATATACTTTTTGTAACAGAAAATTATTTTTATTAAAGGTACATTTTATAGGTACAAAAGACGAAATAAAAAAATTCACATTTGCGAAACACATCTTCGTTACCAAAAGAAAACAAATATTTTTACATACGAAAATATATATAAGTACATATATATATTTATGTGCATGAATTTTAAATTTTATGTGTTGATGGCAATCAAAATTCCAGTGCAAAACTTGCATACTTATTTATTCAAATTGCTATTGCTGTAAACTACAAAATTTTCAAATAGGGAACTATGTCGATTGTCGCGGTAAAAGTTTTTAAACGTAGAAAAAGATCTTTCCACGTCAACTGAAGTTATCGGGGCGTATTTAAAAGCAAGAATTTCAGTCACGTGTAGCGTTCAAACACTGACGACTGGTTGTTTGTTTGAGAAAGTTGAGAAGATATATTTTTCAGAATCGTAAACCCAGTATTTACACTCAGCTGTACTAGTACACAGAGTATTATAGTTTTAATCACATAACGGTGGATTTTAACTGAATGATATAATCGAGATAGATATAGACTTATATATATCAAAATGATCTGTAAACACTCTAACTCGCTCAAAAATTGAGATATTTTGATGAAATTTGAAATGCAAGTTGGTATCGAGACTGGGACGGTTGGTATTGAAAATGGGCGAAATCAGAACATGACCACGCTCACTATTCCTATATAGAAAAAATCGGAAATTTGGTATCTCAGTCACTAATATAGCTGGAGCGATGAAATTTTACCCACGTGTTGAGCTCAGGCCCCTAGGAAGAAATTTGATGAAATTTTGGAAAATGGGCGGTGCCACGCCCACTTATTAAGGGTCAAACATGGAAAGTTTTATATGTCATAACTCAGAATCCATTGAAGATATATCGATAAAATTTGGTACGCGTGATTTACTTACTTAGGCAAACGTTTGGACGGAAAATAGTTAAAATCGGTTGACGGCCACGCCCACTTTCATATATGTATATTACAAAGTGACCTAATAAAAACATTTTAAGCCATATCTCTGTCAAGTATAAAGATCTATCATTGAAATTTTGTCGCATGAGTCCAACTATGGATATAAAACAAAAAACACAAAAATTTTGGAAAATAGGCGGTGCCACGCCCACTTATTAAGGGGCAAACATTGAAAGTTTTTTTTAGTAATAACTCAGAAACCGTTGAAGATATATCGATGAAATTCCGTACACGTGATATACTTACTTAGGCAAATGTTTGGACGAAGAATTTCCAAAATCGGTTGACGGCCACGCCCACTTTTATATATGTGTATTATAAAGTGGCCTAATAAACACATTTTAAGCGATATCTCTGTCAAATATAAAGATATGTCATTGAAATTTTATAGCAGAAGTCCAACTGCGGACATAAAACGAAAAACACAAAAATTTTGGAAAATGGGCGTGGCACCGCCTCTTTTTAGAAACAGGAATATACGAGATTTCTGAGCCCATAACTCGACAAATAATTTATATATAATGACGAAACTTGGTGTGTACACTTTTATTACTTGTGGTAATACATGTTCAAAATTTTAGCGAAATCGGTTTGACGACCACACCCACTTTTATATATGGGAACTATAAAGTGGCCTAATAAAAACATTTTAAGCGATATCTTTGTCAAATATAGAGATAATTCATAGAAATTTTGTGGCATGAGTTCCACAATAGACCGGAAACAAAAATTTTGGAAGATGGGCGTGGCACCACCTCTTTTTAGACAAAGGAATATACGAGATTTCTTAGCCTATAACTCGACAAATAATTGAGATATTATAACGAAGCTTGGTTTATACACTTTTATAACTTGTGTTAATAGAAACGCAAAAATTTAGTGAAATCGGTTATGACCACGCCTACTTTTTAACAAAGATATTTCTGGAACACCCTTTGGGAATTTGTAACGTGACATCTTTGTAACTAGAAGTCAAAAAGGAATGAAATTTTGCACAAAAAATAATATTAATATGCTTAGTTGGATGACTGATAAAAATGTTGAAAATGGGCGTGGCTACGCACACTTTATGCGGCACTCGCTTTATATAAAATACGCCGTGTTTCCATCAAACGCAAACAAACAATGAAAGCATACAGCTGAGTATCTAATGTTCGATTCCACTCGAACTTAGGCTTCCTTACTTGTTGATGTTCAATTTTAACAAAATTATGATATGACACATTGGCGCACTCAAGGGGGGGGGGGGGGTTTTGGGGTTAAAACCGCCCCCCCAAAATTTGACAACACCATACAAAAAATAATAATGGTACATGCACAAATATTTGTGTAAATACATGTTGTAAAATCTATGAATATTCGTGGATGTACATTGCCAATATTTGTCAACAACTACTGATTCTGTTTATAAACAAGCAGCGTGGAGACATTTCCCTAAAAGTATGCTGTGGATATTAGCTGAGGTTTGTTATACTCAGCGGTACTAGCACACAGAGTATTATAGTTTCAATCACATAACGGTGGATTGTAACAGAATGAAATAATCGAGATAGATATAGACTTATTTATATCAAAATGATCAGGATGAAAAGAGAAATCGATTGAGCCACGTCCGTCCGTCCGTCCGTCTGTAAACACTCTAACTCGCGCAAAAATTGAGATATTTTGATGAAATTTTGAATACAAGTTGGTATCGAGACTGGGACGGTTGGAATTGAAAATGGGCGAAATCGGACCATGAGCACGCCCACTTTCCCCATATAGTAAAAATCGGATATTTTGTATCTCAGTCACTAATAGAGCTGGAGTGACAAAATTTCACCTACGTATTCAGCTCAGGCCCTTATGAAGAAATATGGTGAAATTTTGGAAAATGGGCAGTGCCACACCCACTTATTAAGGGGCAAACATTGAAAGTTTTATAGGTCATAACTCAGAAACCGTAGCAGATATATCTACGAAATTCGGTACGCGTAATTTACTTACTTAGGAAAATGTTTGGATGAAAAATTGCCAAAATCGGTTGACGACCACGCCCAAATTTATATATGGGAACTATTAAGGGGCCTAATAAACACATTTTAAGCGATATATTTGTCAAATATAAAGATATGTCATTGAAATTTTGTGTCATGAGTCCAACTATAGACATAAAACAAAAAATAGAAAAATGTTGGAAAATGGGTTTGGCACCGCCTCTTTTCAGACAAAGGAATCTACGAGATTTCGGAACCCATAACTCTACGAATAATTGAGATGTTATGACGAAAATCAGTTTGTACACTTTAATAACTTGTGTTGTGCTCAAAAATTTAGCGAAATCGGCTTATGACCACGCCTACTTTTTAACAAAGATATTTCTGGAAAACCCTTTGGGAATTTGTAACGCGACATCTTTGTAATTAGAAGTCATAAAGCGCTGCAAATTTGCACTAACAATAATATTTATATGCTTAGTTGGATTATTGATAAAAATTTTGAAAATGGGCGTGGCTGCGCAAACTTTATGCGGCACTCGATTCAGATAAAATATACCCTAATCGAACAAACGCAAACAAACAATGAAAGCATACAGCTTTGTATCTAATGTTCTTAGGCTACCTTACTTGTTAGTTTTAGTTTAAATACAGAGAAAATGCAACGAATTGAGATTTAAAAGGTGCCTTTGTTTAATGTGTGCATACGTAGGTCCACTCCCCAAACATAAATTTAAGTAAAAATTGTCTGGACGAGTTTTAAGTATTTTTTTTTTAATTTTCCGTTGGATATTGAAAACCCCCCCAAAATTTTTTTCTGTGTGCGCCACTGATATGACGGTACACGTATGTGCATATGTATGTACACATCTTTTGAAATCCACGAAGCTTCACTTTTAAGAAAATAAAATTTCAAGTACTTTTTTCGAGGTTAACTATGTTATAGGCCTTACCAAGCATACAAATATTTCATACTTAAAATTTTCAATACACCCTCAAAATCTGGAGTTGGGGGCCAAATATCCCCTTTTTATAGTATACAATAGGGATGGGACTATTCGAATAAAAATTATTCGAATAAAAAATCCTTTTATTCGAAAGTTATTCGTAATTCGAATAATTTATTCGTATATTCGAATAAATACTATTCGAATATCACTATCCGAATACCACTATTCGCGAATAACTATTGAATGTATGTATGTATGCTTTTGCTTTTGGAAGTACCCTGCAGGGAACTCAATAACTAGTGAGCAAAATTTCTAGTTCCGAACTAGCGAAAAGGTGTCAAAAGGGAACTAGATCAATTGTAGTTAGACCCTCACCAGTTCAGAAGGAGTGAATTGAGTGACCATTATAAGACACACTTTGATTTGTATGCAATTTCGAAGTGACAAAAATTCTATGAAAATTTTTCGTTCGTTCAATTGCCGTCGGCCTTGTATATTTCTGCAATTCTCAAATGTTATATAGAGTTTTCTATTTCCATCTTGTATGAAATGAAATGTTCCCCTAATTATGCTTTTCCGATCCCTCAGACTTATTTTTAATTTTTTTTTATTTTATTACTTTTTAAATATTATTGTAAATTTTTATTAAATAAATAAATAAAAAAATATCATCCACCCTGACACCGACAGGATTCGAACCCGCGCCCCTCAGATTGAAAGGCACATGCGTTAGCCAGTTGGCCATCGCGGCACTTGCATGAAGTATGTCAAAGGCTGCACTTAAGCGACAGATGTAAAACTGTAGAATTTGTAGGCACTTGTAGCTAGTTCAGAACTATCGAAATGGTGCCAATAAACGAACTAGTGTAAACTGTAGAATTTAGTACTAGTTCGGAACTATCGAAAATGTAGTGCAGAGAGTGACAATTGACACCGCCTAGGACATCGCCGTGTTAAATTCGCCAGTTGATAACATGCAAGAGATTTAGCTCGCACTAGTAGTGTCGAAAAATGCACTAGAAGCGACCTAGTTCGGAACTAGAGATTTTCCCTACAGGCTACATACATATGTATGTATGTATGTACAAGTGCATATACATATATATACGTACTCTGGCTTGCGCAGAGGCAAGTGGAATTCCCAAATTATGCATGTACATACATACATACTACTATTCGAATAGTACTATTCGAATTTTTTCCCTCGAATATTATTATTCGTTTATTCGAATAATATTTATTCGAATATTATTCGAAATAAGCAGATCTCACACTGAAAAACTCCCATTCAGTGTATGAATACACACGCTTTTGCTTTAACTACCCTACAAAAAAATGTGCGATCAATCCCGAAAGCGATTTGTCCTCGATTGATCTCTTTCGAGAACAATCGGTCCACAATTAGTCCCCGATTGTTCCCGTACGGGTATAAATGTAGACTAATTGTAGACCAATTGTTCCCGAACGGGTATAAATGTAGACTAATTGTAGACCAATTGTTCCCTAACGGGTATAAATGTAGATTAATCGCTTTCATCCCGAACGGGTATAAATGTAGATTAATCGCTTTCATTCCGAACGGGTACAAATCTAGATTCCCTAAATGTAGAGATTTTACAAAAATGTGCAATGTATTAAAAAATTGTAGAACAACCGGTAAAACGAATTGAACACCCTCTCTTTTAATAACAATGATGAATAATAATTTTAACAAAATGTTGCCTAAAATATCCTATGAAAAAATCCTTTACATTACGCTCATATAATGCATACTCAAAACTTACAATTTTTTAAATTTATTTATTGAGATTTTTTTACAAAAGTAAAACATTATTTAAATATGCATGAACATTTACAATTTTTAAGGAAAAATCTACATTTGTACCCGTTCGTGCTGAAAGCGATTGATCTACACTTGTACCCGTTGGGGATGAAAGCGATTAATCTACATTCGTACCCGTTCGGTATGTTAGTGATTAATCTACATTGGTACCCGTTCGGGTATACAAGTTGAACAATTAGTCTCTTCATAGGACATGCTCGAACAAATGCGATCAATTCACTCCATATAAAGGGATGTAAAATTGTATTAGTCGCATGCTCCCTTGCGATTGATCCCGGACACGTCCCGGATTAATCGCATTTTTTGCAGGGTAATGCAATGCAACAAGGACTCGGCTACATAAATGCGTACAAGCAAACATATAGTGACCCTGCAAAAAAATGTGCGATTAATCCCGAAAGAGATTTGTCCCGGATTGATCTCTTTCGAGAAAAATCGCTCCACAATTAGTCCCCGATTGTTCCCGTACGGGTATAAATGTAGACTAATTGTAGACCAATTGTTCCCGAACGGGTATAAATGTAGACTAATTGTAGACCAATTGTTCCCGAACGGGTATAAATGTAGATTAATCGCTTTCATTCCGAACGGGTACAAATCTAGATTCCTTAAATGTAGACATTTTACAAAAATATGCAATGTATTTAAAAAATTGTAGAACAACCGGTAAAACGAATTGAACACCCTTTTTTAATAACAATTTTAACAAAATGTTGCCTAAAATATCCAATGAAAAAATCCTTTACATTACGCTCATATAATGCATACTCAAAACTTAAAATTTTTTTTATTTACTATTTATTGAGATTTTTTTACAAAAGTAAAACATTATATAATCTTTATTTAAATATGTATGAACATTTCCAATTTTTTAAAGATTGTTATTAAAAATTGCCTTGGCTAACAACTTGGAAAAATCTACATTTGTACCCATGCGGAATGTAAGCGATTGATCTACATTTGTACCCGTTCGGGATGAAAGCGATTAATCTACATTGGTACCCGTTCGGGTACACAAGTTGAACAATTAGTCTCTTCATAGGACATGCTCGAACAAATGCGATCAATACACTCCATTTAATGTAAAATTGTATTAGTCGCATGCTCCCTTGCGATTGATCCCGGACACGTCCCGGATTAATCGAATTTTTTGCAGGGGAACTACACTGCGTGTACGTAACTTGTTTACATACATACATACATACATACAGGTGAAACTAATAAAAGCGTGTTAAAAAGTTCCACTACTAGTATACAAGTGATACGAATTGTTAATGGATCTTGATAAATGCTTGAGAAAAAGTAAAAATAATACGTAAAATTATCTTTTCTTTTTTTTCATACTTAATAACGGTTTTATCGAATAATTTGTTAACCAGTGTATATTTAAAATTTCGCAACAATCGTTGTTAATTCTGTTTTCAACGACATATGTATAACTTTTTCATATCGGCGTAGGCATTCCTAAGATATTATACTTTAATGAATTTCTACTCTGAAAATTTTCATACTATAATTGCTAAATTAGGTATGTATGTATATTTTTTTGAATATTTTATACAGTTACGCGGAAATTTCTGTGAACAAAATAATAAATTTATAAGTATGTACATCGTTAGAATCGGAAAAACGTCCTGTTTTCAATGGCATCAACATCTTTTTTATGAAATAACTGGAAATAAAGTTATGGGCCAATATATGTATGTATGCCTTAACCAATGGAAAAGGGGTTTTTGGCCCCTAACTCCAGAGTTTGTGGGTGTATTGCAAATTCTAAGTATGCAGTTTTTTTAAACTTGATTAGACCTACAGCATGAAATAAAGTTAAACAAAAGATATTTTTCCACTGTCACACAGTGTAATTTGCTCTCTACATTCGTGTATAACCCCCATTTCGGTCGGTCAACTTTAAAACGAATTAATAAGTAAGGTTGCAACTATGCGCAAGATGTTTAACATGAATTAAACGCAAAATACCTCTAAAAATACAAGCACATATGTTCCGAAGTTCAACAATGCGTAACTTTGTAAGATAATTTCCACTACATTTGAAATTTAATCCAAATTTTCCAGACAGGTTAGGCCGATACGGAATTCGCATTCACAATGTAATCAAACTTCGCTACAACATCTAGAATTTGCTTTCACAATGACTTTTTCGTCGCTTACAGCATATCGGAATAGTTTAATATCAAAGTGACACCCAAATTACAGGGGAAATGTGCTGATTTAATGTAAAAAACAGATATAACAACTTTAAGTAGTTATGACTCCAAACAAAAAATTTAATTATCGAAAAAATCAACCTAGTTTTTAGTCTATGAATATGAATTAGATTGGGTTAATAACACTATGTTACAGCCAAAAAAAAACAAAAAATTCAGGTATGGGGAGGAGTAGTATGGCCTACTGAGCTCGGAAATATTTTTTTTTTTTTTTTTTAATTTTTTGTATGGTTAGGTTTTTGAGATAACGGCAATTCTGTTTTTTTTTTGGTTATCACTTCATTAAAAAATTATTTTCGCGAAAGTCGCAAATGCGATAATCACAAGGAGTACCTCGTTTGAATGACAATTAAAACGCGCTTCCAACGATGTACAATTTGTAGTAATTGAATTAAACCTCGCTGAATTTTTGTAAACTTTTTGCGATTTTTGAACAAATTTTGATTTTCAAATTAAGATTTTTATAAGAAGTTTTAAAAATCAGGATAATTTTATTTGAAAAATTAGCCCGTTTAAATGCAAATCCTTTAAGCGTATTAATACCAAGATCCGATGAATATTTTATTTTTGGCGATTTTTTTCAGGTGAAATAAAATGGATATTTTATGAGCGAAAAACTTGGTTAGGTGACCCAACTATGTTAAAACGAAAAAAGTTGTAATACTCCGCCCATATGTTTGAAGCTTATGTGCAGAGGGTTAAGTCACAAGAAAATAATGACAGCTGTCATTCAACGAGGTTTAATTCGATTACCGTTATCTCAAAAAACTAACCATACAAATCCTCCCCTATACCTAAACTTCTTGGTATTTTTTTTATACTCAGCTGTACTAGTACACAGAGCATTATAGTTTTAATCACATAACGGTGGATTGAAAAGAGAAATCGATTGAGCCACGTCCGTCCGTCCGTCCGTCTTTAAACACTCTAACTCGCGCAAAAATTGAGATATTTTGATGAAATTTGGAATGCAAGTTGGTATCGAGACTGGGACGGTTGGTATTGAAAATGGGCGAAATCGGACCATGACCACGCCCACTTTTCCTATATAGAAAAAATCGGAAATTTGGTATCTCAGCCACTAATATAGCTAGAGCGATGAAATCTTACCCACGTGTTGAGCTCAGGCCCCTATGAAGAAATTTGGTGAAATTTTAGAAAATGGGCGGTGCCACGCCCACTTATTAAGGGTCAAACATTGAGGGTTTTATAAGCCATAACTCAGAAACCATCGAAGATATATCGATGAAATTTGGTACGCGTGATATACTTACTTAGGCAAATGTTTGGACGAAAAATTTCCAAAATCGGTTGACGACCACGCCCACTTTTATATATGGGTCTTATAAAGTGACCTAATAAAAACATTTTAAGCGATATCTCTGTCAAATATAAAGATATATCATTAAAATTTTATGGCAGGAGTCTAACTACTAACATAAGACAAAAACCGTAAAAATTTTGGAAAATGGACGTGGCACCGCCTCTTTTTAGAAGCAGGAATATACGAGATTTCTTAGCCTATAACTCGACAAATAATTTATATATAATGACGAAACTTGGTGTGTACACTTTTATTACTTGTGGTAATACATGTTCAAAATTTTAGAGAAACCGGTTGACGGCCACGCCCATTTTTATATATGGGTATTATAAAGTGACCTAATAAAAACATTTTAAGCGATATCTTTGTCAAATGTAAAGATAATTCATTGAAATTTTGTGGTATGATTTCTACAATAGACCGGAAACAAAAAATAGAAAAAATTTGGAAAATGGGCGTGGCACCGCCTCCTTTTAGACAAAGGAATCTACGAGATTTCGGAGCCCGTAACTCGACAAATAATTGAGATATTATAATGAAACTTGGTTTATACACTTTTACTTGTATTAATAGACACGCAAAAATTTATTGAAATCGGTTTATGACCACGCCTACTTTTTAGCAAAGATATTTCTGGAACACGCTTTGGAAATTTGTAACGTGACATCTTTGTAACTGGAAGTCATAAGGGAATGCAATTTTGCACAAGGAATAATATTCATATGCTTAGGTGGATGACTGATAAAAATTTTGAAAATGGGTGTGGCTACGCCCACTTTATGCAGCACTTGCTTTATATAATATCCATCAAACGCAAACAAACAATGAAAACATACAGCTGAGTATCTAATGTTCGATTTCACTCGAACTTAGGCTTCCTTACTTGTTTTCTATTATTTGTTGCGTAGTATTACCGATCAAAAAAATTACATTTTTTTTACTAAAGTATCGCTATGGTGTTCTAGGCCACCCACTGTGGGGCGCTTTCTCTTGATTCTTGCCAAGATTTCAAAACTCATAAAACGTCTAATTTCGGCCATAGGAAAGAAAGAAAAACAAAAATTGTGTCCTTTAGAGCGCTTTCACATTACTCGGTGCGGTATCGGATCGACATTTTTGGTTTTTACCGAAAGTATACCGAAACCTTACTGACCACATGTATTTCAATTGGTGACAGGTAACAAGGTCAATGGAAATAAGGTCAATTGACCTTATTTCCCACCCGATTGGGAAATAAGGTCAATTGACATTATTGCGCTTTTCGAGCATTTAGCTTCTCATCGGTCCGTGTTGGTTCACGTCGCTACTGTTATTAGAAAAGTTAAGCGCCGCAGGCGAAAATTTGGAATAAAAAATCGCGCGATTTTTAATTCCAAATTTTCATTTTTCTAAAATGCTTTTTATGAGAAACGAAAAGCGCCGCAGACGAAAATTTGGAATAAAAAATCGCGCGATTTTTAATTCCAAATTTTCATTTTTCTAAACTGCTCTTTATGAGAAAAGAAAAGCGCGCAGGCGAAAATTTGGAATAAAAAATCGCGCGATTTTTAATTCCAAATTTTCATTTTCCTACTTTTTTGCCATGCCGCAGGATAAGGCAAGTACACATAGTTTTTATATACATTTTTATTTAAATTTTTGTATAACTAGATATTTAACATACTTTACATTATTATATAATTTATTGAAATATTTTTGCTGTGTTGGCAACAACTTATCTGCAGTAGGGGCAGAGAACAGGGCACTTTACACGAGCGGCATTTTGCGCAATTTTTGAATAGCATTCGGCACAAAGCTTAAAATGGCTGCATGGAAATAATACCGTATCGCGAGGGGTTTCGGTACAGAGGATACAATTTAAAATGGCATTTGTCTGGCTGAAATGGATGACTTCATTATTGTCTTCCTCCCCGCTTGCGTCTGACATACTTGCATCACAATCCGCAATAAGATTTTCGTCAGTCATAACGGGTTTGCAGAAGAACTCAGCAAATATTTTCATGAATGAACAAGTTTTAAGCATAGTTGACATTATTTCCATTTGGATTGGGAAATAAGGTCAATTATTTTATTTCCAAATTTTCGTTGGCCTTATTGCGTTTTCCAAAAACGCAATAATGTCAATTGACCTTATTTCCCAACCGGGTGGTAAATAAGGTCAATTGACATTATTTCCGTTGACCTTGTTACCTGTCACCATTTCAATTGGCACTTTCACATTAGTGTTGCATACATGAAATCGGAGCGGATTAATTTCGGTATACCGCAACGCGGTAAGACCGGTCAGTAAAATTTGAGGAATTACTGCATACATTTTTGCGGCGCACACTGGGGCCGAGCGTGCTCAAAATTCAGTTTTTAAATAATGAGGTTTTCAAAAAAATAAAAACGCAGTATTGTTCCCTATAAAATTCTACACTTCTGGCCCAATTTTCAGCTTTCTATCGTTTTTCAGTTGGGAGTTATCCATACACAAACATGGCAAATTTTCCAAAAAATAATTTTTTTCCAAAATGTGAAATTTTAATGTGTATTTGAAATAGTTGGTGTAAGAGAAGGATATAAAATTTTATTATTCTGCTTTTTCCATAACATTAAGTGAAGCTTACATAATCGATGACTGTTTTTTTTTTGAACTAGATGTTTTAAAAAATTCATTTTTAGTATAAAACTAAACGTACCTCTTTTTTTAAAATATTTTTTTTCAAAATGGATTTTTTTTAATTTGCGAAAAAAGTTGCAAATGTAAAAATGCAGCAGTAAAATATTGTCCTTTGTGACAAAGAATCCGAGTTCAGAACCAAAAGCAAAGTGCGCATTTTAAAAAAAAGTGAGTTTAAAAATTGCATTCCAATTTTAGTTAAAAAAAAAAACACCTATATCTGGTTGAATTTGATTCTGTTCTATCTCAAATTTAGTTTATCCACTATTTACTGGTTACTTTAATTACAAACTGTGGTTAAGGCTACTTGTCAATCCAGGTTTCTTTAATTTAGACTTGTAAGTTGGATTACAATATGAGTTCTTTGAAGCACAAGTTGTGTTACTCCAATTTTGTTTTTTTTTTTTATATTAGGCATGAAAATGTGTGGGGAAATACGTGTTCTGCTTAAAACGCTAACGGTGAAACTCCTAATTCCCATATAAACATACTTGTGACCACAGAAAATTTTTAATATCTCGAAACAAAAAATTTGAGAAAACCATTTTTGTATACATACATATGTACCTGCACCTGCATATTTCATCAATGGGTTAATAAATAGCCGCTAATGGGTTAATACAATACACAGAGATACTAATATAATACAATGGCGCTATTATGACTCTGACGAGTTTTATGGCCGAGGTTCTGTCCCAATTCGAGGTGTGCTCCTTTTGTTTTTCCTACCAATTGGGTGGACCTACAGTTTTATGCCGGCTCCGAACGGCGAATGCATTTTTTGTGAGAAGCTTTTTCATGACAGAAATACTCTCGGAGGTTATGCCGGCCACTGCCGAGAGGTCACCGCTGCTCTTAAGAAACCAATAATTGGATTTTTACTAATTAGAAAATTTTTTTTGGTGTTTGCTTGGACCGTGGTTTGAACCCGAGACCTTTGGCATAGCAGGCGAGCACTCTACCCACTGCACCACAGCGGCCACCATACCACAGACATACTAATTTTGATTTAAATAATTTGTTTACAGATCTTAAAAAAAACTGGTCACCAATGGGTTAATTCATGACCGTTTTAATGGGTTAAGATTCCTAAGATTACTAGTTTTAGTGTAGATACAACAAATATGATTTAAATATTTTAATCTAAGAATTAAGTGAAAAAATTTGGTTAAAAATGGGTTAATGCGTGGTCGTTACGGGGATAAAATTCTTGGGATTTACTATTTTAGTATCGATATACCGATTCTGATTCAAGAAAATTAAACTCGAAACTAAAATAAAAAACATAGGTCACCAACGGGTTAACTCATGACTAGACTGCGGATCTTTATGCAAAAAATTTAAAATGATTTATTAAGAGTTATATTGATTCAAAACTATATATTCACATTCCAAAGGGAATTTTCTTGCTCTGTTTTGGATATGCAAAATATATGCAACTTATATGCAGGTTATATGCAAGTTATATGCAAATTAAAAGTACACATTTTTTTACATCAGATATGGAATTTTAAGTGATATACACAATAAGTAAAGTATAGTTGAATGCAAAAATCATATGTTCTATGCTGAATCTTTTGTTCTATGCAAATATAAAACCCATTAACACCCAAAAACAAACTGCAAATGGGAACTAATTTTTATTATAATAATTTTGAATGTAAAGAGGTAGTTTTAGTTGTAGTTAAGACCACAATATACTACAAGTGTTTTCTCCACATTTTCAATGGAAACATTGTGACGTTTATCGGTTAAGATCCGTTTATATGCTGAAAATTAACGCTCAACATCACAAGATGTAACCGGAGCATACTTAAATT
Source organism: Urophora cardui (assembly GCA_960531455.1). Taxonomy (NCBI): domain Eukaryota; kingdom Metazoa; phylum Arthropoda; class Insecta; order Diptera; family Tephritidae; genus Urophora; species Urophora cardui. Next base: position 120,587,029 of record OY482671.1, read on the forward strand.
CGCTCCAAAATTGACTGGGAATCTGTATTCCAGTTTCTAATATTTTGTTGTCACCTGAAAGTATTTTGGCTACTCCTAATATGACTTCAAAAGCAGGTTCTTTTTTGAAATAGCTTAAATTTTGACCAAAACTATTTGCCCACATGATCCTGACGTAGCGTCAAGTCCTTCAAAAGCTTCTGTTATTAGGGCCATTGAAGCCATTAGGGGAACTCCGCGAGACTCTAAATTGCGGATTAAAACTGCTAAACCTCAATTATTATGCAAATATGCAAGTTATATGCAAATATGCAAGTTATATGCAATATGCAAAATATGCAGAAATAAATATAAAAATTTAGAATATTTTGTTAATAACTTTCATTTTTCTCTTTGGAACCATATCGCTATCTCTTTTCTTTAAAAATATGCAATTGCATAAAGATCCGCAGTCTACTCATGACCGTCAATGGGTTAAGATGCTATAGATTAACTGCTTTAGTGCAGATAAAGCGATTCTGATGTAAAAAAGTTGATTTCAGAATTTTGAGCGTCCTCATATATATAAGTGGCCCCAGTGTGCGGCGTGATAAAAGAAGAAGAACAAAGTAAGTAAAAAACTCGTTTCGGTAGTAAATGTAGCAAGTTATAATGTCTTCGTCTTGGCTAGAAGACATTATTGTTATTATTGAGTGATTTGTTGAAGTTAAAAATTTTGTTTTGCAAATTTCGATGTTTGTTTTCCTATTTTCTGCCGATTACGCACCGAAAGTATTCCCACAAGTGTGAAAAACATAGCAACGCAGAATCGTTTCGGTAAGCCGAAAATACCGAGCAAAAAATGTCGATCCGATGTCGTACCGAGTAATGTACATATAATTTTTTTTTTTTACCGCAATAGTGACAATTTTGGGTCTTCGCTTCTTGGATTAACTTGCAAGTAGTTTAAGCTTAACTGATTCAATTGATGTTTTACAGAAGCAGCCTTAGGATACGACCAGCGGGTTAGGGGGCTTAGAATATACCCGTGGTAAGGAATGGCTGTCGTAAGAGGCGACTAAAATACACCGTCCTAGAAGGTTGATAATGGCCAAAAAAATCGTTCGCACGACAGTCGGGCTAGTGTCAGAAGGGACTAGTACCCGAGCGTACCGGATTTATCCGGCAAAGGACTGCCACTTCCCCTACACTCCCCAAAACCTTCGGGGAGTGTCTTGGTGGCTACAACAACAACAACAACCACCAGTATCGATATTTTATCCACATGATGATACTGCACTTTTAACTTGCATTTTTTGATGGAGGATTGTTCTTTGACCATTTAAATTGCTATAATGCATCAATTTCTCGTAATATATTCGTTAGACTGTTCAAAGGATAATACTTATATATGTATTTCGAAAACAAAAAGAAGAAACGGCGAATTATTCCAAAAGAATTTCGTTTCTAATTATGAAACCAGCCAAAAACGTATGGGTCGGAATGTTAAGGGATTTTTTGGATGCAAGATTACCTCAATGTTAAACTAAACACGTCGGAGAAAAACACAAGCGAAAGCTTTTGCTTAATATTGCGAAGTAAAAGATCCACTAAAAATATAGTAAACCGATAAAGATTTCCATTGCCTAATTTATCACAAAAGGGTTGTAATAATTCCCAATGATGATCTTCCACAAAATGTGTAAATTGATTTTGATACTGTGTGAATTGTTTCTAATTATAAGGCCACCACTGTATGTAAGTTTCTGGCCAGTGTGCGGCGCGCTTTAAATATCTCCGAACGGGAACAAAATTGATACATATGTAATATCTTTGACCCTTTTATTACCGATTGAGAGAGTGACACTGAAATAAATCGTTAATTTCATTTTGAGGAACACCCTAAAATAGATACATACATACATACATATGAGGCGATAGAAAATAAGTTATTTAATTCAGTGAGTAAAGCTTGTAAAATATGGAAATGAAGCAATTTATGAATATACTATGTATGTGTTGAATAAGGAATGAGGAAATTATTTAAAAGAACAAAAAACAAACATCTAAGAAAGCAAAACTGATTAAAATCCTTAAAGCAGCGTTATTTTATAGTGCAAAATGTGCACTAAACACAAGCTTGAAGGTCGGTAATTTGAAAATAAAAACAACGAAAAGCTGAAGATAAATAGCTACATATTTTTTATACACATCACTGAAATGATATTAGAAGCAATTGTAAATTTTATTCTGAAAATTAACGACTACATTTTTTGAATAGCATGGGTTTTAGTATACATATGTATATGTACATAGGTATTATAAATGCCCTGCAAAAAAATGTGCGATTAATCTCTAAAGATGTTTGTCCCGGGTTGATCTCTTTCGAGAACAATCGGTCCACAATTAGTTCCCGATTGTTCCCGAACGGGTATACTTATACTATGTAGACTTATTGTAGACCAATTGTGCCCGAACGGGAAGAAATGTAGATTAATCGCTTTCGAACGGATACAAATGTAGATTTTTCAATCAATTCACTCCATATAAAGCGATGTAAAGTTGTATTAGTAGCATATTCCCTTGCGTCTCGGATTAATCGCATTTTTTGCAGGGTGTAAACGAACTTCCTGACGAATCTCAGGGAATTTGTTAACAACTACACGCATGCTGTGGTATCTGATAATTGTGTATACACCCTGCAGGCAAAATTAAACTAGTATGAAAATAAACTAGTTGATCAACGGGTATGTAAAGGAAAAAAATCAACTAGTTGGTCTTCTACTACTTGATCAACTGGTATGAAACACACAAAATTATACTAGTTAGCTATCTACTAGTTGATCAACCGCTTTTAAAAGGACAAACTCATACTAGTTGGTATTCTACTAGTAATATACCAATTTATTTATTGACTAAATATAGCAGTTTGTGCAATTCTATCACAAACTAAGCTTTATTGGTGATTTTAAAGTAAATTTACTTTATTATTTAGCAAAAGGGTCAGAATAGTTATTACTTACTTTCATTTGCCAAAAAGAAACACGACAATTTCTCAGAAATTAAATATTTTTAAGGCTTTTCATTTATTTTTGTGCAAGGGTACACAAGAGCAATTACGTACATACATATGTACATATATTTTTTCAGCAGGTGGCAATAAGAGTTTAAGAGAGTTTAGTTAATTGATTTGGTTTCATCCAAATCGGAGATTCTATCAGCCAGCTGCCGCAGTAACACGAAGCCATTATTCTACTTTACTATACATCTTTGCGTGTACTGTATATAATATGTACTAAATGTAACTTTAAAAAGTACTGAGCTATTTAAAGTGAGCTTTATTAAATGAACTAAAATGCTATTTTTTCACCTAGATGAACTGGCATTTTTCTAGTATTATTCTGACTGGTATTCTTGTAGTAAACCCTTAACTGGTATTTTTCTAGTATGAAGCTGATGTGTTGTCTACTGGTATGAAACTGAGTGGTATTTTTATACTCAGCTGTACTAGTACACAGAGTATTATAGTTTTGATTTCATAACGGTGGATTGTAACAGAATGAAATAATCGATATAGATATGGACTTATATATATCAAAATGATCAGGGTGAAAAGAGAAATCGATTGAGCCATGTCCGTCCGTCCGTACGCACTCTAACTCGCGCAAAAATTGAGATATTTTGATGAAATTTGGAATGCAGGTTGGTATCGAGACTGGCACGGTTGGTATTGAAAATGGGCGAAATCACACCATGACCACGCCCACTTTTCCTATATAGAAAATATCGGAAATTTGGTATCTCAGTCACTATTAAAGCCAGAGTGATGAAATTTTACCCACGTGTTGAGCTCAGGCCCCTAAGAAGGAATTTGATGAAATTTTGGAAAATGGGCGGTGCCACGCCCACTTATTAAGGGTCAAACATTGAAAGTTTTATGTCATAACTCAGAAACCGTTGAGGATATATCGATGAAATTTGGTATGCGTGATTTGCTTACTTAGACAAATGTTTTGACGGAAAATTGTCAAAATCGGTTTACGGCCACGCCCACTTTTATATATGGGAACTATAAAGGGGCCTAATAAAAACATTTTAAGCGATATCTCTGGCAAATATAAAGATATATCATTGAAGTTTTATGGCAGGAGTCCAACTATGGACATAAAACAAAAAACATGAAAATTTTGGAAAATGGGCGTGGCACCGCCTCCTTTTAGAAGCAGGAATATACGAGATTTCTTAGCTTATAACTCGACAAATAATTGAGATATTATGACGAAACTTGGTTTATACACTTTTATAACTTGTGTTAATAGACACGCAAAAATTTATTGAAATCGGTTTTTGACCACGCCTACTTTTTAACAAAGATATTCTGGAACACCCTATGGGAATTTGTAACGTAACATCTTTGTAACTACACCTTTTTCAGTTTAAATTCAGAAAGTTCCAATTGATATTCAGAAAATTACAATTGAAATTCAGAATTTCCATTTGAAATTCAGAAAATTACAATTGAAATTCAGAACTTCCATTTGAAATTCAGAAAATTCCATTTGAAATTCAGAAAATTACAATTGAAATTCGGAAAGTTACATTTGAAATTCAGAAAATTACATTTGAAATTCAGAAAGTTACATTTAAAATTCAGAAAATAACAATTGAAATTCAGAAAACTTCTTGAGTACTGTGAGGAGGTTTCTGAATTTCAAATGTAATTTTCCGAATTTCAAATGGAATTTTCTGAATTTCAAATGTAATTTTCTGAATTTCAATTGTAATTTTCTGAATTTCAAATGCAATTTTCTGAATTTCAAATGGAATTTCTGAATTTCAATTGTAACTTTCTGAATTTCAAATGGAAATTCTGAATTTCAATTGTAATTTTCTGAATTTCAAATGGAAATTCTGAATATCAATTGGAACTTTCTGAATTTCAACTGAAAAAGGTGTAGAAGTCATAAATGAATGAAATTTTGCACAAAGAATAATATTCATATGCTTAGTTGGATGACTGATAAAAATATTGAAAATGGGCGTGGCTACGCCCACTTTATGCAGCACTCGCTTTATATAAATTACACCGTGTTTCCACCAAACGCAAACAAACAATGAAAGCTTACAGCTGAGTATCTAATGTTCGATTCCACTCGAACTTAGGCTTCCTTACTTGTTCTAGTATGAAGCTTATGCAAGGGAAGACAATTGCTATCTCGAAGGCCATCGCCACGTTAAAACTACCAGTTGCTTTCAAGTAAAATGGATAGTTCGGCAACTAGATGCCGACATTTTCAAACTGGTAGAATTGTAGTATGCAACTAGTTGTTTTGCCTGCAGGGCATTTGTTCATATGTATGTATATGCATATGTATATAATTTTTTAAAGTCAAACTATTTATCAATACTTATATCAAATTCTACAAATGCAATATCGATATTTTTACATACCTATTTTGGTAGCTGTAATACTTGGCATCACGAGGTATAGTACAAAGCTGCTTGCCATAACAGCATAGCACCTGTGGGTTAAATGTATATTTACGCCCACAGCAGTAACCCAAAGCTTGCATTACTGGGTCAATTTCTTGCTCAAACACTTCGGATAACTGTAAGTAACAAATAAATAAATAAATAAATGTACAAAAACAATATCCGTTGTTCAATGATTTTCGTTTCTAAGAGATGTTTTCGGTAATTTTCGAAGAATATTACCTTTGTGCAGTATCGGTAGACCCGTGAAGTTTTGCGATTATAGAGCCAAGCATTATCAAACATTAGCCACACATCATCTACATATTCCCAGGGATCGCTGTATTTGCCATTCATGAGATTGTTGCGTATGGTACCTAAATCCATCGGTTTTTTTACTATATCAAAATAATCTGGTATGCCAAGCATTTGTGGATCCACAGGACAACGAAACGGTGCGGATTCCGGCTCATGTCGTATTAGCTTGTCGAGTGTTGGTAGTAAAGCCTGTTTCAATTCTTCCGGATTAAATACTGCAAGAGATAATATTAGATTATTTATGTGGTAGAGTATTAATATTTAGGCAAAATTTATTTCCAACTTACCACATTTCTTCTTTTTGTCGCCTGCATTGGGCATCAATGGTTCTGGAACCACAGGCTTTGTTTCGGACTTAATTTTACCGTCGCCATCAGTAGCCTTCTTGGAGTCATCTTTACTATCTGATGAATTGGCATTTCCACTTCCACCCACACCATTTGCGCCGCCATTGTCGTCGGTGTCCATGGGTTCAGTTTTTATTAAAATTTCGCCATCTTCAGTCTTGATTTCAAGTTTCACATTGGTGCCATCATTGTTTACGTTTTTACCCACACCAGCCGATGGCTGTGTATCCATTTGGGAATTATCTCCACCACTACTACCATCCTCCATATATTCCTTTTTGATATCATCTTCTTGTTTAATTGAATCAAGCTTGCCTTTAGAAGCATTGCCACTCTCCCCACCAGAGTCTGCACTGGGCGATGGCGGTGTTTCATCATTATCACGTGCCGCTGCTTCTAGTGCGGCCATTTGTGAGGACAGATTGCCACTTGACGAAGGTCGTGCGCTCATCACAGTCGATGTCGAGGTAGTTGTGGCTGCCGCACTTGAGCTATTGCTATTGCCACCGCCTTTACCTATTGATATTTGCTGTTGCTGCTGTTGTGACAATGTCGGACCGTTGTTGCTGGTGTTGATAGCAGATGAAGATGCATTCGCCGAAACAGATGTGTTGGCAGTAGTTGACGTTGTGGTGATTGTATTTCCGGAGCTGCTCATTTGCACACCTGCACTGCTCGACGCAACACTGACATTCACCGATGTTGCCGACGCTGGCGAAGGTGCCATAATGGGCGGGGTGCTGCTTGCTCGCTCACTGAGTGGCTGCATCAGTGATGTTACGGATGGCGGATTGATGGGCGTGCCGATTGGACCATTCGAAACGAAGTTAGGCGACGGACTAGGAGCTGGAACCATGCTGCCTGTTGTATTGCCGCTACTTGTAGTATTTACCCCAACAGAACCGGCTCCCACCAGCGAATCCAGGCTTGTGGGTGTGGGTGGCATATTACCCACAGATCCGGCATTTTGTTTTTGTTGCTGCTGCGACATTGGCGACGGGAATGGATTTTGTTGCTGTTGCTGCTGCTGCTGTTGTGCTTGTTGTTGTTGTTGTTGTTGTTGCTGCTGTACTTGCTGTTGCAGCTGTTGTTGTGGTTGTGTTTGCTGCTGCTGCTGCTGTTGTTGTTGGTGCATTTGCGCAGCAGCATTATTGAATGGTGATTGCGGTAAAAGCATACCACTTTGTTGCTGCTGCTGTTGTGCTTGTTGTTGTTGCTGCAAGAGCCTTTGCTTCATTATTTCTGTAAGTTGTTGTGGTGTTTGTGGACCATTGCCGCCGTTCGCGGGCATAAATTGCTGCTGTTGTCCGGGAACAGGACTTGTTAATACACTAGCGACACCGCCAGCACCCGGTTGACCAGGTTGCATTCCTTGAACACCGAATGGTGATAAAACTGGGTTTTGCACTACCATATTCTGTTGTGTGGACGTCGGCATAACACCCATGCCGCTATTGGGACTGGGTCCCGGAGGGCCTACTAATAAATTGCCTTGTTGTTGTTGAGGAAATTGCATACGTTGTTGTTGCTGCTGATGCATTGCTAACAAGTTTCCTCCAGGCGAGTGATTACGCACCATATTTGGACCCGACTGTCCTGGCATCATACCAACGTTTGCGGCTCCTTGTGCTCGCAATTGTTGTTGCATCATACCAGCAGCACTCAATGGCACGCCTTGTCCGCCCCCACCGCTTATGGGACTTATCATTGGTCGGATTTGTGTTTGCTGACCTTGGGGATGCCCAGGAGGAGGCTGTTGACCAACAGACCCACCACTGCTTGGACCAGGAACTGGTCCGCCTCCGCCGCCAACAGAGCCTTGTTGCTGCTGCTGCTGCTGCATTATTAACATTTGTTGTTCCTTTCGTTTTATGCGCTTTTCTTCCAACTCTTTTTGAATTTTATAGATCTTTTCCGCAAGCAAATGGTAATATTCGGATCGTGACTTTGCTGCTCCGTACATGTCTTTTTCAACTTTTTCAGCATATGAAACCAAATTTGCCATACGTTTGTCCTCCATTGTTGCCGGATCCGAAGTTGGAAATATTGCTTGCACGAGCTTGTGAACAAGATGTTTGCGCAAGTCTGCGGTCACCGATTCTCGCCAGTCTCTTTCTTCAGTGCCGGTACTACTATTTGTACTGGCGTTACCAGTTTGAGGACCTGCAGTAGGGCCGGTAGCATTATTACCTGGTGGGCCTTGTGAACCAACCATACTGCTAGAATTACCGCTATTGGGACCAGAGCATACCGCGGGACCACTTGCATTGCTATTACCACCGATAACACCCCCACCAGGCCCACTTGATGCACCTGTTACAACAGTGGCATTGGGCATTGCTACATTTTGCGATTGTAGTTTCATTTTTAACTCTTGTGCACTAACAAAAAATCTTGGCTGTGGTGGCATATTATTATTTGCACCACTTATGTCACTTGCATTATTGGCACCGCCACCACCACCTATTTGTGCATTGTTAAATGTGGAATTGTTATTGAAGTTGTGAACGCTAACCGAGAGCGGAATGTTGGATTGCTGTTGCTGTTGGCCAGGATTTTGCTGATTTGGACCGACGTTGTTGAGGTTCGGGCCGCCAATCAAACCAGCCAATTGTGGATTATTATTATGACCACCACCAGTACCGCCCTGCAGGAGCACCTGCTGCTGTTGAGGATTTTGTTGCTGCTGTTGCATCGCACTGCCGTCGGGACCGCTGTTTCCGCCAATCATCATATTATTGCCCATTATCGCGGCGTTCGGCCCACCACCTACAACACCAACACCCGGTCCCCCAACAGGTGAGGGCATGACTCTAACAGGCGGTCCGCCTCCAGGCATCCGAATACCTTGCAATTGTTGCTGTGCATTCACTGCATTATTTTGAAGCATATTTACACCCGGCCCCGCATTTGACACTGCACCCTGCATACCCAGACTGTCAAAACGCCGAATTTCTTGATTTGGAGTCTGAGCATTCTGTTGTTGAATTTGTTGTGCTTCTGTATTGGGTTTCATGCCAAGTTGCTGCGGATTCGGAGCGCCAGATATGCTTGCTTGGCCACCGGCCCCCGTAACAATATTCGGACCGCCAGCATTCTGCTGCGGCATTCCAGAGTTTTGAGGTCCACCACCACCCACAGGATTTCCATCAGGTTGTTGTTGCTGCTGCTGCTGTTGTTGTTGCTGCTGCTTCACAATGCCCTGTAAAGGCTGATTTGGATTTGCATTCGCATTGCCGGCATTTGCGTTGTTATGAAAACTCTGCTGTTGTCTGAATGGAAAACATATAATACAATCCGACCGTGTGCAAGTCTTATAGTGCAGCAAAATTTGACGAGATGAGGTACAATGCTGGACGCTACATTCTTTGCTCTGTTTGCAATTTGCCATATGAGCTAAGACATCCTGCATCGATTTACAATAAGGGACTATACATTTCTCGCGGTTCGGATTTAGCGATTCGCGTCGATTACATTTATGCGCATGGAGCAGAAGCACTAGTTGTTGTTGTATATGTTTTTTGCGTTCTTCCGATAAATGTTGGCCACCGCCACTTCCACTAGAGCCGCTTCCGGAACCTCCACTGCCACTTCCACTTGCCGCACTACCAGCAGCTTGTTGTGAAGTGCCCGGTTGTTGTTGCTGTTGTTGCTGCTGCTGATGAAGTATCTGATTTTGTGGCTGTCCACCAGGACCAGGCTGTGGCGGTCTAGGTCCCACATTCGGACCTCCCATTACTCCACCTTGCGCATTCTGCTGTTGGTTTGGGCCCATTGGTTGTTGTTGCTGTTGTTGCGGCGGACCCCCTACCAGACCGCCAGCTGACCCATCATTGCCTACTCCAGCCATTCCTATGGGCACACCGGGCCGATTGCCCTGTTGCATTGGGTGAACTCCACCGCGTTGTGCCATTTGTTGGGCCAATAGTTGTTGTTGTTGTGGATTATTGGGATTTACGTTGAGTCCGCCATGTGGACCACCGGGTCCACCATAATTCCCAACCGCATTGCCATAAGGTCCATTAGGTCCTACTGCAACATTACCACCAACCATGTTTGCCATTTGACCTGGACCACCGTACGTAATATTACCGTTCAACATATCTGATCGAGCTACACAGTGATTTGATCCCACACAAACGAGGGACAAGATAAAAATTGTTAAGGGATTCTATATTGAAAATTTCAACTAACATATTTACTTAGCATAGTAACGTGCGTATGTGTGCCTTTGTAATATTACATTTTATAAAGTGCAATGTTTTAGTGGTATTTTTTTTTTTTTTTGGTCAGAAATTCAAACACCGAAAACATGTAAATATGAGGCATAAAAAGTATTATTTTGAAATGTATCCTCGATCTAAAATTGTAACACTTATTCAAAAACTATTTTCGTAGCACCCTGTGCAAAACTCTACAGTGAAAATATTTTAAATATTGATTTTTCTGGTTGCGTAATTGCTATTTGACCATAACTCATAACTCGGCTATTCATAAAACAAATTACGAAAACTACCTTTAATGCATTTATCATCTTCAAAGTATCCTAATGTTTTTAAATGAATTAAAGTTTTGCTTTTGACTTCTAACCAAATTTGTATATATCAAAGGGGTCGAATCACTGTGCGCTTAAAGTACTTTATATGTACGTATGTAACAAAAGTTGTTCATCTACATATGTTAATGTATATTGAATAATAAAAATAACACTTACCCATTGGCATGTTTGGGTTTTGCATTCGTGGACCACCGCCAGGCCCAACACCAGGTCCATTTCCCGCCATTAAATGCGGACCAGGACCGCGTAACATATGCTGCCCCACCATTCTACCCATCATTGGGCCGTTTTGTAGTCCCTGTGGATGCCCTGGGCCGCCACCCAAATGCATTCCTTGATTTGGACCACCAACAGGACCCATATTTCCAACGGGACCTACACCACCAGGGCCCGCACTCATCATACCACCAGCTCCTCCACCCAATTGCTGTTTTAGCGAGTTTACCATTCCAGAGTTGCCACCCAATGCACCCAAATTGCTATTGGTGATCACCATGCCGCCAATATTGCCCTGAGCAATCGTACTCATGCCTAAATTTAAATTCCAAGAAAAAAATGTACAAAACTGATTATCGGAAACTGTATTATTCATTTGTAAAGATGCTATGCTAATTTACAGAAAATTAAATCAGCTCAAATCGTCGTACCATACGAAAACTAGCATACGTTTTTTTGTGACTAACGAAAAGTAACAAGTTCGACTTTTGGCCGACGAAAAGTAACAAAATCGACTTTTGGCTGACGAAAACTATCAATTTCGTTTAAACAACAACAAATTTAATGTAGTATATAATTACTGATACTTTTCGTCGGCCAAATATCGAACTTGTTATTTTTCGTCAGCCAAAAGTCGAACTTGTTACTTTTCGTACAGAAATGTTTAAATAAAGATAGCTTTCGCCAGAAATTTTAAATATGCTAGTTTTCGTATGGTACGACGAAATATAATACATACATCAGATTTTCAATGTGGATTCCGAAACAAAACTTTTGTGAGAAGCCTTTTCGTGGTAAAACACATACTTACGTACCACTAACAAGTGTTTTCGTCTTAGCTTTGAATATAATGTAGTCTGGTAGTTTAATTAAAAAAAAATAGGTATATACTGGAATTGATGTAATGAAACCTTTTTTTTTATCTTTTTAGTCTTTCATACTATGCATTACATACATATATTAAATGAAATACATGCTTATAAAATATATGTTACAAGTGGTCATGTTTTAATACCTGACATTGAATTTATTCCCTGATTGCCATTATTAGCTATAGACATTGACATAGAGTTCACCATGCCCATTTGACCACCAACAACTTGCATACCAGCCGCATTAGGTGATTGTAAATTGGGCGATTTGCTTCCCAGCTGATTCATACCAGCACCGCCCATTGGATTTCCAATCATCCCAGCATTTTTATTATTCTTTCAGTTAGAGAAAATGAAGCATATTATATATTTAATTATAACAATAGAACATGTCGTTTCAACTTACGTGTTGTTGCAATAGTTGTTGCAGATGCTGATGATGCTGCATTTGCCTAAGAGAATTTCCGCCACCACCAACTTGGTTTCCGCCTACACCCGATGCATCATCGCCAGCACCATTCATTTGGGGTCCGCCCGGACCCGGGCCTTGTGCAGGTGGTTTATTTGGACCACCAACTACATTAACACCAAGTCCAGATCCAGGTCCACCCGGCCCAGCACCACTACCAAGTGAATCTGGCCAATTACTGTTACCGGTAACAAGTTCATCGGGCAGATCATCTTCTAATACAGAAACATAGTCCGCTAATAATTAAATAAAAGTAGGTATAATGTGAAAATAATGGCAAGTAAAAGTAAATTTAAAATTTAATTCCTAAGTTCGACTACATACATATACAAAAACAAATAGATTCATACATACATATGTATGTATGTATTGCGTATTTATGATTTAGAAGCAAGGATTGCATGTCACTATACTTACTAGGATCCATTTTTGTCCGCTTTTGCGGAGGTTCATCCATGTGATCCGCCATCATTTAGATATCTATGCTTTAATTTTTGCTTATTTTGGTGTATGCATATAAGTTTAAGCTTATTTTAAATTGATACTCTCTTTTATTTTGTTCGCCGACTTATTAGTTTTTAAAATGTTAGAAACGATGAAAATTTATAAGAATTTCAGAAGTATAACATTGCTGCCAGTAAATATAGGAAACTAGCCGTAAATGATCACCGTTTTAGATCTTCCTTTCCTTTCTGAGATAGCGTAGGAGACAGGTGTTGAAGCTTTCCAATTCAGAGTACGTTGTTTGCTACGTCTTACTTTCTGCAGACTATTTATGAGTGGATGCACTTTTTGAGACTGTTTTCGCACAATCAAACTATACACCAACTGAATTAAACAAATTAAAACGTATATAGTGGAGCGCATTTTGTGTGAATAGTTCCGATGTTACCGACAAGTTCCGGCTTTATATTTTTACTTTTGCTTCCTCCCGATGAGTTTCTTTTTTACACTATTTGCGATATTTTCGAACCAAATTTTTAATTGTTTTACATTTCCATTTTTATTTTGCATATGTATTATTTACATACATTTTTTTATGGACACCTGGCACTATCATGCTTTTGAAGTAGTGATTTAATAAAAAATTTTAAACGCCTCCGTTTATCAACATCAATTTCTTTTGCATCAAGCATCATTGTTTATGTTTTTGTTTATTTATTTTGGAACTTTTTCCATAAATAACATATTCCAGATTACTTTGAATGCACACCAACTGTAAGGTAAATAAAAAAATAAGTTTAATACAAAAAACTTGGGTCAAACGTCGAATTATAGGAATTTAATAACTGTCTTCTGTTTCCTACACATATGTGTATATGGGCAGTTAAAAAAACTAACTAGAATGGTAATTTCGATGATAACTAGACTGCGGATCTTTATGCAATTGCATATTTTTAAGGAAAAGAGATAGCGATATGGTTCCAAAGAGAAAAATGAAAGTTATTAACAAAATATTCTAAATTTTCATATTTATTTCTGCATATTTTGCATATTGCATATAACTTGCATATTGCATATAACTTGCATATTTGCATATAACTTTCATATTTGCATAATAATTGAGGTTTAGCAGTTTTAATCCACAAGTTAGAGTCTCGCGGAGTTCCCCTAATGGCTTCAATGACCCTAATAACAGAAGCTTTTGGAGGACTTGACGCTACGTCAGGATCATGTGGGCAAATAGTTTTGGTCAAAATTGAAGCTATTTCAAAAAAGAACCTGCTTTTGAAGTCATATTAGGAGTAGCCAAAATACTTTCAGGTGACAACAAAATATTAGAAACTGGAATACAGATTCCCAGTCAATTTTGGAGCGAATTTAAGTATGCTCCGGTTACATCTTGTGATGTTGAGCGTTCATTTTCAGCATATAAACGGATCTTAACCGATAAGCGTCACAATGTTTCCATTGAAAATGTGGAGAAAACACTTGTAGTATATTGTGGTCTTAACTACAACTAAAATTACCTCTTTTCATTAAACATTATTATAATAATTAGTTCCCATTTCCATTTTTTTTTGGGTGTTAATGGGTTTTATATTTGCATAGCACAAAAGATTCAGCATAGAACATATGATTTTTGCATTCAACTATACTTTACTTATTGTGTATATCACTTAAAATTCCATATCTGATGTAAAAAATGTATAGTTTTAATTTGCATATAACTTGCATATAACCTGCATATAAGTTGCATATATTTTGCATATCCAAAACAGAGCAAGAAAATTCGCTTTGGAATGTGAATATATAGTTTTGAATCAATATAACTCTTAATAAATCATTTTAAATTTTTTGCATAAAGATCCGCAGTCTAATGATAACTTCGACAACCAATGTTTATTTAGACGTATGATAAATAATTTAAAAGTTAACAAATACACGAAGTGGTAATATTGTTTAAAAAAAAATTCTAAAACAAAAAATAGCAAGGCACAATGCATCACGGCATCTACAATAGGAAACAATAAAGATTTTCTCTTCAACTCGTTTATCTTTATATTCCACCGACCAACAATTCATTATTCGTGCCACTTTCCCGTTCATTCCGTCGTATGTTCGATAACCACCGATTCATCGCAAGTTGAAGCGCATATTATACATATATAAAGATCTGAATTTTGTTTCCTTCACTCAGGCGAGTAGTGTTGTTGCTATTTAGATGTCAAAGGAGAACAAACATATGGATGCAACAAAACTCGCTATTTTCACCAAATACACTCGCTGGTTTCTTTCTTAACTATTCGATACTTTTCACTGATGGACAAACAATTGGCTCTACAAAAGATTGTCCTATGCTAACCAGTACTGCCGTTTTGATTCTGTTGTATCCAATGTGATACTTTTTTAAGCCCAAGATACGTACTTTTTATTTTGGCTTATAGCATTGACAGACGGCAGCGATAATCCGGAATATCTAGCTAATTCGGACTTAACTTGAGAATTAACTGGAGGTAATACGGAATATCTCTTGATTTAGTCCTCAAAATTTTAGCGGATTAAAGCATTTTGTAATAGCTTTGTTCAATAACTCAAAGTTTTTAATTGCTTTTACAAATAGTTACGAATTTTATGTTCAATAACCCAAAAAATTTGCAAAAGAGACCCAAATTGGGAGAGTAAGACTTCGAGAGAGTTGAAAATAGTTGCAAGTAAAATTTTCACTTGCAACTACTTGCAGCTTTAAAAAAATAGAAGCGTCAAAAACATATGATCACAAAAATTGCAATTGGAAATATGCCAACATTTTAATCGCAAATTCCTAATTGCATACTAAATAAATTAGCGCAAAAAGGAATCTTGACGATGTTGTGGAATATCCAAAGTAGATTTTCGTCTTCCTAATTCAGATATTTACATTCATTTTCAATTTCAAACATTTCAATTACAACCTAACCTAAAAATCAAATTGTGAAAACAGCGCATCAGCTGTTTACTTGCAAATGTTTACGATTTTGTGTTCAATAACTTTGGTTGATAATTTTCTCTTTTACTCGTTTTTACTCTTAATTTGTCACTGGTGCTCTTGTTGCAAGTAAAGTTTTTGAACAAAGCTAATGACCGATCTAGGAAGGTAGGCGCATAAGTGATTTCTGTAATTTCTAATGTAATTTGTTATTGTAATTGGTAGTGTAATGTCAAAATGATATTTCGCCTTGGTTGAAATCTGAATTCGTTTGGGACTCGCCCATTCCTATTGACCATAGTGTGTTTTCGTTTTGATTTTGACATTACCCTACCTTTGGATATAAAACAAGAAGTTTTTGAATTCGCCGCTGCGCCTACCTTCCTTCAGCTGTTTTGTTAATCCGCAATACTTACCGTCTGTCAGGGTAAAATTTTAATCGAATTAAGTGTTGCGGTAATCGGGATTATCGCTGCCGTCTGTCAATGCTATTGGAACAAATTTGATACATTTTTAATCGGCACCAAATAATATTAATGAAATTTGACAAAATTTAATCAATATGAAAGAATATTAATCTATTATTTTTCTTTTTTAAAATTTTCTTAACAACAAGTGAATGGTACGAAAAATATGTTTTCTGAGTCTTTGAAAATACCAAAAATGGGTAGATCTTAAATTGGTAACACTTTATCAAGCTTTTAGTCGGATCAAAGCGCATAGCAGGCATTTTAACTTAAAGGAGGGCAGCGCAACAAACATTTAACGGGAAAATTTACGCGTTGAAATAAAAAGTTATTGGGGGTTGTAGAGGTCCTTCTGATTCTATGCCCAAAAGTCCCGTCGACCGGAGATGATGGCACATAAGTTGTAAAATTTACCAAACAATACCCCAAAACTGCGCACTATAACCAAGGAAAGGCACTTATAAAAACACACACTTTAAATAAATAACCCTCAGCCGGCAGAATTCCCTTTCTGTGGTTATATCTATGGACCCATCCAACTACAAAAAAATTACAAACAAATATCCCGTGAACTATAAGCCTCCTGCATGTTTCAATTTCAGTTTTAAGATCTCTGAGAGGCCCTCTACCCCCCTGAAAGTAATTTTTCTCGGACCGTGGCTCCTTAACGTAAAGCCTACCCTTTTGGTAGACAGATGGAAATCTGAGCCCATTTAAGTACTGATTCAATGACTCCCAATTCAATTCGAGAATCAGCTCTGGCAACTAAATCATCCAGCTTATTTGAACTATTGAATGTTATAGAACTTTTATATTACGCATTATGCGGCGATACGGAAAAAAAAACATGAAATATCAGTTTGTGAAACGGGTTAAAATCCGTAAGCATATTTTATTAATTTTAATTTTTTTTTTCAAAAAATTGTCGGTGATACGAAAAAAACATTAAAGTACCAATTTGTGATACCAAATTTTTTGAGGCTACGGCAATACTGATGCTAACTTGCTAAGCACAAGCCGACCAAATCGCTCGAAGCCTGTATACGAAACATGAAATGTCAGTGTGTTGCTTACTACTACACTTGAATAAGATCAGCGAACACCTCATCTTAACCAGTGAGTGCGAGCAGTATTGGAAAAAGAAAGAAAAACAGACAAGCAATGACTGAAATTTTTTGTCGCTGGTTTTCACATCGTATCGAAAATTTCTATGTGCAGAATTTTGGTTTTAATAAATTTTCTCCTTTCGAAAAAATCACGAATTTCTTATTTAAAAAGTAAAATTTCACGAAAAATGTATATTTTATTACAAAATAAAAACAAAGCATATTGCTCACTTGAATTTTTTCCTAAAAATTTTGTTTATATCTTAATTAATTTTTTTTGTATAATAGTATAGGATTTTTGGTTATTTCCGTTTTAGTTTATCTATTTTTCATATTTTTTCACGGATTCGGCAACTATTTTAAATTCTTTTCACATCAATAAAACAAAAATCCAGCTCGTTTGCTTCGCAACACCAGAAAATCAACTGATTTCGCGAACGAGTAGTGACAGAACTAGGAAGAAAGACTGAATTTTAAAGAATCGAGTTGCGATTTGTGAGAGTTGATGAACAACGAAATC
Organism: Urophora cardui; assembly: GCA_960531455.1. Lineage (NCBI taxonomy): Eukaryota > Metazoa > Arthropoda > Insecta > Diptera > Tephritidae > Urophora > Urophora cardui. Next base: position 120,604,741 of record OY482671.1, read on the forward strand.
AATGTTGCACACAAATCACTTGGCTTATAAAGGGATTTTTAGCGTACTCTTAAATTCTTATTCAACATGTACCAATACCAATTTATATATACATATGTAAATCAAATAGTTATATATAAAAGATAAATATATATAACAAATGTGATAGTTATATATAAAAGATAAATATGTATAAAAAATGTGATAGTTGTTCAGATTGAAAGTGTGAAATTAAGTCACGAATTGTGGGTGGGTTTTCAACCGCAGACATTTAGTAAATCATTATTATTTGAGTAAAACACGTATAGCTTTGTGCTGTTGCAATTAGAAATCTTATTGAACATACAATATTGAAAGCCACTCATAGAATCAAATACATATCGTCGCAGCCTTTGCAAAACCGCCCATTCACCAAACCCATGTTTTACAGGAGAGGGAAAAGTTGCGCTTTGTCATACAGTTACTGAAATAATGTTTTTACCATGATACAAACAATCAAGGTAGTTCCATTTCACTTTGACTTTGTCATTTTTGATTATAATATGGATTTTTGACGTCTCATTTTAAGTCAAAAATTTAGGATAGCGTTGCCCAATCAAAAGTTTTTGGCTGAGGGTATATTTGAACAAAATATTGGGTATTTTAAATGAAATGGTGTTTTTCACATATGCTAATCAACAAAACAAATGAGCCGATGTAATGAGCTTTTCAAGGAAAATAAAAAATAAGTTATTCATAAAAAATAAAATAGATTTATACAGTTATTAAAGTCGAAAAATGGTATCAAAACGTCCTTTATACAATCAAGCAAATGCTTTTACTCAAAATTTCAGAAATTTGACATTAATTTGTATGAACCAAATTTCAAAATCTGAGTAAAAGGTCTGAAATCTTAAGCAAAAGTAAATGGTTGGCTTTTATTAATATGAGCCAATATTTGAAAACTGTGCGATTTTTTATGAATAAGGTAAGAGTTCTTGATTTTCTTTATATGTATTATTTATTGCTTACGTATAAATATATATATATGCACATTTGGTTTCAATGTTTTATACAAGAATATTTCCTCATTTAAAAAATATATTTATTAAAAAAATTGTTTAGCAGTTATATAACAATGTAAATTTAGTTTAAATTTTTATGTTGCAATTTTCTTTAGTTTTTACTTGCGTTACTAAATTTATTTTCCTTTATTTTATTATTTACCTAATTCTGAAATAGATTCTTCGCAAAAAATCTTTTTAGTACCTTTTCATCTAAATTAAATTTTGTATTTACTAATAAATTTTGCATATAACCATGCCATCGACCGCACTTGTTTTTTCGGTTGTAAGTTCATAAGTCGTGCCAATCTTCATAATTTCTAAACCACTGAAATTTTTCAATGAAATTTACAGGAGGTGTAGTGGGAATGTAGTATGTACTAAATTCCACAAACTTACCGCAACTTATTTTAAGAATAAATCTTATTTTTTTATATAATTATTTTTGATCTGATGTTATAAAGAAGTTAGCACGTAAATGTGCGTATTTATATATATATATATATATATATATATATATATATATATATATATATATATATATATATATATATATATATATATATATATCAATATTTAAATTTAAAAAATTCGTTTTGTTTCAATCGATACCATGATTACCATGGAAATAAAAAATAACATAAATGGAGGATTTTTAGCACTGAATATGGCAGCACGAAATGTCATAATCCATATAATTGTCAGGTGGTGATTGTGGCGACAAAAATTTGACGTTTACACTACCTTCTTTCTTGTATCATGGTTTTTACGATATGTTTTGTGTTGTCGTCGACGCTTGGAGCCCAGGGTTTCCAAATGTAATTTTTCACAAATGTAGGGGAAGTAACAGTCCTTTGCCGGATATATCTGGTACGCTCGGGTAATAGTCCCTTCTGGCACTAGCTGACTGTCGTGCGAAAGATTTTTTGGCCATTATCAACCTTCTAGGCTAGCGGATTTTCGTCGCCACTTACGACAGGCATTCCTTACTTCGGGTATATCTCTTCTATGCATTCTAACCAGATTCATATTTGATACTCTGACAGTACAAAAATATTCCAAGCAAATCCCTTATACATATATTGACAAATAACACTGGATTACAAAATGAAATTTGTTGTCTATACTTTCGATGCAAATATCCTATATACATATATGTAAAATCGGGTTCTGATTCCGAAAAATCGGGTTTATTTTTAATTCTATGATAAGGTTGAAATATCGGAAATTTACCGTTATTTGGCCAATAGCTCCACTTAATCCAGTATGTCTCTTTAACGTAATGAGCTATCTACCGTGGAAGAACACCAAACTAAAGAAAATTAAATTTCGTATACATGACTCCTATAAAATTTTTCTCTAGGTCTCATAGTTGCTGAAATATATGTAGATGAGTAAAATTGAAAATTTTCAATTTTTACGAAAATTCGAAGAAAAAATTTACTTTGTCAGGCAAGATCTTTAAAACAAACATTTTTACCTTTAGTTTTACGCGTTTACGGGAAGCCCCATTCAATTGGCAAAAAGGTAACCCAAGAAAATCCATCGCAAAATGGAAAAGTTATAGGTGATCAAGTAAATACAGCCATGTCGCGAAATTATACGGGTATATTCTATGCATTGTATGAACCCGATTTTCGGACTCAGCGACCGATTATACATATGGATAGGAGAGTGGCGTTCAGAGTATTTTTTGGCTGTAGATCCAAAGGGGATGAGCATCGTAATCAAGGGTATTTTGCATTAATTTTTAATTTTTCTACTTGACGTAGTTTAGAATGAAATATCTTAAAAGTTTTAAACATAACGCTCGAAAATACCTAGTTTTTCCATGCGTTTGTTCTTCTATCATGTTTCTTTAAAGCTTGTATATTTTCTAGTATCTCCTTTGAGAATAAGAAAATCAACCCTCAGCCGGTAGAATTCACTTCCTGGGGTAATATCTATGGACCTATGAATTTAGATAATTAAGTCTCCCCAAATATCTCTAGATTCATTTGAAAAACAAAAATATTTTTGTAGAAAAAAGCTTTTGGTAGGCAGATGGAAATGTGAGCCTGTAATTTCCCCTAACTAAAGGAGACTATTTAATTAATTAAATTGAAATCACCACAACCAATATTTTAGGCTAATTGTGGAACGATTTTCCGTCATCCCTTGTCAAGTTTGGTTTGGAGACAAACCGGGTTTGTTCTCAGAGAACGAAAAAAGCCACTGAAGATGGCAAGGCAGATCTAGGAAGGTAGGCCCGGTGGCGAATTCAGAAACGTACTTCTTTTATATGCAAAGGTAGAGTGTAATGTCAAAATCCAAGCGAATTCACATCATGGCCAATAGGAATGGACGAGCCCCAAGCGAATTCAGATTTTAACCAAGGCGAAATATCATTTTGACATTACACTCTACCAATTACAATAACAAAATACATGGGAAATCTCTGAATTCGCTACCGGGCCTACCTTCCTAGATCTGCCTTGGAAGATGGCGCATATTAGTCGAAACCGGTTTGTCTCCAAACCAAACTTGACAAAGAATGACGGAAAATCCTTCCACAATACATCATATTCCTACCCTGTCAGAAAAACAAGCAACCCAAAAATTAGTTTAGGCCAACTCACAGATCAAGCTTTTTTGTTGCAACGGCCTCAAAGAGGGAAATAAAAATCCCCTTCAGGAGAATCTAAAAATTTGGGTGTGTTGACATCACATCTTATCTCAAAGCAAGTGTAGAAAAAAATTATACAAACTTCGTATATAATCGGTCGATGAACACCGATAACCCGATGAACAAAAGAGACAGTATTTGAGCAGTGAACACAACGAATAAACCAGTGGAAGATTCACACTTAACGTGAGTATATATTTGGCCTCTTTTAGCGCACTATGATTTAACTCAACTTTTGTTTTTCTATTCTGTCACTATCTACTTTTCTGATTTTGACATAAATGAACGATTTTCACTAAACACAAATTTCTGTGCATATTACTCGCTTACACACACACACACGTCGTTTTACGAAGCGTAAGGCAAAGTAGCGAGTTGCAATAAATATTGAAATACACTTTACACACTTAAATACTCATTTTTAAGGCAATTTATGTTTATGAAAATGCTTCGGTTACATTTGGAATATATTTTAGATACCAAAAATTTACTCGGCTGAATAAAATTCATACACAAAAAACCAATTAAAAAATCCAATAGCGACGAGTCGGAAAAAATTACGACGAATTGTAGCTATCCACTGAAATACATACATATATGCGGACTCGCCCGAATGAAAATCGAACCAAAAGCGTAACAGAGAGCGACAGAAATTAACAAAAGAAATCTATATATGATATTTTCTTTGTTCAAAATTATTTTAGTTTTATGTTTTTAATCAAAACAATTGCAGCACTATCATCATTATTATTAGATATAACATTTAAACACGAAGCTTAAAAAATGACCCGACCACTATCGCAACATCCACTGCAATGCCACGACCATGTTCGCTCGCACACTAACAAAATGGCGGATCTAGTTATGCCCCTTCTAGCCGCAAGTAGAACAGAGATGTCGATATAAGAGCGAGTTGCAAGTGTTGCCAAACTTTCAGAACAAACTTAAACAAATCCCTCTAATTTTTGTGTAGCATCATGTAGAAAATTTATTTACGTACATTGTAAATTTAATTTACAACAAAAGAAATAATTGTACTGAGCGAAACAGCCAACAGCAATTGCTAGTGGCAATTTGTTAGAGAACGTTGAAGCAATCGAGTTTTTGTTTTGAGTCCTGAAAAGTCTCTATAGCAATTTTAAACTGTGGTAATTTATTTTTATTATTCTTAAAAAAATTGCCGAAATATTATTTATTTTAATTAAACAAAATTTAATAACGGAGTTTTAAGAGTTCGAATCTGTAACCTCTTGTATTTTATTCAGTCCAAAGGATTACAACAAAAACGTTTACATAAAATGCGAGAAAGTGTTTTCTAAAAGTCTGAATATTTTGTTTTATATACTTAAGGAACAAACCTACATATCGAGAAAACTAACAATTCGCCATCCCGGGATTTAATGGATTAAAACCAATATTAAGTTGTTTGGTATACTCTTTTTTGTTTTGTTGGTTTCAATTAAATATACATACATTAAGTACTGACATTTGAAGAATTATGACCTGAAAACCGTTACCATAATACAGTCATGTGTCAAACATCGAGACGAAACAAAAAGCTGCCATCACGGACAGAAAATAACGAAAATAATTTATTTGTCAATATTTCTGGACAATATTGGTATCAAATGAAAGGTGTTGAGCAGGGCTTTTACATAGAGGTGTAGTTGCTAGATTCGTAGGTCGGCTTCCTAGTTATGGGTGAAAAAGTGGACCCGGATGCCCTGGAATATTTTAAGCAATATTGGTATCAAATGAAAAGAGGTAATCAGAGCTACAATCCCTGCTCAACACCTTTCATTTGATACCAATATCGTCCAGAAATATTAACAAATAGGCTTGATTTTTATAGCTGCCCAAAAAAAAATAAAAATCTGAATAACGGCTATTCAGGCCCTAAACGGTTTTTTGGTTTTTATAATTGTTATTAAGGACCAAAAAAAATTTTTTTCTCATGATAATGGTTAAATATGACTTTTACCCCATTTCTCTTATAACCGTTACGTCCCTGGCTGCCAGTCGTATAAACTACATACTTAGTTTGATACATTCTGGAATTGTACAATTGTTACCACGATCTTTTTTGTAAATGAATTTTTCGGAGTCAATTTTTTGCAAACAATCACCCACAATGCTTAGTTCAACTGTCACGCAAAACAAAAATTGGGCGTCGAGTTTGCTTTTTACGTACGCCGTTCAATTTCGGTTACTCCCATACAAGTTGTATGGGCATGAGAAATTTTTGACAGTAAATTGACGGCGTGCGTTTGTATTAGGTTTACACAGTTAAGAATGTGATAGGAAATATCCCAAAACTTTTGATCATGCCTGCCGGTCAAATGACCAGCACATTTCTTGCAGGGATGCTCCGTGCAATTACTTTAAAAAATTGCTACAACTTACTACCGACAGATGGCGCTCAGAATTTTCATTTATGCGCGAAGAACTCCACACCTGCTCAACAGATGTCGCCGTATTATTTTATACATCAACTTAAAACAAAATAGTGGCATGTCGATAAGTTTGTGAATGACTACGTTAACCTATTGTCGGTAATAAAGTGCATGGTGAATAAAAGGTTTGTTTGGCAGGTAAGGTGTAATTTTTTGTGGTGAAGTGGTTTTTTGGACATTCGCACTTTATCCCAGCAAAAGATATGCATACCTCGGAAATAAAAATGGAATCGAAACAAACACCGGCGATCGCTTACCTTTTGCCTGCAGTAATTCATTACTTTAACATGGTCATGTTATTGGCGACAGAGAATGTTAATAACGTTTTTATAAGTACTTTTAAATCCACGTTTGGCACTTAATACAGACAATTTTTATTGGAATGCGTAGCTTATTTATGTATGTAGATATTTAAAAATAAGAACATTCTCCTGTAACATTTCTTCTTTAAATTAATTAGTATGTATGTAGGTATATGGCTGCCAATAGCATAGTTAATACAGCCGGGCGGCAAACTGGTTAAGGTCAGTCTCGTATCTCTGCGACAGACTTGGGCATTATTCGAATAAATTTTTAATTAGATAATTATTCGAATAAAAATTTATTTTTAAAATTTTTATTTATTTTTTAAATTTTTATTTAGATAAATTCGCTACCAATAATTATTCGGAAATTTATTTTTTATTTCAAATAATAAATAAAAATTCAGGGTACAACAAAAAAAAAACAACTGAGTATGTAATAGTAAAAAAAAATTGTTAATTTTTTTGTTTATATGTTTGTTTGCTTTTACATATCGTCGCACCATACGAAAACTAGCATACGATTTTTTGTGGCTGACGAAAGTAACAAGTTCGACTTTTGGCTGACGAAAAGTAACAAGTTCGACTTTTGGCCGACTAAAAGTAATAAAATCGATTTTTGGCTGACGAAAACTATCAATTCCGTTTAAACAACAACAATTTTAATGTAAAAACAGTATATAAATACTGATACTTTTCGTCAGCCAAAAGTCGATTTTGTTACTTTTCGTCGGCCAAGAGTCAAATGTGCTAGTTTTCGTACAGAATTATTTTATTGCTAGCTTTCACCAGAAATTTGAAATGTGTTAGTTTTCGTATGGTACGACGATATGTAAATGAAAATTATCTATTATTCGAATAGTTTGGTTTCTGAATAAACGAAGTTATTTATTATTCAAATAAAGATAAAAAAATTGATTCATCTATTATTCGTTATTGGAATAAAATTTGCCCAACTCTGCTCTGCGGTAGCTGCCGGTCTATGTAACATCTACACATCACAGCAGGTGCTCAGTGTGACATCTCGTGTTCTCTGCAAGCAGCCGATAAAAATTTCGACACAATCCATTTATGTCGATAAAATCTAACTCTGACACACATACATAAATAAATATTTCGTACAGACATATGTATGTGTGTACATATGTATGTATGTATATGAAAAAAATATGGTTACATTAACATTGCGATGTCATTGGACATGACCACCCCTGCTTCATCGCTGCATAACAAAGGACTATATAAAAACCACCCCATTTGGGCCATATACTAGTCTGCTTACAGTGGACCACGTTTTAAACTACATTCAAAAACCCTAGACCGAGCCAAATTGCCGAGCAACCACGAATTAGTTGGCGGCGAACGACAATTTACATTCGATGTGGTCCGAGGCAGCATAACATGTAACCAAGTCTGTAACTAGGCCGCTTCACGAGTGGTACTATGCAGTATAACATGTAACCAAGTCCGTAACCACGTCCCTTCAGACCTACTTTAAAGCCCCGTCCCATTGGACTACCTGGTCCTCAAATTTTTGAAGGGTATGTATCTATCTTTTTTAATCTGAGCTAGTAAAATAGATTATACCTATAGTGAAATTGTGGACAATCAAGCCCTATGAACGTCACAAAAATTGTGACGATTTCGATTTCGTCCAATAATAATAGTTAGTCCAGATGCCTTTTATCGTACCGAAAAAGGCAATTGTAACAAGTAAGGAAGCCTAAGTTCGAGTGCAATCGAACATTAGATACTCAGCTGTATGCTTTCATTGTTTGTTTGCGTTTGTTCGATATAGGGTTTATTTTATATGGAACGAGTGCTGCATAAACAGGGCGCAGCCACGCCCATTTTCAAAATTTATATCAATCATCCAAATAAGCATACAAATATTATTGTTAGTGCAAAATTTCATCCCTCTATGACTTTTAGTTACAAAGACTTCACGTTACAAATTCCAAAAGGGTGTTCCAGAAATATCTTTGTTAAAAAGTAGGCGTGGTCATAAACCGATTTCAATACATTTTTGCGTGTCTATTAACACATGTTATAAAAGTGTATAAACCAAGTTTCGTCATAATATCTCAATTATTTGTCGAGTTAAAGGCTAAGAAATCTCATATATCCCTTTGTCTAAAAAGAGGCGGTGCCACGCCCATTTTCCAAACTTTTTTATTTTTTGTTTCCGGTCTATTGTAAAACTCATGTCACAAAATTTCAATGAATTATCTTTATATTTCACATAGATATCGCTTAAAATGGTTTTATTAGGTCACTTTATAATACACATATATAAAAGTGGGCGCGGTCGTCAACCGATTTTGGTAATTTTTCGTCCACACATTTGGCTAAGTAAATATATCACGCGTACCAGATTTCATCGATATATCTTTAACGGTTTCTGAGTTATGGCTTATTAAACTTTCAATATTCGCTCCTTAATAAGTGGGCGTGGCACCGCCCATTTTCCAAAATTTTTGTAGTTTTTGTTTTATGTCCATAGTTGGACTCCTGCCACAAAATCTCAGTGATTGATCTTTATATTTGACAGAGATATCGCTTAAAATGTTTTTATTAGGCCCCCTTATATTTCCTATATATAAAAGTGGGCGTGGCCGTCAACCGATTTTGATAATTTTTCGCCAAAACATTTGACTAAGTAATTATATTACGCGTACCGAATTTCATCGATATATCTTCAACGGTTTCTGAGTTATGACTCATAAAACTTTCAATGTCTGCCCCTTAATAAGTGGGCGTGGCACCGCCCATATTCCAAAATTTTTGTGTTTTTTGTTTTATGTCCATAGTTGGACTCATGCGACAAAATTTCAATGATAGATCTTTATATTTGACAGAGATATCGCTTAAAATGGTTTTATTAGGTCACTTTATAATACACATATATAAAAGTGGGCGTGGCCGTAAACCGATTTTGATAATTTTTCGTCAAAACATTTGTCTATGTAAGCAAATTACGCGTACCAAATTTCATCGATATATCTTCAACGGTTTCTGAGTTATGACATATAAAACTTTCAATGTTTGACCCTTAATAAGTGGGCGTGGCACCGCCCATTTTCCAAAACTTCATCAAATTTCTTCATAAGGGCCCGAGCTCAATACGTGGGTAAAATTTTAAAACTCTAGCTATATTAGTGGCTGAGATACCAAATTTCCGATTTTTTCTATATAGGAAAAGTGGGCGTGGTCATGGTCCGATTTCGCCCATTTTCAATACCAACCGTCCCAGTCTCGATACCAACTTGCGTTCCAAATTTCATCAAAATATCTCAATTTTTGCGCGAGTTAGAGTGTTTACAGACGGACGGACGGACGGACGGACGGACGGACGGACGGACAGACGGACGGACGGACGGACGGACGGACGGACGGACGGACGGACGGACGGACGGACGGACATGGCTCAATCGATTTCTCTTTTCACCCTGATCATTTTGATATATATAAGTCTATATCTATCTCGATTATTTCATTCTGTTACAATCCACCGTTATGTGATTAAAACTATAATACTCTGTGTACTAGTACAGCTGAGTATAAAAATAACTCCCAACGGTGACAATGTTACATTTTTCACTGTCGACTAATTTCTTGTTGAATTACACTTTTTTTTTATAGTTAAAGTAAATATTTTTCTGTTAGTTTAAATGTAAAATAGTCAATTTAGCAATAATTCGCAGTTAAAAAAAATTAAAGCGGGAATAACGGGTATTCATGAATATTGATGTGTAAACTGTTTCGAAATCGGATATTTATTCCCTTTCCCTTATTCATTTTTTCCTGGCTCTCTATGGATTAAAAGGCGACTATCGTTTTTGTAATTTTTTGTTGTCATTGTGACTGCTACTATTTTGTTGTTTTTGTTTGTTTTGGTTTTTGGTTTTTGACTTTTGATTTTTTATGTTGTTTTGTTTTGTATTGCTCAGAAACATGCAAGATCATCCGAGTCCACGTTTGACTCATATCTGGAGACCTGGCCTAGGGGTCACAATGAAAAGAGCTTCATATCGAAGTCCTGCTCAAAACCTTTCATTTGATACCAATATTGCTCAGAAACATTCAAGGATCTTCCGGGTCCTCCTTTTGACCCATATCTTGAGCCCCTGTCACAATGAAAAGAGCTTCATATCGAAGTCCTGCTCAAAACCTTTCATTTGAACCCCATATTGCTCAGAAAGATTCAAGGATCATCCGGGTCCTTCTTTTGACCCATATCTTGAGCCCCTGTCACAATGAAAAGAGCTTCTTATCGAAGTCCTGCTCAAAACCTTTCATTTGATACCAATATTGCTCAGAAATATTCAAGGATCATCCGGGTCTTCCTTTTGACCCATATCTGGAGACCCGGCCTAGGTGTCACAATGAATAGAGCTTCATATCGAAGTCCTGCTCAAAACCTTTCATTTGATACCAATATTGCACAGAAAATTAGATAGGTAGATGTGGGTGTGCATATCCATACATTTGCATACATGTTCAAACAGGTTGGTCCTTTTTATTTTGCCTATTTGTCGCATTGCTATGCTATGCATGCAAGCATTTGTAAGTACATGTCTATCTACCTACCTACCACTGACAGTGCCAAGCGATTCACACGGACGCAGCATTGCACTAACACAAAGGTCATTTACGTTTACGCGTAAACTTTACCTGCTTTTCGAAATCACTCGTAGCTACAGCAAAGATGTTTACACATCAATAATCTAACAATATAATCAATTTCATTACAACATCAACATTTCCAATTTGGTATGGCTACATTGTCAACTTAAAGTTGGCATTGTTGATCTGACGTTCAGAAATTTTACTCTGGTGGGGCTACATTGTCAGCTTAAAGTGGGCATTCTCGATTTGACGTTGAGAAATTTTAATTCGATATGGCTACATTTTCAACTTAAAGTGGGCATTGTTGATCTGACAAATTTCAAATGCAAATGTGTAATATCATGTTCAGACATAACAATTAATTAAGTCAATTGGGGTTGATTGAACATCTTTAGATTTGGTGTTCAGACATATTTAATTTACTTGGCCCATTTAACAGGTCGGCTCAAGATACATACACACATACACGCCGTGAGCTGAATATCCAACTCTCGTGACCTAAATGTCAAAATTGCAAGGAGGACGAAATAATTTGACATTCATCTCACAATTTTTACCAATCGTAAACACGAATGCATGTATAAAATAAGCAGAAATAAAAACAAATTTGATAGGTGATGAAGAAGAACAAGAATGCAGCTGATCTGACGAACCAACCTGTTTAGTGGACACTGACGCTAATCACATTTCTCTTTTCATGACATTTCATTTTACTTATGAAACAAGCCTTTTAACAGGGTTGCATGCAGAATTGTTCTTCATTTTAATTTCTAATGAAGCATTAACTTGGTCAATTTTTGTATGGTAAATTGAGAATCATTGGGCTTGAAAATTGAATGAAGGCTCTTAATGTTCAATTAAGGTTGTGTCTGAACATAACATAACTATACAATTTGAAGCCGAAATTGAACGGCGTGCGTAAAAAGCAAACTCGACTATCAATTTTTGTTTTGCGTGACAGTGGAATTTAGATTTTTTACAAAAAATTAAGCACTTCCTTTCGATATCGTGTGTGTTATATATTCTACAAAATAACAAAGTTTTCTCGGATTTTCTATCTTGTTCCGGCAATGAGTGAGGTGGAGAATCATGCGGCGGATGCCAGGGGAAAACTGAAAGGCATATTAATACAGATTGGTGGCATATTATTGGGTGGATTTAAAGTGTTGGCGATTGCTGTGAATGAGCATGCATTGGTGGAGCTTTTTAAATGAATTCTAGAAGGCCTAACAAAATGGTCGGCTTTACATTAAAGAACCACGATCCGAGAAAAATGACTGTTTCAGGGGGCTTTCAGAGATATCAAAACCGAAATCAAAATTTGCCGGAGGCTTATAGTGCACGAGATATTTGTTGGTAGTTGGAGCGCAGCCAAAGGCCGCCCACGGTAGAATTACAACACACAAAGTACTTTATCAAGGAATATCTCCGGCAGGTAAGACTTTCGTTTTTCTCGAACCGTAGTTCCTTAATGTAAAGCGGATCCTTTTGGTAAGCAGATTGAAATCTGAGCCAAACTATTATGTATTTCTATCGGTTTGTTCGTGTTGAGAGAAATTTTTGTAAATATGTTGACTGTGTAATCTATTAAAATAACAATATGTACATATATTAGACTGACCACAAATGAAAAAGTGCTGATTTTTTTTTTGCTTCCCGCGCATTTTCTGATAGCTTGACAATAGAAAATAAGATCTGCATAAAAATCTGACCATCTGTAGTGGGAAATAGCCACGCGCATTTGACCTAAAGTTCAAAAATTGACCTAAAAATTATGCACTGCATTAGAGACCAATATCTCCTTAAACAATGATTTTTGGAGAAATAATGTAATAATCATTTTTATACTAAATGAAACTGGGAACATATTCTCCATATGATATTTATAACTACCGTTATCCTTTCAGGACATATTGAGTCCTTAAAGTGAAATTTAAATTTTTTTGTTTGTTAAAAACATAGAGAATTGTATAAACTATACATCATTTAATAGGTTATTTAAAGTAGTTTTACACATCATACATTTTCTTTGATTTACATGCACTATTATAGTCAAGAAAATGATTTAAAATAAGCAAGTCGCATTTTTTCAAACTTTTTTCTTTTTACTAAACTGAAAATATCGTAGTAGGCTTTGCAATAAAAAAAAATGTGGTATAGTTTCATATTTCAGCTCATTCAATAGTTTGTTGAACTTTCTTTAAAGTGAACTTGTAGCGGTAGTGCTCATAAGTGTGTTATATTCAGTTCAAAAAAGTTTTTTTCAAATTTTTTTAAAACTATTATTGTAATGGAATTAAGATCCAGATGCATTCCCTTAATTGGTAATTATTTAATAACATCTTACGAGCTAAGTGCTATGTAAGGCTTTTTTATTGTATAATGTAAGAGTATCTTTTTTAAACACAGACTTGAAAAAAAACTTTGAATGGAAATATGCTTCCAAGCAGAAGAAATGTGTTAAGCTATTTATTTTATTTGATTCGTGATGAACATTAAACGGCAAAGGAAAGCATTCCTATTTTGTCCAATAGATTGATTGAGGTCTATACGAAATTCGGAATTCCGACCAAAAGAAAAGATGGAATAGAGAAAATGATTAAAAGGCGTTTAAATCAATACAACAAAATTATTAAATTGAAATGTGGTAAGGTAAAAAAACATTTTACTGACTCTCTGGACGTGTTATTTGACATAGCTCATGCAAATGCCATTAAAACATTGCAAAAGAATAAAAATACTGTACTTCAATTTCTAAAGCCAATTTTGAGTGCACAGCTTTTATTGATACGCGATGTTCGTTTAAAAAGTTTATGGCTTTCGTCATCCACAGAGGTAATAGGAGCATGTTTGAAAACGGCTCTTTGTCGACTGGTATGCACCGTATCGAAAATACTAATAATAGCCGTGTTCACACGAAACTCTATTCGTCGTCAGATGACTGTTATGCATGAATTTCGTTTGTATAAAACTGTCAACTAGCAAATTACAAAAATAGGCAATATAATGCGAAATATGTAATAAAAAAATGCAAACAACGCAAAGTATGTAAAAATATGCATATATGACCAAAATATGCAAAATATGCAAAAACATTTGAATGCCATTTTTAAGACAATTCACGATTCGCAAAGATTGTTTATTTATTTTGCTCTACCTAAATCTAAGAAAAACATGTATTTGCATAGATTTCCATGCCCTATTCATCACGAATAAAATAAAATAAATAGCTTAACACATTTCTTCTGCTTGGAAGCATATTTCCATTCAAAGTTTTTTTTCAAGCCTGTGTTTAAAAAAGATACTCTTACATTATACAATAGCAAAGCATTACATAGCACTTAGCTCGTAAGATGTTATTAAATAATTACCAATTAAGGGAATGCATCTGGATCTTAATGCCATTACAATAATAGTTTTAAAAAAATTTGAAAAAAACTTTTTTGAACTGAATATAACACACTTATGTGCACTACCGCTACAAGTTCACTTTAAAGAAAGTTCAACAAACTATTGAATGAGCTGAAATATGAAACTATACCACATTTTTTTTTATTGCAAAGCCTACTACGATATTTTCAGTTTAGTTAAAAAAAAAGTTTGAAAAAATTCGACTTGCTTATTTTAAATCATTTTCTTGACTATAATAGTGCATGTAAATCAAAAAAAAATGTATGATGTGGAAAACTACTTTAAATAACCTATTAAATGATGTATAGTTTATACAATTCTCTATTTTTTAAATATTTATTTTTGCGTTTTTAACAAATAAAAAAATTTAAATTTCACTTTTAGGATTCAATATGTCCTGAAAGGATAACGGTAGGTATAAATATCATACGGAGAATATTTTCCCAGTTTCATTTAGTATAAAAATGATTATTACATTATTTCTCCAAAAATCATTGTTTAAGGAGATATTGGTCTCTAATGCAATGCATAATTTTTAGGTCAATTTTTGAACTCTAGTTCAAATGCGCGTGGCTATTTCCCACTACCGATGGTCAGATTTTTATGCAGATCTATGTATCTTATTTTCTATTGTCAAGCTATCAGAAAATGCGCGGGGAGCGAAAAAATTCAATACTTTTGCAAATCCCATATGTTTTGTAGTCAGTCTAACATATATGTATACATACATATTTAGTTTTTTTGTTTTTGAGATCAAGTCAAAATTGGATATTGCGGGTTTTGTTAAACATCTGGCAGCCATTACGCCGAAAAATGAACCACAACCCTTGCGCTATATCGCTGATTGAAGGTGGCGGAAGGCCCAAAGAGAAGGCCCTTCGAGAAAAGCCATCTGAATAAATCCGCGATAATAATGAGACTGACAGCCGCACTCAGAGTCGTTTAATGATTATTTAAGGCATTCCTTAGTAAAGATTTTAAAAAGTTCACTCTCAGAGTCAGTTAATGATTCATTAATAACCCTTAACGACATTTAAAGTTAAGTACGGAAAGTTCTTTACTTAAATTTTTAATGAGAGATTTTGACATTTTTTTTAAATTCTTTTTGTCAAAAAAATAAAGATTTTGAACAAATGAAATAATTGCTGCATATGTACATACATACATACATATCGTCGTTTTCACCAAAAACACATTCCTGGGGTCCGACCACATCCATTCATACACGGATTTTGACGCATATTCTCAATGTTAAAATTCGTATATCAATGGATGGGGTCGGACCCCAGGAATGTATTTTTGTTATAATCTCATTTTTTGGCAAAAATGCCACCTACGCGGTTTGTACTAGGTCGATACGCGGTTTTGCACTTTAAACGACGATATGTATGGACTACGCTGGAAGACACAGAGAAATGGATCCAAAGCGATACCTACGGGATCGTTCTGATCCGTTTACGAAATATTCAATTTACACCACATTCTGTAAAAGATGTTATTTAACCTCTGCTGAGAACCGAGTTAAGCAAACCAAAAGGAAGGGGTTAACCTTTTGCGCCGGAGATAATGTTGGTAGTAACATTACGTTATAGAGGGAGCTTCGGGCCCTTGTGGGGTTTGATTACAGGACATAATCCATGGGGAGTATACATGGCCACCATAGGCACCATCAAGAGTTTATTGCCTATCTTGTCTGGACCTGTTCGGCATTCGCTAGACTAACATTGCGCATTCTCGGGTCAGATGTACTGAAAATGATGGATGCACATTCTTTACGACCCGACAAACTTCACAGATTTATTGAAGAATCTGGGAAGTTAACAGAGGAACTCTGATTCCACTATCCCACCTTTTCCCTACATCTTGATCCTTTCTAATGGTCTTAAATACAATGCGCAAATATGCAAATATGCCTGAGTGCTTGGGAAAGACAAAGTTTTTCCCGCCCTACTACAATTCCCATCCAACATTACGTTACTGTTTAATTTTTTTACTTTTGGTTGACAACTAAGGTCAAGTGATGCCAAAGAAAAAAAGGGAAAAATTAATCGCATACTTAAAGTTTTCATTAACAAATTAACTCTTCTTTTTTGACTCTGATATGAAACGATAGTTAACAGATTTAATGAAAATTAGTTAAGTGACCATTAGGCCTAATTTAATGAACGTTTCTGAGTGCGGCTGTGAAAGTTCAAAACTTAAGTAGCGCCAGCTTGTCTTAGCAATAAACATGTCAAAGGACGTATTCACCTAAAATCCAACGTACATATGTTCATAGTATGTATACCTACATTAGATGTATAGGCTATCTCGTGATATTGAAAACAAATGAATGCAAAAAGATTATCCGTGCAGGACAAAAGGTCAGTACAAGAGACAATCGGATTTCTTCGCTTACAATTGCGTCCTTTTTTTTAACAACTAGCCTTTGATAAAGGCAACTTTATGACTGCAGTTAACGTATGTATGTACATAATATGTACATACAAACTACATAGTAGCTACCGGCAATGAAGGGTGCGGCACAATCAAAGGCGTGTTGCAGGCTCAGACAATGCAGCGGCAACAAAGCAAAAATTATGTCATTTCGAATCTAATGGCAAACGATTCAACAGTTGGTTATTTTTTGTATGTACATATGTAGCTTTTTATTCTTTTTTTGTTGTACTGCAGCACTTGTTGTTATATGAGTACATACATATGTACATATATACTTGTACATATAGGACCATGCAATGCAGACACAAGTGCGTCAGTTGAGTTTTTGTTGCGGCAGGGGCGTCGTTGGAGATCAGTTTTAGAGGATATTCCAAAAAGGAATTACATATATCACAAATATGTATGTATGTCGGTATGTATTTACACTTTTTCAAAGACGAATGTGCATCTAACAGGGACGTAACGGTTATAAGAGAAATTACGTAATGGTTGCATTTAACTAGTTATTAAAATTGATGAATCCAAATATTAAATAACCATTATAAAAACGAAAAAAAAAAATTTGGTTAAAAATAAAAATTATATTGACAAAAAAAAAATTGTTGGTCAAGAATAACCAATACAGTGAGCAAAATTTTGTGTGTTCAAGAATTACGATTATTTTAATTTTTATTTTTTTTTTGATTGCCCATGACTAAGAAAGCTCAAACAAGTAGATACATAACTCTGTAATAGATATATCTACGCATCCCCTGTAAAACACAGTTTTCATACTTACGGCCTTATTCCGGTGTGGTAACATAATTTACTTTACTGGTGAAATGAAGAATCTGGTACTTTAAACACCCTTTTCGTATTCTGGCAGGAGAAAATTAAGTTACCACTTCAATATTTGGTAACATTTTGTTACCATTTTCAGCCCGATTCCATTCCGTTCGTATGGAAATGCTTTGACAGCGTTACCATTTGTTCCAGAATACCAGTTGAAAAGATGGTAACAATTTTCAGCAACATAAATTACTAGCAAAGTAATTTTCCGGTAACGCTCAGAATAGCACTGATAGTACGTACAGTGTTATAAGAAAGCGTCTATACTAGGGATTCCAATCCCGGGATCCCGCCCTTTTGGACACCCCGAAAATCCCGGGATCGCTAGAATTTTATCCCGGGATTTTTGGGATAAGATAAAGACAGAATATTCCCCTATTATAGCAAAGAAAAGTTGTATTTTATATAATTTTTAGTGGTCTCAGATCTGTATACTAATAGCATTTCCTATTCTGCATGAAAATGTTGCATTATTACATTGCACCATTATCAACATGTGCCCTGTGCCCTATAAATGTTGCATTTTTCATGTGATGAATGAAACAAAAATAATGCAATGCGCTAAGAGCAGAAGATGTTGCCCCGTAGTCGGGCCAGTTTTATATTTTGTCAATAGAAAAAACAGCCTTAAAAAGTGTTGAGTCTGTGTGGAAGAGAACAAAAAAATGTGACAGCCCGAAGAAAGTGAGACATTTTTGCCAGAATAAAAAAATGCATTAGTCAAAGTAAGGATTAATATTTTTGATGTTTTTTTTAATAATCAAACTTTTTTGTCATGAAGTACGTGTTGTAAAGAAATGTACGTTAGGTATTTTTAAAGCCTTTAGAATTCTTGAGGTAAAATTCATTTGATAATTTCTATTTCCTGATTTTTGGTCATTTATTTCCCAAATGGTTTTTGGAATTTTCCCATATGGAAAGTAAATAATGGAAGAAAATGCAAACAAAATTTTAATTAGACTTGATAGTTTTACATTACTCTACTAAAATTAAATACGCAGCTGCATCCTCGGAATTCATATCAAAATATGTGCCTCCGATTTTTAAATATTTTCGGAAGTTGCATTAATTTTCAGAATTTTTCGGCAAGCTTGGAAATATTCGCTTAATATGTCGTTAAATTCTAAAAATTTTTATTGGAAATTATCAAATGATCGCAAACCTTTTTATCCTAATATCCCAAAAGTACCAACTATAAAGGAAAATGTTTTGTTCACCAAATGTATTTATTTTCTTTGTTGATTGTGTTTTTTAAAGTAACTCGTAAGTGTTATTAAATAATAAGCATGATTTTCGTTCCTATTTTATTTTGTTAGTAATGAAATAATAAAAAATGGCAATAAAAATCTATTTTTTCTTTGCATATTAAAGTTGTAGCGTTTCTCGAAAATATACATATTTAATTTTTCAACCTCAAATTTGGGTAAATAATACTGGTCGAAAAATTTTTTTAACAGAAATAAAATTCTACGTTTCAAAAGGATTTCGGTGCACTTTTTGAAATATTCATGTCCAAAGAGGCGAAAAACGCGGTTTTTGGCCATATTCACTACTTAATATCTTTAAAATTGCTCACTTTCATTAAAAACTGATTAAATCTATTGAAAGCACGATCATTTCTCTTGAAGACAATGGGTGAGTTTCTAAGCAAAAGCTGCTCCGCAACAGTTGAGCTGAACAGTTGCCAACAGTTGTGTAGCAGTTGAGTTAAACAGCTACGTCTTAGAAACGGTTTGATGAATTTATCAGCTGTTTGGTTTTACACAACATGTTGAGCTCAAGTAGCGAAGAAAATTTGTGATGCAAAAAATGGCGAAAAGTTGCCAACTGTTGAGCTGAGCGGAATTACTCAACAGTGCGTTTCTAAGACAAACACTCAACAGTTGCACAACAGCTCAGTCTTAGAAACTCACCCAATGTTTTGCTTTTTCGGATATCTTGCTTGTAACTTGCAATATTGCAAATAAAAATTATGTAGCACGCTTTTAGGCAGTTTATTATATTAACAACAAACTGTGCGTTAGAATGAAATAATTAATTTATATTAATTTATCGAAAATACGACTAAATTTTGCGTGACTGAAACAAAAATTCCAATCAGTGGCCTACTATGTATATATTTTCTATACTGAAATAAAAATATTTCGGCAGAGCAGCTACAAAACTTGATTTCGATTAAAACAGCGCTACAAATACTGCCGTTGATTTCGAAGAAAAATACCTCATTGTACAAAAACATATATGTAACTGTCCGCGTCCGGCCAAGAGAGGGCAATTTGTTCTAAAAATTGAACCTAAACCTTGGTGCATGAAAAAATGTCCGCTCAAGGGAGGTGTCCGCCTATGAGAGGTGTCCGTTAGGAGAGGTTTCTCTGTATTTCTAGATATATAAATAAGAAACCCGAGAAAACAAAGCGCTGTTTTCAAGAGAATTGATCGTTCTTTCAATAGCTGCAATCATTTTTTAATGAAAGTAAGTAATTTAACAGATTGAGCAGTGAATATAGCAAAAAATCGCATAAATATCTCAAAACCTACAAGTATTAACGAAAATCCGACTTCAGATTCAGATTCAGGGCACCGAAATCCTTTAGAAAAGTAGAATTTTATTTGAGTTAGAAAATTTTTTGGAAATTTTGTCGGCCTGTATAATTAATGTCCAAATCCCGGGATAAATCCCGGGATCCCGGGATGAGAAAAAAAATCTCGAAAATCCGGGATCGTAAAAATCGGAAAAATTGGAATCCCTAGTCTATACCTATGTGGACTAATGTTTCGTCGCTTTACTGCTTCAACCCCTTGGCGATTCTAGACAAAAATTTGTATGTATGTTATTTAAGCAACTCTTCCCTCCATTTAAGACACGTCTCTGTTTTTTTTTGCCATTTTATGACCATTTTTTGGAATTTGATTTTAACAATTCTTAGTAATTTGGAAGTCTTCATGCCCGTTTTTAAGTGCAACAATATAACAAACACATATCGCTCCTTTGACACTTGTGTCGCTAACTGCATACAACGTACAAGAAAATTAGATATTTTGCTTTACGAGTGCACCAATAAGTGAGCTAATATGTAATAGGTATCTATTTTTGTGTATTTCAATTGTTATTGCCTTCCATTTTTTTATGATCTTATTTGGTTTGACCATACAGCAGTGAGTTTTCATGTTGGCGGGTAATAAATTAAAATTTCTGAACAGCCTTAGAAGACCAAGTTAGATAAAGTATGTAATGTGTATTATTGAAATTTATTGTACGCCTGTTCGATTGTTTTTTGACCCAATTTATGGGTAGTATATGTATATACATACATATATTTATGAATGTGCGTAAAAATCTATTTTTTTGTACAAATTGTACGAACTTATGTGTGTAGGTACATAAAGTATACAAAAGCAGCCTTGTGGCCATTTAACGTTTTGATGACATTTTGTCATTAATAATATAATAATAATAATATAATATAACATTTGTCATTGTCCTTTTTTAATGTAGGTACTTACATATATAGATATGTATTATGGCCCTTCTTTTAGGTACTCTGAAAAAAAATACCCGTAGTTAAATCAACAACTTTCGGCTGTTGAATCTCCGTCTTTGATTCAACAGCAAAAGTATTTGTTTTTACAGCAAAGTTTTTGATCCAACAATTGATTCAAAAACGGGCGCTGTTGCTTCAAAAGTTTGCTTGCTTTTAAACAATTTTAGAATAAGAAATAAAGATAGCAACCAGTGAATGATAAGAAGGAGAGAAGAAGAGGAGAACAAGCGGAGGCTATATATGTATGTATTTGCAGTTGGGACCCGGGTGGATAGAAGATGAAGAGTAAAATGCAAACAACAATTTATTTTTAGGTGAACTTTTTTTCCAACAATCTCCGTCGTTAACCTAAAGGCAAAAGTATTTGATCCAACAGTTTCCGTGGTTGATTTAAATCAACAACGCTTGCACCTTTGAAACAACAACGGAGCGTTGTTGGGCACATTTCAACTGCAGAAAGTAGTTGATTTAACAGCGAAAGTCTTTAAATTTTCAACGTTTTTTTTTTCAGAGTACTTACTCGCTCAGGGTTTTTGCATCAAAGCCGCCAGATTAAAAAAAATCCTTGGAAATCATGCCACAGGCTTGAAATGATGGTGCATATCGTTGGCGGTATATCGAATCTATTATAAAATATGTATTATTTTATTAAAACACATGTACACATGCCGTAGCCAGCAAAGCAAAAGTAGCCTGAAGAGTCTTAGAGGGATCTAAGGTGAAACAGCTGTCGCTATATCCAAAATATATCTCAAATATGTTTTTTATAGTTTCTAAAAAGTTAAAAATAAGCTAGATGTTGTCAAAACTTGCCACAATACATCGCAATCCTACCCTGTCGGAAAAGCAATAAACAAAAAAGAAATTATGAATTTTTGGCATTAAAATTCATATTTAATTCAAAGAATGATTAAATGAAGTACCAAATGATATCAGAAATAAACTATAATTTTTTACTGTGTAAGTAAATATTTCTCTTGCAAAAAGAATATTGCATGTGCACATTAAAATAAATTTCTATTTACCCTATGGAATAGGTGTTGATGGTTATCATGGTTTTATCAACAAACATTGTTTTTTTTTGACTCCCACTAAGAATTTAAAGTTGTTATTATTTTTATTCAAAATGCATACATATGTTCATAATGTACTTACGTATTTTACGTTAAACCCCATTTCTGTTAAGATTTTATTCTTCTTATCATTTTGTTTGAGTTCCTTTGTTTGAGATTAAAGGGTTAATCTAAAACAAATACCAACTATTTCCATGATAAATTCTACGAAAGTCAAATGCTTTGGTAGTACTAAGAAATGACTTCCACATGGTTTTGACAAGTCAATTGTGAAAAACACTCAGATTATATAAAAGGATTTCTGTGCCTTTTTTTCTTTTAAATAAATAATCCTTTCGTTGCACTGAGTTTTGAGCTGCAAAGTGGCAAAATATTTGCTGCCAGAATATGGCTTACATGCGAAAATCTTTCAAATCCAATTAAGTGAAAATCTGCATAACGATGCGAAAACCCTTCCGCGCGGTGGTCCTGCACCATTGTTGAGCACCATTGGTGTTAACCTCTGCTTAGTGCGACCGTGGGTGGAGTGAGCGTGAAAATTTGGTTTGTTGAACACACAAGGAAAGGATTAAGTAACAACAACAACAAAGTGACTACAAGCTACATATTTAAAATATGCAAATATATTTGCAGCAATACATACATATGTACATACATACATATCGCACTCTAAATCATAACGTGAGACAACTTAAAATTTTTTGAAATCGAGTTTTTTTCATAAACTGGTACGCAGAACATATCTCTAGCGATTGCCAAAAAAAAACTTTTCAATAAGTGTCCCTTTTGACCGAAAAATAACCTTTTTCCATACAATTGCTTGTAAATAAAAAAAAAATTTGGCTCTCATGAAAATTTTGAATTTTGAGTTGTGTCACTTTATGATTTAGGGTGCGATATGTATGTACCTACTAGGGATTCCAATTTTTCCGATTTTTACGATCCCGGGATTTTCGAGATTTTTTTTTATAATCCCGGGATCCCGGGATTTGGACATTAATTATACAGGCCGACAAAATTTCCAAAAAATTTTCTAACTCAAATAAAATTATACTTTTCTAAAGGATTTCGGTGCCCTGAATCTGAATCTGAAGTCGGATTTTCGGTAATACTTGTAGGTTTTGAGATATTTATGCGATTTTTTGCTATATTCACTGCTCAATCTGTTAAATTACTTACTTTCATTAAAAAATGATTGCAGCTATCGAAAGAACGATTAATTCTCTTGAAAACAGCGCTTTGCTTTCTCGGGTTTCTTATTTATATATCTAGAAATATATGTTTTTGTACAATAAGGTATTTTTCTTCGAAATCAACTACAGTATTTGTAGCGCTGTTTTAATCAAAATCAAGTTTTGTAGCTGCTCTGCAGAACTATTTTTATTTCAGTATAGAAAATATATACATAGTAGGCCACTGATTGGAATTTTTGTTTCAGTCATGCAAAATTTAGTCGTATTTTCGATAAATTAATATAAATTAATTCACTTATTTTATTCTAACGCACAGTTTGTTGTTAATATAATAAACTGCCTAAAAGCGTGCTACAAAATTTTTATTTGCAATATTGCAAGTTACAAGCAAGATATCCGAAAAAGCAAAACATTGTCTTCAAGAGAAATGATCGTGCTTTCAATAGATTTAATCAGTTTTTAATGATAGTGAGCAATTTTAAAGATACTGAGGAGTGAATATGGCCAAAAACGGCGTTTTTCGCCTCTTTGGACATGAATAAGTATCTCAAAAAGTGCACCGAAATCCTTTTGAAACGTAGAATTTTACTTCTGTTACAAAAATTTGTCTACCAGTATTATTTTCCCACATTTGAGGTTGAAAAATTAAATATGTATGTATATTTTCGAGAAACGCTACAACTTCAACATGCAAAGAAAAAATGGATTTTTATTGCCATTTTTTATTATTTCATTACTAACAAAATAAAATAGGAACGTAAAATCATGCTTATTATTTAATAACACTTAACGAAAATATTTAAAAATCGGAGGCACATATTTTGATATGAATTCCGAGGATGCAGCTGCGTATTTAATTTTAGTAGAGTAATGTAAAACTATCAAGTCTAATTAAAATTTTGTTTGCATTTTCTTCCATTATTTACTTTCCATATGGGAAAATTCCAAAAACCATTTGGGAAATAAATGACCAAAAATAAGGAAATATAAATTATCAAATGAATTTTACCACAAGAATTCTAAAGGCATTAAAAATACCTAACGTACGTTTCTTTACAACGCGTACTTCACGACAAAAAAAATTTGATTATTAAAAAAAACATCAAAAATATTAATCATTACTTTGACTAATGGACTTTTTTATTCTGGCAAAAATGTCGCACTTTCTTCGGGCTGTCACATTTTTTGTTCTCTTCCACACAGACTCAACACTTTTTTAAGGCTGTTTGTTCTATTGACAAAATATAAAACTGGCCCGACTACGGGGCAACATCTTCTGCTCTTAGCACATGGCATTATTTTTGTTTTATTCATCACATGAAAAATGTAACATTTATAGGGCACAGGGCACATGTTGATAATGGTGCAATGTAATAATGCAACATTTCATGCAGAATAGGAAATGCTATTAGCAGGGCCGTGCGCAGGTATTAGCCTTGGGGGGGTTTTTAATTTTGGTTTGCATTCGCATACATTTTTCGCTAAGATAAACATATTTGCTGAAACAGATATCCAGACCCATACACCATAAATTTAAATGTTCTCTAACTTTTCTGAAACTCATTATGATTCATCAAAACCTAGTTAACCAGGTCCAGAATAGTACACGGAAAGAATTTTTTACTAGAATCAATGCCGAGACAAGAAAAATTAGACTTGATTTTGAACTTAGAAAATAATTTCTTAATATCAAGAAAATCCAAGAAAATTGGATTTTAAATAAATAAGTAAAAATTTTCTTGCTTCAAGTGAAATTGGATTTTATATAAATAAGAAAACATTTTCTTGCTTCAAGTAAAATTGGATTTTAAATAAATAAGAAGTAATTTACTTAGGGTAAGTGTTTTTTCTTGTTTTTTGAAATAAATTAAGAAATTATTTTTTTGTTGCAAGTAAAACTTTTCTTACACGAGCTTAAGTAAGTAATGCGAGAGACACACATCGTAGTATAGTAATAATATTTCGATCTATACCACATATGTGTCACCCTCATATTGTAGTTTAATTGAAAATTTTCATAGCATATATGATTTGGCTATATATATTATTTCTAATTGGTGTTTTATAAATATCCCTTTATCTGCTCACATAATTAACCAAAATTAATAAGTAAGGCATCGTTTTAAAGGTATTAATTAGCTATGCATGCGAAGTCAAAACTCAGGAACTGTAGCAGATAAATCGATTAAGCTTCGGCCACTGATTTGCTTGCCAAGGCAAACGTGTGGAAAAAAAATTACCCAAGTCGGCAGGGACAACATATATTATATGTACATAAAAATATATGTAAAATATATAAAAATACAATGCACAATACCAATATAGGTAGGTATAATACCTATATAGGTAGGTATAATAAAACATTTTATGCGATATCTTTGTCAAACATATAGGTAATTCATTGAAAGTTCCATAAGCTCCACCAAACCAAATATATAATAAATTTTTTAAAATGGGCGTGACAACACAAACCATACCGACTGGCGCCACGTATGTTTTGTTATTTTTTGCGCAAGATGCGCACGGGTCCGGCTAGTCATAATATTGATATTCTAATATTCATACCACATGTGTGTCTGAGGCATAAGAAAATATTAAATATTAAATTAAGCAAATATTTTCTAAAAATATTAAAAACGTAAAAAATAAGGAAAATGAAAACTAATCATGAGGGATTAGAAAACCATAATTAGTCAACTAGTATTTTCCTAGGACTTGTTTATTGAAATGACAACATTTTCTTTAATATAAATGAAGATGCAAATAGTGAACTCCTTATACCAAATGCTTCACTAACAATCTGAGAATTGCAAAAATATTCAGAAATATGCAAAGCGAATGGCAAATGAAAAAAAATACATGTAACTTTGGAAATGCAAATTCAGCAAGAAAAATTTTACTTCGCTCAAGAAAACGTTTTCTTATTCATTTTACATTTTTTTTCGCTGTGTTTTGTTGTTCCAATTCGTCGAAACCCAATTTTCTTAAATTCTTCTTGATATTAACAAAAAGATTTTCTTCATTTAAGTAAATTTAAGAAAAGATGTTCTTATTTATTTAAACATTTTTTTTCAACATTTTTTTTCTATAGATTTTGTTAGTGTTCTTGAATAAGAAAATAATTGTCTCATTTTTGGAAAACTCAATTTCTTATTTCCAGTAATAATTAAGTCAATTTTTCTTATTTCCCTAAAAATTTTCTAAATTGAGTTCAAGAAAGCATTTTTCTTGATTCAAGTATACAAATATCTTTCCGTGTACTGTTTACAGTACTTGTTAATTGAAACTGCTCACTGTTTTCACAAAATGAACATTTTTTGTTATCAGTACAATTTTTTTAAAAATGCCAAGCGAACATATGCTACACAACTTTGTAATTTCGGAAAGCTCCAAGTGCAATTCAAAGTGCCGAACTTATGTATTGGCCATCCTTATTTTTTGCAACTTTAACCAATTCTTCTTCCGTAAAATTATTGTAACTAATATTGTCAAAAATTATGAGTCAAAATTCAATGCAAAATTTATAAACTGTATTTTGAAAATTTTTGCAAAATCATTGCAACTTAGATTTGGTCATGGGGGGGTTTTAACCCCCAAAACCCCCCGTGCGCACGGCCCTGGCTATTAGTATACAGATCTGAGACCACTAAAAATTATATAAAATACAACTTTTCTTTGCTATAATAGGGGAATATTCTGTCTTTATCTTATCCCAAAGACCCCCATGATAAAATTCTAGCGATCCCGGGATTTTCGGGGTGTCCAAAAGGGCGGGATCCCGGGATCCCGGGATTGGAATCCCTAGACCTGCATATGTATATGAAAGTCCTTGTTTTATCGTCTATGTATACATACATTTGTTTGTACATATACCTACATATAAATGATGTGAATATCTGAAAGTCATTATTTTGCAGACTCCCGAATAACTAACGTACAATACAAATGTTAATACCGGAAAATTTCTTCCTTTATTTAATTATTTCTGGACGACTTTTCTTTTGTGACTGCGTAGCGTGCCCAAGGACGTTTGTGTTGTGGCCGTTAATTTTTCGTAGGTATATACATACATACATACATATGTATGTATTTACGTATTTGCGGAACGAGCTCGAGGTAGTAGCTAATCATATTCTTTGACTTTTCCAGCTAAATATCCATAACATACGGATGATATGATTTACCTACCTGCCCATGGAGTTTCGTAATTTAAAAATGCTCCTTGCATGGAAGCTGATTAGGTGTCGTATCATGAGATTTAAATAGTTATCGTGGTTTAAGTTCTGTGAATACATACATACTTACATATGTATAGTAAATAGAAAAGGGTAAAGGGATTAGCGTAGTTCAGAAAATTCATGCATATGTAGGGCATGTGCATGCATATCTGCATCCAGTGTTTTAACACGCAAATATATGTACATACATACATACATAGTTGAATTGACATTTGGTAGAACATCACAAAGTTGCAAATAAAGGAGAATGTGTTTGGTATTTTTCGCTTTGCGTTAGTAAATATTTGAAGGATGAAGAGATCGGATTAACCTTAGAAATATTTCAAGTGCATCGCCAATTCTTAGTATGGTTGGTTTTTGTAAATGCGAGTAGGTACAGTAATGAGGGTTGCCTCCTCAAACTCTTGACATACATAGGTACATATGTCCAAAAACGCTTAGGTCATTCTTACCTGTGATAATTTTGCTTTAATGATTTTTTCTCAGAATTTTTTTTTTGTCGCTAACAAGCCTTCATGCGAGGAATAAACACCGATTTAGAGGTGTCGGATTTGCCTTTACTTAAAATCGATAGCTGCAGCCCCAAAACAAATATAAATACGTATGCATGTATGTAGATGGGTTGTCAAAGATATTATACATATATATGCAAATTTTGGTCTCTATCGGAGACGGTTAAGGGCTGTCGCACAGGGGTCAATGTTCTTATTACCATGGGTGACCCCGGTGCGGCAGCCCTTAACCTTCTCCGATCGTGACTAAAATTAATATGTGATATCTTTGACTGTGCTGTTACCGATGTAGGGGGTGGGACCGCATATACTCGTTAGTTTGATTTTATGGACCACCCTAATGTACATGCATGTGTATATATACATATGTGTAAAAATAAGTTCGTAAAGTAAAAAGCCTAAAATTCGCAATCGATCAAGACTAAAAAACTTAGTTGTGTTTTTGTTTTTAAGAACAGCAAAAAGAGCATATCGTCGTACCATACGAAAACTAGCACATTTAAAATTTCTGACGAAATAAAAAAATTCTGTACAAAAAGTAGCACATTTGACCTTTCGCTGACGAAAAGTAGCGCATTTGACTTTGGCCGACGATAAGTAACAGTAATTATATAGGTAGGTACTGTTTTTACATTAAAATTGTTGTTGTTTAGACGAAATTGATAGTTTTCGTCAGCCACAAAAAATCGTATGCTAGTTTTCGTATGGTATGTACATAGTGCTTTTTTATGAATTACTCTACAATATTGTATATATCGTCGCTGCGCCAACAAATTCAGTTATATGTTTTTTTCGATTTTTTTTTATTACATATTTATTTAGCGCTATCCGCTAGCCACATTTCTGCATTTCCCGTTTTCTGATATCCTTCTTTGGTTAGAAGTTATCAAACACAGCTATATGCTCTCAGTAGTAGAAATGCTCTGTAAAATCAGTTATACATCTATTTTCGTATAATTGTTTTTTGATTTCAGGTTATTTTTGTGTAAAAAATTATTTAAAAAAAGCGTATGTGACCAATTTTCAAAATAGGAGGGGCACTGGTCAATTAAATAATGCATTTCCAAGCTATCGCTAATTGCATCGGATCCTAGCGAAGAATTGCATACACATCTTTCACGATTTCTTACCCCCACTAGCAAATTTAAACAATTTGTAAAAAGAGCTATGTGCTGTAAAACGGCGCAAATGCTTCATGCGAAGTGGTTGGTCAAAAAAAGTAAAAAAAAATTGCACAAGTCTATTACATATGTGTAGTATCATTAGTTAACAAATAAAACTAGAAAAAATATTCTCTAGGATCACTGAAAAACGTATAGCTCTTTTTGTTGGCGCAGCGACGATATGTACCCATCAAAAAATCTAAGCCTTATTTAAGAATTAATATCGCAGATTTAAAGGCATACGAAATAAGGCCTGAAATTTATAAGGGTGGTAAATTTGTATGGCGTAAGGCTGCAAATAAGGCTTATTTTCTTGTGTTGATGTCATCAGGCCATAAGGAGTATTCTCTCTCTCTCTCTCTCTGAGAGCACACCTTATTCCAAAGGCTTATACGCCATGCGAAATAAGGCCTAGATAGGTATGAGAGAATTAGAAGCAGACAGAGTGAGCGCATAACAGAAGCAGAGCTGCCAGCGTACTCCTTTTTTATACCTGATTTGTCAACAATAAGCAAACATTTTTTCCCGGGTAGGTAGATACCTACGTAAATAAATGCATGCACATACTGCGAAAGCTGTTTCATTAAATAAGTTAAGTGCAAGCAGTTTCAGCGTAATTATATCTTCCGTTTCATTACACGTTACGCACACTCCAGCTGCAATTACCAAAGATGGCTTGAAGCTGCTTTCAGTCAGGCACCGATTGATGGGTAATAGCATTGACAGACGGCAGCGATAATCCCGATTACCACAACGCTTAATTCGATTAAAATTGTACCCTGACAGACGGCAAGTATTGCGGATTAACAAAACAGCTGAAGGAAAGTAGGCGCAGCGGCGAATTCAAAAAATTCTTGTTTTATTTCCAAAGGTAGGGTAATGTCAAAATCAAAACGAAATCATATCATGGTCAATAGGAACGGGCGAGTCCCAAACGAATTCAGATTTCAACCAAGGCGAAATATCATTTTGACATTACACTCTACCAATTACAATAACAAATTACATTAAAAATTTCTGAATTCACTTCTGCGCCAACCTTCCTAGATCTGCCTTGGGTTCTTCTTTTTCTTCCCTTTCATTCACAAAAGACATTTTTCACCAGGGATGTCATTACAAAATGCTCTAATCCGCTAAAATTTTGAGGACTAACTCAAGAGATATTCCGGATTACCTCCAGTTAATTCTCAAGTTAAGTCCGAATTAGCTAGATATTCTGGATTATCGCTGCCGTCTGTCAATGCTATTAGATCGATGCAGCTGGTGGCACGCTTCGGCAATGAAATCACTGTAGATGTGAGAATGTAAATAATATAAGGACTAATGATTTGTTCGCTATGTACATATGCACTAGTTGAGATTTGTAGATATGTATGTATGCAGATAATATAGATGATAAATTCTTCATTAAATATTTCTTAAAAAAGTACCTACCTACATACATACATACATAGATACCTACAATTCAATAAGCTTGTGCAAATCCAAAAGTAACAATGACGAAACAAATATTATGAAAAAATAAAATGGAGTTAGCACGTGGATTGTTCTGAGCAAGTGTAGGTGGATAATAGAGGCGGATGGGGGTAGTTAAGTGAGGTCGAGTCAAACAATCTACTTTCCGATATGTTAATATGTGGTGCACACATATGTACATATATTTATAGATACCCAATAAACATCAGGCCAAAAATCTCAAACGTTTAAGAAAACCTTACACTCAGGGGAAAAATATTATAAAAACATATGAAAACGTGCTTAAAATGGGCAAAAACGTATTTAAAAGTCATGTAACTCCCTACATTTTTATTTCAAACCCCTGCTAGAATTGTGTGACCGAAAGTACTAACACTATTACAAAAATATAATATTACCAACACATTTGCACTCGTATGTTTTCTAGCCAAGTTCAAAACCAATGAGATAGATAAGGATAAAATGGAATTTGAAAATACACATACGGGAACGTGATGAATGAAACGGTCACAAAAGTTCCCGATGCCCTTAAGAATGTGATAGGAAATATCCCAAAACTTTTGGTCATGCCTGCTGGTCATATGACCTGTCAAATGACATGCACAGTTCTTGCAGGGACATGTTCTTCTTAAAATTGTGAAATCAAGAAAAAAACATTTTTTCTATGAGAAAAAAATACTGCTTCACTGCAGCGTTCTCTGTTTATATTCTCTTCCGGATTCGAACCATGAAATCAACTTGAATTTGAATCAAACGGCATTCTCTTCATCTTCTCTCCATCCGAGTCTCAACCACAAAAATATAGCCACCGCTTGTTCCCCTCTACTTTCCTTCTTCGCCTTCACTGTTTGCTATCTTTATTTCTTATTCTCTTTTTCATCTTTATTTAATATTCTCCTCCGGTTTCGAACCATGACATCAACCTGAAATTCCATCCATCGGCATCACATAGTGGAACATTAAACATTACGTAGTAACCTATTTATATTTCCCTTTTCTAAAAATGAATCTATGAATTACATGAATCATTGTAAAAACAAAATGAATTCTCATTATTGTTTTTTTTGTTGGATTTCTCAACACAACATATTTTCTCACAAAAATTTGTTAACAGTGAGCATAGATGGGCATACTGAAGTAAAATTGTAATTCAGTAAAGCAAATAGTAAGCAGTAAAAGAATATTGCTTACTTAAAATTTTTTACAGTACTGATGAGCACAAGCGCATGCGCTAACGAGCATATGAGGTATGATACCCAATAAACATAATAGAAAAAAATCTCGAACGTTTAATTGTGAATTTCGAAATGCTCTGGAATTAGAAATGTGTATAAACGTTTTTTCAATGTTCGAGATTTTTTTCTATTATGTTTATTGGGCATCATACCTCATATGCTCGTTAACGTATGCGCTTGTGCTCATCAGTGAGCGTGTGTGTGTATGCCAATTCTTAGACTACTGTATCCTCGCTACTTCAGTAGTCTTACAGTAAACAGTAAATAATACTTAAATACTGTAAACTTTTTACAGTAGTAAGTAAAGACTACTTATTACTGTAAAATTTTTACAGTAATAAGTAACGCGGTACTTAATACTGTAAAAAATTTTAAGTAATAAGTAAAGCGATACTTAATACTGTAAAAAAATTTA
Source organism: Urophora cardui (assembly GCA_960531455.1). NCBI lineage: Eukaryota > Metazoa > Arthropoda > Insecta > Diptera > Tephritidae > Urophora > Urophora cardui. The sequence continues at coordinate 120,637,337 of OY482671.1, forward strand.
AGTAATAAGTAACGCGTTACTTATTACTGTAAAAAGTTTTAAGTAAGCAGTAAAAAGGGTAAAAATAATGAATTACTACTGGTACTTAAAAGTGCCCATCTATGACAGTGAGCGAGTTTTTGAATCAACATTCATTTTCATTTTTAATTTAAGTGTGTTTCTTCTTAAATCCAAAATACATTTTTCCTTCAAAAATTTCATTCTTAATTCAAAAATTTAATTTTTAATTTAAATATTTTCATGTTTAGAATAAAAATGATCTGGTTGAAAACGTGCATTGTGAACATATATACAGTACTCTCAGGGTTGGGCACAGTGCATTCAATTTTGATTGCATTCAGCCTTGCATTCTCCAATCACTGATGAGTGGTAGTGAAAATTTGATTTGCATTACCATTCACTATTGAATGGTAATGCAAATGTGGCTTGCACTACCATTCAGTTACCAAAATATTGGTTAATGGTACAATGAAAATGTACATATTAAATTTTTTCCTTTTGACATAAATAAATCAACCAATAAAACATTAACCAAGAAGTTGGTTGAAAAAACCATTGTACTTTTTTCTCTGTGTATGAATATAGCATTTTCTGGTTAAATTAAACCTTAAAAAGAGGCATGGTTTTGTTTACATTTTCCTTTTCAAAATCTTTAATTTTTTTTTAACGCATAACATTAATTAATTAACAAAAGAACAACAAATAGGAATTAAATACTTCACTTATATATATAGCATTTTTTGGTTAAATTAAACCTTTTTCAATTTAAAATTTGCACTTGATTTGAAAAAGGTTTCATTTGACTTGAAAACGCTATAGTAATAAAACTAAAAGTAGTACATTTGTTTTTTAGCATCTTTGGCGCTGACTAGTACACAAGGCACATTGTTTATACATTTCATTAATGTAAAATACCGATAATCAAAAGGCACACTGTTTAAACATTTCATTAATGTAGAATACACTATGCTTTAAATAAATCAAAAAACAAAAAAATACGAAGAATTTCAGTTATGGGGGAGATAGGTATGGGCCTGCTGAGCACAGAACAATTTCTTTTTATACTCAGCTGTACTAGTACACAGAGTATTATAGTTTTAATCACATAACGGTGGATTGTAACAGAATGAAATAATCGAGATAGATATAGACTTATATATATCAAAATGATCAGGGTGAAAAGAGAAATCGATTGAGCCATGTCCGTCCGTCCGTCCGTCCGTCCGTCCGTCCGTCCGTCCGTCCGTCTGTCCGTCCGTCCGTCCGTCCGTCCGTCTGTAAACACTCTAACTCGCGCAAAAATTGAGATATTTTGATGAAATTTGGAACGCAAGTTGGTATCGAGACTGGGACGGTTGGTATTGAAAATGGGCGAAATCGGACCATGACCACGCCCACTTTTCCTATATAGAAAAAATCGGAAATTTGGTATCTCAGCCACTAATATAGCTAGAGTTTTAAAATTTTACCCACGTATTGAGCTCGGGCCCTTATGAAGAAATTTGATGAAGTTTTGGAAAATGGGCGGTGCCACGCCCACTTATTAAGGGTCAAACATTGAAAGTTTTATATGTCATAACTCAGAAACCGTTGAAGATATATCGATGAAATTTGGTACGCGTAATTTGCTTACATAGACAAATGTTTTGACGAAAAAATTTTAAAAATCGGTTTACGGCCACGCCCACTTTTATATATGTGTATTATAAAGTGACCTAATAAAACCATTTTAAGCGATATCTCTGTCAAATATAAAGATCTATCATTGAAATTTTGTCGCATGAGTCCAACTATGGACATAAAACAAAAAACACAAAAATTTTGGAATATGGGCGGTGCCACGCCCACTTATTAAGGGGCAGACATTGAAAGTTTTATGAGTCATAACTCAGAAACCGTTGAAGATATATCGATGAAATTCGGTACGCGTAATATAATTACTTAGTCAAATGTTTTGGCGAAAAATTATCAAAATCGGTTGACGGCCACGCCCACTTTTATATATAGGAAATATAAGGGGGCCTAATAAAAACATTTTAAGCGATATCTCTGTCAAATATAAAGATCAATCACTGAGATTTTGTGGCAGGAGTCCAACTATGGACATAAAACAAAAACTACAAAAATTTTGGAAAATGGGCGGTGCCACGCCCACTTATTAAGGAGCGAATATTGAAAGTTTAATAAGCCATAACTCAGAAACCGTTAAAGATATATCGATGAAATCTGGTACGCGTGATATATTTACTTAGCCAAATGTGTGGACGAAAAATTACCAAAATCGGTTGACGACCGCGCCCACTTTTATATATGTGTATTATAAAGTGACCTAATAAAACCATTTTAAGCGATATCTATGTGAAATATAAAGATAATTCATTGAAATTTTGTGACATGAGTTTTACAATAGACCGGAAACAAAAAATAAAAAAGTTTGGAAAATGGGCGTGGCACCGCCTCTTTTTAGACAAAGGGATATATGAGATTTCTTAGCCTTTAACTCGACAAATAATTGAGATATTATGACGAAACTTGGTTTATACACTTTTATAACATGTGTTAATAGACACGCAAAAATGTATTGAAATCGGTTTATGACCACGCCTACTTTTTAACAAAGATATTTCTGGAACACCCTTTTGGAATTTGTAACGTGAAGTCTTTGTAACTAAAAGTCATAGAGGGATGAAATTTTGCACTAACAATAATATTTGTATGCTTATTTGGATGATTGATATAAATTTTGAAAATGGGCGTGGCTGCGCCCTGTTTATGCAGCACTCGTTTCATATAAAATACACCCTATATCGAACAAACGCAAACAAACAATGAAAGCATACAGCTGAGTATCTAATGTTCGATTGCACTCGAACTTAGGCTTCCTTACTTGTTTTTTTTAATTTTTATACTCAGCTGTACTAGTACACAGAGTATTATAGTTTTAATCACATAACGGTGGATTGTAACAGAATGAAATAACCGAGATAGATATAGACTTATATATATCAAAATGATCAGGGTGAAAAGAGAAATCGATTGAGCCATGTCCGTCCGTCCGTCCGTCCGTCCGTCTGTCCGTCCGTCCGTCTGTAAACACTCTAACTCGCGCAAAAATTGAGATATTTTGATGAAATTTGGAATGCAAGTTGGTATCGAGACTGGGACGGTTGGTATTGAAAATGGGCGAAATCGGACCATGACCACGCCCACTTTTCCTATATAGAAAAAATCGGAAATTTGGTATCTCAGTCCCTAATATAGCTGGAGCGGTAAAATTTTACCCACATGTTGAGCTCAGGCCCCTATGAAGAAATTTTATGAAATTTTGGAAAATGGGCGGTGCCACGCCCACTTATTAAGGGTCAAACATTGAAAGTTTTATGAGTCATAACTCAGAAACCGTTGAAGATATGTCGATGAAATTTGGTACGCGTGATTTACTTACTTAGGCAAATGTTTTGACGGAAAATTGTCAAAATCGGTTGACGGCCACGCCCACTTTTATATATGTGTATTATAAAGTGACCTAATAAAAACATTTTAAGCGATATCTCTGTCAAATATAAAGATCTATCACTGAAATTTTGTGGCATGATTCCAACTATGAACATAAAACGAAAACCACAAAAATTTTGGAAAATGGGCGGAGCCACGCCCACTTATTAAGGGGCAAACATTGAAAGTTTTATGAGTCATAACTCAGAAACCGTTGAAGATATATCGATGAAATTTGGTACGCATGATATATTTACTTAGGCAAATGTGTGGACGAAAAATTACCAAAATCGGTTGACGACCACGCCCACTTTTATATATGTGTATTATAAAGTGGCCTAATAAAAACATTGTAAGCGATATCTTTGTCAAATATAAAGATAATTCATTGAAATTTTGTGACATGAGTTCCACAATAGACCGGAAACATAAAATAGACAAATTTTGGAAAATGGGCGTGGCACCGCCTCCTTTTGGACAAAGGGATATACGAGATTTATTAGCCTTTAACTCGACAAATAATTGAGATATTATGACGAAACTTGGTTTATACACTTTTATAACTTGTGTTAATAAACACGCAAAAATTAATTGAAATCGGTTTATGACCACGCCTACTTTTTAACAGATATTTCTGGAATACCCTTTGGGAGTTTGTAACGTGAAGTCTTTGTAACTAAAAGTCATAGAGGGATGCAATTTTGCACTAACAATAATATTTATATGCTTATTTGGATGATTGATTGGGAAAAGGGCGTGGCTGCGCCCTGTTTATGCAGCACTCGTTTTATATAAAATACACCCTATATCGAACAAACGCAAACAAACAATGAAAGCATACAGCTGAGTATCTAATGTTCGATTCCACTCGAACTTAGGCTTCCTTACTTGTTTATCACTTTATTCAAAAATTATGTTCGCTGGAGTTACGCTTCTAACAATATACAACTTGTAGTAATTGAACCACACCTCGCTAAATGACATCTGGTCAATGTCAAAATTTTTTATTTTTTGCGTTTTTTGAAAAAGTTTTGATTTTCAAATTAAGTTTTTTATAAAAACTTGTAAAAATCAGAAAAGTTTTATTTTTTAAAAATTAGCCCGTTTAATTGTTAACGTAATATCAAGGATATCTGATAAAAACATATTTTTAGCGATTTCTTTCATGTGAAACAAAAAGGATATTTTATGGACGAAAAACTCGGTTAGATGACTCATCCGTGTATAGACAAAAGATAAAATTTGTTTGTGACTTCACCCTCTCATAGGGTTAGCGTTAATCAGAGGTTGAGTAAACGGCCCTTAAGCTAAAGATATAGATACTTATGTATTCTGGAACGATTTTTCGTCATCCCTTGGGAAAAAATCGTTCCACAATACATCATATTCCTACCCCGTCGGAAAACCAAGCAAAAAAAAGGAATAATGAAAATTACTTAACTATTGCTTGTCATTTTATATCAGAAGATTTCAAATTGCGAGTAGACACAAAAGCTGCTGTCAGATACAAATCATTCCGCAGCTAATATATTGCAAACCTTGCACCATGTTCCATGCGAGTTACCGTGTTTTGCACCTTCAATGAATTTAGCTGTGTGAGCAAAATTTATAATTTCTAGAAAATTTTACAAATACAAAATACAAAATACAAAAATACAAAAAATATAACCAACAAATTGTTTAATAGTACCTAACAAGAAATTGGTTGAAGATTTGAACGAACATTTTGTTATATCAACAAATATCATGATTAATATAACCACAAACACTGTCTAATATATCAACAATGGTAATGGTAATATTAAACAAAATTCACATTGATTCCATTTCAGGTGTGAAATTAGTACTATTAACCAACTTTTGGTTGATTTTTCTCTCAGTGTAAATGAAGTATCTAATTCTTATCTGATCTTTTATTTAATTATTGTTTTCCGTAAAAAATTAAAGACTTTTTGGAAATAAAACTAAAAAAAACCATCCCTCTTTTTATTTTAGTGAAATATTCATAAAAAACTATCGATAATATCGATAGTTTTATTTTCCACTATCGAAACTATCGAGTGGTCCGACTATCGATGGTTTTGCAGCTCTAGTGCAAACCACATTTGCATTAACATTCACTACTGAATGGTAGTGCAAGCCACATTTGCATTACCATTCACTACTTATTGAATGGTAATGCACTTTGAGTGGTAGTTTAAAAATGCCCATCCTTGAGTACTATATATATGATTGTGAAAATAAGAAATTTATTTTTGATTTTAAAATGGTGTTTTTCTATGAGTGTAATTATCAATTTGCTAATAAAGATTTTCTCAAAAATTTCACTAACATTTGAGAAAAATGTGCGTTTTTGTTTGAGAATGCTATGAAGGGAAATTTTGGGTGCATTTGATAATTGACGTTTGAGAATAAGGTTAGTTTTCAAATGCATCTCAGATTGTGAATTAAGAAAAATGTGTATGGGGTACAAACCGATTTTATTCGCGCGCTTACTCTCTTTCACTCTCACTCACACATGTATACCAACAAGGGGGCTTGAATGCTTGCGGCAGTGATTATTAATCGGTAGCAGAAGCGACTGTAACCGCTGTTGCCTGTTTGCGGCCATAAATATGTACTTATGTATGTATGGAGGGATGTGCATAATGTTGTTGTTGTTGTTACAACGGCTAGTGGTGGTGTTTGGTAACGCCCCTTTAAATACAGTTATTTCATTGGGCCGCGACCACAAATTTATTTATATTTCTATTTTTATGCCATATTTCGATTTTATTTGAATGTTTGTTGTTAGATATGTATGCTTGTGGCATGTGGCATGTACATACATAGGTATGCATATGTATGTATGTATGTACATATTTTCTTGTTATTAGGTACTATTTGTTTGTTTTTCTCCTCTTATACGAAATACAAATAGAAAAATAGAAAGACTTAGATGAGATGTTGTATTTTGTTACTTCGTGATGAGAACATGAGGTGTGGGAATGGGAGAAAAGGATTTGATGAGAGTAGCACAGTCTTATACGTATGTACATATGTATGTATGTATTAGGTACCACATGTACCCAACAAAAAATCTACGCCTTATTTAAGAATTATTCCAGAAGATTTAAAGGTATAGAAATCAGCAATTATCTCTCTATATTTGTGATATGTACATAGTAGGTATGAGCGCATAACAGATAATTAAATATTAAAACGTTTGGAGCAGAGATAATGAATACATAATAACATCAAGCAGCGCTGCCAGCGTATTCCTGTTTTATAGCTTAGGCTTCAGCTATAAGTCTACACTTTTTGCTGGGTAATAATAATTTCTATATGTACCTAGATACTCTTGCAATGTACAAAAGCTTAATGCAATAAAAACATTAAATTATGTACCTAGTAGGTATGTAATTAAAAGAAACGTTAACACAATCCGCCTCAAGTGTAGAAAGTAAAAGTTTATTTTCTTTTTCAATATAGGGCATAATTTGTGGGCACTAAAGTTCATTGCTGCGTTTATCTGTTTGACGCAATAACTTTATACATACATACATATGTAATTACGCCAAATTGATTTGACACACTGTCTGCCAACAAAACGAACAGGTGCCGTTAACTGGATTTGAAACAAAGCTGGACGAAGATACAACTTAACGAAAATGAAGCTAAAATGCCTGCAGGCAAGAAAGAGACATCCTTGTTTATCGCAAATCTAGCAAAAAGCAATAAATTATTGGTTTAGGTACCTACAAATTTGGGTTTGTGCTGCTTGACGCTTTGCTGCCGAACGTCTGGCTAAATAGCATTTGATTAAGCTGACTACATATGTACATATACATACTATGTACATACATTTGTTGGCAATGAAGGCATACATATCTACACATAATACATCCATACATGTACTCTGAAAAAAAAATTGTAAATCTAAAGACTTTCGCTGTTAAATCAACTACTTTCCGCAGTTGAAATGTGCCCAACAACGCTCCGTTGTTGTTTCAAAGGTGCGAGCGTTGTTGATTTAAGTCAATAACGGAGATTGTTGGAAAAAATTTTCACCTAAAAATAAATTTTTGTTTGCATTTTACTCTTCATCTTCTCTCCGCCCGGGTCCCAACTGCAAATATGTATCCTCCGCTTGTTCTCCTATTCTTCTCTCCTTCTTATCATTCACTGGTTGCTATCTTTATTTCTTATTCTGATTTTTCTTCTTTATTTTATATACTCCTCCGGATTCGAACCATGACATCAACCTGAAATTCTATCCAATCATCACATAGTGGAACATTCAACATTATTTTGAATTGTAGTAACCTATTTATACTTCCATTTCCTAAAAAGGAATCCATGAATTATTTGAATCATTGTAAAAACAAAATATAAAAAAATTTGTTCTCATTAGTTTTGTTTACAACGGAAAATGTTGGGTCAAACACTTTTGCCTTTAAATCAACAACGGGGAGAAAATTGTTGCTAAAAATAAACTTTTTTTTGATTTTTCTCTTCATCTTCTCTCCATCATTATTTTTTTTGTTGGTTTTCTCACAAAAATTTTTTTAAAGGCAAGCAAGTTTTTGAAACAACAACGCCCGTTTTTGAATAAATTGTTGGATCGAAAACTTTGCTGTAAAAACAAATACTTTTGCTGTTGAATCAAAGACGGAGATTCAACAGCGGAAAGTTGTTGGTTTAACTACGGGTATTTTTTTCAGAGTACATATGTATGTAAGTATACATACATATGAAGTAATCCTGCCATTATGCTGTTTTGATTATCGCTATCTCACTTGCGCGATGCTTTCATGCCGTTGAGTACATATTCATATGTACGTAGATATGTATACATTTGTGGCATAAACATATACATACATACATACATAGAGTGCGCTCGATAAAATATCCAAAACGCGTTTAAACTTTTAACACTCTCTGCCGCACCGTCTAACACACCACACACCGCAGAGCTGTACCGCACCTTGAACTATTGACTTCTCGATACAGAGTTCGTTGCTTTCAGTTGCTCATACTGTAAGAAGCAACCACCGAAAAATATCCCAGCAACTCTACGGACACACACAAGTATAAACGTGTCTGTGAGCAACCACCACTAATCCAGTGCATACACACAACAAACGTAAACATTCACCAAAACAACAACAACAAGAACACTTTAATTTGTACAAGCATAAGCATTTCCCCTGTACACACGCCGCCGCATGTATGTATTTCAGGGTTTGGGTTGGCTGGTTTTGATGTTGCCTTTTGGCTCGTCTCTGAACTTTCGTGCCACGTTCGTCGATCGCCTGGCACTGTTTGGGCTCTCTCGCTGCGTTTTGGAATTCAGTCGGCAACGATAATTACCGGTGGTTGTATCTACATTTACAGCAGTGCTCAGTTCTTTTGCAACAAACAAACAAACGGGCACACTACCAAACAACCAAGCCTAGCAATTATTTTAGTGAACGCGTTTGCGGCGTAATTTACGGAACACCGTCATCATTATTTTGTACGCGCGCGCCCATGTATGCCTCATCTGCCGCGTCCCGTCCACCAACCAGCTTACACCTATCGTCATCATCTTCTTGCAACGCATAACTTGTGTGAATGGAATTAAAGCACAAATTGCAATAGTGAGCGCAACAAAAGTAACAATTTATAAAATAAAACATAAAAATAAAAAAATTAGCGCATTTTGGCCAATCAATTTTGACTGGGTAATTTTGTGTCCAGCGGCTAAAACCAAAGTCGAAAGTCATATCAACAATTTAGGCAAGAAAACTTGTGATTACACAAAAAAAAAAAAATATTGTGTGTGTTTGGTCAGAAGCTAACTTCTGTTAGTTTTGAAGTGCAAACGTTTTAATTTGTAGCACTCGAGGAGTTTTGATTGCATTTGGTCGTCAAGTAAAGTACCTAACCACGAAAGCGAAAAGTGAATTTATTTTTCATCTATCTAAAAGTTAAGTAAAAGAAGTGCAAAACGGAAACATTCGCTCAATAATCCAGGAGCTCATAAAAGAGTGACTTAAAGCAAAATGCGGTAAAGGTGCAGACAACAAACAACTAACGTAATTATAGAGTGCATTCGCAGCGATTACGGCGACGACGCTGACGCACGGGAAGCAATAATCATAGTACTACGACGCTAACAAGTGTGAAGTGTGCCATAATAGAGTAGTCAGAAAGCGAAAAAAAAAAAAAACAAAACAAAGTTAAAAAAATCTAAATAAAAAAAAGTATATGAAAAAAAATAAATGAAATGTTAAATATAATAAATGTAACAACGCACATACAAACGTAAGTGGGACCAAAAAAAAAATTAAGTAAAATAAAAACAGAAAGTTATTTATAGTTATTAGCGTGAAAGCAAAAAAAAAAACAAAAAAAAAAATTAAATAAAAAAGTTAATAAAGCGAGCATACATACATGCCATGATTTGAAAACATTGCTATGAAATTTTACATCAGCTGCAAGTAAAGTTCTTCAAGTGCCCACCTTCTTGTCGTGCTAATTCGCATTCTACATTCATACATTCAAACATTCCAAATTAGTCGATAAAATGATTGACGCCGCTTGCAATTATTTCAATCCGTATGCAACGGCATCACTTGCTGCTGCCGCCGCCTCAATGCCCTCCATTGGCAGTAATCACCATCATCTCCAACAACACCAACAACAACTGCAGCAACATCAAACTAATAATATTTTAAACACCCCCACCGCTGCCGGCGCTGCCACAACCACACTTACGCCATCGGCCACACAATTTTCCTCCTCAACGCAACAACCAACTGGCCAAGTAGGCTCAAGCACCGGCAGTGACACACATCTCGGCGGCTTTGTAAATAGTGCCACCGGCAATTTAACCTCGCTTTACGGCCAGAAAACGCCAACAGCCAGAACAGCATCGTCGGCCGTTGCATGTAGCGCATTCAGTATGAAAATGGAAATGCAATATCCGCCGCAATCATCCTCCACCGGCTCGGTGTCGCCCATTTCAAGTCAGATTTCGGGTCCATCGTCGGCGTCTGTTTCACCAACCAGCATATTTCCATCGCCCGCCCAGTCATTTGCATCGATTTCCTCAAGTCCGCCTGCATCGGCAACCTCATCGTCGGTGTCACCACTTTCCGGCTCGCCGGCTGTTGCCGCACAAGCGAGTGCAGCTGCTGCTGCTGCTGCAGCGGCTGCGGCTGCATCCTCGGCAACGGATTTGGGCGCGGCTGCAGCAGCGAGTGCTGCATATTCGTGGAATACCTACTCAGCAGCAGCAGCATTGCCAACACGGTAAGTGGGAAATTGCTTGTTGAAAGCTTCATTTCATTATTAGATTAGATGCGCTGGAGTGGGTGGTGTGGCGTTTGCTCCTATTGCAATGTAGATATTAATTTATTCATTCACTACACATTCATTCATTTTTACACATTTGTCATTTCTCTTTCATTTCCGCCATTCTAATTGGGTTTTTTCTCTTCGCTGCTTTTTTCACTAAATTTCAGAACACAATTTCCATATGCACAGTACGCTTCGGATTACTACAGCAATATGGGTATGCCCGCTTCGGCTGCTGGCGCTTGGTTTTCACATCAGGATCGACTGTATCAGCCATGGTCGAGTACAGCGTATCCGAGCTTCAATTTCGATGACATTGCCTTCCAAACGCAACTGCAGCGTCGCTCCGTGCGCTGCACCTGCCCCAATTGCACCAATGAAATGTCCGGCCTGCCGCCGATTGTCGGACCTGACGAACGCGGTCGCAAACAACATATTTGCCACATACCCGGCTGTGAGCGACTTTATGGCAAGGCATCGCATTTGAAAACTCATTTGCGTTGGCACACTGGCGAGCGGCCATTCCTTTGTTTGACGTGCGGCAAGCGATTTTCACGTTCTGACGAATTGCAGCGTCATGGACGCACACATACCAACTACCGTCCGTATGCCTGTCCGATTTGTTCGAAAAAGTTTTCGCGCAGCGATCATTTAAGCAAGCATAAGAAGACGCATTTTAAGGACAAGAAGAGCAAGAAAGCACTTGCCGCAGACGCAAAGCAGCAGCCGTCCACGGTGAAACAGGAGAAGGCACAACAAGAAGGCCAACAAGAAAAGTCAGCTGCAGCCAGTCCAATTAGTACAAAGTCTTCAGTGACAAGTCAAGCTGGCGCAGCAACGGCGGCCAATGCTGCTGCTACTACCTCCAGCGGCAATAACAACAATAACACAGCGACTGTCACAAAACCGAATGCGCTTTTTGCAACGGCTGCACCACGTCTCGCCGCCCCCACGTCCGCTGCTTCACAATTGCAATTGAAAACGGAGCAACCTGATGCGACAAGTGGTTACAATGCCTACTCGAATTTGTATCATCAGAGCCAATCGCTCTTCCATCAAACTCATTCACTTGCCAACGCTGGTGTTTATTCTGGCGGCTTGCAACATTCCGGATCTCAACAACAGCAACAAGCGCAAAGCGTTCCAACCATCAATTCCTCCATACCCGCTGTCTCACCTTTGGCTAATAATAGTGCTCCCTTTGATTTGTGGAACACTCATGCCAGCCACCAACAGCAACAACAACAACAGCAGCAACAAAAAAATAGTCGCAGTGCCATATTACAGCAACAGTCAATGCAAGGGGGCAGCAATGCCAGCAACAATACCAACAATGATACTACCTCATCAACCTCAACATCCAACCTCCAACAGCAACAGCAACAGCAGCAACAACAACAGCAGCAACTGCAACAACAACATGCGCAGCGCCAGCAACAGCTACAACAGCGACAACAGCAAGCGAATAGCCAACATTATGCTGCGCTTGCGTTACAAAGTGAATCCCAGTTGGCCGCCGAATATGGGCTACACATAGGCTCACCAGGTGGCTCTACCAGTTCCAGCTCACCGGTGAATCACCATATACAGCACAGCACATCGCCAAATAGTGCCATTTCATATCCTGGCCTGTTGCAAATGAAATCAGAATATCCTGGCTATCCTGACTTTAGCGCTAGTTCGGCTTATGCGAACGCGAGTGCTTTTTCGCATCATGCGCACAATCCTTGGACCACTGCCGCTCCATATCAACACTCACATGCCACTGCTTAAGCAAAAATACATATTAACTGAGCGTGATTTCAGTGGCGAACTCGAGACTTTGTTAAACTAAGTAGCAGTAGAGTTGGATTGATTATAATAATAAGAGTAAATAAGAAAGATAAATTAAAAATGTTTTGCATGGCATTGTTGCTTGAGTTTAATGATAATTTTTTTTAATTTTAATAATTTTTATTGATATGTACATATGTATATTAGTTTAGCGGTTAAATGAAATCAATCCTTCTTTTTTTTGCCTTTGACATGATCGAATATTTTTGATTTCGAACTGTTTTGTGTTAATTGTAAATATAAATAAGGATATGTATGTATGTACCTATATAAAGTAGAGAGAATTAGAGAATTAATATTAATCTTGTTATGTTCTTTTAAAATGTTTTCAGAAGGTAATTCAAAAGATAAGAATAATATTAATAAAAACTACCTGCATTCAAAATGTTTGCTTGCTTTCGTTTTTTATAAGGTCTTTGTCTGCAATATGCATATGTATATGTATATGTTGGAAATGTGAAAAAATGAGTCTGCAAAAGATACGAAACTTACAAAATTCGCTAAACTATCTTATTCGTCTTCCTAATTCGCACGTAATCGTCTAGACTCTAGAGGATTCTGCACTCGCTGTCGTGTAAAGATCGTACAGCTCTTCATTAAATCTTCGTCGATACTTGCCCTCACCAACGCGCAAAGGTCCATAAATCTTCCGAATAATGTTTTTCTGGAATAGGTATTCCAAACAGTGGCGGATCCACGGGGGGGTTTTGGGGGTTCAACCCCCCCCCCCCCCCCCCTTGTGGTTTATCATAGATCCCAAATTAATGACTTTATAGATTCTGCTCCCAAATTTCCCAAACTGATCAAGGAAAACTCTATTATTCCAAAAGCAATGGTTGGACCACATAACATAGGTACCTTTGGACGCACGCGCATAAAACCAAATTTGTCAAATGCTATTCGCAAATTGCCAAATCGCAAATTTATTTTCCTTTCTTTCTTATCCCTATTTTTATCGGGATTGTACAGAATTAATTTGGTCAGAAATGTCTGAATCGTTGGAGAAATTGCCTTTTTCAGAGGCATTTTGCAATTCTTGTTTAAATTAATCTCTTAAAAATTTGAGTATATAAACACAAGAACTTCAATAAAGTAAAAATTGTATGTATTAAAAATATAAATATTGTTTAATGCAAAATTTTAATAATTTGAGTTAAAAGTCGATTTTATTGAAAAATATATACAGTGACTCAAAAAAAATCATACGCCAAAGTTTTTAAATTTATTTCAAAGAGTTCTGTCGAAAATTTTACTTTCTTATTTTAGTTTAAAAATATAGAAATTTTTTCAATAAAAATCGTTTTAAGCAGGATTTCTGAGCTTATGGAAAAATTCTGAAAAATCGTAGAAATTTCTGAAAGTGGATTAAAAATTTCAAAGCAAGGTCATAATTTATAGAAGATTTTGAGGAGGTTTCTAAGTGTACTGTTATGTAGCCAACCAACTTTAGTGTAAAAAGTTAAATTCTCAATGCTGTGAAAAATTCCGTCAATTTTAGAAGATTTTTCTGTAGGGTGTAGGGTGAGACCGTTCCACATTGGTCCCAATTCCATTTTTTTTTTGGCATAAATTCAACTAATACAGCTACGCAGTTGAAAGTTGACAAATCGTATAGCAATGGCATATGGAAGAAAAATAGCAAATATCTGATCAATCAGACCACGCCCACCGTGACTGCCAGTAGGGTGGCCCTTCCAGGTATGAGAAAAATTTTCTTTTGAGATACTATATCGCAAAAGGTGTCAAAATTAGCGTAACTGAATACAGAGTTCTATATATTTATGCATGTTAAGGTAAATTTCAAAAAAATAAGCGAATTTAAATATCGAAAAAACTAGCCACTAATAGGGTGTGTCGAAATACTTTTTTGAGGGTTTTCTTAACGCAAGAACCGTTAAAACTTGCGTGTTTCATAGCAGATTACGAAATAGTATAATAAGTAATGTCCGCAACTCACTTTTTGTGGTTAACACGGCGACATCATACTATATTAGCGCGGAATTGCTGAGATAGAAGTTCACTGGAAAAATATCGAATTTTTTAAAAACGGCAATAAACGGCAATAATAATTTTGTATGGCTTTATGAAATACACTTTACTTAATAATATAGCTTCTTTACTTTTGTGAAGAATTGTGTAGTTATATAACTTTACGAAACTCTACGAAACTCTACGAAACACGAAAATCATAACTTTTTTTTAACATAATATACCTTTCGCAAAGCACTTCAAAGCTACCCTAATACACTTAGAAACATGGAAAAACTTGGTAAGAGTAAATTCTACCTACTTTTTCCTACGTTATCCATAAAAATGTGCACTTGTTTTCAATCAAGCTTAATTTTCCAATATTAAAAAGTTCACAGCAAAAAAAAAATACGAAAAAACTTTAATATTATTGTGGCGAAAGAGCCAGTTGTATTGAATTAAACTGGTTTTTAGGTGCAATAGTATATGTACTATTGGAAAATGCATGCCTTTTTTGAACACTTAAAAGTTTAAAAATTGGGTTTATGCCAAAAATTTTGGATTTGGGACCAATGTGCGTTCCAATTAAAATTTCCGAAAAGCCAATGAAAATTTTCAAAAAGTTGAATGTTGCATATTGTTATATTAAAATTGAATGAGCTGCAAAATTGCATACTCAAAACTCTTCTAAAAAATGTAGCCTTAGGATTCTTAGCCCCTTTTTATGATAAGTATTTCCTTGACTTTGAAAAATTGGAAATACTAAAAATACGAAAGCAGGTAATTTTCCAAATAGGCCAATTTTTAATCCATTGTTGATAATTTCTGGCTTTGCATTTTTCCGTAGAGGAATTGACGGGTAATCGATCGGAGGCGATAATATAACTAAAATGCTTTTGAATTAAAAAATTAACAATATTTTTTCAAGAAAGGCCAATATGCTTAAAAGCTTCAAAATGGTGGGTCTTTTATTATGCTAGGTTGACGATTTCTTCAATAAATAATGATATTTACCTGAAGCACTCGAATCCATGATGTTTACTTTGATAACTGTCTTAAAACTGAAAATATTGACGTCTAAAAATGGGTTACTTAAAATACGTAAAAAATAAAAAATCGAAAAAGTGGGAGAATAATAAGTTTCGACTAGCGGCAGGGACACCCCCGTTGTCTATAAAAGCCGAGAAGACCGGTTTATTATCGCCCGGTCTATCATAAACGTAGAGCGATTTTGGATTTTATATTTGCACCAATTTTAAAATTTTCAATTTTGGCCGCATAAATTCGTAAAATCTACCTATGTGCAGCGTCTGCCCTTAAAAAACATCTTCCAAAAAAGAAATTTTCAAAACCCCCCCTTGCCGAAATCCTGGATCCGCGCCTGACTCCAAGTGACATCGTACATGCTTCTGCGCCATAAATGCGAACTGGAACGATGAACGTTCTGTACCTAGAGCATGTTCGTCGAGAGAGGACTTTATTTTTCGATTGCCTACTTAGTCCAAAGTGGCACTTATTGGTATGAGTGGCTCTTCGTTGGATTTCCGTGCTGACATTTTCTTTGGTGTTAGGTAATGCTGTTTCCCAAACAGACGAAGTCCTTAACGGCTTCGAATTTGTAGCTTTCAACAGCGACGTGGCTGTCGGGGTGTAATGACACTTGAAGAAATCACACGACAAATGAACAATTTCATATAAAAACTATACCGTTATACGGTAACCGTATATCCAATTTCAATCAGATGTCTCAAAAACTGAGGGACGGATAAACGGATATCGCTCAATCGAATCAGTTCATGTTTCTGATTATGTCGGTATATATTTTGGTGGGTCTAAATCTTCTTCTTATTCTGGCACTTTCAACAATCCTGTTTTGGTACAAAGTTATAAAACGTAAAAGAAAATCCTGGTAGTGTGGAATTTCGTCCGTTTTCGTCACACCCCCCCCATAACAACTGCATGCCCTATAGGACGGAAAAAAAATAAGCGGTCGATAATCCAATTATAATCCAACTCCGCGCTGAAACTATAAAGTGCTTGATATTTAGGGAAAATTTAATTAATATTACTAAGAGATAGAGACATTTAGAGATTAAAACAAATTAATTCTTTTATACAAAAATTTGCTAAAAGCTTACAAATTTTAATTTTTGTAGCCGAAAGACATGTAATTAAAGGCGCCACACACCTGTCAATCCGATGAAGCTCGATGCAACAGCTTGTGATTTTGATACTTACCTATGTATGTATAAGCTAACGAACACAACACCAAAGCGCAAACAATTCATTAAGTTTAAATCAAACAAAAGCAATATTAATTAAAACTTAATATACATATGTATATGTATATACATATTAGCCCACGTATAAATGAAATGAATTCGTGCCAATATGAAGTTTTTGAATAAATTGATTGGCAGGAACGCCGCAGTTTGATATTGTGCGTGTATATTAGGGTGTGCCAAAAGTTATTCTAGGAAGAAGAAAACAAACGTGCAAGAGAAAATTTACATTCAGAAAATAATAAATAGACTTGACATTGATGACTAAATTTTTACATTTTCATATCGGACGAAAACTTCTTGAAGAAACATCGTCGCGAACGGTTGATGATTTAGGCAAATTCTATATAGATTAATATAATAGCAAGGATCGTCATTATAGAAATATATATATACTTTATAGAAATATATATGTACTTTAAAACACTATTATATTAAGTAAATGAGGGGGACAATCATAAACTCAAATTGATTAATTTAATCAAATTCTATCCATATTAAAATCGGCACCAAAACGATGGCGATCGATTCTTTGTTATACCTTAACGTAAAGTGCATATGAAAATGTTGAAAATTAGGCTTCTATATTCTATATAAGTGAATACCCTGCAAAAAAATGTGCTATTAATACCGAAAGTGATGTGTTCCGGATTGATCTCTTTCGGAACCAATCGGTCCAAAAATAGTGCCCTATAAATGTAGACCAATGGTTTCCGAACGGGCATAAATGCAGATTAATCGCTTTCATCCCGAACTGGTACAAATCTAAATTCAATAAATGTAGAAATTTTACAAAAATATTTAATGTATTTAAAAAATTGTATAACAATAGGTAAAACTAATTGAAATCCTTTTCTTTTAATAACAATGATGAATAATAATTTTAACAAAATGTTACAAAAAATATCCTTTGAGAAATCAATTACACTTGCATAATGCACACTCAAAACTGACAATTTATTTAAAAAAATTGAAATTTATTGAAGAGCTATTTTACAAGTGTAAAACCTATTGTATAATCTTTATTTAAATAGACATGGGCATATCCGCGCCTGAATAAAAGATCATCCTATTTCAAAACTTGTTTCAAAAACGACCTATTTCAGAATTTTCTTCAATAACGCCCTATGCTAGAACTTGCTTCAATAACGTCCTATTTCAGAATTTGTTTCAATAAAGTCCTATTTCAAAAAATTATTCAAAAACGCCATATTTCAGAGAAATATACATATATGGAATTTTCTGTGAAATAGGGCGTTTTTGGATTAATTTCTGAAATTGGGCGTTATTGCAGCAAATTTTTGAAACTACTTTTGGAATATGATGTAAAATTGCATTATGTACTCAAATGCTCCCTTGCTATTGATCCCGGACACGTTCCGGAATAAACGAATTTTTTGCAGGGTACATTTTTTTTTTTTTTTTTTTAGTAGGGGGAAGCATCGAAAGCCGAAGTGCGAGACTTTAACACGCTAAACCTAACCTACGAACCCCCGAAGCCACTCCTACGGAACCACCGGACAGGTATTACTTCGTAGAAGGGCGGCTAAGACCTTACGTCTTCTAACAACAGACAGGACGACTAACGCCTACCTTCCTCTGAACACCTAAGTTGAGCTATTATTGACGCACACGCGTCGCTCACTGCTTTCCATATTAAAGAGGACTTACACATAAGTGCAGTCAAATTTTTCACCGAAACTGCAGTTCCCGCTATTGAATTAAGCCGTGATCTCACAGCTTCGAAACGAGGACAACTAAATAGTACGTGCTCCGCGTCTTCCAACACGTTGGGACACAATGGACAAAATGGACTATCATCACGTTTGAATCTAAATAAGTAGGCCCTAAAACATCCATGACCGCTTAGGTCAAAAATTTGATTCGAATCAAAAATTTATTAAGAATCTTGATTCGAAATCAAGTTTGAATCAAGAATCAAAAAAGATTTTTGATTCTTTTGAGAAATGAATCACAAATCAATTTTATCTTTGATTTGAAAATAGTTTGAATCACGAATCAAGGGGTATTTCTGATTCTTTTGTGAAACGAATCACAAATAAAATTTATCTTTGATTTGAAAATAGTTTGAATCACGAATCAAAGGGTATTTCTGATTTTTTTTTGAAACGAATCACAAATAAAAATTATCTTTGATTTGAAAATATTTTAAATCAAGAATCAGAAAATATTTTTGATTAGTGATTCAGTCAAATCAAAATCACGCAACCCTGGATGATAGTGTCAATATAAACTAAAAAAAATGTTAGAAAAATGACGTCCCAATTTTAGTGTCAGGGCCGTGCGCACGGGGGGGGGGGGGTTGGGAGTTAAACCCCCCCCATGACCAAATCTAAGTTGCAATGATTTTGCAAAAATTTTCAAAACAGTTTATAAATTTTGCATTGAATCTTGACTCATAATTTTTGACAAAATTAGTACAATAATTTTACGGAAGAAGAAATTGCTGAAAGTTGCAAAAAATAAGGTTGGCCAATACATAAGTTCGGCACTTTGAATTGCACTTGGAGCTTTCCGAAATTACAAAGTTGTGTAGCATATGTTCGTTTGAAATTTTTCAAAAAATTGTACTGATAACAAAAAATTTTCATTTTGTGAAAACAGTGAGCATGCTGCTAGAACTGTATCCATGACAAGGCGACACAACGCAGTGGAAGATTTCAAGAAAATATTTGAAGCTGTCGTTGCGATCTGTGCAACATATGAAATCCCGGTCCAAAAACCAAGATTCGCTGGAAAGCAAACACACCGATGTAACATCGTAACCGACACGGCGGAAGATTTCTATCGAATAATATCCATACTTGGATCTATTCGTCACACATCTCAATGATCGGTTCTTAAATCAGCGAAATATTCTGTGTAATTTTGCTTGCCTTTTCCCCAAAAGAATGCAAAATTTTGAGGAAGCGGCTTGCACAGAACTGTTTAAATCATACGAGACTATATTACATGATATATTTCCCGAAGCGTGGATAAGCGAAGTTCAGCTGTGGAGGGAACGTATTGCATCTATGGATATTCAAAATCCATTAGAAGCTCTTGACATTTGTAAAATAGATGCTTTTCCAAATGTTCATCAAGTGCTTCGTATCATGGCCGCTTTACCGGTTACCACAGCAACAAATGAACGTACTTTTTCGACGCTGCGACGATTAAAATCTTACTTGAGGTCAACAATGAGAGAAGATCGTCTTAATGGACTCGCGTCCTTGAATATACATCGCAATGTGAATGTGTACATAAATTCAGTATTGACAGAATTCTTTTCCGTACCTCGAAGAATCGCAATGTTAAACGGACTTTAATTATAGCCATGTATTCATAAAAGTGCGAATAATATGCCACCATATCACAAATTCTCTATCAAATACAGAAAAATTTTTACAACCAAAAAAATTTCTTGGGTATAATTTTAAGCATCAGAGTATGCAGTTTCAGAAAAGTTAGAGAACATTTAAATTTATGATGTATGGGTCTGGATATCTGTTCCAGCAAATATGTTTATCTTAGCAAAAAATGTATGCGAATGCAAACCAAAATTAAAAACCCCCCAAGGCTAATTCCTGCGCACGGCCCTGTTTAGTGTTAATACAACATGAAAACAAATGTGAAAACAACAAGAACCACAATTAACAATAAAATTTGGTTGATATAACACGAAACAATGTTCAAACATAAACGTCATTTGTAATTTTGGTTTATTCAACACGATCATAGTGTCAATGTAATCTAAAAAAAGTGTTAAAAAGAACGTCAAAACAATTTTGAAACATATATAATTTTTTTGATCATTTGAAGTCTGATTTTCGTGCAAAACGCAAATTATAATTTAAAAAAAAAGGAAAATTTTGTGCCGTGGCAGTGATGCGAGTTTAGCATCATTGTCAGTTCGCGATAGTGGGTTTTCGATTTATATTTTCAGCTTGCAGGTGAGTTAAAAGGGGATTACATTTTTGTTTCTAAAAGTATTTAATGTTCAATATTTTATTTTTCCTCTTCATAGGTTGCAATATCACGAGGAGAGTTTTTAGCGAATGGGGGTTTGCGTGCAGCATGCGATTGTTGGATTAGCGGCCAAACATTACTCGGTGCAAGTGATAGTAATATCGCACATTTATAAACTATCGCCGGTACATTCGTGTTCGTATGAGAAGGACGCCTTCAATTTGGACAGTTGTGCGGGTGATGTACGAATGTGCTTAATTAAGTGAGGATTATAAATTTTATTTTTTATATGTTTTTTTATTTAAAAAAATAAATTGTACAATCAACAAGACTTTGTAGTTAATTTAACAATAAATTTAATGTAAAATCAAAAAGATGTTATTGTTAATTCAACATCACCATTTCGTGTTAATTTAACCAGCTTTTATTGTAACATTAACTAGTTAAAATTGTAAAATCAACAGGAAGACTCAATACTTTTTAGTGTTAATTCTACAGTTGTCATCCTGTTAAACTAACACTTGACAGTAGTGTTAAATTTACACGATTACATGATGGCATACATTAAGCATCGTGTTGAAAAAAATTAACCACAAAATTTGTTGATTTTTGGTTGATTTCACACTATTTTTTTCTGGGTGTATGTATGTATTACATATGTACACACATAATTTTCTAGATTATGCATAGAGCTTAATCTTATCACTCAGGCGCAGCGATGTTGATTTATGTACAGGGCGGCTATATTAAACTTCATCAATCAATTTTTTAAGTTGAACGAGCGATGCAATCGATCTCGCACCTCTTTCACACGTACATATGAATACATAGTATGTATTACATACCCATACGCGCAATCACAGTAAAAAAAAAAAAACAATAAATAAAAACATGAAGTCGCGCTCCAAATCACGTCAATCCCACACGCTTGGTTATGCTGCACTTAGTTGAGGTGAGCTGAGCTGAGCTGACATGGAGTTAGATGGAGTTTAACTCATACATAGTCATTGGCGTAGTAACGGGGGGGTTTTGGGGACAAACCCCCCCCCCCCCCCCCCCCCGAAAGATTTGTTTTGACCATAAAACCATCTTTAACTAAGAGATGCTTTATTAGCATACATTTCTTTTTCAGGAAAAAATCAATGAGAATAGTAATTTTTCGAAATTGGTAATTCGAAATTTAGCGCTTTTTCACGAAGTATTATTTATAATTCTAGCGTTTGTTGAGCCGTAGGAAAGTGCAAGAACCGCAGGAATTTTACCACAATTTACATTCTTTGTACTTATATTCGCTCTTTTGTGGTAAAATTCCTACGGTTCCTGCACTTTCCTACGGCTCAACAAACGCTACAATTATTATACGGTATTGCTGTTATTAACATGCTAATAACAGAAAAGTAACGCCAATTATTCAAATTTCAAGTTTTCTTTCAATTACTTATCATCTTAATCAAATAATATTAGTATAAACTACAATGGGAATTAGCACAATAGATCTCATTATAATAATAATACAATGGGAATAAATATAATAATAATACAATGGGAATAAATATGCAATGTATAAGAGTAACTGAACTTGAGATTTTACTTAATGTCTGTCAAAATGGAATATTAAAAAACTAAATTATATAAGAAAATTATTATTTATAACCGTAGCACATAGGTAGATTTTCAAGTTTTATGCGGCCAAAAATATTTTATTGTGTACATCTATTCGAAATTGCTTGTTTAATGCAAAATTTTAATAATTTGTGTTAAAAGTCGATTTTATTGAAAAATATATACAGTGACTCAAAAAAAATCATACGCCAGTGTTTTTAAATTTATTTCAAAGAGTTCTCGAAAATTTGACTCTCTTATTTTCGTTTAAAAATGTAAAAAAATTTTCAATAAAAATCGCCTTAAGCAGGATTTCTAAGCTTATGGGAAAAATCCGAAAAATCGTAGAAATTTCTAAAAGTGGATTAAAAATTTCAAAGCGAGGCCAGAATTTATAGAAGATTTTGAGGAGATTTCTACTCTGAAAAAATACCCGTAGTTAAACCAACAACTTTCCGCTGTTGAATCTCCGTCTTTGATTCAACAGCAAAAGTATTTGTTTTTACAGCAAAGTTTTTGATCCAACAATTTATTCAAAAACGGGCGTTGTTGTTTCAAAAACTTGCTTGCCTTTAAAAAATTTATTGTGAGAAAATATTTTTTTGTGAGAAAACCAACAAAAAAAAAAAAATGATGGAGAGAAGATGAAGAGAAAAATCCAAACAAAAGTTTATTTTTAGCAACAATTTTCTCCCCGTTGTTGATTTAAAGGCAAAAGTATTTGACCCAACAGTTTCCGTTGTAAACAAAACTAATGAGAACACATTTTTTTAAATTTTGTTTTTACAATGATTCAAGTAATTCATGGATTCCTTTTTAGGAAATGGAAGTATAAATAGGTTACTACAATTCAATATAATGTTGAATGTTCCACTATGTGATGATTGGATAGAATTTCAGGTTGATTTCATGGTTCGAATCCGGAGGAGAATATAAAATAAAGAAGAACAAGTAAGGAAGCCTAAGTTCGAGTGCAATCGAACATTAGATACTCAGCTGTATGCTTTCATTGTTTGTTTGCGTTTGTTCGATATAGGGTGTATTTTATATGAAACGAGTGCTGCATAAACAGGGCGCAGCCACGCCCATTTTCAAAATTTATATCAATCATCCAAATAAGCATACAAATATTATTGTTAGTGCAAAATTTCATCCCTCTATGACTTTTAGTTACAAAGACTTCACGTTACAAATTCCAAAAGGGTGTTCCAGAAATATCTTTGTTAAAAAGTAGGCGTGGTCATAAACCGATTTCAATACATTTTTGCGTGTCTATTAACACATGTTATAAAAGTGTATAAACCAAGTTTCGTCATAATATCTCAATTATTTGTCGAGTTAAAGGCTAAGAAATCTCATATATCCCTTTGTCTAAAAAGAGGCGGTGCCACGCCCATTTTCCAAACTTTTTTATTTTTTGTTTCCGGTCTATTGTAAAACTCATGTCACAAAATTTCAATGAATTATCTTTATATTTCACATAGATATCGCTTAAAATGGTTTTATTAGGTCACTTTATAATACACATATATAAAAGTGGGCGCGGTCGTCAACCGATTTTGGTAATTTTTCGTCCACACATTTGGCTAAGTAAATATATCACGCGTACCAGATTTCATCGATATATCTTTAACGGTTTCTGAGTTATGGCTTATTAAACTTTCAATATTCGCTCCTTAATAAGTGGGCGTGGCACCGCCCATTTTCCAAAATTTTTGTAGTTTTTGTTTTATGTCCATAGTTGGACTCCTGCCACAAAATCTCAGTGATTGATCTTTATATTTGACAGAGATATCGCTTAAAATGTTTTTATTAGGCCCCCTTATATTTCCTATATATAAAAGTGGGCGTGGCCGTCAACCGATTTTGATAATTTTTCGCCAAAACATTTGACTAAGTAATTATATTACGCGTACCGAATTTCATCGATATATCTTCAACGGTTTCTGAGTTATGACTCATAAAACTTTCAATGTCTGCCCCTTAATAAGTGGGCGTGGCACCGCCCATATTCCAAAATTTTTGTGTTTTTTGTTTTATGTCCATAGTTGGACTCATGCGACAAAATTTCAATGATAGATCTTTATATTTGACAGAGATATCGCTTAAAATGGTTTTATTAGGTCACTTTATAATACACATATATAAAAGTGGGCGTGGCCGTAAACCGATTTTGATAATTTTTCGTCAAAACATTTGTCTATGTAAGCAAATTACGCGTACCAAATTTCATCGATATATCTTCAACGGTTTCTGAGTTATGACATATAAAACTTTCAATGTTTGACCCTTAATAAGTGGGCGTGGCACCGCCCATTTTCCAAAACTTCATCAAATTTCTTCATAAGGGCCCGAGCTCAATACGTGGGTAAAATTTTAAAACTCTAGCTATATTAGTGGCTGAGATACCAAATTTCCGATTTTTTCTATATAGGAAAAGTGGGCGTGGTCATGGTCCGATTTCGCCCATTTTCAATACCAACCGTCCCAGTCTCGATACCAACTTGCGTTCCAAATTTCATCAAAATATCTCAATTTTTGCGCGAGTTAGAGTGTTTACAGACGGACGGACGGACGGACGGACGGACAGACGGACGGACGGACGGACGGACGGACGGACGGACGGACGGACGGACATGGCTCAATCGATTTCTCTTTTCACCCTGATCATTTTGATATATATAAGTCTATATCTATCTCGATTATTTCATTCTGTTACAATCCACCGTTATGTGATTAAAACTATAATACTCTGTGTACTAGTACAGCTGAGTATAAAAATCAGAATAAGAAATAAAGATAGCAACCAGTGAATGCTAATAAGGAGAGAAGAAGAGGAGAACAAGCGGAGGCTACATATTTGCAGTTGGGACCCGGGCGGAGAGAAGATGAAGAGTAAAACGCAAACAAAAATTAATTTTTAGGTGAAAATTTTTTCCACCAATCTCCGTTATTGACTTAAATCAACAACGCTTGCACCTTTGAAACAACAACGGAGCGTTGTTGGGCACATTTCAACTGCGGAAAGTAGTTGATTTAACAGCGAAAGTCTTTAGATTTACAACGTTTTTTTTTCAGAGTAAGTGTACTGTTATGTAGCCAACCAATTTTAGTGTAAAAAGTGCAATTCTCAATGCTGTAAAAATTTCCGTCGATTTTAGAAATTTTTTTCTGTAGGGTGTTTGCCTTATATGTACGTGAGACCGTTTCAATTAAAATTTCCGAAAAGCCAATGAAATTTTTCAAAAAGTTGAATGCTGCATATTATTATATTGCAATTGAATGAGCTGCAAAATTGCATACTCAAAAATCTTCTAAAAAATGTAGCTTTATAATTCTTAGCCCTTTTTATGATAAGTACTTCCTTGACTTTTAAAAATTGGAAATACTAAAAATACTGCCTAAAAAGTTAACAATAATCGCTGCTAAATATCTGGGTTACTTTTGAGCATCACTTACATTAACCAAGATATGCGTTAGAAATATAAACATTAAAATTAAATATAAAACACAAAAAGAAAATTATTGTAGGTACATATGAAAAACCCTGTATCTAGTAGTGAAGTGCGGCTTTGTGCGACGCAATTTTTTGTCGGCAAAATACTAATTGTACTAGATATCATGTCCGAGGGTTAATTTGACTGAGTCTGAAAGAGCAACATAACAAAATCAATTTTTAACATGAAAACGAGTGATAATTTTTTTTAAAATATCCCAACTTTAGATTTATTGGAAACCAAGGATATTATTGAAAAGTGTTAATAATTACTTGAAGCTTTAGGATTCATCACGATTACTTAAATGAAATGCTTTAAATAATAAATATTCAAGTTGAAACTAGCACTTAAAAATATGTAAGAAAAAAAACAAAAAAATTTACTTCAGATATGCTAAGTTTCGACCATCTGGGGCAAGTGCAGAGTATGAGGTCGGGAAAAAAGTGATGAATTATTGTTCCCCATTCTATTTCCAATGCGCGTAGATTTCCAGAAGAGAATATGAGACTTACTTTTGAAGTATAGTTAAAGGCCCTTGGCAACTGACAATCTGGCATGTCAAGCAGTGTGTATATGTGAGTTTTTTTTATGTGTGTTAGTGCAATCGGCAATCGTCGTGCTATACGTTCTTGTTGTCGGGCTCGCATTGATGATAATCAAATCTTTTAGATATTTGCGTCAATCACCCGACACTCACACATATGTATACACTGCTTAACATTCCAGATTTTAAGTGGCCAAGAGCCTCAAGAGTTTGATATATGTATAATAAGCGATATTTGTGTACTAAAATGTAAAATTATAGTCTGAAAAAAAATTACATTTCGCTAGTTTGGAGTGCAAGCTGTGTAAGTCCACTTTTATGAAAAAGTGTATTTTTATTTAGAACGCTAAAAAAATCAGATACGCACCGCGCTAAGCAATTCTGAGATACTTGTCATATTTCTACTCGTTGTTATTCAGTGACACGCAAATTGTGTAAGTCCAAAAAGCGAAGAAAATTGTGTAAGTCCAAAATATTTATATGAACAGAAAATTTTTTTTCATTTCGAAATTTGTTTGTTTTTTGTTTTTTGTCTCTCCTACAAAGTTTTAAAAAAGGACTTACACAATTTGCATTCTAAGCTAGCGATTTTTATCATTTGTAAAAAAAATGTAGTTTTTATACTCAGCTGTACTAGTACACAGAGTATTATAGTTTTAATCACATAACGGTGGATTGTAACAGAATGAAATAATCGAGATAGATATAGACTTATATATATCAAAATGATCAGGGTGAAAAGAGAAATCGATTGAGCCATGTCCGTCCGTCCGTCCGTCCGTCCGTCCGTCCGTCCGTCCGTCCGTCTGTCCGTCCGTCCGTCCGTCCGTCCGTCTGTAAACACTCTAACTCGCGCAAAAATTGAGATATTTTGATGAAATTTGGAACGCAAGTTGGTATCGAGACTGGGACGGTTGGTATTGAAAATGGGCGAAATCGGACCATGACCACGCCCACTTTTCCTATATAGAAAAAATCGGAAATTTGGTATCTCAGCCACTAATATAGCTAGAGTTTTAAAATTTTACCCACGTATTGAGCTCGGGCCCTTATGAAGAAATTTGATGAAGTTTTGGAAAATGGGCGGTGCCACGCCCACTTATTAAGGGTCAAACATTGAAAGTTTTATATGTCATAACTCAGAAACCGTTGAAGATATATCGATGAAATTTGGTACGCGTAATTTGCTTACATAGACAAATGTTTTGACGAAAAATTATCAAAATCGGTTTACGGCCACGCCCACTTTTATATATGTGTATTATAAAGTGACCTAATAAAACCATTTTAAGCGATATCTCTGTCAAATATAAAGATCTATCATTGAAATTTTGTCGCATGAGTCCAACTATGGACATAAAACAAAAAACACAAAAATTTTGGAATATGGGCGGTGCCACGCCCACTTATTAAGGGGCAGACATTGAAAGTTTTATGAGTCATAACTCAGAAACCGTTGAAGATATATCGATGAAATTCGGTACGCGTAATATAATTACTTAGTCAAATGTTTTGGCGAAAAATTATCAAAATCGGTTGACGGCCACGCCCACTTTTATATATAGGAAATATAAGGGGGCCTAATAAAAACATTTTAAGCGATATCTCTGTCAAATATAAAGATCAATCACTGAGATTTTGTGGCAGGAGTCCAACTATGGACATAAAACAAAAACTACAAAAATTTTGGAAAATGGGCGGTGCCACGCCCACTTATTAAGGAGCGAATATTGAAAGTTTAATAAGCCATAACTCAGAAACCGTTAAAGATATATCGATGAAATCTGGTACGCGTGATATATTTACTTAGCCAAATGTGTGGACGAAAAATTACCAAAATCGGTTGACGACCGCGCCCACTTTTATATATGTGTATTATAAAGTGACCTAATAAAACCATTTTAAGCGATATCTATGTGAAATATAAAGATAATTCATTGAAATTTTGTGACATGAGTTTTACAATAGACCGGAAACAAAAAATAAAAAAGTTTGGAAAATGGGCGTGGCACCGCCTCTTTTTAGACAAAGGGATATATGAGATTTCTTAGCCTTTAACTCGACAAATAATTGAGATATTATGACGAAACTTGGTTTATACACTTTTATAACATGTGTTAATAGACACGCAAAAATGTATTGAAATCGGTTTATGACCACGCCTACTTTTTAACAAAGATATTTCTGGAACACCCTTTTGGAATTTGTAACGTGAAGTCTTTGTAACTAAAAGTCATAGAGGGATGAAATTTTGCACTAACAATAATATTTGTATGCTTATTTGGATGATTGATATAAATTTTGAAAATGGGCGTGGCTGCGCCCTGTTTATGCAGCACTCGTTTCATATAAAATACACCCTATATCGAACAAACGCAAACAAACAATGAAAGCATACAGCTGAGTATCTAATGTTCGATTGCACTCGAACTTAGGCTTCCTTACTTGTTTTTGGTAATTTTAATTTTGGTAAATTTTATACATTGGCTGTGACCCCCCCCCGAAAAATTCTCTTACTACGCCACTGTACATAGTCACAAAGTATTTTATTACACTTTTAAGATGGAGAAGGCGTATACCGCCGCACAAAGCCCACAATTAAATTTTAAGGTAAAAGCGTTAAGCTTAGCTTGTGGCTAAAATACTGTAGTTGTATTTTTGTTTTGAAGCGGTGTACCTACATATAATATTAGTGATATTTTAGTGTTTGTAGCAACAGCGCTAGTCTTCATAAATATTTTATTATGAAAAAATTCCAACGCACATTTATGCATAGGTATGTATTTATGTATGTATGTACATATATACAAGGAAACAGACAGATTCTCTCGGTAAATGATGAGACTTTAAATGTCCAAGACAGAGGGAGGTAAAACATTTGACGTGTGGTGTTGACAGTTGGATGATCGGCTATCGATTTGTATCCGGCGAGATCATAACATGTGCACGGTATACGGACGGTATAGTGGACAACGAAAGTAAAACATCAGTTGGGGTGATAGCCTCTGCACGTTGCAGGAATTTGCGGGAAGGAGGTGACCATGTCTATCATATTTATGTACATGCATTTGCACCAGGTTAAATTTGTATACTTATTTACTGCCTGGCACATATTTTGAACTTATTTATGAATTCCTTGTTTTGCTTTTCTCTTGTTGTCGTGCAAATAAACGCCTGTGGCTATAAAACGAAGCTTTATGATTGATTTATAACTGAAGCGTGTTAGGGTGGTCGGAATACGGACTTGTTGCTTTGTAGTTGCATTTAGTTTTTTTTTTTATTCAATGCTGTTTTCAAATCGTTTCCAATATATAAAAAACTTGAATTTAGGACGCATTCACACCACGATTGAAAGTGCCATGCGCTGGTGCCACATTTGTTGCTAAGGAATTGATGGTGTTGCTTTAATGGGTTAATTGTTGTTATTGTTGTTATTATTTTTTGTTTGAAGTGAGTATAAATGTTATTATATACTATCTACAACCTAAATATTTATATACAAATATATACATACATACATATGTACCTGTATTGCATCTGCTCATTGGTTCATTGTTATATACATACATACGCAGAATGTTTGTTGGCTCCGTTTAATGATGATAAATGATGATGTTGTGATTTGTAAATTTTTCTTTATGTTTTATGGCATAACTTGATGGAAACTCTTTTTTTTTGATAGTAGGTAAATTGTACAAAGATGTAGGTACATACATACATACATACAAATGTACGGGTATTTAATGATTTTGGATTGTTTTTTATATGCACAATGTACATACATAGTACAAATGGTTGTAGTTACGTATGTTTTTACATTTACTTAAATGTAATTAATACATGATAGTTTGATCATCCTCACTTTTGAAAGTTTAATTTTTTATTATTCCAAGGCGTTTCAGACCTAATAAAATGTAGTGATTGAGCTGCGGTTTTGATACATATGTATGCATACATATACATATGTACATATTTATGTAGCAGTGGCGGCTCTAGCATAAATTGGCTTGACAAGCCTACTTATGCATGAAGCATAGCCGTTAGACATTTATGCAAGTTTCTTTGCTGTATTATCTGGAAGTCTTATTGCGGTTCGGTCACTGACTTTGATTAAATTTCTTTTACATAGGTACCTATTTGGTTTGTATGAAACTTAATGTCATATGCTACTTTTTTGCAATTTAACTCTGAAAATAAGCAATTGAATTCGAGAAAACGAGAAAAAAAATTAAAGCGTGAATAACGAGTATTCATGAACACATTCATTTACACAGTGCCAAAAATAGATTTTTATTCACTTTCTTAAAGTTGTTTACACAGAAAAAACCTATTTTCTTCTGTTTTGGAAGCCTCATAAAAGCACATGTGTGGAAATGTCAAAGCATGCTCACTAACCTAGGTGGTGCTGTGCTTGGCTGTACAATCAAAATACGCGTGAATGTTGTTGGTGGGCTAACGCTCCATGAGAACTTAAGTAGTAAACACATTGTAGAAATTAAATAGTAAACACATTTCAAGCGTAAAATAACCAGATTTTAAAGAAATCCTTAAAATGAAATGAACGCAAATATTTAGACAAGCCAGGCTTTTCAGCTCGTATGAAGCGTCCACCACTTGTACATACATACTGTACATAGGAATATTTAGATACTGTTGCGTAAATACATGTACATATGTACATACATACATAATATTTTAGGAATTACTGATTAATCGTGAGAATTGAAATTAATTTTTACTTTTTTTCTTTCTTTTCTTCACTAATTTTAACTTTTCTCCAATAATAATTTTTTTTTTCTACACATGAGAAAAGTAAGTAAAAAGATTATGTTATTTATGTGCGCATATTTACAAATACGTACATCTAAATACTAAAAACAGCCAAGGTAGCTTCGCCGACCTATTTTGCCCTCAAGAAATCGTTATTTTAATAGAAACGCTTGGACAGGGGTAAGATAGATAATATACCCAATAATACACAACTTTTTTTAGTCGAAAGTTAATTTTAACCGAATGATTATTCTCGGTAGAAGCGTAACATACATTCATTTGTATGCGGGCGGCAAAAATTCTCGGCTGAAACCTCCAAAAGGTTGCTGCCTGGGTAAGGGACCTCCGTTTCTTCTCCCCTATGGCTGTTCCTGATGCTTGCGCCAGGGCAGACTGCAGGGGGGGGGGGGGCAGCAAGGCTGTTGTCTGGTCGACTAGGTCCGCTCAATGCGAGAGCCAGGAAGGGGTAGGTGCGACACGGCCTCAATCATGGTATGTGGTGCCTGGTGGAAGACATAAAACGCATTTATCTTGTGATGGAGCATAAACAGGATAAAGAATCACAATATATCGAAAAGGCCCTTCAGTAAACGGAGTGTGTTAGGTGTCTTTCTTGCTATTTCGGGTGCCTTTAGCAACGTTTCTGCTGAGGCGTTGGAGGGGCTCGAATGGATCGGAATACCTCCAATCATTCAGCGCTGAATCGAGGACCTTTTGAGTTGTCGGACGTTGACGGGTGGATGGGTGCTTTCGACGATGTCAAGGAGGACACACAGGGCACTCCACAAGGGGGAGTACTCACACCCCTGTTGTGAAATCTAGTGGTCAACAAAATACACTTCAGATAAACACAAAATTCTCTTCAGAAAATACACAAAATACTCTTCATAAAATACACAAAATACTAAAACTCGCGAAGTCTTGCATGCCAAGTTTAGTAAAACGCCTCTAATAAGATGTTGGCAACACTAAGGACCATGTGTGGTCTATGTGAGAGATCGCTGTATCCTGGTCAACCTGACTTAACTTACATATGTATGCGTTGAAATAGCCTAGTTGCAGGACCCAATTTAAGTCAAGTGATGCAAAATCATGATCCGAATA
Source organism: Urophora cardui (assembly GCA_960531455.1). Lineage (NCBI taxonomy): Eukaryota > Metazoa > Arthropoda > Insecta > Diptera > Tephritidae > Urophora > Urophora cardui. The sequence goes on from OY482671.1 coordinate 120,669,724, forward strand.
TTTTACAGGTGAAGTGATTTTTTGAGTTCTTATGGGTTTTATTGATAGTCTTTTCTCCTTCGAATTTATAGCGGCATAAGTACAGCGCAGTACAATATTTCAAGTATTCAATATTTTTAGTCATACCTAATTGTACCCCTTCAATTGTCTTCGTACAGTACGTATCGTACATATTCATGCATGTATGTTTGTAATTGCACCTCCGTTAATGTAACGAAAATTTGTTATGTACTTATGTTGTAAAATCGCCACATGCTGTGATAAAATTTCACCCATTCTTCCTAGAAAATTAGTGATTTGACACTTATGTATATCAATACAATAATACATATATGTAAGTGCTTTACAACAATCACAATTTCCCTATAACCCTAGACACATATGTGATATCCACGGGCCGTTTTAAAAAGCATGTTAATTCAAATTTATGGCCATGAAACTAGTGTCAAGTCACCACGTACTCACATACATATGTACATATGTATGTATCTACACATAGAGGTACCTTGATCTTTCCTTCGACATAACACACGCCTGCAGTTTTGGTAAACCACTTTCTTCGCTGCTACTAGCAGTTAAATTGTAAATAATAAAGATGTTGCACAACAGGTTGCCGCCACTTGAATATGTCCAAGTGTCATTTTAACAATATATATGTACATATATACATATCTACAAATAGAAAGAAGTGAAAGAAGAAGCAGAAGAAAATACATGAAACGAAGCCGCAATGAAACAAGAGAAAGAAGTAGCTCACTTAATACACCGACATTGTCACAATGCTGATGGCAATAAGAGCATGCCCGAAAAGGACACAACCTCATGAAGGATCGCATGTGTGCGGAGATCTGTGCATGCTAGTTATAGGTCGCATTTTTCTAGAGAATTTCTTATTCCTTTTTTCTTCGACATGACATTTCGGCTGGTTTTCACGCTTTTTGATCAGCAGCCAGCAACAGACCGACTACAGACTAATGCTGATCATGCGAACGACACACAACTGACTTGCAGGACACATAAGAGATTATCACTTGAGCATGTAGATATTAACAAGCCTGTTATGTCCATTTAGATTTACGCAGGATCGTCTTGCATTTTACGCACATACATATGTATGTATCCTTATACGAATACTCATACATATCTCCATGCACAAGAATGTCGAAAGGACGACAGAATTGTTTGGTGTGGTGTGATGCGCAGTGGTGCGGTTTTTTTTGCGGTGTTGTGGGCGTTAACTACATAACCTACAATGATTATAGATTTATGTATTTTATTTTTGACTGAACATTTATTTTGTTGTAGGCACATATTTTTTTAGGGCCTTTTTGTATCAATGTTTATTTGAAAGTATTGCAACATATGGCTGCATTATTCTTGTTGCTTTGTTATAGAAAAGTAAAAAAAAACAACGTTGACTCTAAATGGCCACTGACGGCATTCAATTGTTTGTTAATTTTTATCTAAGGTAGCAGTTGCACCAATTTATTATGAAGCCTCAACATTTTCTTAATCCTGATAAAGTTAACAAGAATTGCAATGAACACTAAAGAGGCGCAAAGAACTATACTTTATCGAAGACAATAGAAACCATAGCCATGCATAATAGCATTAAACACAATAATAATTATACCTAGTTTTAAAAGCAACAGAGTGTTTAAAATTTGTTATAATAAAGTTATGAGTACCTACTATCGTTATTATGAGAGCAATAAATAGCCGCATTGATTTAATTGCTTGAATGTATGGATGTTGCTTGAACTGATCTTATTCGAGGTTTTACGGAAATTTCAACTAATCAAATTGGCTCTTTGTAAACACTTTGTATAGGCTAACATTTATTGCGCCTTTCATAAACATCATATGTTATTACTAGCTGTACCCGGCCAAGCTTTGCTTTGGCCCACTTCCTATTATAGGTACTTGAAGCGAAAACGGCACACTTTAAAATATGTTGGAAGTATCTAGAAATCGAAATTACCTCGGGCTGCAAAGCTCAGCACAATTCAGATAAGTTTAAAAAAAGTGAAGGAAAAAATTGATATGTATTTTCAAAAGTTTGCCCTCTTCATGTTCTTATCCCATTTTTCTTCGAATTAGTCTCCAACTCTCTTTCCCTCTACTTTTCTCTTTTTCTTTTTCTTTCTCTTTATCTTTCTCTTTCCATTTACATTTATCTTTCCTTTCATTTCCGTTTGCTTTTTCCTTTCCCGTCGCATTTCTGCTTCTCTTTCCCTATCGCTCTCACCTCTCCTTTTCTGTCTTTCTCCTTTTTATTCCCCCTCTTATTCCTTCTCTAATTCCCTGTCTTACTGTCTCTCTCCCCATCCTCTTCATTCCATTTTTATTATATTCTCCCTCTCCTTTTCCGTCCCTTTGGCTTTCCCAGTCTCATTACTCTTCCCCTCTCCCTAGGGAACTGGGTTTAGCATAACATACCCTGCATTCCACTTCTCAATTCATACCATCATTGCTTAAAAACATTCCGTGGCGTCCGAATAGTCTCTCTTACCCATAATTGGGTATCGGGACTAAGAATCACTATGAAAATATCTCTATATAGCAGACCCGGTCAACACCTTTCATTTTATATCAGTATTGCTCAGAAGCATCCCGTGCTCGTCCGGGTCAACTTATTGACCCACATCTGGGAACTTGACCTAGGAACCATAATGGATACGGTATCTGGAGAATTGAGCAAGAAATCGTAATGGGTACGGCTCTACATGAGAGTCCGCTCAACACCTTTCATTTGGTACCAATATCCCTAAGATATATCCCGGTTTAATCCGGGTCCACATATTGACCCATATCTTGGGATCCCACCTAGGAATCGTCATGCGCCGTGATTAAATAACAATATCGCCTAGAAATTATCCGGGCCAATCCGGATCCGAATTTTGACCCACATCTGGGGACCCGACCTAGGAATCATAATGAGTTCATCTCTATGTAAAAGCCCTGCCTTTTAGTTGACACCAATATCGTTTATAAATTTTCTGGGGAAATCCGAGTCCACATTCATTTGGTTCCAATATCCCTGAGAAATATACCGGTGTTATCCGGGTCCGGGTGCTGACCCACACCTTGGGACCCGACCTAGGAATCGTAATGAGTTCATTTCTATCTAAAATCGCTGCTTAGCACCCTTCATTTGATACCAATATCGCTGAGAAATTTTCAGGGGTCATCCGTGTCCACGTTTTGACCCATATCTGGAGACCCGACCTAGGAATCACAATGAGTACTATTCTATGTAAATTCTCTGCGCAACACCTTTCATTTGATACTAATATCGCTCAGAAACATTCGAGGGTCATCAGGGTAGACGTTGTGACCTATATCTGGAGACCCGGGCTAGGCATCACAATTATTAAAGTTCTGTGCTAAAGTCCTCATAAAGACCTTTCATTTGATACTAATATCGCTCAGAAACATTCGAGGGTCATCCGGGTCCACGTTGTGACCCATATCTGGAGACCCGATCTAGGAATCACAATGAGTACTATTCTATGTAAATTATCTGCTTAACACCTTTCATTTGATACCAATATCGCTCAGGAACATTCAAGGATCATGCGGGTCCACGTTTTGACCCATATCTGGAGACCCGATCTAGGAATCACAATTAGTACTATTCTATGTAAATTCTCTGCTCAATACCTTTCATTTGATACTAATATCGCTCAGGAACATTCGAGGATCATGCGGGTCCACGTTTTGACCCATATCTGGAGACCCGACCTAGGAATCACAATGAGTACTATTTTATGTAAATTCCCTGCTCAATACCTTTCATTTGATACCAATATCGTCCAAAAATATTCGGGGGAAAGCCGGATCCACGTTTTGACCTTGTGGCCTATATCTCGGGAACCGACTTCCGGATTTGAAAAAAATATGCATATAAACCATCTAGGGCAAGGTACTAAGCTGGTGTGCGCTGATATACCTCTGGCGAGTCTTAAGGACGAGCTTCTCTGCCGCCCACTGCCGAGGGGTGACCGCTGTAATTAGAATTTTTTTTTTTTTTGGCTGTTTGTCCGGACGTGGGTTAGATCTCGAGACCTCTGGTATGACAGTCGAGCAATCTACACACTACACCACAGCGGACACTTAATCTGTTACTATAAGATATAGCTTCCGTGCGACCTATTGTTCGGGTGTAGAAATTTTTTAATAAATAACTATTCTGTTTAAACCTCTAAGATCACGAATCAATGTCACTGAAAATGTCCAAGATCGGTTCAGTATAACATATGTATCTTAATATATATAAATACCCACAGCAATGGAGAGAATGTACGTAATAGGATTATTGTTTGAACTACAGGAACCAGTTCAGCTTCAAAGCTTCAAGATCGCCAATATTCAATGTACATATGTGTGTATGTACCTATGCTCAGAGCGTTGGTGGTATATTTTATTCAATGTCGAGAGTTGTCTGCAGCAGAACCAACCCTTGAAAATATTTTTGTATACATAAGTACTTAAATTAACGCCAATACTTATTCTCGCATATGCATTACTAATTTTCCTAATAAACACATTACACAACGCCGTGACATTTCAAACGATAAGCTTATCATTCAACAACGCCCAAAGGATATTCGAGTATTACACCGATAGCAATTAATGAATTTCCGATTTTCCTCAAATAAACAAATAAATACAACGGCGTTAAGCAGAGCTCTCGATATAAACAGCAATCACTGTTCAAATGAGATGGAAAAGGGGAAGATAAGAAATGGTAGGCACGAGACCAATTCGGCATTTGGTAATGTGTGTTCTTGGGGGCCGTGACCGTAGCCGAAGCGCCGCAGATGCATAGAAAGGATCATGACATATTTGGTATGTAAGGCTTGAAATTTTCCTTTTCACGCCACCGCATGTCACTACATGGGAAAGCACGTACATATACATATACATATGTATTTATGTACATACCTACATATGTATGTAAATATGTGTATGCTTTCAGTTCAGAATTTATTCAATACATAATAGGTATGTTGTTTGGAAATATCGAAACCACCACATTACAACGCGTGCTCTAGGTGGTGCCATTTCTAATGGCTCCACAATGACCACGCACAATTTGATTTTTGTTTTTATTATTTTACCTTCATTTTTATTTTATTATTCATTGTCGACACATTTTCGGTGGCAGTAAGGACGTTTACTTTGGTGTGGGGTTTAATTTTATGATTCATATCATTTATGTATTGAGTTGGTGAGTGGCCAAATGGGCTACATTTTATCCATATGTAGGTATGCATAGGTATATTATATGCATACGGTACATACATATATGTATAATAGAAGGCTGCACGAATGGATTCGAAACGGGCAACAAAATATTCGCGGCCGTCCAATTACAGTACCTACTTGTTTCTGTCGTTTTAGAATAAACGCAAGTAGAGCACAACCATAAACAGAGCCAATACAATTACTTATTCGTAGCGCCAATTACATGATCTTAAAAAGGTTCTGCAAATAGTGTACACTACTTGCAAATACTTCGAATATAATCGAAATATATGTATGTACATACATATTTTCATAAACACACATCCAGACGTTGTGTTCAGCAAAATTACGCTGCTAGTGTGAGTGTGTGTATGTGCATATGCATACACACTAGGGCGGGTCGATTGGTAGGGGCCAAAAAAAAATTAACAGGGACACATCGCAATTGTAAAAATTTGGGTAATTTCAAGCTTTTTTGCCCAAGAAACCATATGTCTAAAATAAATTTCGAACCGGAGCTTTTTACGATCTACATATTTCCAACTGTTCTACATATTTTAAAATAACTCGGTAACCAATACTTCGATTCTTTTGATTTTTTCGGCATTAGTTAGGAAACTTATTTGGCATATTAAGGTGGTTTTATGAAGGAAATAAAGTTCTCCCGAAATTCGCGGAACAACCCGATTTGGAATATAATACGGAAATCTATACCTAAAATTTTTCCTTAATATATTAAAATTTAGAGGTCGTGCAAATGCCTACAAATTTCTTTCTCCTTTTATATCAGTGATGATACGTAATTTTTTTCAAAGTCCTTAATGAACAAGAAAAACATTTATCATTAAAAAATGGAACATATGTTTGCTGGGCTTTTATTTTTTGGTCCACCTTAATGCCATATGCACATTAAATAAACAAACAAACCAAAGAAGCAACAAGGTTTTGTGAATACTTCATAACATGGTTATTATTATGTTCTATTCTATCGTGGCGAATAGTGTACACTAATCGCTCCAACAGAGCAAATAGAAATAGTATTTGTATTCCAAATGAAAAGTATGGGTTATATTCGTATCTGCATTGAAATTGTGCTGTCACTAATTGTACAATGCATAGAGTATTCGAAAATATAGAAGAGGCAAATGGTATTGTGCAGAGGTCTAATGTATAAGTCGCATTATTACATCAAAAATCGTTATATCTGCGTTTTAAAGCCCGTCTCCACATAACTTGATTCGCCAGAGAAACATGTAGCAAAACATCTCGCTCAATAACCCGTCTCCACGTGGCTAATCGTGATTCAGTTTGACATTTCTCTTTATTGTTCTTCTTAAATGTTTGTATGTTTGCTTATTTTTGCGTTTTTGTTTTGGTCTGTGTGAGATTTCCATAGATTTTCGATACAAAATTAGAGAAGGCATCGATACCATCGTGTTTGCCAAGAGGATTGAGAACGAAACAAGTGTTTCAATCTTCACTCGCTCTCAGAAATTTTTATGGAAATTGGCGAGTTTCGCCACTCGTTTTGAGGTCGAAACAAGATTGAGAGAGCGAGTGCAGAAAAAAAGAGCGAATCACGTTATGTGGAGACATGGTATTAAGGATTTGAATGTTGCTGATACGCAATCTTGCCTTGAACGCACTTGAACAGACATAAAGGCATAAAAACAAGCAAATATACAAACATATGCTATATTCATATACATACGTACATATGTATGTACCCTGCAAAAATTGTTGGACTACTTGGTACATTTGTGCCACATTCAACTAGCTACGAACTTGCCACATGCAGCCAATAATTGGGCCAGTTCATATATATGTATGTATGTAGATTCGTGTATGAAGATCGGTTTTAACGATCGTAACCGCTGCACGATGTTTATTAATAGTGTTGCCAAGAAGCATTAATCTAAATATTAAAAAAAAAAAAAATATTGGTCTTGAGAGCTCAAGAATGAAGTAGTTATGAAAATAAAAACGACTAAAAAAACCAAAAGTAAAATTTAATCGGATGAACCAGCCGATAAACAAGCTCTACTAATTAGCAAAAGAATTGCTTGAAGAGATGTGGCGGTCTCCTAAATGGATCTATAACTTTTACCAAAAAATATTAATTTTTCACATCTATTTTTCCTTAAAAAAAATATATATAAAATTGGTCTTGAGAGCTCAAGAATGAAGTAGTTATGGAAATATTTTACATTTTTAACTCCTTAGAGTAGTTTAAAAAGTAACTTGCCGTAGCTAGTTTAAAAAGGAACCTCTTGTAGGTGGTTTGCAAAGTAGCTACGGCAAGTTAGTTTTTAAACTAGCTTGATGCGATCGAGCAATGGACCATGTGGTCCTGTGCTAGAACATTGCAATGTTAATTGGACCAATATTTTTATATGGAATGTGGCAGATTTTGGGCTAGTTGATTGCCACAAGCGGCTGGTTTGTACATGCATGTATTGACTAGTTCCGTTTTCTGCAGGGTATATGCATTGTATAAGCGTAACCTTTTTGACGTTCATTGCTTTTTAAGGATAAAAATGTCCTTTTTGTTGTTAACTCTGCTTTGAATATTAAAATACATTTAAATGCTGACATAGAGAATTTTTTCGAAATAATGAAAACAGTTTAACCACAAAAAAGCGTAACAAATCGATTATAGATTTTGGTTAATAATCGATTTGTAACGCACGATTAGGAAAAAGAATGAGCGCTAAGACATTGTTTGCTAAAATTAAAAAGAGGAAAACGTTTGGATAATAGAGGTTGGATGAGTTGTCAAATCTGGGCTTTATACCTTATGTATCGAATACTTTTTATACATTTGTGGTGACTAGGTGTTTTTTGGACGAGTATTGGCGCCACTCAATTGTCCAAAAATAATTTGAATGAGAATGCAACAGTTTTGAAATTTTAAATTCAAAAAATTGAGTTAATAAACCAATATGTTATGGATTTCGGTCAAAATAATGAAACAATTTGGGTTATAGCTGTAGGTATTTGCTTGAGTGTCTTCAAAATGTTTTTGCATGGCCTGATAATGATGACCATATACATATATGTATAAGTAAATTTTTCTTGTAAGCGACTTGCAAAAGAATGCCCAACGGCGAGCGTTTTTTTATCTGAAGTTTTCTCCATACAGGAGGCGTTGTTGTAGCCACCAAGACACTCCTCGAAGGTTTTGGGGAGTGTAGGGGATGTGACAGTCTTTTGCCGGATAAATCTGGTACGCTCGGGTACTAGTCCCTTCTGACACTAGCCCGACTGTCACGCGAACGATTTTTTTTTTGGCCATAACCAACCTTCTAGGCCGGTGGATTTTAGTCGCCTCTTACGACATGCATTCCTTACCACGGGTATATTCTAAGCCCCCTAACCCGCAGGAGGCGTGCAAGCCTCAACTTTCAACGGAAAGTGCCGATGCCGGAAAAAGGATAGGAATTTTCTGCGACAGTCAGGCGGCTCTGAGGGCTCTGCAGTCTTCAAGGGTGTCATCAAAGCTAGTGGGGCAGTGCAGGGAGTGGTCATGGGCTTGGCAAGTCGACATAGCGTATCGCAGATCTGTGTGGCGGGGCACCGCGATATTCAGGGCAACAAAATTGCTGATAAGCTGGACAGGCGGGTATCGTCTCTTGATATCGCAGAGGTGCGGGAGGTTTTTGCACCCCTGGGTTTCATCAGAGGCCGAATCTCTCAGCACTAGTTCGGCGAGGAAGAAACGAGATGGAAGCGCTTGCGGAACTGCAGGGTCTGCAAAAGTCTGTGGTTTTATATAATGAGATGCGATCCTGAATGAATTTCCTTGGGAAACCTTTCTTCGTCAGCCCGCGGAAATCAAGAACGTCAACCCTCAGGGGCTGCTCAAATATTTAAATTCAACGGTTTGGATATAGGATGCGGGGCCTGGCTATAATAGATTTACATATGTACATGATCTTCTCCGAGCTCCATACATATTTATATCTTTAAACTAAGTTTTAAATTTACTGAAACAAGCCAAACTAGGACCGATATTTCATTCCATCCTGACGATTAAACCCATACTATGTACATATGTTTATATTTACTATACGATTTATTTGAACAAGCTCTACTCCAAGGACATTTAAGGGCATTCCGTTACAGACACAGCCGCAAAGTGATATTTCAAGGGAATTTTGCACTTTGTATCGCATTTTTTTTCTTAACTAAAGAACTGTAGAAAATATACTCATTCTAACTCTTAGTTAACAGAGTCCAAAAAAGGAAGAGAAAAGAAAACGATAGCAAAAATACAAACGAAAAAATTTAAGAAGTAAAAACTAAAACGAAAACTGAACCTTAAACTGAAATGAAATGTGATTTTCAGAGCGTACACTATAATTATCGAGAGAAATGAAAAATTCACAGCCGCAAGGGTAATGGTAACTGATTTATTGTGCGACCGTAAATGCATATTTATAAAATAAATGCATTCACTTTGGATTCGAATAATTTTATTTGTACGCGTATACATACATGAATGTATGAAATACGAGTACATACTATTTATATGAAGACAAAGGTGAGAGGAGTTAAAAAAGTAGGTATTTTCAAACTATGTTGCAGGTCTAAGTGGTGGAGTTAATTGCCTAGTTTCGTTATCGGGAATACTTAATAAGTACTTGACTTATTTACTTATAATTTATCTGATAGATCGGAAGACTTTGTATTTATGGTACTATACTAGTATGTATTGTTGCAAGTACAAAATTCGAAAATTTATTATTTACATATACATATGTAAAAAAAATGTTGTTCAATATGAAAAAGATTTTGGCATGTTTCATTCAAACCAAAGTAGCTTGGATAAAAAAAAGCTCGATTTCGATCAAATAAACTTTTATGAAAACTGCATTAATTTGCGCAGATTCCTGTGTATTTTATTTAAAAAGAAATTTAAGGTATCTCGAAAATGCCAGGGTCCAAACTTGAAAATCCGTGACTAAAAAAAATAAAATTCCACTTTAGGCGGTCTTGGTACCTTCCCTATGGCTCGCACTAAAAAACTGAGTACACCATTCGATTAAGCCGTTAATTTTACATGAGAATGTGTCTTTTGTTTTTTTATTTTTAATTCTGTAGTTGTTTTTCATATAAGAATCTAAACCTATCATGGAATTTAAAAAAAAAATGGCTGTTTTTGGAGTAGCCCACTCGGTTTTTGTTCTAAAAAAAAACAAAAATCAGCTTAGTTATCCTACAACATCCTATTTTCATATTCTGTGGCCGGAGGGGTATGTTAGAACAAAAAAACGCATCTAATGTACATACATACATATGCATGTCAAATTAAGATTATTATATTTTTGTGTAAACATAAAATTAATAAAAATTACCATTTTTGACTTTTGGTTTATGGCGGCGCTTAAGAAATTTCCTCATTTGAGCGGTCCTCCATTTATTTCCAAAACAATGTAATAATTTGCAATAAAAAACAAATCGCTAATATAAAACATTATCAAGCATTCGCGACATTACAAAAAATCAGACATTGTAGGTACATACATAATTCCATAATGTATGACGTACGTATATAAGTAGATATGTACATCTCACACCAACACCGGAAAAGGAAGTACTTCGCTTAAGTATCTGATCGCCATTGAAACATCCATAAATCAATGCTAAATGCTGCAGAAACGACAAAAAAAAAGATTTTACAGAACAACTGAATAAAAAATGTTAACAACATTTCACGAAAAAAAGCGTTTGAATTTTTATGAACTTGCCAAAATGCCAAACAAGCAATGAACAACAAGCGGCAACAATATGCATAAACAACGGCAATAAAGTACAATAATGTCGATAAACAAGGACGTTTGTTTGTTGGTTTGGGGGAAAAGTATTGGGCTGAGTCGCGAATGTAAATGACAATGACAATATTTTTACTGCAGTAAGTTGAACAAACAAATACGTAAATAGAAAAAAGAATGCAAGGAATTAATAAAAAACAAGTAAGGAAGCCTAAGTTCGAGTGGAATCGAACATCAGATACTCAGCTGTATGCTTTTATTGTTTGTTTGCGTTTAATGGAAACACGTTGTACTTTATATAAAGTGAGTGCTGCATAAAGTGGGCGTAGCCACGCCCATTTTCCAAAATTTTTATCAGTTATCCAACTAAGTATATGAATATTATTATTTGTGCAAAATTTCATTCCTTTACGAGTTCTAGTTACAAAGATTTCACGTTAAAAATTCCCAAAGGGTGTTTCAGAAATATCTTTGTTAAAAAGTAGGCGTGGTCATAAATCGATTTCAATAAATTTTTGCGTGTCTATTACCACAAGTGATAAAAGTGTACACACCAAGTTTCGTCATAATATCTCAATTATTTGTCGAGTTATGGGCTAAGAAATCTCGTATATTCCTGCTTCTAAAAGGAGGCGGTGCCACGCCCATTTTCCAAAATTTTTGTGTTTTTTGTTTTATGTCCATAGTTGGACTCCTGCCATAAAATTTCAATGATATATCTTTATATTTGACAGAGATATCGCTTAAAATGTTTTTATTAGGCCACTTTATAATACCCATATATAAAAGTGGGCGTGGTCGTCAAACGATTTTGGCAATTTTTCGTCCAAACATTTGCCTAAGTAAGTATATCACGCCTACCAAATTTCATCGATATGTCTTCAACGGTTTCTGAGTTATGACTCATAAAACTTTCAATGTTTGCCCCTTAATAAGCGGGCGTGGCACCGCCCATTTTCCAAAATTTCACCATATTTCTTCATAAGGGCCTGAGCTCAATACGTGGGTAAAATTTCATCACTCCAGCTCTATTAGTTACTGAGATACAAAATTTCGGATTTTTACTATATAGGGGAGGTGGGCGTGGTCATGGTCCGATTTCGCCCATTTTCAATACCATCCGTTCTCGTCTTGATACCAACTTGCATTCCAAATTTCATCAAAATATTTCAATTTTTGCGCGAGTTATCGTGCTCACAGACGGACGGACGGACAGACGGACAGACGGACGGACATGGCTCAATCGATTTCTCTTTTCAACCTGATCATTTTTATATATATAAGTCTATATCTATCTCGATTATTTCATTCTGTTACAATCCACCGTTAGGAAATCAAAACTATAATACTCTGTGTACTAGTACAGCTGAGTATAAAAAGTGCAGAATATTTTTTGCCCGTATAATGCGCCCCTCTGTTGGTACTAGCCGTTGTCATCATAGTAGAAATGAAAAAAATAAAATGCACGCGTCAATGAGAAAGGAAGCCGAAACAACACAGCCCATGCTCAAAGCAAGTTTAACGAGGACAGTCGGGGGTGCACATTTACATTTATAGAGTCTTTGAAACAAATTATTGTAAGCTTTTTGATTCTCTTTGAAAAGTCCTGGCGTATAGCTAGACCTCGATGGTTGTGAATTCGTAAGAGGAAGGTGCTGACTTTTTAGATTTAAAAAGAGAGACATGGATGACTTTCGGTATCTTTATAGATATACATATTCGTATCAATGTAAGTTGTCGCAAAAAGTTAATCGGTGTTTTCTTTTTCCTTCTATGTAGTTAAAAATTTTCTTTCTGGGGTACATTTATTGTTAATGTTAATGCGAACCCAAAGGTTAACAAAGGGCTAAGTAAAAAAATAATAAGAAATAGCAGAGGCGCGAAAACAGCCACCGAAACACTCATATAATAAAAAAGCTTCCTACATATGTACATATGTACCCAGCAAACAGACTCGTAAGCTTAAGCTGAAGCTACATAAGTTGTTAAAATGGAATTCGCTGGCAGCGCTGCTGCTGCTTGTACACTCAAAAGAAAATTACTCAGATTATGGAAAAATGGGAATGATTCGGCGCTAAAGACATATTTCCATATTTTGATGTACAATTTTCTTTAAAACGTGGTTTTTATTCCTTGATTTGAAGAAAATCGTACATCAAAATATGGAAATATGTCTTTAGCGCCGAATCATTCCCACTTTTCCATAATCTGAGTAAGTTGTTTTTTCAGTGTACTCATTCTTTCTGCTCCAAATGTTTTAATACTTCATTTTAACACATCCAAAACAAAGAGAAAGGGAATTGAGTTTTTATAAGCAAAGTACAATGGGTGAGTTTCTAAGACTGAGCTGTTGTGCAACTGTTGAGTGTTTGTCTTAGAAACGCACTGTTGAGTAATTCCGCTCAGCTCAACAGTTGGCAACTTTTCGCCATTTTTTGAATCACAAATTTTCTTCGCTACTTGAGCTCAACATGTTGTGTAAAGCCAAACAGCTGATAAATTCATCAAACCGTTTCTAAGACGTAGCTGTTTAACTCAACTGCTACACAACTGTTGGCAACTGTTCAGCTCAACAGTTGCGGAGCAGCTTTTTCTTAGAAACTCACCCAATGTGTTGCGAGCGTAAAAATTGCGTATTGTCGCCTCAGTTCGTTTTCAACAGACATGCAATCAAGTGTTAAGTGCGCGCGCTTATCTCATTCCGATATATGCAGATAGCAGAATATATTTTTTGTAATCAAATTTGCCGCAACGCTTAAATTGCGCAAAAAATGTGATTTATACAGTTACACTCAAAGAAACAAAAAATTAAGGAAAAGTGGGAATGATTCGGCCCGAAAGACAATTTTCATTGTTTTGATGTTTTGTTTTGATGTAATTTCTTTAAAACATGGTTTTTATTCCTTGATTTGAATAAAATTGTACATCAAAACAACGGAAATTGTCTTTAGCGCCGAATCATTCCCACTTTTCCATAACCTGAGTAATTTTTTAAGATATTATATACCACGTAAGGCCTGAATATCAGGCCATAATAAGGCCTTAAATAAGCTTTATTTTCCTGGCGCATAAGCCTTAGAAATAATGTGCTCTCAGAGAGAGTGAGAGAGAGGGTATTCCACAGGAAAATCAGCCTTATTTTAAGACTTACGCCATACAATTTTGCTTCCCTTATCATTTACAGGCCTTATTTCGTCTGTCTTTAAATCTACTGTAATAATTCTTAACTAAGGCGTAGATTTTTTGCTGGGTACATACATATGTATGTATGTATGAACATATTACGGACTTGCGGATAAGTTTGCCGCATATGTGGGTATGACAGCCCATGAATTACTAACGCATTTATCATTTCTCAAACTCAGACAATAATTTTTTTCTACACTAAATAGATAAAGAAATTTCGATTTTCCCTGCAATAATTCCATACCTACTATGTATGTTTGTTTATACCCATCGATATAGAGGATATCCTTGACATATCCTGTCTATCGCTCTTACTTAAGTCTCGCTTATTGTTCGGTTATTTGAGCACGCTTGAGTGCCGGAATCTGCGAAAGATTCCCTTGTTATACAAAATTAGCCCTGTCTTACTGGCTTTAAATGTGTGAACATATGTAGTATATATTAATGCAGGCCTTTGTACACAATTAGTTTCAAGTTGCCAAAAATGTGATACAATTTGAAACCATTCGATAAGAACTTTGTGTATGAGTATTTCTTTGATTCGTTTTCCTTTAACTACCCTGCAGGGAACTCAATAACTAGTGAGCAAAATTTCTAGTTCCGAACTAGCGAAAAGGTGTCAAAGGGGAACTAGATCAATTGTAGTTAGACCCTCACCAGTTCAGAAGGAGTGAATTGAGTGACCATTATAAGACACACTTTGATTTGTATGCCATTTCGAAGTAACAAAAATTCAATGAAAATTTTTCGTTCGTTCAATTGCCGTCGGCTTTATATGTTTCTGCAATTCTCAGATGTTTAGTAAAGCATTTTATATAAAGAGTTTTCTATTTGCATCTTGTATGAAATGAAATGTTCCCCTAATTATGCTTTTCCGATCCTTATATATATCAAAATGATCAGGGTGAAAAGAGAAATCGATTGAGCCATGTCCGTCCGTCTGTCCGTCCGTCCGTCTGTAAACACTCTAACTCGCGCAAAAATTGAGATATTTTGATGAAATTTGAAATGTAAGTTGGTATCGACACTGGGACGGTTGGTATTGAAAATGGGCGAAATCGGACTATGACCACGCCCACTTTTCCTATATAGAAAAAATCGGAAATTTGGTATCTCAGCCACTAATATAGCTAGAGTGATTAAATTTTACCCACGTGTTGAGCTCAGGCCCCTAAGAAGAAATTTGATGGAATTTTGGAAAATGGGCGGTGCCACGCCCACTTATTAAGGAGCAAACATTGACAGCTTTATGAGTCATAACTCAGAAACTGTTGAAGATATATATGGATGAAATTTGGTACGCGTGATATACTTACATAGGCAAATGTTTGGACGAAAAATTGTCAAAATCGGTTGACGGCCACGCCCACTTTTATATACGGGTATTATAAAGTGACCTAATAAAAACATTTTAAGCGATATCTCTCTCAAATATAAAGATATATCATTGAAATTTTATGCCAGGAGTCCACCTGCGGACATACAACGAAAAACAGAAAAATTTTGGAAAATGGGCGTGGCACCGCCTCTTTTTAGAAGCTGGAATATACGAGATTTCTGAGCCCATAACTCGACAAATAATTGATATATAATGACGAAACTTGGTGTGTACACTTTTATTACTTGTGGTAATACATGTTGAAAATTTTAGCGAAATCGGTTGACGACCACGCCCACTTTTATATATGGGTATTATAAAGTGGCCTAATAAAAACAGTTTAAGCGATATCTTTGTCAAATATAAAGATAATTCATTGAAATTTTGTGGCATGAGTTCCACAATAGACCGGAAACAAAAAATTGACAAATTTTGGGAAATTGGCGTGGCACCGCCTCTTTTTAGACAAAGGAATATACGAGATTTCTTAGCCTATAACTCGACAAATAATTGAGATATTATGACGAAACTTGGTTTATACACTTTTATAACTTGTGGTAATAGACATGCAAAAATTTATTGAAATCGGTTTATGACCACGCCTACTTTTTAACAAAGATATTTCTGGAACACCCTTTGGGAATTTGTAACGTGACATCTTTGTAACTAGATGTCATAAAGGAATGAAATTTTGCACAAAGAATAATATTCATATGCTTAGTTGGATGACTGATAAAAATTTTGAAAATGGGTGCGGCTACGCCCACTTTATGCAGCACTTGCTTTATATAAAATACGCCGTGTTTCCATCAAACGCAAACAAACAATGAAAGCATACAGCTGAGTATCTAATGTTCGATTCCACTCGAACTTAGGCTTCCTTACTTGTTTTTTTTTATTTTATTACTTTTTAAATATTATTGTAAATTTTTACTAAATAAATAAATAAAAAATATTAGTTAAAAAAAATTTTTTTTTAAAATTATCATCCACCTTGACACCGACAGGATTCGAACCCGCGCCCCTCAGATTGAAAGGCACATGCGTTAGCCAGTCGGCCATCGCGCGACTTGCGTGAAGTGTGTCAAATGCTTCACTTAAACGGCAGATGTAAAACTTGTAGGTACTTGTAGATAGTTCAGAACTATCGAAATTGTGCCAATAAACGAACTAGTGTAAACTGTAGAATTTAGTACTAGTTCGGAATTATCGAAAATGTAATGCAGAGGGTGACAATTGACACCGCCTAGGACATCGCCGTGTTAAATTCGCCAGTTGATAACATGCAAAAGAGATTTAGCTCGCACTAGTAGTGTAGAAAAATGCATTAGAAGCGACCTAGTTCGGAACTAGAGATTTTCCCTACAGGGTATGTACATATGTATGTAGATCTGCACAGCCCTGCTAGAATTGTGTGACCGAAAGTACTAACACTATTGCAAAAATATAATATTACCAACACATTTGCACTCGTATGTGTTCTAGCCAAGTTCAAAACCAATGAGATACATAAGGATAGAATGGAATTTGAAAATACACATACGGGAACGTGATGAATGAAACGGTCACAAAAGTTCCCGATGCCCTTAAGAATGTGATAGGAAATATCCCAAAACTTTTGGTCATGCCTGCTGGTCATATGACCGGTCAAATGACCTGCACAGTTCTTGCAGGGAGGTTTCTCAATGAAATACTCGTATTATACGTTTCTTTGATAATGATTGAGATTCATATTTCTTTTGTTAATACTAGTATGTACATCCATATGTACATACTGTGTACATATGTGCATGTTATTTATATTGCAATGATTTAATTGTGCACGCGAAATACTAGAAGCTGTGGGTGTTGACAATCGTTGAAGTAATAGCGGAAAGCAGTGTAAAGCATACATGGCCACCCAATGGCTCCAGTGACTCCGTTTGTCTCCCAACAACATCGCTGTGGCTCCTAGTGGCTCCCAACAACAAGCAAATCAATTTCGACAGAATAACGCACATTTCTTTTTTTCACAGAAATCGTCGTCGCGGCGAGCACTCAAACCTAACGGTCCAGCTTCGTCCGACATTCATTGTGTAGTTACGCCTTCATACATACATACATATGTACATATGGTTGTACATTTATATCTGCTACCTCGTTCATGTTGTTTAGCAAAATATTTGAATGCCTAGCTGCAGCATATCTATACATATGTATGTATGTAGGTACATTGTACATTTGTTCTTTTCAAAATGACATCTAAGAATAGAAAGTGCTCATCGTATGATTTTTTTTATGTATGTTGTTGCAATAAGCCGTTATTTGGCAAAATAATATTTTTGTAACTCCGAGAAGAAGGTTGTTGCAATTTTTATTGATGTTGTTGTCGTGTGGCTCCCTTGTGCTTAATTTGTGGCCACCTATGGTGTAAAGCACTTACATACATACATACATACATACATATGTAAGTACCTATGAGATACAAATGTGTATGCATTTGATGTTTCTGCTGACAACACCTGACGGATGTTATTTGTTTGATTGAAGTGAATATGAGCAAAATCTATTGAACTATAAATACATATGTATGTATGTATTAGGGCTCGGAGAAATCGACTAATCGATTAACCGAATTAGTCCACTATGACTGAAGTCGACTTCAATTATTCGGTTAGCGATTTTCGATTAGTCGAAAGCTGCCGACTAATCGATTAACTGCTCACTTTAGATTATTCGGTTAATCGTTCCATTCCGATTAATCGAATATTGTACTTTCGATTTTATTACATTCATAAATAAATATGAATCCATTTCATCAACATTTTAAGTGATTTCTTGGACATTTTTTGTTGTTGTTGAAGCAAATTGAAGCACTCCCCGCCCTGTTCCGGTCGTTACTCCGTCACGCTAGGGTACTTGTTCTTTCTGCACTAGGCTGACTATTGTAAGACCAGCCACACATGACGGCAGAAAACGCGCAGAACTTGTTCAGGCAGAAAACGGTGGTTAACAAAAACCCTCGATTTCCTTGTATTTCTGCCATTGTGCACATATGAAGACGCGCGGTTTTATGGATTTTTGCCCAAATTCTGCGCGTTTTCTGCCGTCATGTGTGGCTGGTTTTAGACTCCTTTGGATGAAAACGGAAGAAGATGTTGATGAGGAAGATGAAAATAAAGATGATGAATGTGAAGGTGAAGGAGGAAAATTAGGAAAAACCCCTTAATAACCCTTTTTTAGCTGTTTTGGCACATTTTGCTCTTCTTGAAGAAGGAGCCAGCAAAATTCGCCCACCAGTCAATGTCCTTGGCATTCCAATTCTATTTCTTTCTTAGTTAGAACATTCACCATTGCAAAAGTCCGCGCCTAAATTTTACTCTTATGTTGAGAGGGTTTCGGGGCAAATTTTTTTTTTTGATCCCGCGAAATACCGCGGAAAATTTTTTTTCATTGTAACTTCTTTATTTGACTCTTCTGTATGTTGATAGGGCTTCGGGACATATTTTTTTTTTTTGATCCCGCGAAATACCGCGGAAATAGTTTTTCATTGTAACTTCTTTATTTGACTCTTCTGTATGTTGATAGGGCTTCGGGACAAATTTTTTTTTGATCCCGCGAAATACCGCGGAAATAGTTTTTCATTGTAACTTCTTTATTTGACTCTTCTGTATGCTGATAGGGTTTCGGGACAAATTTTTTTTGATCCCGCGAAATACCGCAGAAATAGTTTTTTCATTGGAGCAAGTTATGTACATCCTTTTCTGTCGCAGATTTTTCAAAAAAACCCCACACCCAGCTTCTTTCATATGTACATATGTATGTATGTATAAACACAATAAGCACATTTACATATATTTTAAAATTATCTGTAAAATATTTTCACTGAATATTCGATTTTTGAAATTCGATTTTCTACATAAATCGACTAGTCGAAGGAAAGCAATTATTCGAATAATTGAGGCAAGGCGACTAATCGAATATCACCAACCGACTTTTTATCAAGTGAACGGTTATGAATCGATTAATCGGTTAACCGAATAATCGAATAGTCGAATAATTTTAAGAGCCCTAGTATGTATATGTACCCTGCAGTAAAAATCCGCAATGAATCCTTAATGAATCGCTGATGCAATTCACCCATGACGACGAGGCATCAGTGAATACTTTCATATAAAGACTGATGAATTTTTCATATAAATGGTTTGCTTTCCTCAGAAAAAAGAAATAAGAACAAATAAAAATATACTGAGTTATGACGACAGTGGTGAATATTCAACAAAGAATCATCACTGATCCTTCAGCAGTGAAACAAATTTACTGCAGGATACATACATATATGTATGTGTATATGCATGAGCTAAAACTACTATTAATGAAGACTAGCTAACATTCTCTAGCTACAATTCTCTTGTTGGGTCACCAAAATAGTGTAATTCCGTTGAAGTACTGAAAGCTTTGCAGCCAAAAATAACTTCCTCTTCGTTTAAAAATATACCTAAGGTACATAAGTGGCCGCTGTGGTGCAATGGGTAGAGTGCTCGCCTGCTATGCCAGAGGTCTCGGGTTCAAACCACGGTCCGAGCAAAACACCAAAACAATTTTTCTAATTAGTAAAAATCCAATTATTGGGTTTTTTTAAGAGCAGCGGTCACCTTTCGGCAGTGGGCGGCATACCCTCCGAGAGTATTTCTGCCATGAAAAAGCTTCTCACAAAAAATGCTTTCGCCGTTCGGAGCCGGCATAAAACTGTAGGTCCACCCAATTAGTAGGAAAAACAAAAAGGAGCACACCTCGAATTGGGAGAGAAGCTCCGACATAAAACTCGTCAGAGTTATAATAGCGCCATTGTATTATATTATTATTATTACATAAGTAGGTACATAAATAAGGTATTTAGTCGCCATTGTATTCTGTATCAGTGGACAACAGGAATAATGCCTAAACTTTCTCATCATACTTTTTATAATTTCAACCTCAATGACTGTGTTCTGTAATTTATTTGCATGCATGCCAATGTACCTACATGTAGCAGAAACTATCTTTGTATTTCTATGTATTCAAATATGCATATGTATTCTGCTGTTCCTTATTTAATCAACGCTGACAACTTCAAATTAGGCCAATTTTCGAAATTAGATAGAATGTGTAGTGTATCCATCTAAAAGTAGATACATACATACATATGCCATACGCGTATTCGGCTAATCTAAAACGCGTGTATTCAAATTACTTCAAAGAGCTGTAGGTCGACGGGCAATGCAAAGCTGTAGCACCAAGCACGTACATATGTATGTAGGTACGTAAGTAAGTGACATCAAAACCAACAACATGAATACAGCAATAACGACCTACATAAGGCATCATCAAAAGAGGTCTAAAGGCAACAATATTGCTAGTCGGCAACAATAAGGCCAATAAGTGATTTACTTCAATTGTCAGCAATTGAATAAATTTTCCAATTCTATGCATTTTGGCATATTAGCATTAGCATTAGCATTCGAATTCAAATTGAAAAGTCACATTATTCGTAGTCGTATTCGTACACATAACATACCTACATACATATACTTTGACTTAATCATTGGTTTAACCCAGCAGATATTGGTGTTTGAACGATAGTTTGAGAGAGTTTGTGAGCAAACTGGAAAGCATAAAATTAAAACGCAAATGGTATATGTATTTCATTTGAATTCATTTACGACGCTGTTATTTAATCAAGATACTGTATTTAGTTTGTAACGGATTTTTATCAACTTTCGTGGAGTGGGATTTCTTTAATAGGCGATTTTTCAAGTGCACTAGTTCGTTTACTGGCACAATTTCGATAGTTCTGAACTAGCTAAAAGTTCCTACAAATTCTATGATTTAAATTTGACATTTAAGTACAGAATTTAACAAGCTGTGCATGTCTGAAAGAGCACTATCCGAATCCACTATGATCGAAAAATTTTAAGCGGTATCCATAAAAATCAAAAATAATCATTATTTTTTGAGTTTTATTTTTTTGATGAAAAATAAAACTTATTACTTGAGTGATATATTTATCGCTCAGAAATAATCATTATTTTTTTAGTTTTATTTTTTTGCTTAGGTCGAAAAACTGAAATCGTCTCTAAAGTGCTCTGGAACATAATTACTAAAAAATTCCCATCGATATAACTTCGTGAATGAGTGATATTTTTGATCGAAAAAAATTAAACTCACACAATAATGATTATTTCTGAACGATAAATATATCATTCAAGGAATAAGTGTTATTTATGATCAAAAAAATAAAACCCAAAAAATAATGATTATTTTTGATGAAATATAAAAAAAACTCAACATTTAATCATTGAATGGCGATTTTTATTATAAAACTCATAATGATTACGGTCCCTGATTCAAACATTTAAGGCATGGGGATCGGAAAAAACTAATCAACTGGTATTTTCTTAGCACTTGGTCAATTCAAGGGCAGCATTTAATTTCACATAAGTGCAGAGTCTTTATACCAAATGCTTAACTAATCCTCTGATAATTACACAAATATACAAAACCGATGGCAATTGAACGAACGAAACATTTTCATAGAATTTTTTTCACTTTGAAATTGCATACAAATAAAAGTGTCTTTATAGTGGTCGTCACTCAATTCAACCCTACTGAACTGGGCAGGGTCTAAGTGCAATTGTACTAGTGCCTTTTTGCTACATTTTCGCTAGTTTGGAACTAGACATTTTGCTTACTAGTAATTGATTTCCCTGTAGGGATATTCGTTTATGTGCGAACGTGTGTGTGTGCGAGTGGGTAATTGTGTGTGAAGCTGAATGAGCGCAGTGAAGCGCGTTTGAGTTACGCACACGCATCAGTCAGTCAGACAACAGTCAAATGCCAGGCGTGCAAACAGAACCCTTTTTTCAAACCTAACACCCTTTTTTATTTGTTTCCCTTGTCGATTGGCAAGTTGGTGGGAGGAGGTTTTCAAAATTTCTTTGAATTGCTTTGATGTAGTTCGTTGGAAGCGAGCGAGCTCTTGCGCATTATCAATGGCAAACAAAGTGGTTGCGCGCCTTCATGGGTTAACACCCATATTTTTTGGCGTTTTCTTCTTTCTTCGGCTAGAATTGATTTTTATACGTTCCCACATAACGTTTTGTTATTTTTATTGCGGTAGTTTTTTTGTATCCCTTTTCTGGCATCGTTATTGTCCATGATTGGAGAAAACTAAAATTTATATGGGAATGATAATGAAAGCGCGTCTACATAATAACGAATAAAGAAATAATATCTATGCATGTATCTATATAAATCATACTTCTGTAAAAATATTGCTTTTTTATTACACAGGTTCAGTTATCTTTAGTTGGGCCAACAGATGTTTCGGGATCTGCTATTGAAAAGCCTTAAAGTAGAATTCCCAAGTATGTATTTTAATTCCTCTGAATGCGAACGTTCCCTTTCTTCATTTTCACTTTAAAAATTATTTCTTAAATTAGGCTAAATCGAGTGAAATGACTTTTCCTCCCACCGTGATTTCATTCATGGCTCAGCAAATTCCAACTCATTCGACGCGCCAAACTGATAAAGTTGTTCATCAAAGGGAATCAATAAAGTCTAAATACGAATAAGTGAAGAGTGAAAGCCAAAAGGTCCTGACAAAAGCAACCAATAATAAAGGGTTATTTGCGTAACACAGCCACGCCTACAATGACTTAACATTCAATGCCGTGAGCAATGAATTTCGAGCGAAAAGTGTGCGTATGTTTACACGCAAAAGCAAACATTTCAGCACACAGTAGAATGTGTACATATGTATGCACACACAGATGTAAATACATATGTATAGAAGAACTTACATACATACATACATATTAAACATTAAAGCAATCACTCAAAAAGCTCTTACGCGTATCTAATTTATGCGATTTTCATACAATAATAATGCTGAGCGGCACCTTCAATCGAATGTAGGTACATATGTACATACCTACATACTTACAACATGACTTGACAACAAACCGCTGCAAGTGATAAGTGGCAAGGTGGCAAAGCGGCAATATTAAAGTCCAGCTAAAGCGGTAGCTGCAAACAAATTGCTTTTGATGACCAATATTTTTAAGTTTGCCTGAGAAAGTCAAAAAATCCTTGGAGTTGTGATGCATCATAAATGCCATGCGCATCCGTACGCAGATGAAGTGCTTGCGCCAGAAGAGCAGCACATGTGTACAGTTGTTTCATTGTTATTTGCCCAAAGGGGTTGTTAAGCGCCGATGCATACCGATAAAAGGATAAAAATTCTCGACACTTGACGTTTCATAACATCAAATGTTCTAGAAACATCCCTCTGTCTGTGTCATTCTAGAACTGTTGCGCTCACCAATTTGTGATCAAAAGAGAAGCAGTGCTTTACAAATTGTATGTATAGATTGTCAGCGTACTATTCGTGCTATAATATTAGCACTGTTTCTCTATCCACTAAGTAACAACATGGATTATGTAGATTTGACAGATAATTCGTGTTTCTTTATATTCTCTTCAACAAAAGAGAGTGAACTCAGCAAAAATTGAGAAACACTGAACGAAATTTGAGAGAGCGAAAATGACAGTTAGGTACACTAACTAACTGTTTTACTGGACAAATTTCCACTAGCAAGTTACTAGTATGAAGAAGAAGAAATGTCAAAGCAAATAAGTATGTGTGAAATAAAAAAGTAAACAGTGAAAAAAAATAGGTTATCTTTATTTAAATACGTTAAAAATAGAAGAAGTAAACAAAATTATCCCAAAACATGGAAAACAAACAAAGTTAGCCAATTATGTGTTTCTTTATTTTTTTCTAACATCTCCCACTGAGAGCAAATGTCATCTTACTCTCACAAATTTCATTACAATAGACCAGTAAGAAACGTTAGTCAATTTTTGCTAGGAAAGTAAAGAAAATAAGCAATTATTACATTATGTTCATTTATTGCAATAATGTCATTATCCGCGTAGGTAATTAAAAATACGAGTAAATTTATTTTAAAAGCTTAAACTCACATAAGTCAGCGCAAACTCTTCTAAAGGCTACTGTTGGAAATATCTATCAAGTTTTTGCGGCGAATGAGCGATGATTTTTATTTTATTTTATTTTTTTAAGACAATGCCAATCTCCGACAGCACTTCATTTTGATAGGTTAATTGAATGGCTTGCAAAACTCTATAAGATAATCGACGCTTTCAACAGCTTACTGCCCCTTCACTTGACATGACACATACACAAATACATACTTGCTATGTATGTATGTGAAATTTTATAAAGCATCTACATTATGTACAAATTTATACAACATGCATACATACATATGTATGTACTACATAGATAGGTGTCCAAATTTCAGTCAAGAGCCAGCGTCTGATACTACTGTGCAAGCAGCAAGTGCCTCTTGCCTTACCTTTGCTGCTTCGATGATCTCCTCTTCGACAGTCACTCCAATTGCAGGCAATAACAAACATATTAGTCAATATGCTCATCATCAGCTTTGCTTTCGTGATCATCATCATCATCACGATCATGATCATAATCTTCATCGCAGTCATCCTCCTCATTGGCATACCACTTGTCAGCTCCAGCAGCAGCAGCAATGAAACGTGTGTGCTAAATTGATGTTTGAATGATGGGTGTCAGTCAATTGTCAGTTGGATGAGTTTATTATGCCGAATGGGGTGAACGGTTTTTTTTTGTTGAGAAATTGAATTATTTAATAAAATAGCAATGTAGGTAGAAGCATTAAATAAATAGAAATTTTTATACGGAAGTATTTTTGATTTTATTGCATATTATTTTGCGGATTTCATTGATCGTTTTCCTTATTGTCCAAAATAGGTAGTAAACAAAACAAAAACGCGCAGTGTTTTAAAAATTTAAAAACTCATTAAATAAATCTGTTGATAAGCAGTCACGTCTTCTTCTTCTTCTTGATTGGCGCTTAACCGTCTAGACGATTCTGGCCGAGTCCAACAGAGCGCGCCAATTGCTTCTGTTTAGTGCAGCATGGCGCCACTTGGGAACACCTAGGGAGGCAGCATCGCTGTCCACCTGATTTTCCCAACGCAGTGGAGGTCTCCCTTTTCTTTTGCGTTCAGCGGGTTTCGATATAAATGCTTTCTTGGCCGGAGCGCCTTCGTCCATTCTCACGACATGACCTGCCCTAAGCAGTCACGTAGAAGTGTGAAAAGCGTTTGAAAATTGTTTGACATTTTCACTATTGATGGCGGTGAACTACTTAAAACTGAACGAATAAAAGTTCAATGGGACCACAATACATAATAAGAAAAGATTGAATGAATAACAACGAAAGGAGGAAAGTGGTACATTAACTGGTAATTTAAGCCTCTCAAAGTAATTTAATGTTTCCTTTGAGTCATATGTATTCGATGCGTTTGGCTTTTATCAGGGCCGTGTAGAGGGGGGGGGGCAGCCAGGGCAATCGCCCTGGGGCCCGGAAGGTTTTTGGGGGCCCGGAAAGGCAAAGCAGTATTGACAGTACTCGAACTAGGATTTCATAGATACATACATAGGTATTTTGTTGCTACAAAAAATTGTTTTAAAACTGAAGTGTTTAACTTAACCAAATCGCCAAACTAAAATTATAAGCATCCAATCAAATATTTACCTTGTTTATACATGGGCAAATCCTAGAAAAGTGAGTTGAAATTGAGGAAAATCGACTTTGATTTAGAGTTTCCAAAGTACCGCAATTGGTAAGGTGGTGAACCAAGCTTCTCAGAAATATTTACTTTTTAAATGAAAAATGTTGGTAACCCTGTTTAAATTGATTTCAAAGAGTTAAGGTATACAAAATTTAAAAAATTATTAAAAACAATACCATTATCTATCTATTATTATTTCCATGATTTTATAGTTAGATACTAGCGTTATTACCAGGAACAAGTGCAAGAAGGATTAAATAAATAAACTGACATTGCGATTAAATTTAGTTTTTTTGTGGAAGTATCAGGATCTGTCGGAAGAAGAGCTCAGAGAAAAGGCAACGGCATTCTGCACGATTTATGGCATAGATATTTCTACGGATCTAATAGATGAAATCAATTATCTCAAAGCCATCCACTTAACAAATTTGGGATGTGATTCGCTGCCACCATTACAACTTCTGAACAAACTTCATAACTTGAAGATGGAAGTATTATTTCCTAACATCTGCATAGCATTAAGAATATTTTGCACACTTCCAGTCAGTGTGGCTGAAGGGGAGCGTTCTTTCAGTCTATTGTCTCGCGTGAAAATTTTTTTTGCGTTCTACTATGAGCCAAAATAGCTTGACAAGCCTTGGAACATTGGCATTGGCGTCCAGCCTTGCTCGCAGCATTAGTTTTGACTTAGGAATTTCCATATTCGCAGACCAAAAAGCACGGAAGGTTTTCCTCGGATGATTCAAGCTCTTAAAATGTATTTAAAAAAGTTAATGTAATAGGGCCTATACACAGTGCGTCTGACTCGCGAGTCATCTGTGTACGTGTTGACTCGCCGTCATTAAATTTGACAGGCGAGTCACTGCAAAATATCAAACTAATTTTGATTTTCTTGAGTCATGCCAGAGTCATGCACATTTTCACCAATACACCTAAACTGACTCTTGAATCAGACGCATCGTGTATAGACCCTATAAGCAAATCAAACAATGAGATCTAACATTTCATTTATGTATGTATAGGGGTCTATACACAGTGCGTCTGACTCGCGAGTCATCTGTGTACGTGTTGACTCGCTGTCATTCTGGGCTCACTTGCGTCATTCATTTGTGAATAGTTTTCATTGCAGAAGATTCGAAATGAATATCTCAGACGACCTGTATACTTCGATGAATTCAAGTAAAAAAATTTTATCTTCCTCAATATCGAACTTATTGGCAAACATTTTTGAAAATAAAATATATTTTTTCTTTTCGTTATTTATTTTTTAAACGGTTTGGAAATTAACTGACAAAATTTGACAGGCGAGTCACAGCAAAATATCAAACTAATTTTGATTTTCTTGAGTCATGCCAGAGTCATGTCGGTGTAACTACTACATGCGCATTTTCACTAATACACCTAAACTGACTCTTGAATCAGACGCATCGTGCATATACCCTATATGTAAGTGCTCTAGTAAATCTTATTGTATATGAAATAAAACTGACAATGTGAATTGAAAAATTTTTGTATGTTATTTTTTTACTAGATTGAGTTTATTTTTTAGGGGGGCCCATAAACGCGAACTGTCCCAGTGGCCCGGTTCGGCTCTCTGCGGGCCTGGCTTTTATTAACTATTAAATCACATCCTGCGCAATAAAATCCTCTAATACGATGCAATTAAAGTAAACTGAAGACATACATATATAAATACATACATTTTTGCACATACAAACATACATTTGTATGTATTTATGTATGTACATATGTATATGTAATTAGTTCAAAGCCTCAGTTTTCACTAATTTTCTATGTATATCACATCCTTCCTTTGTGCGCTGCCGTCAAGTTAGAAAATATGTATGTATGTATGCTTCAGAATTACTTTAAAATTTCACTTATAGAATTCAAAATTACCACCACTTCTTCAATTGCAAATTATCTACATACATATAATCCGAAAAATAAATTTGAGAATAGCCGCAAATGAAAGTCACGTGACCTTTGACACATTAGTGTCAGTTGTTATATCTACGACTTGTTTGAATCAAAATGCAAGGCAGTGAAAAGCAAACGGGGTAGATATTTCAAAATTTCTGCTGTTGGCAACTATGACCAGCTTGAAAAATTGTTTGTGGCGCCACAGTGACTTAGCAATTTACGCAATTGTCGTAAAATTAAAGTGCATCCGCTTGGTTGGCCACTTTAAAATTGAAAAAATGTGCCATCAATCTTGCACGCTTCTCAAAAACACTAACTAACTAAGCTTAAACACATATTAAACAATGGCAGTAGAAACAGGGGCATCACAGAATGAATGTAATTTTTCAAACACATGTACGAGTAATTGTACAATTGGTTTATTCTCGGATGAGTTGGAGACTAGTTGCTGTGGAAAATATGAATACATAATACTATTTTTGCTTAAAAAAAATCAGTATCTATACGGATAAAAATATTTCATTAAGTTTTAATGAATGTCATTCATAAATTTTCTGTTGTGAGTTTTATGAACAAATTCGTTGATTTTAATGAAATTTTCATAAATTTAATGAAGAATTTCATAAAACCTACAAATAATTTCATAAAATCTATGAAAAAATTCATTAAAACCTACAAATAATTTCATAAAATCTATGAAAAATGCATTAAAACCTACAAATAATTTCATAAAATCTATGAAAAAAAATCATTAAAACCTACAAATAATTTCATAAAGTCTATGAAAAAATTCATAATATTTTATGAACCCGTTCATAAAATTTTTATGACAGCTTTCATTATTTCGTTCATATTCATAAACCTCGTTCATTAAAGCTCGAGCTTATGAAAGCCGTTCATTAATTTTAATGAACACGTTAGTTGGTTCAAAATCAACTATTTTTTCATTAATATTAATGTCCAAATACATTAGTTTTATGTACTTTTTTCGTTCCGTGTATGTAAATATGCAAATTGGATTTTATTCATATAGTCTTAGATTTTATTCAATTAATCTTACACCTGTTTAGTACTATTATTCTTTGCATTCCAAAATGGAGATATTTTTTATTCCGTTTTATTTTTTCGAAATAATGTTGCCCTGTTTCGTTTTGTTAGCCATTTTGTAAGCTGTGTTGTCACTTCAGCGAATATCGACGGCTGAGTAAAATATCGCCCTATTTCAAAAAATGCTTCAATAACGGCCTATTTCAGAGAAAATTCCATATATATTTCTCCGAAATAGAACGTTTTTGAATTATTTTCTGAAATAGGGCGTTATTGAAGCAAAATCTGAAATAGGACGTTATTGAAGAAAATTCTGATATAGAGCGTTTTTGAAACAACTTTTAAAATAGGGAAATCTGTTACTCAAGCGCCGATACGGGCTTCTATATAAGTAAGAGGTCGGCATTATCTATAAATTCAGCCTTTTTACATATAGCAAGGTTACGCAATTCTATCATTTGGATATAGAAGGGCAACATTTTTTTGCAGAAAAGAAAACTCCATTAGATATTTGCGACTACCGTCTTCAAAGGGCAATTCCGAGCATGTTCACACTGATCTCAATTGAATGTTGTAATAGTAAAACTTGTACACTCAGAGAAAAGTTGCGGGCTAAAAACAAGCTGTGTCGTACTTGAATTAAGAATTACAGAAATTTATAAAAAATAAATGAAATTTAAGTTTCCCCAATTTTGAATCAAGAATAGCATTCTTGAAACAAGATAAAAAACTGAAAAAATCTTGGTTTAAGAATGAAATTCCTAATTTAAGAGCACCAGAGCCAAATGTTTACCAGAAAATATATAATTTTCAATAGTTGTTGATTTTTGTGTGAAAGAGATTAATAAAACAAAAAAAATAGCTATTCCCCCGCTGGGATTGTGAATGGAGCTTCGCGTGAAATCATTTGCTAGGAAAAAGGAACAGGTAAGAGTTATCGCGCTGATGAGAATTTTGCTTATGTTTTAATATGGCTTTTAATAATTTGATATAGATGAATAATTGCATTCAATGTGGAGGAGTGGCCAAAATAGTAAAGTGGGCATGTATGTATGAACCGCGAAAGCAAAACTTGAATAATTGGAAGCCGTTGACTTTTTTAAATCGTGGCCAAAATTGTTGCATTCCAGACAATCGGTGTTGGTAAGAAACGGTTCAAAATTGTTTTGTATAGGGATATTACCACTCAAATTGGGTGGTGAAAATCTGTGTTGGTAGTGGAAGTATTGACTGGGTTTTTTTTTTAAAAAGATTACGGAAAAATGTATACACTTTTCTAAAATGAGTTCGGTATAAGATATGTATATGTATGTAGATCTTTCTTATTTATAAGTATGTATGTAAAGACTGAATTATATATGTATATGTAGTGATAATAAGGATTGCATCTCCTTACATGTATATATGACTCAACCATTAAAAAACAAGTAAGGAAGCCTAAGTTCGAGTGGAATCGAACATTAGATACTCAGCTGTATGCTTTCATTGTTTGTTTGCGTTTGATGGAAACACGGTGCACTTAATATAAAGCGAGTGCTGCATAAAGTGGGCGTAGTCACGCCCATTTTCTAAATTTTTATCAGTCATCCAACTAAGCATATCAATATTATACTTTGTGCAAAAGTTCATTCCTTTATGACTTCTAGTTACAAAGATATCATGTTACAAATTCCCAAAGGGTGTTCCAGAAATATCTTTCTTAAAAAGTAGGCGTGGTCATAAACCGATTTCAATAAATTTTTGCGTGTCTATTAACACAAGTTATAAAAGTGTATAAACCAAGTTTCGTCATAATATCTCAATTATTTGTCGAGTTATAGGCTAAGAAATCTCGTATATCCCTTTGTGTAAAAAGAGGCGGTGCCACGCCCATTTTCCAAAATTTTTCTATTTGTTGTTTCCGGTCTATTGTGGAAGTCATGCCACAAAATTTCAATGACAGATCTTTATATTTGACAGAGATATCGCTTAAAATGTTTTTATTAGGCCCCTTTATAGTTCTCATATATAAAAGTGGGCGTGGTCGTCAACCGATTTCGCTAAAATTTTGAGCGTGTATTACCACAAGTAATGAAAGTGTACACACCAAGTTTCGTCATTATATATAAATTATTTGTCGAGTTATGGGCTCAGAAATCTCGTATATTCCTGTTTATAAAAAGAGGCGGTGCCACGCCCATTTTCCAAAATTTTTGTGTTTTTCGTTTTATATCCGCAGTTGGACTACTGCTATAAAATTTCAATGATATATCTTTATATTTGACAGAGATATCGCTTAAAATGCTTTTATTAGGTCACTTTATAAGACCCATATATAAAAGTGGGCGTGGCCCTAAGCCGATTTCGGAAATTTTTCGTCCAAATATTTGACTAAGTAAGTATATCACGCGTACCAAATTTCATCGATATATCTTCAACGGTTTCTGATTTATGACTCATAAAACTTTCAATGTTTGCCCCTTAATAAGTGGGCGTGGCACCGCCCATTTTCCAAAATTTTTGTGTTTTTCGTTGAATGTCCGCAGTTGGACTTACGCGACAAAATTTCAATGATAGATCTTTATATTTGACAGAGATATCGCTTAAAATGTTTTTATTAGGTCACTTTGTAATATACATATAAAAGTGGGCGTGGCCGTCAACCGATTTTAACTATTTTCCGTCCAAACGTATGCCTAAGTAAGTAAATCACGCGTACCAAATTTTGTCGATATATCTTCAATGGTTTCTGAGTTATGACATATAAAACTTTCAAGGTTTGACCCTTAATAAGTGGGCGTGGCACCGCCCATTTTCCAAAATTTCATCAAATTTCTTCCTAGGGGCCTGAGCTCAACACGTGGGTAAAATTTCATCGCTCCAGCTGTATTAGTGACTGAGATACCAAATTTCCGATTATTTCTATATAGGAAAAGTGGGCGTGGTCATGAACCGATTTCGCCCATTTTCAATACCAACCGTCCCAGTCTCGATACCAACTTGTATTTCAAATTTCATCAAAATATCTCAATTTTTGCGCGAGTTAGAGTGTTTACAGACGGACGGACAGACGGACGGACGGACAGACGGACGGACGGACGGACGGACATGGCTAAATCGATTTCTCTTTTCACCCTGATTATTTTGATATATATAAGTCTATATCTATCTCGATTATTTCACTCTGTTACAATCCACCGTTATGTGATTAAAACTATAATACTCTGTGTACTAGTACAGCTGAGTATAAAAAATTAAAATACAATGCAAAGAAATAAAAAAAATGTTCTCTCCAATTTTTGTTAGGTGGGTTAAATGATTTCGAAATTTGAATTTCGAAAAAGTGGAAAGCAATTATAAGCATTCTTAAAACAAAGTTGAATATTCTGAAAATAAGAACGCACTTTCTCAAATCAATCATGAGCAATGCTTAAAATAAATTTATTCAAACTTGTTTCAAACCGGAAAGTTCTTAATATAAGCTTATTCTTCTTAAAAATTCCGTTCTAAAATTAAGAATATATTCTTGATTTTAGCATTTTCAAGCTTAACAGACTTTCATAACGTTTTCGGCTTGATTCAAGCCCGCTATACTGAAATTTAGGTTGCTTTTTCTCTGAGTGTATTTGTGAGTTTTCTTCTTCCAATAAAAAGATGTCGCTATAATTTTGTTTGTTTTTTACTAAAGAAAAGTGTTAAAATTATGAACATAGTCGTATGTTCTTTAGCGAGTGGTCGCGCAAGCATCTAGGATTAGTCAAATTTTTTTATTGCAGGGATGTGCGCGCAAACGTGATTGGGAGCGTTAGTGCGTGAGCGTATGAATGTGTTGACTAAGGCACTGATGGTGATTATGACGAGGTTGATATAGTCAAGCGGGTGGGTGGTAAATTGAAGATTTACACACACACATACATTAGCGTACATACATACATATGCCAGCTTTATCCTTATACGAGCTCGTTTCATGGGGCGTCGTTTGTTGACTATAATAAATTATAAAATGAAACTAATGACAACAGCTTTTCTCTTGATTACGAGCGAGACAATTGAAAAAGCGCAAAAAGCAATTGCACTGATTTAAAATTTCATTCCGTTCTGTTTCGGTTGCGAAGGATGTAGAAACTACATACATACATACACACATATGAATATAATGAACAAAGGATGCACGCTGTGTTGGTAACATATTGCCTGTTGAGAATATCTAATCTGGACGGAAGGAAGGATGTAATTTGGCCATGGTGGTTGTGAGGTAGTATGCTACAAAGTTGTGCAAAGAGATGGGGAATGAGGGCAGAGTAGTAAGCGCAGCTATATTTTGCAGCGATTCGAGTTAAGAGTTCAATCGGAAAGTCAATTGCATAGTTCACGCAAGTAATTTGCAGAACATTGTTCTGTATACTAAGTATGTACATATGTAAGCATGTATGTATGCATGTGAGAGCGTTAGAACGAATCTATCAAGAGCTATCATCTTTCTATGACGTTTAGTGGGATACCAATGATGATTATGATATTACCATTGCCCAATTGTCTGGAAAGTAAAGTCAATTGCAAATTGCACTAAAATTCTATGAAGGTTCACTGATAAAACCAATATCCACGAAGAAGTTAGCTGAAAGGAAATAAATATATGTTCAATACTTATTAGCACTTGGTTGATTGGTTGGATTGAGTGACGAGTACCACAGACTCTAATTAACGCCGAAACGCCGTTTTCGACTCATGACTAAGGAACCAGCACCAGAACAATATAGTAAAAGAGAATATCAACGGAAACCAGGGCAGGTTGTAGAAGAAAGGCTTGTCAAAGAATTTCATTCTGCCTACGACATTCGCTCAGCACGTGCTCCACCTTTTCCTCCGCTCTTACAAGATTATAGTTGCGACACAGAGTGTTATGATCCAATTCCAATCTGGCCGCGTGGGTACCAATAGCCCACTGTCCCGTGAATACCGCAGTTAATCGGGAAATGTCTCTGCTATCCATCTTTAGCATGGCTAAGGAACGCATCTCATTGTACAAAGGCCACAGACTTCTGCAGACCCTGCATTTCCACAACCACTTCCATCTTGTCGATTCGAGATGCCGAGAGATTCGACCCTTAAGCCCAGGAGTGCAAGAACTCCCCGCCCCTCTGCCATATTAAGAGCCGAGCCTACACTGAGGGAAAAAAAATATATGGAGGGGTCAAAGAAATTGTTTACCTATTTTGAACACTACTTTCTTTGTTTTGAGTAAATTTTCCTTAAAACACGTTAAAAGGTTTATAAAATATTGTTGTTACATGCGTTACCATGGTTTCATATACTTGTTTTGAAAAAATTCATACATTAAAATAATGAAAAATTCTTAAAGCGCCATTCCATTCCCAACTTTCCTTGTTTTGAAGACTTGATTTCTTTAATTTTGAGAAATTAAATTCCCATACAAATCCCCATGGCAACGAATTTGTTTGAAAGTTTTTTTATGTTTTTTCCACATTTTTGAGAAAATTTACACAAAACAAAGAAAATTTTGTATTGGGACGCGTGTTCAAAATAAGGAAAATTATGTCTTTGATCGAGAGAAATTTTTTTTTTGAGTGTATCCTTGCCTGACCAGTTCATCAGCAATTTCGTTTCCCTTGATGTCGCGGTGTCCCGGTACCCAGATCAGAGAAACGCTATGTCAACTTGCTATGCCCATGATCCACTCCCACCACTGCCCGACCAAGCCGGATGAAACCGTTGCAGATCCCAGAGCCGCCTAACTATCCGAGAAAATGCCTACACTGAAAAAACAACTTACTCAGATTATGGAAAAGTGGGAATGATTCGGCGCTAAAGACATATTTCCATATTTTGATGTACGATTTTCTTCAAATCAAGGAATAAAAACCACGTTTTAAAGAAAATCGTACATCAAAATATGGAAATATGTCTTTAGCGCCGAATCATTCCCATTTTTCCATAATCTGAGTAATTTTTTTTTGAGTGTAT
Source organism: Urophora cardui (assembly GCA_960531455.1). Taxonomy (NCBI): domain Eukaryota; kingdom Metazoa; phylum Arthropoda; class Insecta; order Diptera; family Tephritidae; genus Urophora; species Urophora cardui. Next base: position 120,704,902 of record OY482671.1, read on the forward strand.
CTTGTTTCCGACACTGGAAACTTTCCGTTGCAGGTAGAATCTTGCAGGCCTTCTGTATGGCGAAAACTTCTGAGTTACGAAAACAGCTGCTCCCACTCCGCATGTCATCTTTGACACGTCCCACACTGGGTGATAGCGGCCAAAAATAAAATCGAAATTAAAATATTAGCAAATCAAATTTTTTTGAAAGTGATTGACAGATATAACAATTTGTAAAAAAAAAACTTATATAAAATTTTTTGAGTCTCGTTTTGTTTAGCCGTACAGGGTGTTAAAAACTGAGCAAAAAATATTTCCTTTTATTTCTCAACAATTACACCTTATACAAAATGCTGTAACTCATTCAATTATTAACGTATGTAATCGAGTGATACATCATTACATAGATATTGATTTGGCCTTTTAGAAACAATAAACCTTTTGTAACCAGCGGTAACTCTTAGATTTATATGAACTTTCAAATATTGACAAAAAAAGTCGTAAAAAAAAATTTTGCTCAACTTTAAACAAAAAAATAAAAAAAATAAAAAATATGACCTCCCCAATTTTTTCATATGTTTTGAAATGATATATTTTTAATCAAACTGCATTTTAATTCTTGAAATGCACCTGCGCTTTTCGCTTAAATAATCTTTTTCCCATTTGACTAAAAGTGCCTTTTTCAAAACGCAATAATTAGGCTACTTTTGACATTATGAAAAATCTTATTCTTAGGCGACTAATCGAATAGTTTGTTCACCGTGTTGTAGGCAATGGTTCACGCTTTCAAATTATGAAAGAATTTTTTTTATCAGCGTTATCATTATTTTTTTGCAGCCTTTTTCTTTTCGAACAGAAAAAAAATTGTGTAAAAATTGGAAAATTTCAACATGAAATAAAAAAAAAATACAAAATATTACCTCTCCAAATTTTTAATATTTGGTGCTAGTGAACATGCTTTATAAACAGGTGAAGAAATCTTAAAAATTCGTTTGCGCTTTTTTGTTTTATGAACTTTTTTATGGAGTGAGTTTTTCTAAGTTTTCATACATTTTTCCCATACAAAATCCCCAAAAGTATGCTTCAAAAAGTATTAATAATTTTGTATGGGGAAAATTTGCCAAGTTAATGAAACTTAAACAACAATTTCTCCAATTCTAATAAAGATATCTGAAAAATTTAAACGCCATATTCAGGGGGATGGTTTATGCTTTCTAACGGTGTATTTGATTTTGAATAAAAAAATATTACATACAAGATATTAAGCAGGGAATATAGTCAAAAACGTGTTTTTTTGCCTAATTGGACATGAATATCTCAAAAACTAGAACCAATTTGAAAATTCTGACTTCAGATTCAGATTCAGCACACTGAAATCCTTTAGAAAAGTATAGTTTCATTTGTGGTATAAAAATTTTTTTAAATGTGATTTCTTTGAAGGAAAATTTTATGATGAATGCTTATAAAATGCTCAAAAGTGCATATATTTTTAATTTGAAAACCATGGAATACTTTGCGCTTTTTCCAAAATGATTACTGTATATTATTTATATTTAAAAAATGTGTGCTCTTATTAAAATTGAGCATTTTAGCTATAATAGTTAACAAAATATTGAAATTTCAAAAATACCGTTATATGGGAGGGGGGTGTATTTGTGAGCCGATTTTGTTCAAATTTTCACAGTTTACTATCTTCAATCAAGAAAGCTTAAGTTCCGAGTTTAAAGTTTCTAGCTCAATTATTACAATTTTTGGCCGCGTTTGTATGGAGGTGCCCCCACTGTGCGTCCGTGAAAACTGAAACATCAAATCTCTGAGATATTTTACCATCCCCTAGTCCGCCCTGGACGGGAAGACAATCGGCAACGCTGAGCAGGATAGGTACGACCATGCCCGTATGTGCGTTCCTTCCAAAGTCGTAACTCCCGCAACCTCAGGGCATCCCGAGATGCCAATTCCTTGACAAAAAGGTCAGTGAGCGGAATATTGCAAATCACATTTACTCTGAAAAAAAAACGTTGTAAATACAAAGACTTTTGCAGTTAAATGAACGACTTTCCGCAGTTGAAATGTGCCCAACAACGCTCCGTTGTTGTTTCAAAGATGCGAGCGTTTTTGATTCAAATACTTTTCGTATTTAAGTTAACAACGGAAACTGTTGAATGAAATACTTTTACATTTAAGTTAACAGTTTTTGCTTTTGAATTAACAGCAAAAAATTTGGTGCAGTGAATTAACGCCCGCGGGCGCCTGCGAATAAAACGAAATTAAACCCGTGGGTTTTATTTCCATTCAGAAAGGGAAAGAACGCCCGCGCGCCTTATTCGGCGATGTGGGCTTTATTTCTCTTTCGAAAGAGCAATTAACCCCGCAGACGGGGTTTTCTTTAAATATGGTATATTAGTGGGAAAAGCGCCACAGGCGAAAAATTGGAATAAAAAATCGCGCGATTTTTAATTCCAATTTTTTGTTTTTTTTTAAATATGGTGTATTATTATTGGAAAAAGCGCCGCAGGCGAAAAATTGGAATAAAAAATCGCGCAATTTTTAATTCCAATTTTTGGTTTTTTTTTTTAAATATGGTGTATTATTAGTGGAAAAAGCGCCGCAGGCGAAAAATTGGAATAAAAAATCGCGCGATTTTTAATTCCAATTTTTCGTTTTTTTTTTTAAATATGGTGTATTATTATTGGAAAAAGCGCCGCAGGCGAAAAATTGGAATAAAAAATCGCGCGATTTTTAATTCCAATTTTTCATTTTTTTTTTTAATATGGTGTATTAGTATTGGAAAAAGCGCCGCAGGCGAATCAAATGAGTAATCCCGAAAATAAGACATGTGACACAGAAGACATTGATGTATCCGAAATGGATTGTTCTGACTATGAAGAAACGGCGGACAATTTTTGCGAGAGTCAAAGCATGTTGTTGTGTGTTATTTGTTTTACCAAGCCACGCGATGTTCTCTTAAGCCCATGCAATCACTTTAAATTGTGTGCGGATTGCTTTGGAGAGCACAGTAAGGTTGCAATCGTAAATGGCAATAGAAATATTTTGTGCCCGGTTTGTCGTCAAATTGTTGAAAACTCTATATGAGTATTTGTTTAGATTGTGGTCTGAAAATGCCAATATGTATGTAATGAAGTTTTGTTTATTTTGATTGCGTATTTAAATATTTACTTACTTGGAGACCTTGAAAATTGTAACTAAAAAATCGCGCGATTTTTAATTCCAATTTTTCGCCTGCGGCGCTTTTTCAATAATAATACACCATATTTAAAAAAAAAAACGAAAAATTGGAATTAAAAATCGCGCGATTTTTTATTCCAATTTTTCGCCTGCGGCGCTTTTTTCCCTAATACACCATATTTAAAAAAGCCCGTCTGCGGGCTTAGTTGCCCTTCCGAAAGAGAAACAAAGCCCGTGGATCAAACGTAATAACGCCCGCGGGAATTAATGCCTTTTTCAAGAAAGGCGTTAAATCCACGGGCGTTATTTCACTGCACCAAAAAATTTTAGTCCAAAAGCGAGCACTGTTGATTCAAATACTTTTCGTATTTAAGCTAACAACTTTTGCTTTTGAATTAACCGCAAAAGTTTTTGGTCGAAAAACGGGCACCATTGAAGCAAATACTTACGCATTTAAGTTAACCTCAAGAAAATTGTAAAAATAATATTTTTTTTTAATATAATAGATATTATTTTATTTTATTTTTTTATACATATAATATATGTATGTATGTTTACTTATCGAGCCCTAACCGCCATAAAGTGTATCCAACAAAATTATCGATTTTAGCGTTTTTAATCACTCCCACAATTTCATAGACTTAGGGCCGGTTTCACCACCTCCGGTTAAGCACTTAACCAGAGATTTTTGCCCGGTGAACCAATTTATTTGACAGCTCGCCATACAATTTACGTCAAACTAACCAGCGATTAAATTAACCGCAGATTGTGAAACCGGACATAAATAAATTTCAAGGCTGATTTCCAACTGTATGAAAATAAAATAAAAAAAAAACTCCTGTAAAATTTAATTTTTGTTGGATACACTTTTTGGCGGCTAGGGCTCGATATGTAGTAATATTAATACTAAGGCCCGCCGTCACCAAACGAACTTTAGTCATTCATCCATTCACCATTTCCAAACGCATCAGTACATCTGCAGACCAGTGTTGCCAGAACTTTTCCAGAGTTCCAGCTAGATTCTCAGAAAAAAAAGCTAGAAAAAGCTAAAAAAAATGTTTCACACATCAAAAAAAAAATTTAAAGCTAAAAAAGAAGCTAAAAAAAAATTACGAAATTACCCAGTAGAACTTGGAGCGAGATCTCCCCAAGCGAGAGCAGAAGAGTACTTTCCGAGCAATATCAGAATTTTGTCAGTTTTGTTTTATTTTGTCTTTATTATTTCCCTTCCTAGGACACACAATGTTAAAAGCGAGTATACAAAATTGTATGCTTATAAACGAAGTATAGGGAGTAATAGAGTATCTATTGACAAGTACTCCCGGATTAATAAAACGTTGATCCCAAGTCCTACTGCGTATTTTAATGCTTTATTAATAGGTGATTTCCCGTGGCAGTGATCCGGACAAAAAATTTGCAAGCAACTGCAACAACAATTTTTTGATCCTGATGTTTATCTGGATCAAAAAATCTATTACAATCTATACGGACCCGAAATGGATCCAGATAACCATCAGGATCACAAAATTGTTGTTCCATTTGCATGCAAAATTTTTATGCGGATCTGGATCACAGCCAGGGGAGCTCGCCTAAAGTGTGTTCAAAAAACACATAAATGCAAGGTCAATTTAACAGGTCGGTTCAACATACATACACACATACACGCAGTGAGCTTAATGTCGAACTCTCGTGACCGAGATCAGGGATGTGATAAGTGGGCTTTTCCTACCAAAACTCGTCGGTTTTTTTCCTGTTGGTCGGATGGTCGGACGATTTGAATTTTGGTAGGTTTTTACCTTCCTTCAAGTAACATCACTGATTTGCTAGATTTTGCCACAACACTGTTGAAAGAACGTTTGAAAGTTCATGTATTCATGTCTCTTTCTCACAGCAACAGTTTGCTTGAATACTTTTTGTGTTTCTCTTCGGCAGAGTTTTGTGCAGTGATGTGATACGTAGGGAAAATTCCCTACATGTAGGGACATTAGTAGGAAAAAAGTGACCGTGGGGAAAAAAGGACAGATTTTTATAAAATAGGTAAATGTAGGGATTTTTTGGCAAAACTGTCGATCTGAATAATGAAAACGCTGTGAAGACAAGTTAATCGCGAATCCTTTAATGGCGTATTTGGAGACAAGCTGCCGTATCGTGAAGACAAGCTTTGAGATCTTTTATTGAACTATCGGATAACACGATACTTTTTATCTGTGCATCGGAGCAAAAGATTTTTTTATTATACATATTATAGAACTGTTAAATTGCAAAAATTTTATGAAAATGGTGCAGGTACACTTGAAGAAATGGAGTCTTTATATCCCGAAACTTTCGTAAATCCTTCATTTACTGCCATGCATTTAATTCATTGTTATAACATGGAAATAACAAAAAAAAGTGTAGGGAATTTCGTGGGGAAAATTTGAAACAGGCGTAGGGAAAAGTAGGGTTTTTTTTCTTGCTTTGTAGGGAATTTCCAAAAAAGTGTCTACCATCACTGGTTTTGTGTAAAGTGGATAAAAGAAGGTGAACGCATACGCATGAAAACCCTTTCTTCATTTTTTAGTTTGATGAAAAAGCACTATGCACTAAAAAAGATCTTAGATTCAATTTCGATATTTAATTAAAGTTCTGATCTCATTTGTATACCTACTTGGAGACCTGTTAAACCATAGTCGTAACTATTTTAAAATGTTAACATAAATTACATACACAAATTAATGTACATACATATGTACAAACGCATTCGTACCTTATTATTTTAAGCTAAAACATGTGAAAATACTTGAAGAGTGATATGTATGTATAAGTTCCTATATATGTACCAGTTAAATGAATAAATAAAAATACATAAATTTTCAAAAACCAGCTTAAATGGCGAATTTTGTGAAAAAAAAATTTTGGTCGGCTGAAACCAATTTTGGTAGGTTTTTGAGACGAATTTGGTCGGAAGAAAAATTTCAAAGTGGCAACCCTGACCGAGATGTCAAAACTGTAAGGAAAACAAAATAATTTGACACTCTGCTCACGGGCGAATGATGGATAAACTCAGAGAATGAAGAATTTGACGAATTGTAAACACGAATGCATGTATAGAATATGCAGAAGTAAACAAATTGGATAGCTGTCGAAGAAGAACAAGAAGTCAGCTGATCTGAAGAACCGACTTGTTTAGTGGAGCCTGCATAAGTTTTTATTTTCATATACTATATGTTCAGTGTCAATAAAAATAACGAAATGTTGAAAAAATGTTTTACATTCAAATAATGGTAACTATGATGACTGTATGTATGTATGTATATGAGCAGCGCTAATTTTTTTGTGAGTTTTAGCAAATAAAAAAGCTAAAAAAAAAAGCCAAAGCTAAATCAGAATTTTTGCAGCTAAAAGACAAGAAAAAAAGCTAAATCTAGCTTGAAAAAAGCTAGAATGGCAACGCTGCTGCAGACAACTCTCACGACATCAAAAAAAGCTGAGTTTATGAATAGATATTAGTTTTTGTTTAATTAATTTTTTTTTATTTATGTATGTATGTATGTATATTACTTTCTTTATTTTAATTTAAAATTGAAACAAATTGAACGAATTTGAAAAATTTTCTTTATTTTTTTATTTTTTCTTTCAAATCCTTCTTTCTTTTTACTTAAAAAATGTTTAACAGCAAGCAAGTTTTTGAATCAACAACGCACGTCTTTGTATTAACTACGGAAATTTGTTGAATCAAAAACTTTGCCGTTAAAACAAATACTTTTGCTGTTGAATCAAATACGGAGATTCAACAGCGGAAAGTTGTTGATTTAACTACGGGTATTTTTTTAAGAGTAGCATCTAGTTTCTAGTATCTAATTCGCGGGATGTAGATATTTAGTATCAAGTAACTTACATCTAACTTATACTAAGTAAATGATATTTCTATATACATATATAATCTAAAATTTTTGCTACCACAGCGCTTCCCTTGCGTTTAGCCCGAGATGGCTGACATAAGAGTTCATTACTTATCCGTTTTGTCACGGCACTTTTTTTTTATAGATATAACTACATCCAACATATATACATGTACATACAAACATACCGCCAAATAGCACACATTACAAAATAGCAAGTTTTAAAAAACTTGCAAGTTTATTTTCTATTCTCTGCTCTATGTTACGGAGGTCAATATTTTTTTACATATACACATGTGTATGTATGTATGTACATATCTACAAATATCTAGTATGAGCAAAATAACAAAGAAAATCTCTTTTGCAAAAGCCGAAAAACGTGTTTGAAGTCATAACACTTCTACACACTACGTTTTTTCTGCGACTGCGTCTCTTAAATCCTTGGCACAGCGATTTAATTAAAAATTCCTTTTAGACATAAAATTAATTTTCCCATTGCACATTTGCAATCAAAAGCACATGCGCATGTAAAGAGTGTTTAAGTGCAAAAAGTATATAAAATGAACAAAATGTACGAGAAAACTTTGTCTTGTGTTGCATTGACTCTACGGAAGGACAGTGCACACCGGTCCGTCCCCATACCCAAAAGTCAAAAATGTTGGTGTTTCAAAAAGAAATTTCTGTAATGCGTTTCCGTGGGAAATATATTGAATTTTATGGAAAACCTCCCTCCCTACGCAATAGACACCATTAAACGTTACTTTGGCTCATATGAAGTCAACACATTTGCAAAAAAAATTTCTTGGAAAAATTTGTGTAAATAAGTGTATTATGATTTTTGCGATATTTCAAGTTTGAGTGCTCAAAAAATGCGTATAACTATGGAAACGCAAGAAAAAGGTATGTTTTATGATTTAGCGAAAGAAAACAGTGAGAACAATTTATTTTTAGTAAAATACGTAATTTTCATTTAAACTTTTAACAGCTAAGGACCATTCTGGACCAGGTCATAAGCAGATTTGAGTTCTTTCAAGTCTTCTCTTATACATTTTTTCCTTTTTCATAAAATATGTATATTAAATGTAACTATAATATAATATAATATATATATATAATATAATAATATAATTTTTTAATTATATATATATTTTTTTAATTGTAACTTTGTTATTTGACATCGGATTTTTAAAATTGAAATATCATTAATTTAGTCTTTGGAGGCTCTATATTTCCATCTAATGTCCTTTTGACCTATGAAGTCGTTTTCACATAGTTAAGTCACCTAACCAAGTTTTTCGTCGAAAATATCCTTTTTGTTTCACAAGAAAAAAATCGCCAAAAATAAAGTATTTATCTAATCTCTCTGATGTTACGCTTAAAGTCTTTGCAATTAAATGGGCGAATTTTTAAAAGAATAAAACTTTCTGATTTTTACAACTTTTTATACAAAACTTAATTTGAAAATGAAAATTTTTTCAAAAGTCGCAAAAAATCCACAAAATTTTGACTTAGGCAGCTATCGCGCAGCAAATTTTTATTAAACCACTACAAGTTGTATGTTGTTTGCAGCGTATTTTAATTGCCTTGCGTTTATCGCATTTGTAACTCCAGCGAAAATAATTTTTGAATGAAGTGATAACAAAAAAAGACAAAATTACCGTTATCTCAAAAACCTAACCATGCAAAAAATTAAAAAAAAAAAAAATATGTAGTTCCAAGCTCAGCAGGTCAATTCCTATCCTCCCCCATTCCTGGTTTTCTTGGTATTTTTTTGGCTGTAGACTAGTGTTAGTGGTGGGCGTGGATTACAACATATATGCTTTTAATTTTTCTGAAAGGTGAGTCGTATAGTGGCACACCAATGTGCAAAATTTGGTTTTGGTAGGTCCATCCGTTTCCAAGCAATTGAGTTTTGTCCCACTCTCCATACAAATGCGACAAGTGTGCAGTGGAGGTACGAGCACATACATACTTATGTACATATGTAGGTGTCTTGATATGCAACACTGTGTACCTACATGCATTTGCACTATACGAACGTTCAGCATTATATGGATATGTTTATGTACTGTATACTCATGCTCATATTTTATATTTACAGGCGCTTTTTTATAACGTTTAATGTGCATGAAATATTATAAATAAAATCATAATCTTTGTTTCGCCATTCTCATCGTTCGATCAGCGCGTATACGTTGCGTTTTATTAGATTCTTATCGCGACATCATAAAATGACGCTACAGGATTGCATTACTTATGGATATACATACCCAGCCAGCAAGGTACCGCACATTTTACGAACATTGCGATTTACGAGCTATTCTCGAATCAGAAAACAATAACAAAAGAAGCTTTTTTCTATCATGTCAAAAAAAAAAGAAAACGGAAAATTTCAAACTCAATATTTTAAAAGTAAGTATGTATGTTTGTAAAATTTCTACATTTACGATAAAAAAAACGGACGTAAAAAGATTCATATATGAGTGCTTTTTCGATACATTTACGACACTCGTAGGCAATGAACATCTTAAAGCGAAACAGTATTCGTAGGCGAATCGTAAACGGATTTCGTAAACGATATTTTATTAGAGTTTTCTTCGAGAAAACATCAGTTTACGAGCTCGTTTACGATGATTTTGCTGGCTGGGTATGTACATGCATATAAAAGGTATCTACATGTATTGGTAAGTATGTAAGTGTACATTTCATTAATTTCTTTTTTATATTTTTCGCATACATAATAATAATAAAATAATAAATGGGCGCGAATATATATACAATATAAGTTAAAAGAACTTTTTACTGAGCTTCTTTTCCAATGATCGGTGGGCTTTTTATTTTTTCCTAAAAAAGCTGATCGACCAACAACTTTATGTTATGTTCAGACACAACCTTAATTGAACATTAAGAGCCTTCATTCAATTTTCAAGCCCAATGATTCTCAATTTACCATACAAAAATTGACCAAGTTAATGCTTCATTAGAAATTAATGAGTTGTTAATGAAGAACAATTCTGCATGCAACCCTGTTAAAAGGCTTGTTTCATAAGTAAAATGAAATGTCATGAAAAGAGAAATGTGATTAGCGTCAGCGTCCACTAAACAGGTTGGTTCGTCAGATCAGCTGCATTCTTGTTCTTCTTCATCACCTACCAAATTTGTTTTTATTTCTGCTTATTTTATACATGCATTCGTGTTTACGATTGGTAAAAATTGTGAGATGAATGTCAAATTATTTCGTCCTCCTTGCAATTTTGACATTTAGGTCACGAGAGTTTGATATTCAGCTCACGGCGTGTATGTGTGTATGTATCTTGAGCCGACCTGTCAAATGGGCCAAGTAAATTAAATATGTCTGAACACCAAATCTAAAGATGTTCAATCAACCCCAATTGACTTAATTAATTTTTATGTCTGAAAAACACACCGTTCTTTTACTTCATTTATTTAAAGAGTATCAGTATAGTAAGTTTTTACACAGTGCAATACTATGTTGTTCTGGGGGCTGAATGATTCTACCACAGAATTAAAGGCCTTGGTACATGTAGTAAAACCTCCAAATATTTTTCCATTCTCAGGTCAAAGTTGTTGGCTATGGTCACTTCAATTTGAAATTTTTTTGAAAAAGTGTTTTTAGAAAAAGTGGAAAAAAGGGTTAAAATCCATATCGGATCGAAATATGAAATTCAGGTGCCTATATTAAAATTACGCGAAGAAAAATTTTATAGAATATCTTAACCCATTGGCTCTCTCCGAAAAGGGTCTTTTTGACCTTTTTTCGAAAATTCCATCAAAAATATTCACCCTTATTACGGTTGTCGCCGTCGACACTCACTCGACGATGTCGGCGACGACTTATCAAAATCGGTATTACGTATGGTAAAGTCGATAACTTGTGACAACTATCGAAACATAATTGGTATCTGCTAAGTCGACGTCGACGGTCAGCCGTTGCCATTTTCGTCGACGCTGCGTTTAATGGTGACAAGAAGAAAAGTTAGTATGTATGCATTTTTATACTCAGCTGTACTAGTACACAGAGTATTATAGTTTTAATCACATAACGGTGGATTGTAACAGAATGAAATAATCGAGATAGATATAGACTTATATATATCAAAATGATCAGGGTGAAAAGAGAAATCGATTGAGCCATGTCCGTCCGTCTGTAAACACTCTAACTCGTGCAAAAATTGAGATATTTCGATGAAATTTGAAATGCAAGTTGGTATCGAGACTGGGACGGTTGGTACTGAAAATGGGCGAAGTCGGACCATGACCACGCCCACTTTTCCTATATAGAAAAAATCGGAAATTTGGTATCTCAGTCACTAATATAGCTAGAACGATGAAATTATACCCACATGTTGAGCTCAGGCCCCTAGGAAGAAATTTTATGAAATTTTGGAAAATGGGCGGTGCCACGCCCACTTATTAAAGGTCAAACCTTGAAAGTTTTATATGTCATAACTCAGAAACCATTGAAGATATATCGATCAAATTTGGTACGCGTGATATACTTACTTAGGCAAACGTTTGAACGGAAAATAGTTAAAATCGGTTGACGGTTGATATAAAGATATATCATTGAAATTTTGTCGCATGAGTCCAACTATGGACATAAAACAAAAAATACTAAAATTTTGGAAAATGGACGGTGCCACGCCCACTTATTAAGGGGCAAACATTGAAAGTTTTATGAGTCATAACTCAGAAACCGTTAAAGATATATCGATGAAATTCGGTACGCGTGATATACTTACTTAGGCAAATGTTTGGACGAAAAATTTCCTAAATCGGTTGACGACCACGCCCACTTTTATATATGTGTATTATAAAATGGCCTAATAAAAACATTTTAAGCGATATCTCTGTCAAATATAAAGATATATCATTGAAATTTTATAGCAGGAGTCCAACTGCGGACATAAAACGAAAAACATAAAATTTTTGGAAAATGGGCGTGCACCGCCTCTTTTTAGAAACAGGAATATACGAGATTTCTTAGCCTTTAACTCGACAAATAATTGAGATATTATAAGAAACTTGGTTTATACACTTTTATAACTTGTGTTAATAGACACGCAAAAATTTATTGAAATCGGTTTATGACCACGCCTGCTTTTTAAGAAAGATATTTCTGGAACACCCTTTGGGAATTTGTAACGTGACATCTCTGTAAGGAGAAGTCATAAAGGAATGAAATTTTGCACAAATAATAATATTCATATGCTTAGTTGGATGACTGATAAAAATGTTGAAAATGGGCGTGGCTACGCCCCCTTTATGCGGCACTCGCTTTATATAAAATAATCCGTGTTTCCATCAAACGCAAACAAACAATGAAAGCATACAGCTGAGTATCTAATGTTCGATTCCACTCGAACTTAGGCTTCCTTACTTGTTGTTTTTAAAATTTTATTACGGGAGTGTTAAAATTAGTAGAACTAACATCCGCAGAATATTTCCTGCTAGTTTCATTGAAAAATTCCCACCAGTTTAAAAATAAATTCGGTGAGGGCACATACCGAAGCCGACCCAAAGGTTTCCAATGGGGTACGATACCAACTAATTTTTTACAACATTGAGAAGCAATCACCATTAAATTGAATGCCTTGGCACCTCCTTTAAGAGAGATTGAGGAGAAAACTAATTTATTAAATATTTATGTACATAAGTACATATATTTCAAGTAAAATTATTTTTCTTTTATTTCTTAATTACTCGAGCACTTCATTGGTATGTTCATCGCTAAAACTTGATGAATCATATGCAAAATACATTTATAATAAAAAAACAAATTAACAAAACAGCACAAATAAAAAATACGGAAAAAATTACGCACAGATTGTAAATAAAATCAAACAGCTAGTGCAGAAATTATAGGGATGGTACTTTCGTCATTCTGTTTACCGATCGTCTCAATATGGTTAGCTAATACCGATTTTGCGTCGATGTGACGACGACGTCGAGGCGACGTGATGTCGGCTGAAAAGTGACAACGACGTCGACGACGACAACCGTAATAAGGGTGATTATTTCCGAGGTCGTGAGAGGGTTAAAATGTTCTAGGATATTGTGCGCCGGGAAATTTCTCTAGGGGTCTTCTAAGGCCAAATCTTTATAAAAAAGGTTTTGAACTCCCAAGGAAACAAAAAAAGCAAAAAGGCCCCTTGAAATATGCAACGATTATTATATTTATCTCAGCTCTTTTCCTTTCCTGTCTCATTGCCATATGCGTATGGTGGTCCCAAAAATGTGTACATTAGGGCGGAGTGAATTGGGGCTTTTTTTTAAGTCATTATTGCTCTACCTGCAGAAAGTTGCCTTTCTACATAGTACAGAAGTAAGACTGCAAAATATTATTGGCCTAGTCCTTTATTTGGAGGTGCTCCAATTCGAAAGTATCGATGCTTATTGGTATCGGCGAAATATCGGAGCGAAAAAGCATCGAGTAAAAAAGTACTCGGTTTCGCAACAAAACTATCGAGTATTTACTTGTACTCGGTGGTATCGTTGGAACCCTAGTGAATTCTACTTTCCAATCTCTTTGCAGAAAATCAATAATCAATTCATTTTCATCGATCAACTTTATTATGTTGAACTTTACCAACATTATGTACATACATACATATGTATATTCAATTTATTGCGCCCTTTGTGTCAATTCCAACTAATGTCCATTTTGGGACCCTTACAAACATTTGGACCTTCTAGTATCAACACCAAAATCAAATATGTACATACAACGCTGATGCATATCAGCGTAGTGGCACTTAATTATAATACAATCAGTTAATAATCTACATATAGTAGGTATATGTATAGCATATTTTGTCACTGGACATACTACGCTTTTCACTTAGCGTCATTATGCCATTACTCCGCTACGTTCATAATGATTTCGAAAGTGGAAAGTAGAGTCAAATGGGCATGCATTCTACGCTTTTGTCTATGGTATGTAAAAGTACATGCACTATTTAGATATGGTTAAAGTAGGTACATATATTGTATCTAGTTAGTAGAGAAAATATATGTATGTTTGTAGAAACTTTCCAGCCATTGCAAAGGTAATTTTCTATCCACACCTTGTTAATACGAAATTAATGACTGCATTAGATAAATTACAATATTCCAACAGAGGCAAGGTCGACGGATGGACTAAAGCAGAGACGGTGTTTGTTCTGGTATCTAAAATGTGTTTTGTTACTAAAATTTGACGTTCACAGCTCAAGACGTTGCGAGTGCAATGCGCTGTACGAGTATGAAAGTGGCCGCATTGTTATTAAGTGACAAGCCCGGCGCGATATGTAAACCGATAACGATTTGCATTGTCCAATGTCCGCATTGAATTCATTGCATTGTTAGTACTCATACATATGTAAGTAAGTAAGTATTAGTGTAAAGAATTTTTTATTTTTTCATCGGCGGGGCAAATTACATATTTGATTAAGATAAGTGGTTCATATTCAAGGTGAGCTGGTACAAATTGTCGATAAGAACGATTATGATTAAAGTGAGTGTGTTGTTAAAATTAAAGTCTTTAAATATTTACTTAATTCTTATCTTTGACGGTCAACACCTGCTGCGGAATTAAAGTTAAAAACACGAAATTTATTGATGGTGATCAATACTATTTCCACTATTAATATTTTGATTTTCTAAGATTTAGTATTTAAATGGTTCCTAGCTTTGATTAGGCTCAATATCTCACAAGTTAATTTAAAACATTTAATGCCACGACACGTATTGGATTTTTTTGTAGTGACCAATGATGTCTGCGGCATTGCGATCAATTAAGTGACAGCTTACTTAGTCAAAATTTTAATATTGTTCACAAGTTAAAACGATAGGAAATATAATAAAATTGTATATATATATACATACAAACATACATAAGTACATACGTAAAACAATAGAAATTGGATTGTATGACGAATATTAAAGCCCGTCTCCACATAACTTGATTCTCCAACGAAACATGTAGCGAAACATCTCGCGAAAGAACCCGTCTCCACGTAGCTGATCGTTGTTCAGTTTGACATTTCTCATTCTTGTTCTTCTTAAATGTTTGTATGTTTGCTTATTTTTGCGTTTTTGTTTTGGTCTGTGTGAGATTTCGATAGATTTTCGATACAAAATTAGAGAAGACATCGATATCATCGAGGTTGACAAGATGATTCAGAATGAAACAGTGTTTCAATCTTCACTCGCTCTCAGAAATTTGTATGGAAATTGGCGAGTTTCGGCACTGGTTTCGAGATTGAACGAAGATTGTGAGAGAGAATGCAGATAAAATGAACCAAATTTCAAAATTTGATTAAAAGGTCTGAAATCTTAAGCAAAAGCAAATGCTTGGCTTTTATTTTTTTTTTACTCGTATGTTCATTAGGCATATAACTTTTTATAATTTTTGCAAATATGAAAAACGGCATACCATAGTCGAATAGAGCATAAAAAGGTATGAACCCCATTATTTTTTTTTTTGCGAAATTGCAAAAAAGTTTCCGCGCAAATCGAAATTACTTTTTTATCAGAACTGCTGAAAAAAGCAAAAAGTTTTGTACAGTGTACACGTTTTTCTTCATAATAATCGATATTTATTTAACTAATAATCTTCCTATTATTCCTAACGCCTTTTAATGAACCTAAGGTAAGTGCTCCACCAACCCCAAACTAATTTTTCTTCAGAAAATTCTGATTCAATATAATAATAACACAGCTGTGCGCGGAACGTTTTTGAACCGAAATCACCTAAAAAAGTGATATTCATTTCATTAGTTGTACATAGGGACACGATATCGAATCAAAAGCATCGATCTGGTACTCATTTAAAATATCGGTTAAAAAGAATCGCGAACCCGATAATATCGAAACTAAACTACTCGATACTCAAAGTATCGGTATCGAAAGCGGTAATTTTCTAGAAGGTTCAACCTTAAAATTTCCTCTAAAATAGTTAAAAGAGGCACCAATCAACGCGTTCTGACCTCTCAGTACAACAATTAAATGGTTATCTTCATGAAATAAATCCTTATACTTCATAAACTATTTTTCAAGGCAAAATTTTATGAATTAGTATTAATGAACAATGAATGTGATTTTTTATATTATATAAGCGCAATGTTTACATATGTAAATGTGTAAGCTTTTTTCTAAATTTATACGAATTTGTATGAATTCCTACCTCTTTAAAATTGTTTTTGGAAAATTTTTCGCCCCGAAAAAATGATTTTTCAGGGGATAGAGGGGCTCTCACAAGACTTCGAACTGAAATCCAAACTTGCCGGAGGCTTACATATACATATGTGTTTAGAACAACTTTCTACAATGGCGGCCCTCGGCCGGCTAAAAAAAATAACCCTCAGCTGACAGAATTCTCTTTCTGGGGTAATATCTATGGGCCCATCCAATTTTAACAAAAAATATCTCGTAAATTATAAACCTACGGCAAGTTTTGATTTCAGTTTTGAGATCTATGAGAGGTCCTTCATCACCCTGAAAAAGTTCTTTCTCGCGGGGCGTTCCTTATGTCTATATGACCCTATGTTTTTTCTCTGATATTTTTAGTTTGAAAACCCACCGAAAGTCAAAATACAACAACAATTCTTCTGTAGGTTGAAAAGAGACAAATACTCCCTCAAAAACAATTTTATTCAAACTAAATGAAAATATTATTATTATTACAAAAATGATTTTTTTTTGGAAATTTGAATTTAACCCTCTGCGACTGAAGTGGTAGCCTGGCAGACACCAATAACAGAAAAATTTGTTTTGCGCCGTTATTTTGCGAAATTTTTCTCCCGCGCTCTCGTTACCTTCATATTGCATACTAATGAGTAGTTTATTGTGTTGAAAGTGATCAAAGTGAGCACACACGTTGGTCTGAGCGTAAAGGTGTCTACGAATCAACCACGTCAGTAATAAGATAGGTGCCTGAGATTACCACCTCAGTTTTTATGTCATATTTTTGTGGCATCACCTTAACAAAAAATCAATAAAAATTTTTCAATAATTTATATTTATTGTTAGTTTCGCTTCAAATAAGAACTCTTAAGTCTTACTATTCTAAAATTACGCACAAAATTGTTTGTTTTGTATTTTCTTGTGCCTGTCAGGCTACACGTCAGTCGCAAAGTGACAAAAACCTTTTGGAGGATATTTGTAGGTGAATTTTTTTTTTTTTTTTTAATTAATTCTTCATAAAATCATTTGTTCATAATAATCATATGTTATTTCTCCATAAATTACTTTTTTAGGAGGTAATAGCTATTAAAGCCATTTCGTTAAAGCTGCAGAATTTTCGCGGAGGATTCACATAAAATATCCTTTTATTTAACCATTCAATTTTTCTGTTTTTTTTTACACAGAAATGAATTCAAATGTACATTATAATAAGTTAAAAACCTTTTTTTTTTTAATTATAATATGGAATATTTTTTGTTGTTTTTGTAAGGGTATAAGGTTCGCATGGTAAATTTTAGCTATTTAAAGAAACACCGTTTAACATGTCTTATCCTGTTGGATTAAAAAAAATATTGAAATAAATAAAAACCTTTATATGTGAACTTTATACAGGGATACTTTCACTAGGTTCACACAACTAGACGAAAAAATATAAGCCGTCGAAATGGTGTCTGGTGGACTACCACGTCAGTAGAATAGGGAAACTTAATTCACGTCAGTCGCAGAGGGTTAAATCGAAACAAAAAAATTATGAAATTGAAGTGGCAGAATAGCTGTGCATTCCATGTTATAAAGGGAAGCCAGTACGCAATATAATTTTTCTTCCAGACTTCTTCTTTCCCCTTACGGCCAAAGCAGAAGCTTACAAGAGGCAAATTTAAAATTTGTATTTCCATATATTTTTTATTTGAAATATAATTTATTTTATAGTTGTCAAATTGAAAAAATTGTCAGAAAAAACTGCCGAATGTCAAAAAAAAAACCTACCGAAATACAAGCTGGCTCGTTGGTTTTTAACCGCCTAGATGGTATTTTGTTTGGTTTTTTTATACTCAGCTGTACTAGTACACAGAGTATTATAGTTTTAATCACATAACGGTGGATTGTAACAGAATGAAATAATCGAGATAGATATAGACTTATATATATCAAAATGATCAGGGTGAAAAGAGAAATCGATTGAGCCATGTCCGTCCGTCTGTCCGTCCGTCCGTCTGTAAACACTCTAACTCGCGCAAAAATTGAGATATTTTGATGAAATTTGAAATGCAAGTTGGTATCGACACTGGGACGGTTGGTATTGAAAATGGGCGAAATCGGACCATGACCACGCCCACTTTTCCTATATAGAAAAAATCGGAAATTTGGTATCTCAGTCACTAATATAGCTGGAGCGATGAAATTTTACCCACGTATTGAGCTCAGACCCCTATGAAGAAATTTGATGAAATTTTGGAAAATGGGCGGTGCCACGCCCACTTATTAAGGGTCAAACATTGAAAGTTTTATATGTCATAACTCAGAAACCATTGCAGATATATCGATGAAATTTGGTATGCGTGATTTACTTACTTAGGGAAACATTTGAACGGAAAATAGTTAAAATCGGTTGACGGCCACGCCCACTTTTATATATGGGTATTATAAAGTGGCCCAATAAAAACATTTTAAGCGATATCTCTGTCAAATATAAAGATATATAACTTTTTGGTTGCTTGTTTTTCCGACAGGGTAGGAATATGATGTATTGTGGAACGATTTTCCGTCATCCCTTGTCAAGTTTGGTTTGGAGACACTCCAAAATGGAGATATATCACTGAAATTTTATGGGAGGAGTCCACCCGGGGACATAAAACGAAAAACACAAAATTTTTGAAAAATGGGCGTGGCACCGCCTCTTTTTAGAGGCAGGAATATACGAGATTTCTGAGCCCATAACTCGACAAATAATTGAGATATTATGACGAAACTTGGTGTATACACTTTCATTACTTGTAGTAATACACGCTCAAAATTTTAGCGAAATCGGTTGACGACCACGCCCATTTTTATATATGGGTATTATAAAGTGGCCTAATAAAAACATTTTAAGCGATATCTTTGTCAAATATAAAGGTAATTCATTGAAATTTTGTGGCATAAGTTCCACAATAGACCGGAAACAAAAAGTAGAAAAATTTTGGAAAATGGGCGTGGCGCCGCCTCTTTTTGGACAAAGGAATAGAGGAGATTTCTTAGCCTATAACTCGACAAATAATTGAGATATTATGATGAAACTTGGTTTTTACGCCTTTGTAACTTTTATTAATAGACACGCAGAAATTTATTGAAATTGGTTTATGACCACGCCTACTTTTTAACAAAGATATTTCTGGAACACCCTTTGGGAATTGTAACGTGACATCTTTGTAACTAGAAGTCATAAAGGAATTAAATTTTGCACAAAGAATAATATTCATATGCTTAGTTGGATGACTGATAAAAATTTTGAAAATGGGCGTGGCTATACATCGTGTTTCCATCAAACGAAAACAAACAATGAAAGCATACAGGTGAGTATCTAATGTTCGATTCCACTCGAACTTAGTCTTCCTTACTTGTTTCAATATAGCTTGCTCGCTTGTACCAACACAAAACTGTATTTGACTATCTCCTTCACACAAAAAACCTTGTAGAATACCAGAAAAAACGTAGTGTCATATGGGCATAATGTGTTTTTAGGAAAGTGAAAAAGAAAAAAGATATTGACGATTTTTTCGTTGACATGACGATTTTTTATTTGCAAACGTCAAATTATCGTATGAAAATGAAAAATATATAATCCTATATCTCCAGTTATCATTATTTCTATCGCATGGTAATTGCAAATTGTAAGCAAGTTTCGGTGGTAAGTGTGCGCCTCGTTTAATGTGAAAATCAGTAAACAGATTTGGGTAACTTCATACAACGTCATACAAAAAACCTTACGAAGTAGCCCAAACCTGCAACCAGGCCCGTAGCTAGGGGGGGGGGGCATTGTGGGGCAATGCCCTACCTTAAAACTAGAATGCCCTACCTTAAAAAGGCCAACAAGTGATATCAATTACACTGTAGGTAAATTTTTAACTTTTGAAATATCACAGAGAAACGCCGAGACACCCCAATTTAATTTTTGGCTGTAGAATACGATGGCGTTTTCAGAAAGTCAAAGTTAGCTCTCGTTTTCGAGAAATTTAGGAAATAAGTTTCAGAGCTCCGAAGGTAATTTTTTCCCGTTTATAAACTTTACTTAGGTTTTGAACCCTTTTCTCCAGTGATGCCAATATTCTTGGACCAAAAATCCCTACGGCATACCAAAAAATTCCCTATTTTTCCCTACGCTAACGAAATTTTTCCCTACAAATTTCCCTACGACGTATTTTCTCTATATTGAAATAAACACGCACAAAATTGATGCATATCAAGTTTTTATTCAAAAAGCCACATATGCATACATAGAAATTATTATGTTTATTTGTGTTTATATAATATAAATAAATAATGTATACATGTATTTATGTAGATATTTTCATATACAAAAATATGGGGCAGACATTTCCCATTAAAATTATCATACCTTGACTAAGAGAAATACAAATCCCATCATGTATTGATACACATAGTAAGATGACAGTGATTACTTTTTTTGTTATCGCATTTATTTGAACAACAATCGCCCAGTGGTCGAATTTCGACCAGCCCTATTTTTTAATTTCAATTACAACATGAAAATTTCACTTTATATTATAGGTACCACGTCCACATTTCCGTATATACTTACTTCCTATACCGGTTTGGTAAGAAAAGTCCACAAACGCATCTCTGATCACCACAACAAAAAAATATAAGCGAAATTTGGTGCTAAGAGCGAACCCAAAGCTAAAGCAAAAAATTTTGGGGGTGGACCAGAAGCGAAGCTAACGAAAAGAACGTTTGTCCTGAGGCCCTGTAAGCAGGTCGAAGAATATATTCCCAGATCAGAATAAAGTACAACTTTGAAATATTGCATTCAAGTATGCAGAAACCAAGGCAAATTCATTCATATGGTAATGGTAAATGAACAGCTGACTTCTTCTTCTTCTCGTTTTTAACTCGCCGTGTACAGAAGAATACAGAAAAATGTCAAACAAAGAAATATTTGACTTTGAGTTTGACATTCTGATGGACAAAAACTTAAAGCGAATCGAAGGGAATATTGCCGAATTCGGCCTGCCATTACCATAATGAATTTGCCTTGGCAGAAACATTTTGTTTGTAGCTATTAAAAAATTTTAGGTTTTAGAAAAAATGAATTCGTTGCAAAGCAAAAGAAAATATTTGTCTTCAAAAATTCCCTACATTTAGCTAAATTTTGAAAATCTGTCCTTTTCCCCACACTGCAAATCTGAGGTCGAATTTCCCTACATGTAGCCTCTTTTCCCTACACTTGGCATCACTGCTTTTCTCGCGTAAGGGTTTTGACGGTTGTTCTTACTTAATTGGGGCATTCTAAATTCAGTGCCATCATTAGTTTTTCCAAACTGCCTTCGGTTTATGAGATAACGGTATTTAAAAAGTACCATCAATTTGGACTTTTTTGTTAATAACTCAGTCAGTTTATGAGTTAAATTGCCCAAACTTTGCACGTGAACATATTTTAGCATTACCTTAACTTTTCCTGAAAATAATTGAAATCGGGTGACTATAACATATAGCTGCCATACAACCGATTGTTCAGATGTGGACATTTTGGGGTATAGCTTCGCTATTTAAACAGATAAGGACATGGAAATTTGGAGAATTTGTACTCGTATTGGCCTTAATCTATTCCCTGAAAATCGTCGAGATCGGGTCACTATAAAATATAGCTACCATACAGCTGATTGTTCAGATATATAGTTTTGCACTTTTATTTTTTTATAACTCCGAAAAGAGTCATTCTGCGTGAAAGAGCAACATAAAGACTTTCATTCAAAATGAATAGGTGAAAAATTTTCTCATATACGATTTCCACATATCTGCATCAGTTATTGCACTTTTGTGCAGCCAAAGTTGAAATTTCACCATAGGCATTTTTTTCAAGCCCAATAACTCATATGAGTCTTTCTTTTACAAATCGGACACCTATTGTAACCTTACACTGAACAATCAGTAGTATTGGAGCTATATGTTATAGTGACCCGATCTTGACAATTTTCAGTGAATAGATTAAGATCAATACAGGTCGAAATTCTCTAAAGTTTCATGTCCTTAGCTGTTTAAATAGCGAAGTATACCCCAGAATGTCCACATCTGAACAATCGGTTGTATGGCAACTATATGTTATAGTCACCCGATTTCAATTATTTTCAGAAAAAGTTAAGGTAATGGTAAAATATGGTCATGTGCAAATTTTGGGCAATTTAGCTCATAAACTGACTGAGTTATTAACAAAAAAGTCCAAATTGATGGTACTTTTTAAATACCGTTATCTCATAAACCGAAGGCAGTTTGGAAAAACTATTGATGGTACTGTATTTAGAATGCCCCAATTAAGTAAGAAAAACCGTCAAAATCCTTAAGCGAGAAAAGGGTTCAAAACCTAAGTAAAGTTTATAAACGGGAAAAAATTACCTTCGGAGCTCTGAAACTTCTTTCCTAAATTTCTCGAAAACGAGAGCTAACTTTGACTTTCTGAAAACGCCATCGTATTCTACAGATATAAATTGTATAATTTATCCATTAAATTTTTAAATTTACTAATATTTTAAGGTTTTAAGTTAATAAAACTAATAGCCTTCAAAGCTATAAATATTAGTAAATAATCTCTTAAGCCTTAGTAGTATTTAAATTACTCCTTTAGATTTGTGATATTTTGACCTCCCTACAGTGTTATTATAATTAAATTTTTTGTTTGAGATAAAAAATTATTTCGGTTGCAATGTATGATATCGCTGTTATTGGAGCTTAGAGTGCAAACTGTGTAAGTCCAATTTTATGAAAAGGCGTATGTATATGTAGCACGCTAGAAAAACCAAATACGCACCACGCTAAACAAGTCTGTGATACTTGCCATATTTCTACTCGTTGTTATTCAGTGATACGCAAATTGTGTAAGTCCAAAAAACGAAGAAAATTGTGTAAGTCCAAAATAATTACATGAACAAAAAATTTTTTTTCATTTTGAATTTTTTTCTTTTTTAGTTTTTTGTCTCTCCTACAAAGTTGGAAAAAAGGACTTACACAATTTGCACTCTAAGCTAGCGATATGGAGAATCCACCCTGCATCACATATATAATTAAATAAGACCATCGAATTTTTGTAGTTTGGTTAAAGGAATGGTTCATTCCGGCAGTTTTCTGACAAAAACTAATCTGACTGTGAGCCTACAACACCAAGATCGCGGAATTGATTTCTAAGGCTGTGTGCTAATCTAAAACATTTTACTCGTTTGAAAAATGAGGTGTCTAAATTTTCTATGGTTATCGTTTAATTATTTTCGAGAGTTTTTTTCTCACCTTGACTTGCGTGCATACCTACAGTCGGCCCACATACCAAATTTAAAGATCGAAGCTCTCTTAGGTATGGAGTAATCGAAGGAAATTAAATTAAAATTAAAAATTTAAAAAATTAAATTTTTTGTTGCATTAAATTTATTATAATATTTTCGGCTTCAATTGTATCTCTCGCTTATTTGCGTATGGCGGTTGGTCGCTATCTTCCATTAATTATATTTCTATTCACATGCATGTCAATCGCCAAAACTGACCTAGCGTTCGAATTCACCACTAAGCACGGATAAAACTGCACTCAATGGTGGTAGTGCCAAGACTGACTTCCGCCCTACCTTAAACCAACGCTGCCCTACCTTAAATGTAAGTCTGGCTACGGCCCTGCCTGCAACTATTTCAGCACGTGGATCAGACCTATTTTTCGATATGTACCAGTGATGGAAAATTACTCGTGCTTGTGCATTTTTCGGCCCTTTAGGAAGCAGCTTATCACTTCTGCACACTCGACCGATTTTCGGCACTATTTTGCGTTGCACAATTTATGACAAATATGACACAATTTTAATTTTTCATCACTGAATGTACTCATTTGTTCGATACGGTGGTTGAAGTACTCGATATCAAAAAATATCGTTGCAAAAGAATCGAGTAAAAAGTATCGGTATCAAATGCCAAAAATATCGATTTGGTATCGTATCGTATCGAAATTCGTGTCCCTAGTTGTAAAATATTTGCCACCACGTGGTGGTATGCCAAATTTTTCGTCAATATTTGTTATATGCCTAATGTTCATACATTTATTTTATATTGACACACATATGTAGCTTTATACATTTTGTGAGATTTGTTACACAAATAAGGACTAACAAGGACTTGTTAGGCAAGCATGATGTAGTCGCTAATCTACAGTTTACGTGTTACTACCTTTGTCCACGTGTTTTCACGCTCGTCCAGTTGTCTGCAACCACATACACAATTTTTGGAAACAAAATTAAAATGGACATTCATTCCTTTGTCTGTACTCATAAATATGTATATAAACGAGTATAAACATAAAAAAGCACGCACACGCTCTCGCGTAAAAGGTAATCATAATTAACTGATTTTTTATACAATTTAGTGTGGCTGTCGTTTGCTTATATTTACAACACCGCGCTTATTGTGAAAGTCTTTCTTTACCTTTGGCATGCATATCTACATATTTATGTACATGCGTATATGTTTTCAATTATTTTCTTATTAACTGGCAAACACTTTAATCAAGAAGAAAGGCATACATAAATATTTGAGAAGTCTTGCAAACGATAAAAGTATGTGGTACATATGTAGCATTTTGGAGGTTTTTCCCTCATTCTTTTTTTAATATTTATTTTTACCTCACCTGTCCTTTGGTTTACTTTATTTTATTAAAATTAGTTCAGCTACTCTTTCCACTCTCTGCACGTGGCAATCGCCCAGCGGCGCTAGTGGCTTTGTTCGCATGAATGTGAACAAAATGGAAAGGGTAGTTGCAAACGACCTTTCAGAAAATGTACATACCTACAAGGAATGCATTTTGTTAAAAGGTGACAATTAATTTGTCAATAAAATAAACTTTTATTGTCGTTATACGTGCAACGCGTCGCACCGTTGGCGTTGTGTTAATACACAATAGAGTTGTAAATGATGAATGAATGAATAATTATAAATACATATGTATCTACGAACACATGCATCTCGAGGGCGGAAAATTGTACATACATACATATGTATATGCCCAATAAACATTTTTTTATTCTCAATTAGAGATGCATTTAAGGTTAAACCCTTTTCTCAAACCTCAAACGTTTGTTTAAAATACATCTCAAATTTCCCTTGATAGCATTCTCAAACTAAAAGGCACATTTTAAATATAAAATTTTGGGCTGATTCTCAAATTGAGAAATTCCATTTTCTCAAACCTTTTTCAAAGATAAATTTTTACTCAAATGCTTCTCAAATTGTTCTCAAATTGATAAAAATTGTTTGAGAAGCACTTGAAAATATGTTTTTTTTCTAATGATACATATATATGCTGTGACGTTTGAGAATTTCTTTTTCAGTGTTGAATGGGTGCGAAAGAAATGCTTAGACTAGTACTACCCAACAAACACTGAGGTTAGTTATCGATTTGAGAATGACTCGAGAACTAGCCTCATTCTCAAACCTCTAACGTTAGAGGACGACTCGAAAATCTATCGAGAATCATAGCGTTCTCAAACAAAAGGGTACCTAATTAACAAATCGAGAAAATTATAATTCTCGAATCGAATTCTAATGTAGTTCTCTAATGAGATTCTAATCAGAATTTGCAAATACTTCCAATTGAAATGAAAAACAAAGTTTTGTCTCCTTTTACATGATTTTTTCATTGTTTAGATTTTATTAACGCAATATGTGCCTAAATTGCATATGATTATATATATTGACATGCAGGGTTGCGTGATTTTGATTTGACTGAATCACTAATCAAAAATATTTTCTGATTCTTGATTTAAAATATTTTCAAATCAAAGATAAATTTTATTTGTGATTCGTTTCACAAAAGAATCAGAAATACCTTTTGATTCGTGATTCAAACTATTTTCAAATCAAAGATAAAATTGATTTGTGATTCATTTCTCAAAAGAATCAAAAATCTTTTTTGATTCTTGATTCAAACTTGATTTCGAATCAAGATTCTTAATAAATTTTTGATTCGAATCAAATTTTTGATTCGAATAAAATTTTTGATTCGAATAAAATTTTTGATTCGAATCAATTTTTTGATTCGAATAAAATTTTTGATTCGAATCAAAAAATTATTTTGAATCAAAACTTTATTTCAAATTATGTGCCTATGCACATACATACATACGTATGTCTGTATGTACGTACGGCGTAGCACAAACGTAAATACGACAATCAGAAATATCTATATATGTACATACATACATACACATGTACACATTTGGCGTCAGCATACAATTTGGCTGTTATTGGACTTTTGGTGCATTTTATACATTTTTGTGTTTTAAGTTACCGAGAATGTACTTGAATATTTCTGATATGCTACAGTATTTTTGATTCTAAATAAATTTTTGATTCGAATAAAATTTTTGATTCGAATCAAATTATTGATTCTAATAAAATTTTTGATTCGAATCAAAAATATATTTTGAATCAAGATTCGTAATAAATTTTCGATTCGAATCAAAAATTTGATTCGAATCAAAGATATTTTTTGAATCAAAAATCAAAAAAGATTTTTGATTCTTTTGAGAAATGAATCACAAATCAAATTTATCTTTGATTTGAAAATGGTTTGAATCACGAATCAAAGGGTATTTTTGATTCTTTTGAGAAATGAATCACAAATCAAATTTATCTTTGATTTGAAAATAGTTTGAATCACGAATCGAGTTTATTCTTTATTTGAAAGTTGATTTGAAATCAAAATTGATTCGAATCACGCAACGCTGTTGACATGTATATGTTTACCACATTTATAAGAACTGAAATTTAAACAAAATTCAGTCTTATTATTTAAATTAAAGGTACTTCTTGTACTTTTTTATGGAAAACATTGTACTACGGTAATATTAACTTTACCATTTTTTAGTATCTAATTTCAATATATGTATGTATATTCAATATATCACAGAAATATATTGCGAATTGATAAAAGGCGTGAGATTTGGCTCCTTCTCTAATCACTCGCTAATCGAATTCTAGTGTAATTTTCAACCCTAGTTATCGATTTGAGAATATATAGAGAATTACACTAGTTATCTAAGGTAATCTCGACAAAATTTCTAACGTTAGAGACTGTGTTTGCTGGGTAGATATGTTGAGTCTCCTGAAAAGTCCATTGTAACATCGGAATTTTAGAAAGAATTAAATAGACCAAGACTTTCTTTTCTAGGACGGACAATTTTGCACCACTCCTGAAAAGCGTTGTTTTATAATAGAAACTGCCATTGAAAATTTAAAACATAATAATAACAGTATCGAATGTTATTCGGAGTTTATTTTCCAGTTCGCGGTTCGCATGCTAATTTTTTCTAACAAATCATTTTGATCTATAATTTTATGCCGACTGCAAACAGGAGAACATTTGTAGAATTTTAATTTGGTGTCTGCCTGATAAGGAATCGAGCACGATTCCTCTTATACACGTATAGTATATTAGGTCATCTCGCTTTATATGGTCGAAAAAAAAGTCCACTGTACGCCCCGCATATGATGTCTTTTTGGAAAACATTTCCGGAAAAATAATATATTTTTGTTTTTAATATCTTCTATTTATGGTCCGATCTCTAAGCTTGATTCACCAATGTCTTTGGCTTGAGAGGAGGATTTCTATTATATAATCGTATTAACCCTATGGCGCCATTGGGATCCCTTCCACTGAGTACTTATGTATTTTATACCAACTTAATGTAACTTTTTTTGCTTGCATGTTAAACGCCGCTGAAAATCATTAATCTTTTGCAAAAGAAGTATTCCGATCGCTTCAGTAGAAACCGAAATAAAACACATTGAACATTCTGAGGAATATGTTTCTTGCTTGCTGTGGTCTTTCAGGTTCATTTCGTAAAGACTTTTTCTGAGAAGATCCCTAGTGAAATTTTATGGTGAATAATTTTCGAATACGGCGAACTTTTTTTCGTGTGTAAATAGTGAGTACATCTAATAATAAGATAATTATGAGTGTGCTTAATGAAGTTCAACATTACTTCCTACTACGAAGGGAAAGTTTCAATTAATACATTTCAAAAGATTAAGGTTTGTGGGAGACTAAATAACTTAATGCATGAACATATTGTATGTAAATAAATATAGTTTCCAGTAAGTAGGAAATCCATTATCTAATGTTAATCAAACCAACGACAGTTGGTCTTCGGTTGTACTATTAATAAAATGCCATTGTTTTACAATATTTATGTACTTCTTAAAATTTTTATTACTTACCAATAAAAACGTTAAATGGAAATTCCACTCTTGCTCAATTTTCAGAAATGGTGGCGCGAATAAAAATATTTTCCAAATGCACTTGTACATATGTATGTATATGTACACTTGTATCGTATGTATGTACTTGTTCATGCCACTGCCGTAAAAATGGCGATAGAAATCGTGATACAATCACGTCTAGACTTTGGCGGGTTGCGCCCACCTAAAAATTGCAAACCATAAAAAGGTAAAAAGCAACATGGCGTGCTTAGCAACTTGTAGCGCAGAATACCAAGAACTGACAAAAAAAAAAGATAAATACGCAAGCGACAGAAAAATGAAAAGACGAAACACTTACCTTACAGAATATTTGCGCAAAGATTATTTGATGCTGGCCTACGGCCGATAGCCGACAGTGGCAATGCGACGCATAGCTGCAAAGGATCATCCACGCGGCGAAGATCATTGTGATCATGGAAGAGCAAGGTAGGAACGGATAACTGTGAGGTTGCAGCTATTTGAATCATATTCGCATACCAACCGCTATGAAGAGAAAAAGATAAAATAAAACGAAATAAACATTAAATATTAAATATTAAAAAGAAATAGGTACTAATGGCAATGCAAAATGCTTTTAAAGCGGTTTTTGAAGGCAACTAATTAGTGGTTGCCAAAGCAGCGAAATGCTTTCGAAAAGTTTTTCAGAAAAATGCTTCATGCACTTAACTATAAAACCGAAGGGGCAGTGAGTGGAAATAGGTAAGATGTGAAGATAACCAGCAAAAAATCTGCGGCTAATTTAAGAATTATTCCAGAAAACTTAAAGGCTTACGAAATAAAGGCCTGAAAATTCTTAGCAAACAAAAGTTGTATGGACAAATGCTTAAAATAAGGCTGATTTTCCTGTGTTGATGTCATCTCTCTCTCTCTCTGAGGCTTACTCTGTTTGTTCATAAAACTCAGTTCCCTCTCTGTCTCTCTCTATTTGGGATATGTACGACAGAGCAGTAAATATAGCGTATTCCCGTTTTATAGGCATAATAGCATAGGCAATAGGCATAAATAGCATAGGCTTCAGCTACCCACGAAATAAGTCTCACCAAAAATTGCTTAAAAAAATGAAATAATATTTCATAGACCCATCAGCTTAACCTTTTTGTTGGTTACAATATACATACTTATACATATATATATGTATATATAAGTACTAGCAAATACCCGTCCCGCTTCGCAGCGACGAAAAAAGTTTTTAAGTTATAATGGGTCTTTCCCTCTACATTTACCTTTCCGTCTGCATTTACATTTACCTTTACCTTTATCTTTACCTTTACCTTTACCTTTACCTTTACCTTTACCTTTACCTTTACCTTTACCTTTACCTTTACCTTTACCTTTACCTTTACCTTTACCTTTACCTTTACCTTTACCTCTACCTTTACCTTTACCTTTACCTTTACCTTTACCTTTACCTTTACCTTTACCTTTACCTTTACCTTTACCTTTACCTTTACCTTTACCTTTACCTTTACCTTTACCTTTACCTTTACCTTTACCTTTACCTTTACCTTTACCTTTACCTTTACCTTTACCTTTACCTTTACCTTTATCTTTACCTTTACCTTTACTTTACCTTTACCTTTACCTTTACCTTTACCTTTACCTTTACCTTTACCTTTACCTTTACCTTTACCTTTACCTTTACCTTTACCTTTACCTTTACCTTTACCTTTACCTTTACCTTTACCTTTACCTTTACCTTTACCTTTACCTTTACCTTTACCTTTACCTTTACCTTTACCTTTACCTTTACCTTTACCTTTACCTTTACCTTTACCTTTACCTTTACCTTTACCTTTACCTTTACCTTTACCTTTACCTTTACCTTTACCTTTACCTTTACCTTTACCTTTACCTTTACCTTTACCTTTACCTTTACCTTTACCTTTACCTTTACCTTTACCTTTACCTTTACCTTTACCTTTACCTTTACCTTTACCTTTACCTTTACCTTTACCTTTACCTTTACCTTTACCTTTACCTTTACCTCTACCTTTACCTTTACCTTATCGGGACCGTCCATCACCATCCGGGCGAACCTTTACCTTTACCTTTACCTTTATCTTACCGGGACGGTCCATCACCATCCGGGCCCACTACATGAGCCATCTCTTGGAAACAGCTTTGGAAATCACAATGAAAATACCTGTATGTTGAAGGCCTGCTCAACGTCTTATATTTGCTATCAATATCGCTCGAAAACATTCACGGGTTATCCGGGTCCACGCTTTGAGCCATACATTGGATGCCGGCCTAGGCATCACTACTTAAAACGCTCTTTGTTGAAGTCCTCATACACATCGTAGTATAGTAGAAATATTGCGATCTATACCACATATGTGTCACCCTCATATTGTAGTTTAATTGAAAATTTTCATAGTATAGCCAAATCATAGTATTGATATTATAATATTCATACCACATGTGTGTCAGAGGCGTAAATGCTCGGATTATAGAAATTTTCTAAAACTTGTCGGCTAGCGATTTTGTTACGTGATATTCAATTAACAAATTCTCATAATAATTTGAATTATATCCGCCAGAGATGCTTAACGAACGAACGGATTCTATTTCGTTTTGTTAATTCACAATGCTAAATTATCAAAAGGGCTTTGTTTCGTTAATTTGTAACGCTAAATTATCAAAACCATTTCGTTTCGATAATTCACAAAACTAAATAATCAAAATGCAACCGGTAACGTTGAAACGAAGTAATTCAACAAAAAGATTGCCTGCACGAGGCGCATACATACACAGTTGTCACTCAAATCGTAGCAGTTCGTGTGCATATGCATATATGTATGTATGCGAGTACTCGGCCGATTGTTCGCGACGGCATTGCAAGCGCACTAAGCATTTCAACGTTATAAATTTGGTTATGATAACGCTAATCAACGAAATGAAATTATTTTGATAATTTCTTTTCGCTAATCAACGAAATGGTGTTATTTCGATAATTTCATTATCGTTATTTTGCGACTATAAATTATTTTGATAATTGCGTAAACGGTAAAAACCTGAATAGTTTCAACGG
The DNA here is from genome assembly GCA_960531455.1 of Urophora cardui. Lineage (NCBI taxonomy): Eukaryota > Metazoa > Arthropoda > Insecta > Diptera > Tephritidae > Urophora > Urophora cardui. The sequence goes on from OY482671.1 coordinate 120,736,447, forward strand.
AAACGATTGCTTTTTTCGGTAAACGATAATATTAACGTTACGATGCATCCTTGATTTCCGCCCATTTATACTTAATGTAGTAAATGTGCTACGTATTAAACGGGGCAAAGGAAACAGCAACCAAAAATAGAACTGAAACACTTTCTTTCATACATATGTATGTACTATATACCTAAATACATATATTTCCAAATTAGTTGGTGAAAAAGAGAATTATAAAAATTAACAATTAAAATAAATGGTTAAGCTTTGGTCTATGACATAGTAGTACCTAGTCACTATTTAGGTGGAAACAAATATAAATATTTTCTTATCTAGCAAACTTTTAATGTTTGTTATACATATGTAAATATTTTTTGCCTTTTTTGGAAGTGTTTTGACGCACTCAAGGCAAATTCATTCTTATGGTAATGGTACGTGAACTGCTGACTTCTTCTTCTTCTCGTTTTTAATTCACCGTGTACAGAAGAATACAGGAGAATGTCAAACAAGGAAAAATTTTACTTTGAGTTTGACATTTTGATGAACAAAAACTTAAAGCAAATCGAGGCGAATATTGCCGAATTCGCCGTGCCATTACCATAACGAATTTGCCTTGGACGCACTATATTAGTTGGTGGACTCTGATTGGTTTAAGTCGGTTTTTGCTGAAAAATATTATATATGTACAACTATTGTATAAAAATGAATGTGTGTCTTTTATGGACTCTAAAAGTAATCAGCCGATCTTTATGAAATTTTCACAGCAGATTCATGTGGTGTTAGCGCACATAATAGGGTATATAGAAAAAGTGGGAGCTTCACGGAATACAGGCCTAAATGTGGACCCAGATCGACCTAGCAAGTCATCGAGCAATATTGGTATCAAATAAAAGGTGTTGTACAGGCCTTCAACATAAAGTTATTTTCATTGCGATGCCTAGGCCGGGTCCCCAGATATGGGTCAAAACGTGGGACCGAGTGACCCTGGAAAGTTTCTGAGTGATATTGGTATCAAATAAAAGCTGTTGAGGAGGACTACAACAAAAAGCTCTTTAAATAGTGATTCCTAGGCCTTGTTCCAAGGTTTGGGTCAAAGCGTGGACCCGAATAACCCCTGAATGTTTTCGAGCGATATTGGTAGCAAATGAAAGGCGCTTCCACATACAGCTATTTTCATAGTGATTTCTAAGGCTATTTCCCAGAGATGGCTAAAGTAGTGGGCCCGGATGGTGATGGATGGTCCCGGTTAGGTAAAGGTAGATAGGTATAGGCATAGGGATAGGGATATGGATAGTGATAGGGATATGGATAGGGATAGGGATAGGGGTAGGGATAGGGATATGGGTAGGGATAGGGATAGGGATAGGGATAGGGATAGGGATAGGGATAGGGATAGGGATAGGGATAGGGATAGGGATAGGGATTGAGATATAGATTGAGATTGAGATGAGATTGAGATTGAGATTGAGATTGGTATTGAGATTGAGATTAAGATTGAGATTGAGATTGAAGTTAAGATTGAGATTAAGATTGAGATTGAGATTGAAATAGAGATAGGGATTTAGATAGAGATAGAGATAGAGATAGGGATCGGGGGAAGTAGGTTTGTCGCGGCCAATATAACTATAACTTTTATTCAGAGAATAGACAATTTTTTATTATTCGCAGTCAATAAGATGGAAATGGTTAGCAATACGGTAATGAAAGACTTTTTTTAGGCTTCATAGGGATAAATTCTAGCAGAACAACGTCTGCCGGGACATCTAGTTTCAAATAAAACTTGTAAATCTTCATGTGAATCGATTCTGGGATTGAATCGGTTTGTGGATCCATCAAATGAACTCCGGCTTATTTTGGAGTTAAAAAGGAAACTTTTTCAGCCCGGCACTCATCGAGATCGAAGACAGTTGCCAAAATGGCCACCCTAATATACATACATACATAAATGCATGTAAAAGCTGCGTATAAATGTATATATGAAGAGATATGTATGTACATTAGAGTGCGTTTAAAATTCAAATTAACGATATTTTACTGTATCGCCCCCTCAATCTGTAGTAACATGGTCAAAGATTTCACACATAAATTTTGGTCCCGATTGGTGGCGGTTAAGGCGTGGCGCATTGAGGTCAAAGTTCAGACAACTCTATGAAGGGCAAAAAAATCAAAATATTTTTTTTAATTATCTAATACCCAAAATTAATACTTCTATACCCAATCATAACAAATATAAATTTTGGTTCCGATTGATGACGGTTTAGTGGTGTTTTAAGGGGGTCAATGTTCAGATTGCCATAGAAGACTTACATTTTTAGTGTCGCATATGGTAATCTGAAATTTGACCCCTTGAAACACCAGTAAACCGTCATCAATCGGGACCAAAATTTATATTTGTTATCATTGGGTATAGAAGTATTAATTTTGGGTATTAGATAATTAAAAAAAATATTTTGATTTTTTGACCCTTCATAGAGTTTTCTGAACTTTGACCTCTATGCGCCACGCCTTAACCGCCACCAATCGGGACCAAAATTTATGTGTGATATCTTTGACCATGTTACTACAGATTGAGGGGGCGATACAGTCTTTTTATGAACTTTTAAATTTTTCATACAAATTAAAAGCACCCTAATGTACATAATATGTACAATCTTATCCTATAGTCATATGCTTATGTATCCTGCGATTGGCATCTGCCTGAGATGATTTGAATGACTAAGATATAGATAAGTATTTGATGAGTTTGATGAAGCTTGGCAACAACGATCATTCGCTTTCTAGAAAAAAGGAGCAATTTTCCAAAACTTTAGATCCGATATAAATATGAACTGCAGTAGCTGAAAAAAAGTGGTTACATATCGACGCTTCCAAACAAAACTGTACTAAGTCTGAAAACTGTGTTTTGCAGGAGAAGCTCTCAAAGTTTAAACTCGATATGAAACTTCGGTTGTATGCTAAGTATATTTTCACTTGTAACTTCTGTTTGGATTGAACGATCAACACCAAAACTCTACAATATCAAAGTCAGGGTACGCTATATATAAAACCGTAAGAAAAAATAAAAATTTGCTACGTGGTTTTTCATGGCAAGCTCTCAAAGTTTTTATTCTGCAAAAATCTCGAGTTGTATTATATGTACACTTTTGCTTATAACTTTTGACTGGATTGTCCGATTGATACCAAAATTAGACAGCATCTAAATTAAGGCACGCTCTACTTGAAAACGCAAAAAACGGGAAAATGGACTAAGTCGACTTAGTACAGTATTGTTTGGAAGCGTCGATATAGCAACACCGAATACGTACAGGCATAGCACGTATTTCGGTGTGAAAGTAATACCTGCAGTAAAGTAAAACCTGTAGAATTAATGTTTATAGTAAAAATTATGTTTCTTTCTTTTTTAATATGCCGCGCATTTTAATAGAAAAAATAATTGATTTTTAGGTTACAAAAAAATTACTCAAACGAAATCGATTAAAAATTAGTGAAATGAATAAAAACAAGTAAGGAAGCCTAAGTTCGAGTGGAATCGAACATTAGATACTCAGCTGTATGCTTTCATTGTTTGTTTGCGTTTGTTCGATATAGGGTGTATTTTATATGAAACGAGTGCTGCATAAACAGGGCGCAGCCACGCCCATTTTCAAACTTTGTATCAATCATCCAAATAAGCATATAAATATTATTGTTAGTGCAAAATTGCATCCCTCTATGACTTTTAGTTACAAAGGCTTCACGTTACAAATTCCAAAAGGGTGTTCCAGAAATATCTTTGTTAAAAAGTAGGCGTGGTCATAAACCGATTTCAATACATTTTTGCGTGTCTATTAACACAAGTTATAAAAGTGTATAAACCAAGTTTCGTCATAATATCTCAGTTATTTGTCGAGTAATAGGCTCGTAGATTTCTTTGTATAAAAAGAGGCGGTGCCACGCCCATTTTATAAACTTTTTTTATTTTTTGTTTCCGGTCTATTGTAGAACTCATGTCACAAAATTTCAGTGATAGATCTTTATATTTGACAGAGATATCGCTTAAAATGTTTTTATAAGGTCACTTTATAATACCCATATATAAAAGTGGGCGTGGTCGTCAACCGATTTTGGTAATCTTTCGTCCACACATTTGGCTAAGCAAATATATCACGCGTACCAAATTTCATCGATATATCTTTAACGGTTCTGAGTTATGGCTTATAAAACTTTCAATATTTGCCCCTTAATAAGTGGGCGTGGCACCGCCCATTTTCCAAAATTTTTATATTTTTTGTTTTATGTCCCTAGTTGGACTCCTGCCACAAAATTTCAGTGATAGATCTTTATATTTGACAGAGATATCGCTTAAAATGTTTTTATTAGGCCCCTTTATAGTTCCCATATATAAAAGTGGGCGTGGCCGTCAACCGATTTTGATAATTTTTCGCAAAAACATTTGCCTAAGTAAGAAAATTACGCATATCAAATTTCATCGATATATCTTCAACGGTTTCTGAGTTATGACATATAAAACTTTCAATGTTTGACCCTTAATAAGTGGGCGTGGCACCGCCCATTTTCCAAAATTTTTGTACTTTTTGTTTTATGTCCGTCTTTGGACTCCTGCCACAAAATTTTAGTGATAGATCTTTATATTTGACAGAGATATCGCTTAAAATGTTTTTATTAGGCCCCTTTATAGTTCCCATATATAAAAGTGGGCGTGGCCGTCCACCGATTTTGATAATTTTTCGTCCACACATTTGGCTAAGTAAATATATTACGCGTACCAAATTTCATCGATATATCTTTAACGGTTTCTGAGTTATGACATATAAAACTTTCAATGTTTGACCCTTAATAAGTGGGCGTGGCACCGCCCATTTTCAAAAATTTTTGTATTTTTTGTTTTATGTCCGTAGTTGGACTCCTACCACAAAATTTCAGTGATAGATCTTTATATTTGACAGAGATATCGCTTAAAATGTTTTTATTAGGCCCCTTTATAGTTCCCATATATAAAAGTGGGCGTGGCCGTCCACCGATTTTGATAATTTTTCGTCAAAACATTTGTCTAAGTAAGCAAATTACGGATACCAAATTTCATCGATATATCTTCAACGGTTGCTGAGTAATGACATATAAAACTTTCAATGTTTGCCCCTTAATAAGTGGGCGTGGCACCGCCCATTTTCCAAAACTTCATCAAATTTCTTCATAAGGCCCTGAGCTCAATACGTGGGTAAAATTTTATCACTCTAGCTATAGTAGTGGCTGAGATACCAAATATCCGATTTTTTCTATATAGGAAAAGTGGGCGTGGTCATGGTCCGATTTCGCCCATTTTCAATACCAACCGTCCCAGTCTCGATACCAACTTGCATTTCAAATTTCATCAAAATATCTCAATTTTTACGCGAGTTATCGTGCGTACGGACGGACGGACGGACGGACGGACGGACGGACGGACATGGCTCAATCGATTTCTCTTTTCACCCTGATCATTTTGATATATATAAGTCCATATCTATCTCGATTATTTCATTATGTTACAATCCACCGTTATGAAATCAAAATTATAATACTCTGTGTACTAGTACAGCTGAGTATAAAAAGTAAGGAAGCCTAAGTTCGAGTGGAATCGAACATTAGATACTCAGCTGTATACTTTCATTGTTTGTTTGCGTTTGTTCGATATAGGGTGTATTTTATATAAAGCGAGTGCCGCATAAAGTGGGCGTAGCCACGCCCGTTTTCAACATTTTTATCAGTCATCCAACTACGCATATGAATATTATTCTTTGTGTAAAATTTCATTCCGTTATGACTTCTAGTTACAAAGAAGTCTTGTTACAAATTCCCAAAGGGTGTTCCAGAAATATCTTTGTTAAAAAGTAGGCGTGGTCATAAACCGATTTCAATAAATTTTTGCGTGTCTATTAACACAAGTTATAAAAGTGTATAAACCAAGTTTCGTCATAATATCTCAATTATTTGTCGAGTTATGGGCTCCGAAATCTCGTTGATTCCTTTGTCTGAAAAGAGGCGGTGCCACGCCCATTTTCCGAAATTTTTATATTTTTTGTTTCCGATCTATTGTAGAACTCATGCCACAAAATTTCAATGAATTATCTTTATATTTGACAAAGATATCGCTTAAAATGTTTTTATTAGTCCACTTTATGATACACATATATAAAAGTGGGCGCGGTCGTCAACCGATTTTGGTAAAATTTTGAACATGTATTACTACAAGTAGTGAAAGTGTATAGACCAAGTTTCGTCATAATATATTGATTATTTGTCGAGTTATGGGCTCAGAAATCTCGTATATTCCTGCTTCTAAAAGGAGGCGGTGCCACGTCCATTTTCCAACATTTTTGTATTTTTTGTTTTATGTCCATAGTTGGACACCTTCCATAAAATTTCAATGATATATCTTTATATTTGACAGAGATATCGCTTAAAATGCTTTTATTAGGTCACTTTATAATACCCATATATAAAAGTGGGCGTGGTCGTCAACCGATTTTGGCAATTTTTCGTCCAAACATTTGCCTAGGTAAGTACATCACGCCTACCAAATTTCATCGATATATCTTCAACGGTTTCTGAGTTATGACTCATAAAACTTTCAATGTTTGCCCCTTAATAAGTGGGCGTGGCACCGCCCATTTTCCAAACTTTTTGTGTTTTCTGTTTTATGTCCATAGTTGAAATCATTCGACAAAATTTCAGTGATATATCTTTATATTTGACAGAGATATAGCTTAAAATGTTTTTATTGGGACACTTTATAATACACATATATAAAAGTGGGCGTGGTCGTCAACCGATTTTGGCAATTTTTCGTCCAAACATTTGCCTAGGTGAGTACATCACGCCTACCAAATTTCATCGATATATCTTCAACGGTTTCTGAGTTATGACTCATAAAGCTTTCAATGTTTGCTCCTTAATAAGTGGGCGTGGCACCGCCCATTTTCCAAAATTTCACCATATTTCTTCATAAGGGCCTGAGCTCAATACGTGTGTGAAATTTTATCACTCTAGCTCTATTAGTGACTGAGATACAAAATTTCCGATTTTTACTATATAGGGGAGGTGGGCGTGGTCATGGTCCGATTTCGCCCATTTTCAATACCATCCGTTGCTGTCTTGATACCAACTTACATTTCAAATTTCATCAAAATATCTCAATTTTTGCGCGAGTTATCGTGCTCACAGACGGACGGACGGACAGACGGACAGACGGACGGACATGGCTCAATCGATTTCTCTTTTCACCCTGATCATTTTGATATATATAAGTCTATATCTATCTCGATTATTTCATTCTGTTACAATCCACCGTTAGGAAATCAAAACTATAATACTCTGTGTACTAGTACAGCTGAGTATAATAAAGTCAAGCGAAGTGGCGCCACTCGACGAATTCGCATAATTAACCAATGAGCAGAGAATAAAAATCGAACACTCGACAACTTTTAAAACATATAATGATGGTGCAACAACAACAACAACAACAACAACAACAACAACAACAACAAATTGTAAGAAATGCAGCAACAAAATACCCATACAAATCAAAATTGCGGCAAAGAACAAAGTCGAAAAGTGGACAAGCGTAGCAATGAAGAGACGCCACTTGGGATAGCCCCAAAGTAGAACTAAACTCGAATTGGTACAAAATGTTTGTAGAGAAACTGTAACGAAAGCGAGGCGACGAACATCATAACAGCGGCTCAAAATATATACTACATACATAGGTGCACACGATCGCATGAGAATTCTTCCACGTAAACTTGTATGTATGTGCAAATGTATTTTCGTCTGTTTTTTGTTGTTTTTTTTTTTTGTTTTTACCTCGGCTAAATTAAGGTGAGTGAGGGCGCAAACGTAGAAGACGATGATAGTTTACTTGTTGTTAGCTTCTTGAATGCTGCTGTCCGGGCCAAATGATCCAGGTGATGGTTTTCGGCTGTTGGCTGGTGGTTGATGCTTGATGCTTGATGGTTGTTGGTTGTTGGGTGTTCACGGTTGATGGTACTTTTGTTGGCTGTTGCATGAAGTCGCAGGCGTAAAAGAAGCAAATTTTGATCTTGAGAATATAAACGCAAACATTCATACACTTGTACGTACATACATACATAGAAATTTGTATAAAGTTATTGCTGTATTGTGTAGAAAATGATCATCGTTAAGGATGATTAAAACGGCCAACGAAAGGATAAATGTTCAAATACTTAAATTACGAAAGTGTACGCATGTACAGAAAACAAAACAAAAAAAAAATGTTTTCGTGAATTTACTTTTTTTTTTTTTAATTTCATTTTTTTTTTTAATGTTTTAAGTATTCGGCTCCAGTCTATGCACATATCCATTTTTTGGTTAATTTTGAAAAATAATAATGTTTTTAGGCTTAAACATTCTGTGGGAATTTGTTTCATTACTTCTTTACTACTCGTACATTTAACTGATATGTATGTATGTACATATAACTAAAAAGTGGGAGTGATTCGGTTGAGCGTGCGTACAATATTTTGAAGTGTTTTTGTGAAATGTTATTTATGCGTTAGCATTAAGCACACGGCATTTATTTATGCATAGGTATGTATTTATGTGTACATAACGTAACGAATCTGACATAGAGTGTGAGAGGAGTTACTTGTACATTAATTTGAAAAATGCTTAAATTTAGAAAAGTGCAAGTATGTGTATGCATAAAAAGAGGTTCCATCAATTACAAAAAGGAGGTACATATAAACATATGTATGTATGTATGCGTACCCAGTTGGAAAAGGATATAAAGGCCATAGGATCTATACATTCCAGAATGCATGATTTTTTTTTCATTGTGATGGCCTAGGAAAGCCACGCATCCACTTTTCCCTACCAAGATAAGGCAAAAAGGAATGTTTGGATGAGGTCGCTGATGTCGTGATCTCATTGTCGGTTTATTTTCTCACTACAATCGCTCTGTCCCTCTCATTCATTTTATGCCTCCTAACATTACTTAAAAAGAACTAATAATTTTTTTTTTGCATTTTTCTCTTCATCCTCTCCCCATGCGGTTGCCAACTAGAAATATGTAACTTCACTCCAGCTTGTTCTCCTCTCATTGAACATTATATTGATGTTGTTGTTGTTGTTGTTGTTGTTGTAGCCACCAAGACACTCCCCGAAGGTTTTGGGGAGTGTAGGGGATGCGACAGTCCTTTGCCGGATAAATGCGGTACGCTCGGGTACTAGTCCCTTCTGACAGTAGCCCGACTGTCGTGCGAACAATTTTTTTTGGCCCTAATCAACCTTCTAGGCCGATGGATTTTAGTCGCCTCTTACGACCGGCATTCCTTATCACGGGTATAGTCTAAGCGCCCTAACCGGCTGGGCCACATTATATTGATCTTTAGTGATGCTTTCATACGTCCGTTTGTTCGAAAAAGAATCTGTGAATTGTTGTCGTCATTGTAAAAAGCAAAACTAAAGAAAACCTGATTCTCATAATTGTTTTTGTTGATAGATTCAATGTTATAGCTGAGGGCTGATAACTGAACTCTTCGCTTACCTTGGGTTGCATTCTAGAGTGTATCCGATTTCATATAAATTGGCAGCCACACAACATAGATTTTGGATGAAATTATAGTTTTTTTTTTTTGGAATACATAGGTACGTTAATGCAAATTTTTCGTACATCTTTTCATGCGTCCGCAAGGTCATCCATGACCGCCTTTCCAACTGGGTATATTCATTCGTATATACACTGAAAAAACAACTTACTCAGATTATGGAAAAGTGGGAATGATTCGGCGCTAAAGACATATTTCCATATTTTGATGTACGATTTTCTTCAAATCAAGGAATAAAAACCACGTTTTAAAGAAAATTGTACATCAAAATATGGAAATATGTCTTTAGCGCCGAATCATTCCCATTTTTCCATAATCTGAGTAATTTTTTTTTTTGAGTGTACATACATATATACGGTTACTACAGATTTGATTATGCACTCAACTCTAATTCATTAAATATTATCCATCATATCCTTAATTCGCTTTGCTTATCCACTTAACCTCCAAAATCTTATTTGATTTAAATTTTTAGTATGTATGTATGTAATTGAGAAATTGGTGTTTTCCAAGGTTTTATACCAAGATTATTCTAGGCATATTTGTGCTTTCAGTATTATCAACTGAAAGAAAGCTCATAAAACATACAGATAGCGATGCAGCAAGTTGATTCATTTTGTTTAGTTTGCTCTAGATATTTCTGGTTACCCCAACAAAGCCTGTTCACCTTTTCTGTTTAAATTGGTTTTTTCTTTAAAAAAAAACATTAGCAGCTTTGTATTTTATACTTTTTTAGTCGGTCGACGTTTTTAAAAAACATAATAATAGGGTTGAGAGCAAACGCAAAATTAAAAAATTGAAAAATTAGAAAGTTAAGCAATGGTCAGGGAAAAATAATGAAGCAACAAAGTTCAGGTAAAGTAGAGCAGATCATGGCAAAATATTTATGTATGTAACCAAAAGAGTCCGATGTCTTACTAATGATTGCTAAATGCACAGACGTATATAGTACATATATACATATGTATGGACATTTGAACTCATTTTCAAACGCAACTTGTTCATTGTCTTCTTTCAGTTTGGCACACAATAAGCGAAGCAACGCTGCTTCTTGCCTCTGCTGCTGCTGTTGCCGTTGCTATTGCCGCCACCAATGCCGCTTTGATGGACAAGCAATGATGGATGAATCTTAGACAGTGGCATTTCAGGCATTAGGCGGGCGTAAGGATGATTTGGATCAAAAGCAAACAGGTGTCAAAAAGGCAACATACCTCTGGGCCAACTCCACCCAACCAACATATGTATATGTAGGTATGTAACATAAAATATGTGGCTATTATATGTTTGAGTATCTATGGATACTTTTTTGTGCATAGACCATACCTTAGTTTGAATTTCATTTTGCTCTCATTTTAGTATCGGTGCGGTTCGTTTGTTTGTTCATTTATATATGTAAGTATTTATGGGCAGTGCAGATTCTGACTGGTTAATTGCATAGGCAAGCTGCCTAAATGATGCCAATGAGTTTCACAGTGTGATAAAGTGAACATTTGAAGCAAGATATGTACATACACACATATGTCATAACTATGTTGTATATATCTAGATAGATAACAAGTAAGGAAGCCTAAGTTCGAGTGGAATCGAACATTAGATACTCAGCTGTATGCTTTCATTGTTTGTTTGAGTTTGGTGGAAACACGGCGTATTTTATATAAAGCGAGTGCTGCATAAAGTGGGCGTAGCCACGCCCATTTTCAACAGTTTTATCAGTCATCCAACTAAGCATATGAATATTATTCTTTGTGCAACATTTCATTCCTTTATGACTTCTAGTTACAACGATGTCACGTTGCAAATTCCTAAAGGGTGTTCCAGAAATATCTCTGTTAAAAAGTAGGCGTGGTCATAAACCGATTTGAATAAATTTTTGCGTGTCTATTAACACAAGTTATAAAAATGTATAAACCAAGTATCGTCATAATATCTCAATTATTTGTCGAGTTATAGGCTAAGAAATCTCGTATATCCCTTTATTTAAAAAGAGGCGGTGCAACGCCCATTTTCCAAAATTTTTATATTTTTTGTTTCCGGTCTATTGTGGAACTCATGCCACAAAATTTCAATGAATTATTTTTATTTGAAAGAGTTTTTAGTGCTTAGCACGAAATTTTTTTATTTTTTAATTCAATTTTTAATTGTTGGGGTAAGTGGAAAAAAAAATTCAACAACTATTTACAGCGGAGGTTGAGTGTGCATCCACTTCCGAAAAGAGTGCTGATGATCGAAAATGGTTTTTCGTGAAATAGCTATACACTCAACCTTCGCTGTAAATAGTTGTTGAATTTTTTTCCACTTACCCGAATTATTTTTATATTTGACAAAGATATCGCTTAAAATGTTCTTATTAGGCCCCTTAATAGTTCCCATATATAAAAGTGGGCGTGGCCGTCAACCAATTTCGGTAAAATTTTGAACATGTATTACCACAAGTAATGAAAGTGTATACACCAAGTTTCATCATTATATATCAATTATTTATCGAGTTATGGGCTCAGAAATCTCGTATATCCCTGCTTCTAAAAAGAGGCGTTGCCACGCCCATTTTCCAAAATTTTTGTGTTTTTAGTTTTATGTCCGCAGGTGGTCTCCTGCCATAAAATTTCAATGATATATCTTTATATTTGACAGAGATAGAGCTTAAAATATTTTTATTGGGTCACTTCATAATACCCATATATAAAAGTGGGCGTGGTCGTCTACCGATTTTGGCAATTTTTATTCCAAACATTTGCCTAAGTAAGTATATCACGCATACCAAATTTCATCGATATACCTTCAACGGTTTCTGAGTTATGACTCATAAAACTTTCAATGTTTGCCCCTTAATAAGTGGGCGTGGAACCGCCCATTTTCCAAAATTTTTGTGTTTTTTGTTTTATGTCCATAGTTGGACTCATGCGACAAAATTTCAATGATAGATCTTTATATTTGACAGAGATATGACTTAAAATGTTTTTATTAGGTCACTTTATAATACAAATATATAAAAGTGGGCGTGGCCGTCAACCGATTTTTACTATTTTCCGTCCAAATGTTTGCCTAGGTAAGTAAATCACGCATACCAAATTTCATCGATATATCTTCAATGGTTTCTGAGTTATGACATATACAACTTTCAATGTTTGACCCTTAATAAGTGGGCGTGGCACCGCCCATTTTCCAAAATTTCATCAAATTTCTTCATAGGGGCCTGAGCTCAATACGTGGGTAAAATTTCATCGCTCCATCTATATTAGTGACAGAGATACCAAATTTCCGATTTTTTCTATATAGGAAAAGTGGGCGTGGACATGGTCCGATTTCGCCCATTTTCAATACCAACCGTCCCAGTCTCGGTACCAACTTGCATTTTAAATTTCATCAAAATATCTCAATTTTTACGCGAGTTATCGTGCGTACGGGCGGACGGACGGACGGACGGACGGACGGACGGACGGACATGGCTCAATCGATTCCTCTTTTCACCCTGATCATTTTGATATATATAAGTCTATATCTATCTCGATTATTTCTTTATGTTACAATCCACCGTTATGAAATCAAAACTATTATACTCTGTGTACTAGTACAGCTGAGTATAAAAATGTACAATGTATGTATGTACTCGTATGCCTAGCAAATTACACAGCATATGAAAATCCTTGCTAAAGGATGTGGATACCCCACATACATATGTATGTACATATGTATGCTCGTATGAAAAAATACCGATCGATTTAAAATTAGGAGCTAGTGATGCCTTCTGTGAGTTACTCCAATTAAATTCATTAGGCAAAGAAATATAATTTGACCGATCTCTCTCAGCCAGCGGTCGACCTAAAGAGGCTGACTCCTGTTACAAATATGTACATATGTATGTATAGATATAATACTAAATTCCAGCAGTGCATGCATGCGTACACCAGTTGCAACAGGCAAATTACTGTTCGACAAAATAACAATTTGTCAAATTGTGCACTGTAAAGTGAACAAATATACATACGAGTACATACATGGAGATGGATATACAAATGTAAACTCGTTTGTGTAGCAAATTCACCAAATTTGCCAAAAGATGCCGAAAATTATAGCAAAAGTGATAAATGAATGTTTTGAGGCTTCGGCCGCCAGTTCATGTGGTGTGAGGCGGTGTAAAACACTGATGTTGCACCTAACTATAGTAATGATTAACAGTAGAGAAGAGATAATTGTCGAAAATTGGGTTTGCAAAAAAAGGACAACATAAAATGAATTAAGTAAGTACATACATACATACATACATACATATATATGTAAATATCTACAAATTTACATGCGTGTACATATGTGTATATACGTAGTTACATATCTTTGAATTTGCATGTAAAGGTTTAGACTCTAAACTTTAGAGCAGTGATCTCCACAAAGCCCTTATGGAAGCGCGGGCACCGGTACTTTGAAATAAAAATCATGGCCGACAATAAGAGCAAAAAAATTGCGGCCGCCCACTTCCTCCATTATTAAAATTACACCCAAAAAATTTCGAAAATTTATAAATTGATAATTGTTTGTTAGATAAAGAGAATAAATATATTTCTGTGTATTTTTTGAAATATTTTATATATTTTTTAATTTTTTTTTTTTCATTTTTATTTTTTTTTTTAATTTTTTTTACTTTCTTCTCGGTCTTAAAAAAACTAATAAATTCACATAATTCAGGGACTGGTAATAGTGATCGAAATCGAATGTTCAAATAATTATTACTCAATTTTTCCTTCGATTTTTATCATAGCAGCGCATTCTTTAATTTTTTATATTCTATCGATTTCTTCTGCAGATCGTGCTGGTGTTGTGTGTTTTTATATTTTTCATTATTAGCGCACGCTTTAATAATTAAAGTTTAATTTATAGCTAAAACAGTGCCATCTGATTGAATTAATCTCATTAGTAAATATGTTGCGTATTTTTAGGCACAAAGAAATTACCCATATGCATACAGGTGAAGCTAATAAAAGGGTGTTATAAAATCTACATAGGTATATACGTACATACATATGTACATATGTACATACACATATCACTATCGAATTCCGTATCAAATCTTAAATTTCAAATAAAAGATGGAATCAATTTCTCTCAGTGTGTGGGCGTCAACTCACTTTCGCAAGCTTCTGCAGAAAATAAAAAAGAAAAATGGAAGCCAAAAATGGCGCGTCCACATACCCAGTCGGAATTGGTTGCTTTGAAAATTCAGGTTTCTTTGAATACTATTAAAAGTGTTCAATATAATAAAATAAACTAACACCTAATTTTGTCTTCCAGGTCTGACAGTGAAAAAATTGTTTAGACCAAAATCAATTTCAAAATTATTCTTTTATAGGTAATTTTACATGAATTAATGTAAATTTGCGCTGCTGTTCCTAATGGGTTTAGCATTAAACTTCGTTTGTAGGCGAGAGGATAGAATGCGCGGTCGCGGTGAATTTCTGCGCGCTTGCCTATGCTTAAGCGCGGCACAAAAACAAAAAGCGCGGAAGCGCGGTAGCTTTGAAGACCCATGCTTTAGAGTATTCCATGGACCAGTCGATATCAATCAAGTAATCCACAATGGCCAACATTTCTTATAAAAAGTGTGGACCAATTAACATAGCGTAGGACCATATACCTACTCCATCTCCATATGGAGTACATGATCCATAATGGAGTGATATGTGATTTTTTTAACATTAATTTTAATTTTAATTTTAATTTTAATTTTAATTTTAATTTTCTTCACAGGGTAATGTATAAGGAGTTTGACTCATGGGCAATATGTGTTATCTTTGACCTTGAGTGGTGAAAATGCAAAATATCGTTCATATAATTTTAAGGGCACTCTAATGTACATATACATATATATACATATATTTAAAGAAATTTTAGCTCTTACGTATTATAGTACCTTGCTTTTCTTGCCGCTTTATCCTCAACGTTTATCATGTAATCTTCTTTTTAATCGTATATGTATGTATGTACGTATGTATTTATTCTCTTCCACCGGCAATTGAGGTTTAATAATATTATGCTGCCATAACACGCTAACGTTTCGTAAAACACTCTATTCAAAAGCTATTAATTTTTCTTATACATACATACGTTTACCAAAGGTCTGATAGCGCCATACTATGACGTCACACTCACTTAGAACGTGGCATAGTTTTTAATTCAGCTTTCGACTTGTTCCAAATAAGTAAATAAGAGTGAAATCAAAGATAATGACGAGAAGGAAAACACGAGGTAGCGAAAAGTGGTATTCGATGATTATGTAGCTTCTGAGATAAGCCATTTTTTAAGGGGCGATATAGGTACCTATGTAGTAGGTATGTATGCATGAATTAAGATATACATACATACATAAATAGGTAGGTACATAGTAAACATAATTTTAAATGAATAATGCATTATTTTAAATTAATTAAATTGTTAGTTAATACGAGATATTATGCATGGATAAATGCTTTGCATTTGTTGAACTTTGAAGCAGGGCTGCATATTAACGTTATTTTTTATCAATAACCGAAAAAATATTTTGTTTTCAATTCAACTTTGAAAAATTTTAACGTTAAGTGCTGAACAAAAAAATACTGTTTTGATAATTATCAAAAAAAAAATTATGAAAAAAAATTTCGTTTTGTTGATTACACTGGATCACAAAATGAAATTTTTTGTCTGTACTTTGGACGTGACTATCCTACCTATATGTAAAATCGGTCGCTGATTCCGAAAATCGGGTTCATTTTTAATTCTATGGGAAGGTTTTTGAGATATCGGCAATTTACCGTTATTTGGCCAATGGGTCCACTTAATCCAGTATATCTCTTTAACACAGTGAGTTATCTTCCTTAGGGTGACACCAAACGAAAGAAAATTAAATTTCCTTTTCACGGCTCCTATAACATTTTTCTCTAACTCTTATAGTTTCTGAAATATTGACGATTCAATTTGAATTTTTTCGATTTTTTACGATTTTTTTAAGAAAAAATTGACTTTGTCAGACAATATCTTTAAAACCAATGTCTTCACCTTCGGTTTTACCCTTTTACGTGAAGCTCAATTCTATTGGGAAAAAGATAAGCTATCAACGAAGAAAATCCATGGTAAAATGGAAAAGTTATAGGCGATCAAGTTAATACAGCCAAGTCGCGCAATGCCTCTGCACGGGTATATTCTATGCATGTTATAGCCGTAAATGCGCTTGTATCTACTGCGCTGCCAATGTGCTGCTACTGCAGATGTGTAGGTATTGGTACAATATGCATAGAATGTACGCGTGCAGAGGCATTGCGCGACCTGGCTGTATTTACTTGATCGCCTATAACTTTTCCATTTTACAATGGATTTTCATCGTTGATAGCTTATTTTTTTGGTAATAGAATGGAGCTTCACGCAAAGGAGTAAAACCGAAGGTGAAAACATTGGTTTTAAAGATATTGCCTGACAAAGTCAATTTTTTCTTAAAAAAATCGTAAAAAATCGAAAAAATTCAAATTTAATCGTCAATATTTCAGAAACTATAAGAGCTAGAGAAAAATGTTATAGGAGCCGTGAAAAGGAAATTTAATTTTCTTTCGTTTGGTGTGACCCTAAGGAAGATAGCTCACTGTGTTAAAGAAATATACTGGATTAAGTGGACCCATTGGCCAAATAACGGTAAATTGCCGATATCTCAAAAACCTTCCCATAGAATTAAAAATGAACCCGATTTTCGGAATCAGCGACCGATTTTACATATAGAAAGGATGGTCGCGTTCAGAGTATTTTTTGGCTGTAGAGCAGTGTTATCAAAAAACAAATATTGAAAAAATTTTGTTTCGGTAGCCAACAAAAAAAATTATCAAAAAAAATAACGTTAATAAAAATTCAAAGTAAAATGTAGCCGTAAGCCCGAAACAAATTTTTATTATTATTTTGTTTTTGATAATCAACGAAACAAAATAATTTTGATAATTTTTTTTTGATAATCAACGAAACGAAATAATTTCAATAATTTTTATTTCATATTCAACAAAACAAAATTTTTTTGTTAATTTTTATTTGATATTCAACAAAACAAAATATTTTTGTTGATATCGTTGTGCAGCCTTGCTTTGAAGTCTCATTACAGAAAGCGCATTACAGAATTTTCTTACAAATATTTAGAAACATGAGCAAATCAGTAATCTTATGAATATAAGAATGTGTATTTTAAAATAAAAATTAAATAATTAAGATGAGTCATATTAATTTTCGCTATACCTAAAATAATTCTTTTAACTTATTTCGACAAAAGGTATTAAACTACTCGCATTATCAAAGCTCCAAATGACATTTTTATAGGCCGTATAAACCAAAAAAAATTAAAGCGTGAGTAATGAGTATACATGAATATTGATGTGCAAACGGTTTTGAAATCTGGTTTTTATTTCCTTTCTGAATTGGTAATCTTATTATCAAAACTAACAAAAATATAACTCTTTAAAGCCCGTCTCCACATAACTTCATTCGCCAGCGAAACATCTAGCGAAACATCGCCCTAAATAACCCGTCTCCACGTGGCTGATCGTTATTCAGTTTGACATTTCTCATTCTTGTTCTTCTTAAATGTTTGTATGTTTGCTTATTTTTGCGTTTTTGTTTTGGTCTGTGTGAGATTTCGATAGATTTTCGATACAAAATTAGAGAAGGCATAGATATCATCGGGTTTGGCAAGATGATTGAGAACGAAACATATTGCTCCTCTTTATTTTGTCTATTTGTTGCAAGCATTATTAAGGACATGTATACGGTATACCTTCAACTGGCAATATCAAGCGATTCACACGGACACAGCAGCATACTAACACACAGGATGGTTACACTTTTTTCAAAATCTATCGCAGCGAAAATAAAGATGTTTACGCATCAAAAAGTGAACTAAACTACATGCTAACTTTGAATTATTTCATTTTAATATTTCCCCACGGCCCTATTGCATCTGGTGAAGTGTTTATGTCCCATTAGTACTTTGCTGACAGTGCCATATAAAATTTGACAACATAAGAGCAATCAAAAGAACCACAACTTTACCGCACAAGTCATGTATGTACATATGTATGTTCATATCGACGCTTCCAAACAACATTGTACTAAGTCGACTTAGTACGTTTCCCCGTTTTTGTCGTTTACGTGTCTTAGTTTAGATGCTGTCAAATTTTGGTATCAATCGGACAATCCAATCAAAAGTTATAAGCAAAAGTGTACATATAATACAACTCGAGATTTTTACAGAATACAAATATTGAAAGCTTGCCATGAAAAACAACGCAAAAAGCAAGTTTTTATTTTTTCTTATGGTTTTATACAAAGCTTACCCTAACTACGATGGTATCGAGTTTTGGTATTGACCTTTCAATCCAAATAGAATTTACAAGCGAAAATATACTTAGAGCACAACTGAAGTTTCATATCGAATTTAAACAGGGACTTGTAACAAAACTCGTAACGAAACGAAACTCTCGTTTCTGGCGTTTCTGTTCCAAGAAACATTAAAGGATAGAAACTAAATTCGAAACCAAAAGATTGTAACGTTTCAATAAGTAACAAAACCTGTAACGAAACTAAATTAATTTTGTTCCTTGTAACAGAAACAGAAACAAAACTCCTTTGTAACAAAAGTCGTAACAAAACTCCGAAACGTTTCCAGCAGAAACAAAACCTGTAACGAAACTAAATTAATTTTGTTCCTTGTAACAAAATCCGTAACGAAACTAAATTAATTTTGTTTCTCAGAAACAAAATTAATTTCGTTTCTCAGTATCAGAAACAAAATTAATTTTGTTCCTTGCAACAAAAACAAAACCAGAAACGAAATTAATTTTGTTTCTTAGTGGCAAAACTATAAAAATTATTATAATACTATTTGCCGTACATTAGGATGGACTTATTATTTTTAGGTATATAATATATATATATATACCTGTGGCATTTTGATGTGTAAACATCTTTGCTGTAGCTACGAGTAATTTCGAAAAACAGGTAAAGTTTACGCGTATCTAATGAAAAGTTTTGGGCAGTGCTTCTACATGGAGCCCTATTCTTTATGATTCCTAGTTCGGGTCGAGAGATATGGGTCAAAACGAGGACCCGGATGATCCTTGAATATTTCTGAGCAATGTTGGTATCAAATGAAAGGTTTTGAGCAGGACTTCTACACGGAGCCCCGAGATATGGGTCAAACGTGGATCCGAATGATCTTGCATGTTTCTGAGCAAAACAAAACAAAACAAATCAAAATCAGAAATCAAAAATCAAAAATTAAAAATCAAAAACCAAACACCAAAACAAACAAAATAAACAAAAACAACAAAATGTAACAGTGACAATGGCAACAAAAAATCGTTGGCTTCGTGAGCAAATGTGCTAAGTCCAATTTTTTTCAAAATTGAGATTTTAATGCAGTAAGATAGTACAACTAAAAATACATCGTCTGCCAAAAAAAAGTTACCATAATGTCTGTTTTTCATGGTGTAATGCAGTGTTAAGCAAATGTGCTAAGTCCATAAAAAATTTTTTTTTTCAAAAATCTACGTGCTAAGTCCAGGTGAAAATTAGAAATTATTAATTTTTTTTAATTTATTTTGTAGAATGATAAAGAATTATTACTACATTGCTTTAATAAGCATGGCTTGGGACTGTAAACGTTAATAATTTGTGGGAGTGGCTAGCTTTCCCACCAATTTGATATGCAAACTAGTTTGCGGTACTTTTTACATTTTTACATTTTATTGTATTTTCTATAGCGAGGGTACAGCATAATGTGGGCGTGACCACACCCATTATCAACAGTGTTATCTTTCATCAGACCAAGCCTAAAATATTCTCGTTAGTGCAAAATTTCATCCCTTTATAAGATGCCACGTTACACGTCACAAGTTTCCAAAGGGAGTTTTACAATTTTTTTTTAAGTAGGCATGGTTACAAACCGATTTTGGTAAAATTTTACTACAAGTAATAAAATTACATATGTACCTACACCAAGTTCCGCCGTAATATCTCAATTATTTGTCGAGTTATGGGCTCCGAAATCTCTTAGATTCACGATGCCACGCCCATTTTCAAAAACATGTATGGTTTCTTGTCCATAGTTGGACTCATGCCGCAAACTTTCAATGAATTATCTTCATATTTGACAAAGAAGTCGCTTAAAATGTTTTTATTAGGCCGCTTTATAGTTCCCATATATAAAAGTGGGCGTGGTCGTCCACCGATTTGGAAAATTTTTCGTCCAATCGTGTGCCTTAGCAAGTAAATCACGCTTTCCAAATTTCAGCTATATATCTACTACCGTTTCTGAATTAGAATTTATCCTGTCATAAGTGGGTGTGGCACCGCCCATTTTCGAGAATTTTAATTTATTTCTTTATAAAGCGTAAGCTCATTGCATGGATGGAATTTCATCCATTATCACTTTTTGCGTGTTTTTCGATATATACTATATAGGGAAAGTGGGCGTGGTCATAATCCAATTTCGCCCATTTTCAATACCAACCTTTCCAGTCTAGTTAGGAGCCCCTGTACCAAATTTCATCAAAATATTTAAATTTTACTACGTACAGTTGAGTATAATAATTTGTGAGAAAATGTGCTAAGTCCACCTAAAAAAAACAAAATCATAGAAAGCAAATGTGCTAAGTCCTAAAGAAGCTCATAACTTTGTACAAGCTTTATATTAAAATGTGCCGATAACTGGTATTTTAGCACCACCATCTGAGGAAGAAAACTGCATTTTCAGATTTTTAAAATAGTAACAACAAAAAAAGTTAGGAGGTTTTTTGTCTCTCCTGAAAAGTTACCAGAAATGGACTTAGCACATTTGCTCACGAAGCCAACGAAATTATAAAAACGATAGTCGCATTTTAATCGATAGAAAACCAGTGAAAAAAGGAATAAGGGAAAGGAAATAAATGTCCTATTTCGAAACTGATTACATATCAATGTTCATGAGTAGTCCTTACTCACGTTTCCTTTTTTTTTTTAACTCAACTGGAGGTAGGAAAATATGTCAAAATTTACTAAGGCGAAATTAAAAAAACCCTTATAATTTGCTTTATTAACTAATACCTATTAGAAACTTGTTTCGGACTATAATTGGCTGCGCGAAATGATAGATTGACAGAAATGTAATAAAGCTTGATTAATTAAGCAAATACACATTTTTTAACTTCACTTAAGATATTTTTGGATTTGAACAGAGGTCGAGTTAAGTTCTTTTAGGAGAGCATTTTTTTTTTTCTGTTTTTTCACTGTTTTTTTACTGGTATATTTAAATGAAATTGAACACGCGTTTAGATGGTTAATTAATATATTGAACCTGATATCTTTTTTCTTGAAAAAATTTGCAGTTTGCGAAAAAATCATAATTTTGTCCCTTACGATAATTTCGCTCTCAATGTTTTATGAGCGTGTTTGAATAAATGTCCCTTACGATAATATTTAAAAAATATAAGTGTCTTATTCCATACCATCTTAATGTTCTGCAAATATAGTTTTTCTACTGAGAAACAAAATTAATTTTGTTTCTGGTTTTGTTTTTGTTGCAAGGAACAAAATTAATTTTGTTTCTGATACTGAGAAACAAAATTAATTTAGTTTCGTTACGGATTTTGTTACAAGGAACAAAATTAATTTAGTTTCGTTACAGGTTTTGTTTCTGCTGGAAAGGTTCCGGAGTTTTGTTACGACTTTTGTTACAAAGGAGTTTTGTTTCTGTTTCTGTTTCTGTTACAAGGAACAAAATTAATTTAGTTTCGTTACAGGTTTTGTTTCTGCTGGAAACGTTTCGGAGTTTTGTTACGACTTTTGTTACAAAGGAATTTTGTTTCTGTTTCAGTTTCGTTACTTAGCTGTGTAACAGAAACCGAAACCGAAACGCGTTACAAGTCCCTGAATTTAAACTTTGAGAGCTTCGCCTGCAAAACACAGTTTTCAGACTTAGTGCAGTATTGTTTGCAAGCGTCGATATGTACATACATATGTATATGTGCAAATAAACATCAGATTCAATGTGCAACAAAGGCAAACACTGTCACAGTCAACTTGTGGCATGATGTAGGATATGGCTTGACATGGTGTTGGCGTGGATGGGGTACGCAATACGCAATAGCGGTATATGTATAATATATTAGTATTATTTCTGTATACATATGTATATGCACTTTTTGTTGTTGTTAATCTATCTACAATGCAACTCTTGCAACAATTTATGTACTAGTCATCCATCCATCCATCCATCCAATCGGGTGGCAGCATCAGTACCAGCACCAACATGTTGCAAATATTGCGTTAGTTGCGTATTGTATCGCTGCTTCATCAACCAAACTGCATACACAGATAACATTTTCGTTGTCGTCACCGTTGTCGTTGTTGGCCGCGCGACACGACACGCCTTTTCTGCGTTTATGCCATGATGAAATTTCTGAGCCGGTCTGTTTTTGCTACACAGCACTCTCCCCAGCATTGCAGCCACCCGCTGACCGCGTTGGTTGATTTTGATGAATGAATGATTCCTGTTGCCATTTGTTGCGATTTTTTCCAATCGTGTAGATATACTGGGGAAAGCGTCAAAAATGTCTCTTATAGCCTCTGCACACTGCATTTGAAATTACGTTGATTAGCCGAAATTACTTTCCGAAATCACGCGCATTCACACACGTTTTTGAGTAATTTCATTTAGTCGTGTTTCAGTTACACTGTTCATGCGCCAAACAAAAATTTTTACATGGTCAACTTAAATGAAAATATTATTAATAAAATACTTCCACCAAATTAAATTTTTATAATTAAAGAATCGCTAATGCAATATACGATGAGAATATATCTAAGAAACCATCGAGAACAAATTTGATAGCCGTGTTTTTATTTTAGCGCAGATGTATATGCGCTAAAATAAAACACAGCTAATGTGAAATATTAGCGATGGGTAAAGCTGTTTTCGATTATAATCGCTAAAATTTAGAGAAGAGACCGATTCCAGAGTAATTTCGTGAGTTATTTAGCCGAAATGGGCATTTCAAGGGTAATTTCAGCTGGCATTTTTGTATGGCGAAACACCGTTATTTAAGGGTAATTAACGCCGAAACAACGATTTTTGCCTAAATTACCCTTAAATCATGCCAATGTGCAGAGGCTTTTAATCTATTTGTGTATTGACTTTATACTTATCTTAGTTTATTGCTCGTAGCAAGTTGTTTAAATCCGTAGAAACACTAAGGGCCGTTTACTCAACCTCTGATTAACGATAACCACGGTTAAAGTTCGATTAAACATCATTATCGACTTCATCAAACCATGTATTTAACATGTGGTCGATAATGCAGTCCATAGCTTAACCGGACCTTTGTCCTCCGGTTAGCGTTAATCAGAGGTTGAGTAAACGACCCTAAATAATTTAAGGTTCATGACATACATATGTATGCATGCATTTATATGCGGCATCCAAGAATTTCTGCGTAGTTCAATGACTTCAATGCTTTTATTTGAATCCTTTGGAAATACTTATCCTATTCAGATTAAAACTTCCTTGCAAACGGAATCGTCTAATTTCAAAAGCACTTGTAATCACAATACGTACATATGTATGTAAAGGTAAAATGTACTTTGTTTAAATAAAAAGTGAGTACAGAAACAACACTGGCATTCAGCGATGACTAATCTATGACTCACATGGCAACTATGCATGTAGCGTTTCTCAGACATATTAAAACCCTATAACTTAATCTTCCACCTCGTATAACTAGATACTAATCATTGTTGAAGACAGCTTACAGCAGATAAAAATATATGTACACATGTATTAATTTTTGAGTAATTATTTATTTATATGTATGTATGTATACATATGTGCAATCGTGCTACAACACGTAGATATCCTTCATTTTCGCATCCAGGTTTGCAAAACTACTACTGTGAAACTGATGCCACAATATAAAATGGACAAATAAGAAAAAAATTAAATAATAGCAGTAATAGTAATAAGTTATTACTAATAATAATAATAAAAGTTATAATTATTACTAATAACAATAAAAGTTATACTCAGTGAGATTTTATCATAAGAAATTGCAAAGCTGCACCAAATTTATGCTGCATTTATTCATACCCAGCAGTACGGCTACTCCAAGAGGGTATTGGCGCACATTCGATGTTAAACTGTGCTATCATTGAACGTAGATACCAGGAGCAGTATCCTTTTGTTTTACCATTAATTGGAGAATTACCGATACAAAGGGGTTAACCGGCTAGGA
Source organism: Urophora cardui (assembly GCA_960531455.1). Taxonomy (NCBI): domain Eukaryota; kingdom Metazoa; phylum Arthropoda; class Insecta; order Diptera; family Tephritidae; genus Urophora; species Urophora cardui. The sequence goes on from OY482671.1 coordinate 120,761,294, forward strand.
TTATTTTGAGGATTACAATAATATACAATACAATGGCGCTATTATAACTCTGACGAGTTTTATGGCCGAGCTTCTCTCCCAATTCGAGGTGTGCTCCTTTTTGTTTTTCCTACTAATTGGGTGGACCTACAGTTTAATGCCGGCTCCGAACGGCGAATGCATTTTTTGTGAGAAGCTTTTTCATGGCAGAAATACACTCGGAGGGTATGCCGCCCACTGCCGAGAGGTGACCGCTGCTCTTAAAAAATCCAATAATTGGATTTTTACTAATTAGAAAAATTTTTTGGTGTTTTTCTCGGACCGTGGTTTGAACCCGAGACCTCTGGCATAGCAGGCGAGCACTCTACCCACTGCACCACAGAGGATTAGTTTTGTGAAAGTGACTTTACCACCCACTAGCGAATAATTTAACGAACCGGAATATGCGAATTCGTTAGCTTGTGGTCAACGCTTGACACCATCAAAACTACTGGGTATTTACATACATACATGTACTACATATATGTATGTATGTACGTATGTATCCGCAATCAATAATAATTCTTAACAACAATTTAGTACAGAAATGCCAGACTGGAAATACTAAAATGTGCATACACTTCCATACATACATAATATACATACATCCCAACAGACCAGAATGTAAGCCAAATGTAATAGGACTTGAGAACAAGCTTATAACAATTGTCCATTGTAAGCTTATTGCAATACAGTTTTTATAAGCTTAATTGTAAGCTTGCTCACAAGCATGATTGTAATAATTGAGGAACACTTACTTTTGTAAGCCTTCCTCAATACTCCCTATGTTAAATAGCTTGAAAACAATATTACAATAAGCTTACTTTACACTTAAAATTAAAGCTTGAAAAACTATTAATAATAACATTGTTATAAGCTTGCTGTAAAATTTTTTTAAATTTCGGTTTTACAATGATTCATATAATTCATTATTCCTTTTTCGGAAAAGGGAAGTATAAAAGCCTTATAGTTTATTGGGATATTATATCGGTCATACCCATACCTAAAAGAAAATAAATGTGTATATTAATGGCAACAGTGGCAAAGTAATATATTTTATACATACATACATACATAATAAAAAAAATTATTAATTCGCAATAATAAATTTTGTGTCTTTCGATATGATATCGAAGGATAATTATGGGTTTCGTGCACGAATACTACTCACCTAAATCAGACATTCGGTTGCATTTGTTTCAATCGTATGCCACATTCAGCAATCTATGTACATATGTATGTATGTATGTAGTTATTAATTTCCCAGCAAAAAGGCTAGGCTGATAGCTGAAGCCTAAGCTATAAAAGAGGAATACGCTGGGAGCGCTGCTTGCTATTATGCACTCATGCTCTCTGCTCCAAACGTTTTAATACTTAATTCCCTTAATGCGCTTAAGTTGCGCAAAAAATGTGAATTAGGCAGCTAAACAAATAACACCTCTATACTATTACCTATATAAGGCATTTATTAGGTATACATACACCATATGCGGCCTGATTATCAGGATATACATATGTAACTAACCCTGCAAGAATTGTATTACCGAAAGTACTACCACTATTACAAAAATATAATATTACCAACACATTTGCACTCGTATGTGTTTCTAGCCAAGTTCAAAATCAATGAGATAGATAAGGATAGAATGGAATTTGAAAATACTCATACTGGAAAGTTATGAATGAAACGGTCACAAAAGCTACCGATTCCCTTAAGGATGTGATAGGAAATATGCCAAAACTTTTGGTCATGCCTGCCGGTCATATGACCGGTCCTGCAGGGTAAGTTTTATTTCCATGACGTATAAGCCTTTGTAATAAGGTTTCCTCTCAGAGAGAGAGAGACAGTAGCTCTTAAGGCCTTATTTTAAGCCTATGTCCATACAATCGTTATCGCTTAAAATTTTCAGGCCTTATTTCTAAGCCTTTAGATCTTCTGTAGTAATTCTTAAATAAGGCGTAGTTTTTTGCTGGGTGTGTCTGTCGTTTTATTTTCTCAATCAACTATTTGGTCAAAGGAGAGTAGTTAAAGGAAGAGGAAATGTAGCAGGTATGCATAATAAATGTGGTGTAATTAAAGAAAAAAGTTTAAGAAATGAAAAATTAGTTGCCATAAGAAAATTATGGACATAAAATGCACGTCGTAATTTTAAAAATTTCAGTTTATTAAATAAACTTTATTTGTGTTAAATGCTGCCATACGTTACATACATACATATGTATGAACATAATAATATACCCAATAAATTTAACGGATATATTTCACGACAATCCTTCGACGAATTCAAATTCCTAGTCGTGGCCCTTATTATTAGCGATTCGCGGATTTATAAATTTGGCGACACATTCTAGAAAATCTTCTGCGAATCCTCCTTGAATTCGCTGCGATATCATTCCAGCTGTCGAATTTCTTGAGTAGAATTTTAGTTAGTAAGTTTAAGCACTACATTTTTTAGTACAAAGCAAGATTTAACAAATCTAAAAAATGCAATTGCGAGAATTGATTCTTCTCGAGTCCATCTCAAACTCGCAAGAGTCTGAAAATTTAAATTCACCTCCGCGAATTCATCCCGCATTCGCCACGATATCATCCTCGGGTTTGTTTATTGGACAGAACCAGAAACCTCTGCGTAGAGCTAACAAACTATCGATAGTCACGACCATCGATGTTTTACGATAGTCCTAAGGGTGACTATCGATACTATCGATAGTATCGACCCATTTTATATGTTTTTTCAAATCCATTTATTTTACACTTCCTTACACTCAGCAAAAAAACGCACGTAAATCTGACTATTTACACCTTGATTTGACTATTTTTACCAATGGTTTTGCGCCTAGGATGAAAATAGTGATTCTGACTACGTTGCACTTCATACCATCATAATAAATATTAAGTAGTAAAAATGAAAATTAACCATACTCGACTTGAAGTGTTCTCGTAGTAAAAACAACTATGAAAAATAGTTGTCCTAAATATGTTGAAAAATGCAGCATACTCAAATTGAATATTTTATAGTCAAGTTTAAGTTACAACATAGTTGTTTTAAAAAATGTTCATATTGAAGCTGACTATGACATATTCTTAAGTTTACTATGATTCATATTGAAGTTCAATATGTTTTTATTCAATTCTAAGAGACAGCGTATTTGTTTTAAATATATTTCATATTGAATTTAACTATGTGTCTAAACTTTGTGTGTACATATGCACATACATACATATGTAAACATATGTGTTTTTTAAACCCTTTTATGTATTCACGTGGGGGGAGCGCTGTAGCTCCAAGGTTCGGCGAGAGTGCCAACCTCCGGGGTATGAAAAATGGCTTTAAATAAGCCAACTCATTTTCCTTGCCGAAAATGAGTTATATTTGAGTTGATCAATTATGCTATATAGCTCGAACAATGTATAAACCATTTAAGAGTTACGGAAATTTGAAAAGCCGCATTCAAATGAAGGAACGAAAATCTACGCAGCATAATTTGCTTTTACTGTGCTAAATATTTAAGTTTACTATGACTCATATTGAAGTTCAAGCATCAACAGTAGTTAAAATAAATATGTTTCAACTTGAAGATGACTATTACAAATTTTATAATGACAGGTGTTAATACTTGTCCAGTTGGATTAGTATTTACTAGTCAACTCAAAGTTTTTCATATTCAAGTTGAATATCTTTCATACTTGCACGGTTGAAATAATACGTTTATATTCAGATTAAGTTGTTTCATAGTCATATTTCCGTGCTTTCATAGTAAAAAAGCGAATAGTAAAGCTGAATATTTTCATAGTCATTTTTACGATGCGGGTTTTCTCTGAGTGTACTTTTAAATATACAAACTGATTTTACAATTCATTAAATTTTTTTGTAAGAATAATAACACAACATGTGCCGGGATACAAAAAAAATTTTTTCCAGGACCAGGCAGAGACTCTAGCTGATTTTCTAACACCTAAAGAGAAAAGGATGGTTTCGATTAAATACATATACGTATGTTTTATATCTGTTATAATACTTATGATACGATTTCTGGTATACACTTTCCAATACAAAAGCGGGTTTTTGTTTGGTTCTGAGTTAACTTGCTCCAAGTACTGGCTCTTCTTCAGGATTGCATCGGCTTTTTTTGCTCTCTGTTTTTGATTGAACACTTGGGAAATTTTTAGTTTCTTATACGGCAATGTGTTCTCAGTAAAAAATTGTGCTTTGAGAATTAATATGGAAATGGGTAAATTTCAAATGCGCTGGGGAAGAGTATACACGATAGTGGCGATAATACTAAAACTATCGATAGTTATTTCAAGTGATTAGACATCGATACTATCGATAGTACCGTCGATAGTTTGACAGCTCTACCTCTGCGCTTTATTTGAGTTTAGAAGGTTTTAAATTTGAATACTTACATGAAAACATTGTGTTGAATTCGTATCTCAGACATTAAAGACACAGTGTACGCCTTACAGATTCGCTTCCATGATTCCCCTACCATTTTATACCAGATTGTCATCATATTCCTATCCTTCCTATATTGGTTATCATAGTTGCAGTTTTCTTTTACATCTATTATGTTAACATTCTTATTCCGAATCATCATTCCGATTACATTTGTATTATTGTATTGTATATGTAAGTGTGTTTAAATATCCTATCATTACAACAACAACTGCAATATCGAAATAAATGCTAAGGCTGCTATTTTCGTAAGTATGCACAATTCGATAAGTATTTGCAGGAGACTAAAATCGATGCATGTGTCCATATCCATTAGATTAATGCTACCAAAATAACGCCCAATCTATGAAGTGTTTTTTTTTCATACAATATTTTTTTGCTTGCCTAAAAGGCATTACATATTTGGAATTTTTCTTATAATAATATATAATACAATGGCGCTATTATAACTCTGACGAGTTTTATGGCCGAGGTTCTCTCCCAATTCGAGGTGTGCTCCTTTTTTGTTTTTCCCTACTAATTGAGTGGACCTACAGTTTTATGCCGGCTCCGAACGGCGAATGCGTTTTTTATGAGAAGCTTTTTCATGGCAGAAATACACTCGGAGGGAATGCCGCCCACTGCCGAGAGGCGACCGCTGCTCTTAAAAATCCCAATAATTGGATTTTTACTAATTAGAAAAAATTTTTTTTGGTGTTTTGCTCGGACCGTGGTTTGAACCCGAGACCTCTGGCATAGCAGGCGAGCACTCTTCCCCCTGCACCACAGCGGCCACGCTTGCTTCGCCATAAAAAAAAAGAGCAAACAGCATCGTTTAGTTCAATTAATTACTGTCGTGTTGCGGTTCGTGTGCGCGACAATTACCAGCAATTATATATAATTATATAATTAACGTTGGCGTTTAAATACGGCTGCGCTTTTGGCAAGCGTGTGTGACGTACAGACATGTGAACTAATTGCAACGCATTACATTTAAATATTGAAAAAATAAAGCATTTATTTGCAAATGAATATTAATAAAAAAATTTTATTATAAATCACAGAAAAAAAATCAATGAATTAACATGAAAAGCTGCCTGAAAAAAGGCAACAATGCCGAAACAAAATACATACATAAATAATAACAACAATGTTATACGCTTATATCGTATGCTCATACGCTCAGACTGAGTAGCAAAGCTGTGCCCCGTTTAATCCAATAGTCTGGCTTCTCGTCGCCCGACTTCAAGTCCACAGCTATAATGAAGGAACCGGCACGTTGCGGATAATAATATGCTGGACACTGATAGACGCCGCGACTCTTCTTCTTTAGATTCTCCACAGGTTTGAAATGAATCACGGGCATTGGACAAATCAATTCCATTGGCAAAGGATCTTGCAGGCATTGCATTTTACGTAACCAGCCGGCACCCTCTAAAAATAAATTACGTATATAGACGCCGCCACCTTCACGTGTAATACGCGCCGTAGCTGCATCTTCTTCAACGAAAACATAAAACTCCCAAGATAATTCGTCGATAGGTGTGCGGGTGGCGCGTGCCGATGTCTGCAGCACTGCGGTCAGAAAGCCAGTGGGAAAAGTGTATGCGGCCAACCAAAAAAGCGCTGGTTGTTTCAGTGTTTTGGCCCACTGTGCAAAATGCTCGATGCGCAGAATCAGATCGCGTGACCAAGCGGCGAGTGGTTTTAGCGAGGGGTAAGCTGCAAGATAGGTAAAAATTTATATTGATTGTTGTAAAGCTAAAAACGAAATGAATTACATACGTATGTGTGTTTGCTACTCACATTTAAGCCAAATTGCAGGCACACGACCTTCATAAACTGCTTGATAAATGTCCTCCAACTCCGTGCTCATCACTACCAGCCCTTTTATGCCGCGCTGTAAATCTCTCATATGCATCCTCATTCTGCTCAATAAGAAGTTATAACGTTCTATTTCCTGCAGCAGCACCACCTCAAGAGGTGACCGATTTATACCGATCAGTTTCGCTGTCTGTTCGTAACTAATCTCGTCCGGTATGCTCGAGTGTATGTCTTTGGCTAAACGTAAAACCTTACTCTCCATACTCTCACCACCCACCGATGCGGTGGTTTGCACCTGCATGGACATTAAAGTTTCACAGAGCAGACGCGTCTCACCGATCAGCGAAGCTATATCTGCATTTGGATGTTGGCCGAAAGCCTCTGGTTTATCGAAATTGGGAAATTGTTGTATTTGATCTATATACGATTGTAGATCACCGTCAGCGGGTATAAAGTAGTTCGTTAATGAAGAAAGTCTATGAAAAAAAAAAACTTTAGTCAGTTGCCCTTTTGCAATTGATCAGTGGATTGACATTTAATGGCAATGTGAGAGAGAAGGAGAACACAGGTACAATACACCCACCGATATTTGGGTGCAGTTAAAGCCGCTTCGCAATAGAATTGATTTATATACGTAGTCAATAAACGTCGATCCCAATCATCCGTAACGTGTCCTCCGTAATTGATGCCTGCTATTAAATACTTCAATGCACCCCATGGTGTCTCCTCGTATTCATTCAAATATAAAGCCAACAAAACATCCGACACCTCAAAGTCAGAGTCATTAAAACTATAGACGACATTCCAACCGAGTTGTAAAAATTTTTTGCGTTCCAACAAAACTGTATGAAAGAAGCATAGTGCAAATAACAGCTTTTTATATTTGCCCGTCTCATCAACCGACTCAAAGTTTTGCTCATTAATATTGTTGTACAAACGGCGCATATTTGCTTTGATACCACGTGGCGGCTCTGTGGTCATTTTAATACTTGATTGCAGAATGGAAATTGGAAATTCCGGATGTGGACTAGAACTTAGCCATAGGCGAAAACGTTTATGCAACTTCATTGTTTGCATGGTAGCAATAATTTTATCCAATGTCGGCATCCAACTTAGCGAAAGATGGCAATTGGCTAGAAATACCCAATTACCATCGCGCACGCCATCCATTATCATTTTAGTGGCGACTGGCGCTTGACCTTGTCCCAAGCTGAGCGAGAACATTCGTGAAGACATTTTACATTGTTCGGCTAGTGTGAGAAGTGATTGTGTTGGATCTACACCGGGCGAGAGTACAAATATGAGGGGCGTTTGGGGTATGGACTCATCGAAAGCGGCCTTCAAATCCAATACGGGCGGTTCAACGAAACGTGCACCCAATGTGTTTATAATGAATTGAGTGAGGCAGAAGGAAATGCGATCGGGACGTAAACAGCGAACTATGCAAACTTTCTCAAAGTCCGTCAATTTGTCATTCCATTCGCCAACCAAATCTGCGGTTTCGGGGGTTGTTGTAGCGTACCATACTGAAAAATGAAGGTTAAAAGTTCGTTATATACATATGTATGTAAAATGTATGAATATATCGATCCATAACCGCCATAAAAGTGTATCCAACCCAATTTTCGATTTTAGCTTTGTTCTATGGAAATCAATAATTTATTATCACATGCATCAACTCCGAAAATTCCATAGCTGTGAAATGTGGCGTTTCAAAGTTAGAGACCAAATAAATTTCAAGGCTGCATAAAAACTGTATGCAAGGAAAATTAAAAAAAAAACCTGAAAATTTTTAGTTGGATACCCTCAAATGGCATTTAGCGCTCGACATGTATGTAACGGTGTACTCACTCTGCCATAACTTTGAGTTCTGTTCGAAAGAGTCTATTATGCCATGAAAACCAGCAATCTTGTCCAATTCGGTTATATTATCCCACGCTTGTTCGCTGATCCAATCTACGGTGAAAAATTAAATAATAATGATTTACATATATTTGTGCACGTCGACCGTATGTATTACTCACTCGGACTTGGATTAGGTGCCTGATTCTGTTTGTCCAGTACAATGCCACCCTTTAGAATAAAATCATATTCCGCTTCTACCAACTTTCCAGCACATTGTAGAATCTTGGCTGTCATGTGTATGGAGAAAAGCAATTTATGCACTTCAAACAGACCCCTACAAGTATTCTTATATACGGAGTACGTATGATAATCATTTATGTTCTGTATACGTTCAAAAACGATCGCATGCTTCGGGCTACGCTCTATCGATTGTACAAAGAGCAAAATGTATGCGGCCAAAGAAAACTCATACATTGGATCAATTTTGGACATATCCATCAGTACAAAGAAAAGTATGGCTGCGCGTTCAGCAGCCGATTGGTACTCTTGTCGTGCGGCATCAATTTCTATTTCCGTTATTTCGGCGGTGGCCAATGATTCCTTGACCAACACTGAAGTTTGACGGGACTTTTGTAATGTTGCAAAAAGTTCATCGTCTTCCAGCAAGGAACCGCGCGATTCGTTTAGCAAACGTAAAATTTCATTATCCAAATCGATTAGTGTGCGTTTGTTTCGTGCGATTGTCATAACCAATTCATCCTTCTGGTCCTCCAAAGCGGGCTTCTCCTTGCGCACAATAATACCCAAGAGCTGTGCCTGCAAACCATCTTGCTTGACGGCAAAATTAACAATTGTGGTTTTCGACGAGATTTCAGGTGGATAATGTGGATTTGGTATTTTGGTCGTTATGTACAACTTAAAGCTATCATTGTAAGTTATATATTTATCATTGAACTTAATCAATTTGCGACCACCTTGCAGTGCAAAATTTTTACGTAAAATTGGATTTATAGCTTGATCTATGTATTCGCCCACATTTTGCAAAAGCACTGGATTACCAGCAGACATAGCGCGCTCCAGCGAACGCAGATAATCAGTTTGTGAAAAATCGATGATGATTAATTCATTATTGGCTTCATAATTTTTAATCCAAGTATTCGCTTGTGATTGTGGATCGATAATGAGCGGCCAACGTTGACCGCGCATAACAATAACACCATTTTCTGTGCTGAAATCATCTGCGGGCAGTCCCTGTATATTCCATTCACGTATGGTTACAGCATCGCTGAGGAATAGTGTTATTTTCAATTCATCGGTACAGGGAATTTGATTTTGCGCAATCAATGCTGTCCATTTCTCCAAGAGCGTATCCCGATATTTGGTATCGAAGGGACCCAGATAGGATGTAAAAGCAGTGGCTAATAGACAATCGCCTGGTAGTTTCTGAAATGCCAAATCCAGCGAGGCCACGGTTTCAATCCAACGTTCACGTTCGCCCGAAAGCGACTCCACCAAAATTATAGCGCGTTCCAGTTGCTTCCTGATAGCAAAAAATATATACATATATCATATTGGTTGCGAATGGTTTCCCTCAAAATTGCATGAAGAAAATAATGTTATTCTGCAATCCCCGGAACAACCCGCATTTCATGCGACTGTACTACGGAAATCTTTACCGAAAATTTTGCCTAAATATATTAAAGTTTAGAGGTCGTGCAAATGCCTCACCTTTTACATCAGTGATGATACATACTTTTTTAGAGTCTTTAATGAACGAGAAACATGTTAATTATACTTGATAAGGAAGGTAACGTGGCCGCTGTAGTGCAGTGGTAGAGTGCTCGTCTGCTATGCCAGAGGTCTCGGGTTAAAACCCCATTCCGAGCAAACACCAAAAAGAAATTTTTCTAATTAGTAAAAATCCCTCCGAGTGCATTTCTGCCATGAAAAAGCTTCTCACAAATAATGCATTCGCCGTTCGGAGCCGGCATAAAACTGTAGGTCCACCCAATTAGGGATGGCAAAAAAATGAAATAACCGATTAACCGCTTTTTAGGTTAATCGAAAGCGTTCGATTATTAATCGCGAATAATTGTGGGGAACTAACCGATTATAACCGTTTTTCGATTACAATTATTCCTTAAAAAAAATATATAATAAACGAAAAAAATCGTCATTTATTAGGAAAAATCGTCAAATGACAATAAAATTCGTTATTCGGGAACTGGAGGGAACATTTATTACGGTTTTTGGATATACTCACAAAACCGTAGGTGACCGAATTCGGACTCGGATGAAAAGGCGGAAATTCTCAACTTCGATTATTTTCGACTTGAGAGGAAGAAGGTTAATGGAAAAAATAATCAAAAGGAAAAAACCGATACATTTTAACCGTTAACCGAAAAAAATTAACCGATTACAATCGTTTTTCCTGTTATTGCTGCCATCCCAACACCCAATTGGTAGGAAAAAACAAAAGGAGCACACCTCGAATTGGGAGAGAAGCTCGTCCATAAAACTCGTCAGAGTTATAATAGCGCTATTGTATTATATTATTAAGGAAGGTAACACATATTGGGATAATAGCATAAAAATAGCCTTGTTCCGCAATGATCTGTTGTTGTGTCTTATATTTTTGGGCCACCTTAATATATGTACATACACACCTTAATTTCTCCTCTTTCATGCGCAATTCATTTAATAATTCTGTCTTTTCGTTTAACTGCCGATACAGTTCAGCGATAGCGGCATTAAGCTCTTCTAATTTTTTCATAGCCGCAGCCAACATTGCTTGCTTTTCGGTCAGCGAACGCATAGCGTTGTCCAGTTTCTCTTGCTTTGGCGCCACAATACGGTACACTTTTGAGTAGTTCTCAATAGCCATAATCCATAGCATCAACGATTTGCAGGCCAGCGAAACTATTGCCACTTTATCGGGTTCCAATTCCGGATTTTTCGTATATAAACCAATACGTTTCAAGGTCTTGTCACTAACATGATCACGATCGAAAGCTTTCAAGTCATTCAAAAAATTAACATCACCAAGCACCTTCTTAGCATTCTCCCATGTGGGTTCTTTGCCCAATAGTATCAGCACAGCCTCCATGACCTTTTCGATTTTCATTGGTGGACGTCCGTATGATTTCACCTCAGCCACATCCTTTTTGCTTAGAGCATCTAAGGCTTTAATGGCTGCATCTATCATGGGTAATACTACATCCAAATCAGCTTGTGCTGTTGCCGCTAATTCTAAGCAAACAACTTCTTCCTGCCGTATGATTATTGCTTCCGCATCGACTTTTTCTTTCTGGTCCGTTGCCTCGGCCTTTTGAATCTCAATAATGGCAATGAATTCTTCACATTCTTTAGCCAACATTTTTACTTGTTCCGAACTTACTTTAAGCTCTTCCGACATTACTGACACCTTCTCCTGAGTTTCTCGAATTTTTGAAAGTCCATTTCGTAGCTTGTTTGCACTAGATGATACCTCGAAGCGTTTACTTTCGAGTAGCAGCTTAAATCCGCTAACTAATTCCAGGTAATTGGGCGAGGTTACGTAATTGTGACGCTTTACTTCAGCAAGCATTTGAAGTGATGTTTCAGCTACACTCGAATGAATTACTGAAAAAACGGTGGCTACAGCCTTTTGCAAACGGTCTTCTGTGGTTACAACTAAGCTTTCTCTGTGCTTTTCATCCTCCTTGCCTGGTACGGGTACATTTATTTGAAAACCCGTTAAAAACTTTTGTGCAACTTCCAGTAGTGCCTCCTGTGGCCAAAGCCGAAACCAATTCGGTGAAGTGTTGTTGATTAAGGCTGGATATTGGCGAATATAGCTGCGAAAATCTTCACCAATCGGACTCATTGCCAATGAGATGTGCATATTGTCGCGCACATTTTGCAAGAAGAAATTGTATAGCGACTCTGTGGTGAATTGGATGCCTGCTCTTTTGGCAGGTCGCTCTAACTCTGGTTTCAACTCCTCAAACTCTTCCGACTTAAAGAGATTTGCCTCCCCAGTACTAAGCATATTGTTTAGTATTTCAAGGAAAGTGCTCTCCGCCACTTGCTCATTGCTGAAAAGGAAAACTGTGCCACGCTGTTTGATTCCTGTTATCTTATAAAGATTCTTCAGATCTTCTTTGAATTCATTTGTTTTGTATTTTTTGGTGACCTCAATTCCGAAAATACCAAATTCGCAAATGAAAGCTGCCAAACGTACAAGCGCCTGCCGGCCAGAACCTCCAATACCGATATTCAATGTGTGTCCACGCGGTTGTGAAATCACACGCACGGCACGCGTGACATGTTCGATGGCCTCCTTGAAGAATACCAAATTCATGCGCGCCTCACCCGGAACATTATTGTACTCCTCCATTTGATTGTTTATGTATTTGCGTAAATCGTCATATGACAAATCCTCATAGTAGCCCTGATTGCTCATAAAGTCGCCAAATATGGGAGCAACTTTGTTCGGACACAAACTATGTAATGTGATTTCCATATGCTTGCCCAATAAATTATTCACCTCATTCATAAACCAGCCTTGATCTAAATCGTCGATCAAACGATCGCAGAACACGCGAAAAGCTTCGTGAACCCACAAACGTAGGAAGCTGGCACGTTTCGTTTGAGCTTCATGATGGCCGCGCAGTAAGCCTTGGAATATTTTCGATATGTCGCGCAAATTGAATAGGTAATGTGACTTGGCTGGTGTGGGTAGCATGCGCGCTACGACAGCATAGTACAAGTCAATGCTACAACTGGTTATTTTCAGCGCAATCTCGCGTATATCATTAGCGAATGGTAACAGTTTTTGTTGAAGCATTGTACCGAAAATGCGCATAATGGTTGCCTCGGTGGGGAATGTCATATTGATGACAACGAAACGGCTTTGTGTGCGCGGTGATATGACTTGACGGCCTCCGCCCGGCGGACCCATGGCAGCCATAAGCAGCGTATTTTGTACGTAAATCTTCTGTTGATTACGGCGATTGAACCAATATTTGTAATCAATCCATTGACGGATTAACTCCAATGGTGGCTGTGAGCCGTAAGTGTCTTTGGCGGGCATATTGAAGTCGTCCATAAAACAGATCATACGTTTACCACCAATTGGCACAAAGTGAGTTTTGGTGCGCTTTTCGGTGCGATTCTCTATGGACTCTTGCAGCCCGGCAGCAGTGGTCTATGATGTGAAAGTGCACAAAAATGAGTATTGTTTGGAGCAAAAATGAGTAATGTCTAGAGCAGACCCCGGCAAAATTATGAGAGAGATTGTGTGAGCGAGTGCAGAGCGATCTAGGCTAAAAGTGCAGACATTGGTGACTTATCTGTAACCTTATAAAACAGCTGATTCAACCAACCTTACGACAAGCTTTGTTACTAGTCATTGGTGCCTTATCGTAATTCTGTAGCTGTATCCTTAACTTACAGACCAATTGGATTTTGGTTAGCAACCCTAAATCCGTAAACAGCTGACACTTGTGAAAGCAGATTTAGGAAGGTAGGCGCATTGGCGAATGCAGAAACTTCTTTTTTTATTTACAAAGGTAGATTATAATATGAAAAACAAAGCGAATTCACATCATGGCCAATAGTAATGGGCGAGTCCCAAGCGAATTCAGATTTTTACAAGGAGAGATATTATTTTGACATTACAATCTACCAATTACAATAACAAACTACATGGGAAATTTCTTAATTCGCCTATGCGCCTACCTTCCAAGATCTGCCTCGACAAGTGTCAGCTGTTTACAGATTTACGGCACCACTAACAGCTCACATGGATAGCGATAAAGTTTCAATAAGGTTAACGATACTGAAATACTTACAAGTCACCAATGTCTGAACCTTTAAAGTGCAGACATTGGTGACTTATCTGTAACCTTATAAAACAGCTGATTCAACCAACCTTACGACAAGCTTTGTTACTAGTCATTGGTGCCTTATCGTAATTCTGTAGCTGTATCCTTAACTTACAGACCAATTGGATTTTGGTTAGCCACCCCAAATTTGTAAACAGCTGACACTTGTGAAAGCAGATATAGGAAGGTAGGCGCATTAGCGACTGCAGAAACTTCTTTTTTTTTATTTAAAAAGGTAGATTATAATATCAAAATCAAAGCGAATTCACATCATGGCCAATAGTAATGGGCGAGTCCCAAGCGAATTCAGATTTTTACAAGGAGAGATATTATTTTGACATTACAATCTACCAATTACAATAACAAAATACATGGGAAATTTCTTAATTCACCTATGCGCCTACCTTCCAAGATCTGTCTCGACAAGTGTCAGCTGTTTACAGATTTACGGCACCACTAACAGCTCACATGGATAGCGATAAATTTACAATAAGGTTAACGATACTGAAATACTTACAAGTCACCAATGTCTGAACCTTAAATTGGTGAAAATGCATGAAGGAACAAGGAAGGAGTATGCAGGCAATCAGCTGACTTCTTCTTCCATCTTCAGCAACACACGAACACAAGCATTTTGTGATTGTTAACATATGCCACACACACACACGCACCCTAGCATTTCCATAGGGGACTCGTTCTGTCAAATTCTTATACATTCTGCTTCCATGACATTTCATAGGCATGCGATAACCTTTATTATTGAATCATGTTAAAATGTGTGCAATGTTTCTCATTTACATACAAAATGCCGGAGTCTGCTCTAGAGTTAAAATCTCTACTAATTCACCTGTGCTGATATATTAATAGAAAGCACTGTGTATTTGCTTTTATCACAGGAATCCATTACGCTGACTGCTGTCGAAGTTTTTCCAGTGCCTACATTGCCAACCAACATGACGGGGTGCTCTTCTTGCAATAGCTTCGACACGAGATATTCGTAACGCACAGTGTCCACGGTAGGTACAATGATTTTATAGAATGGCAGACTACATAGAAAAGATTTCATAAATACAAATCACAATTTAAAAAAAATTAAATTTTCGTCGCTATAGAAGAAAAAAGACGCAAAGTGTTTTGTTAATGAAGAAAGACGCAAACTTTTTTTTCTTCAATGAAAGACGCATTAAAAATATTTTTCGAAAGAAAGACTCTTTATTTTTTTTGATAACGAAGAAAGATTCTTTGCATTTTTTTACTATAAAGATAGACGCATTTAAATATTTTTTTGGAAAGAAAGACGTATTCGATTTTTTATTTTTCTTTGTCAATATTAATGCTAATGCGTCTTTCTTCCCAGTTAATAATGCTAATGCGTCTTTCTTCGTCGAAATATTTTATAATGCGTCTCTGTTCGTCGAAATATTTTTTAATGTGTCTATCTTCGTCGACATGTTTTGTAAAGCGTCTTTCTTCCCCGAAATATTTTTAATGCGCCTTTTTTCGTCGACAAATTACTGACATGCGTCTTTCTTCTTCCGGAGCGACGTTTTAAATAATTTAACGCCTACGTAAAAAATGTATTTAATTTTCCTTGGAACTCAAAATCCAAAGATATTTAACAAACTTACTTTTCATCATACTTCCATATATCGGAAAGCAAACTTTCCCAAGGCATAAATGTTTTATGTTCCGGATCCACATAGTAATCGTACACTGTGTCCTTTATTGGAAATGAACTATCGATTTCCCGTATATAAGTATCTATCCTCATACGACTATCTTCATCGACTGTAGCGCACACAGACCAAACCAACGCGAAAAGAAACCACAATTTGCTCATTGTCTCCAAGTGTTCGGCATTTCCCGCCACAATACCATTCTGTTTCGTGGCAAAAGCCTCTAGAAGTTTACACATTGACATAACCACATTCAATTGATTGGTTACGACAATTTCCTTGCAACGATGCCGCTTGTACTCCAATACTTTATCAAAATAATAATCAAAATACTCGCGTAGCAATTTAACGTACTCGGATAATTTTTGTCGTTCCAGCCACGAATTTACATATGGTCGCCAACCCCAGTCGTTGTAATCATTATAGACCATACCACAACGCGACACTGTCGCTGGCGAAGCCACAGCCAAGTCGGCTACTTCGAATAGCAGCGAGACCTGTGCTGGCATTGTGATACGTTCACTATTCACCAAAGTTAAAATTTTATTATCATCCATAACGGAATTCATATTTTCAATCCAAACTGCATCGACGGGTCCATCGAATAGCAGCCATTTTTGCGTGGGATCCTCGTCGGCGCATATCACACGCATAATTGAACTAAGCACACCATCCAACCACTCGCCAGTTGCCAAATTATATTCGCCATACAGTTCGGCTAAATTGAGCGCTTTCGGATTAACCGGATGTACAATGACCGCCTCCCAGCCGGGATGCTTGTTGGCATTCATACGCGCAAAGGCACCTTGTAAACATTGCCAAGTCACCGATTTCGCTGTGCCCGTATCACCAATGATCATCGAGGAGTGTCTGGAATTTTTCGTCTCATACAATTCTATTATCTTTTTTATTGCTATCGGTATAAGTTGCAGGCCACGGCTACGCAACTCCTCCTCTATTGCCAACTTGAAGTGACTATAATCAATGATGGGCAATGTAACACCCGGAAAGATATCGGACATAATGCCATTGAACAAGGGCAAATCGTTGGCTGTCAAACGTGCAACATTCATATCGCGCATTGCCAGGTAAACAATTTCCTCCTCATTGGTGTTTGGTAGTTGACGACGCTTTCGCCCGGCATAACGCAGCAAAGCCACCATGGAGCGCAGACCGAAGTCATAATGATATTGCTTTGACAATTGCTGCTTTGCTAGCTCGTAGAGCGTAAATACTTTACGCGCCAAACTACGCGTATTTGTGAAGCCATCCGAGAATAGTAAATTCTCGGCTATAATGGCATTATCAGGCACCATCATTGCAATTGGTCTAAACATCGATTTTAGATTATCGGGCAACTCTGTACGGCCAGCATAGCCTGGATTCATGGTAATAAACAACCCTACCGTATGCCTCAGTTTAATAAGAGAACCTTCGAAATTGAATTCTGTTAATTTAGCTGAGAGCGCCGACATAATAGAGAGTATTTGCTGTGCCACAACAGACAGTACTTCGATATTGATGCGGTTGAACTCGTCGAAACAGCCCCAAGCGCCAGTTTGTGCCAAACCCGAAAAGTTCTTGCCAATGCTCTTGTAGTCCAAACCTTCGGAGCAATTCGTAACAATCACCCACATGCCCAATGCTTTGCCCAAATCTTTAACAGTCTCTGTTTTACCGGTACCCGCGGGGCCCTTTGGACTGCCACCGCGATGTAAATGTAGCGCCGTTGTTAAGGTAATGTAACAACGATCAGTGAGCGGCGTAATTACTAGACGTCCCGAATTGCCGGTATACTCATAAGCATACCAGTGTTCGGTGTTCGTTTGGCGTATAACACAAAGTTCAGTGTCACGATGCCAATAGAAGCGCAACTGCGAGAACCATTCAAAGTGGCTGACATCCTTGCAATTCACCTTGTACATGCGTTCAATAACATCGCGTCCATGAATTTCAATTGTGATCAATGTATTGACCTTGAGACGCATAATTTTCGTTAACTCTTTGCGACTAAGCTCCGACAGCTTGGCGAGCACTTTATTCTGTTTACGTTTTAATTTACGCAATGGTTTCTTCTGATCCACCATTTTACAATGGATTAGACTGCGTGTGCATTCGGTTGTCCATTGGATCTGGCATGTGGTTAGCAGCATTTGCCCCGGCCACAGTGAGAGCCATTGTTCGCGATTGCCAATAAGCTTTTTTAGCGAGGCGCGAGTTTGCTTCAGCCTCTCTTTCATAACGGCTAACATAAAATGCTCAACGACATTCAGCCACTTCTCCGCAGGTCCTTCGACGTACAAAACGTTAAGAAATTCCACATATTCACCATCGTCTGCATACATACCCATTGCCTGGAAACGGTTCATAGTTTTACCAACACGTTTCAATTCCAACTTATACAAATTATCGAATAGTTTTTTAAGATGCGGTTGAACCAAGTCTGGCCGTTTGGCATTGCCTAAAATCTCTAATAAATCATCATTTGATATGAAATAGAAACGTGGAAATAATTGTCGTTTGGACTCCAAATAGATTTCCAGAGCGCGTTGTATCAGCTCTAAACGTTCGTCCATTTTATTGAAACATTCAAGTAAAAATGGTGGCTTGCGTAGATGTGTCGCTTTCACGGCTGTCTTAGCTGCGAACATTTTCGAAGTTATCATTCGAAATTCTTCGGTGAGATCGGTAAAGCGTTTCGCCTCATTCGGCAATTGCTTACGTATATCTTCGCCAGCGAAAATATTCTCCAAATAAAGCCATTGACGTTGCACATTCAATGCCATTTCCAATGTTTCACTAATATATGACAAGGTTTTCTCCCAAAAATCGACCACCACAATGAAAGGCTCTACAAAACGTGTCGCTTTCATGGCCGATATTTGCACCATATGTTCTTCGAGTGATTGCACACAATCATCAACACTTTTTATACGATATATGCCATCTCTGTAGAAGGTCATTTCAAAGGATTGCTTATGCCAAATACTTGCAATATTCTTGATGCCATTTTCAATTTGTAGCTCCATTGTGGCGGCATTTGATATGTCTTGAATCTCTTCAGAGTAGGCTTGAAAATCCAAATTAATGATGAGTTCTAGGGTAAATTGCTTTGAGTCCTCATCGAAATCACTAGTTAATGTACATATATATTTTTTATACATATGTTAGAAAAAGAAATTCTTTATAAGAAGAAAACTCGTATTGAAGGATCTCGGAAAGGCCCTCTTTAAATTAGTCAATAGTAAATAACTCGAACAGACTCAAATCTTCAAAGTTGTTGCTAAATATTGACGAAGTATAGGGGCGGTAATCGTTTAGAGTCAATATTTTAAAAATCGTGGGGAACAGTGGAACCCTGACTAACCTGTCCAAACAATTCTAATATGCCTTGGAGGATGAGAAGACATAGTAGTGAAAGTAATACTTCCTGAAGTATCGGATCTCGGCATGTCCTAGTTGGAAAGCAAGAGAAATTTAATACAGCATACAAATTTTTATTCGCCTGTCCATACAAATCTATATATCTTGGAGAGTGAGAAGTCACAGTAGTGAAAGTAGTACTTCCTGAAGTATCGGATCTCGGCATGTTCTAGTTAGAAAGCAAAATAAATTTTAATACATTATCTACCCAAACAAATTTGTATTCGTGATACGTGTCAAAGATTAGACTATTCTAGAGTTTCAACCCGCGAAACTCGATGGCGTTTTGTTCTATGATCTATATATACAACTCTGTATATGGCATTTGTATTTAATCCTTCAATACGAGCCACTTGCTTTTTAACAAAACATATTTTGCATGACTGAATATTTACACTCCGACAGTTGTTCGCACAGCATCCCAATGCCGTTTTCTCATGCATGGATTCTTAAGTGCCGTAATCAAGGGCATTGTACGCCGAAAACTATCTACATTCTTTGTTGTAATCTGTAACATCTCCCAATTGCGTTCATAGTAACGTTTATTCAAAATATTAAACTCCTTGTACATATTAACCGCCATATCCTCCATAACGTCAATATTAATTTGCCAAAAGTTGCCACTACGCCATTCATCCCATGCAGTTTGCCATTCAAGTATAAGCTCCCAAATGCCTTTAACAATTGCCAATTCTGCATTTAATTTTTTCAAATCTTGATTTTCTGGCTGATTAATTTGAAATAGATCTAAATCTTTAGTTAAACTTTGCTCAAATTTGAAGCAATCATTCACTTTATTCTCAATAATTCTCAAAAGTTTGAGTGCAATTTTGGGTTTGCTGTTGGGATGGAAAAGGGAATGAATAGGCAATAAACAAGGAGAGGAATGTTGATGGTAAGGTAAGTGCAAAATGAAGAAATTAAATTGTACTACGTTTTTTATAAAACAAAAAACTTTACGTTTGCGCAGATGTTGGCAGCTTCACTAGGAAATCTGCGAGAAACTCTTTCATGACTGTCTTGAATTTGTCGGCTTGTCGCAGCAGAGTTTTCTTAAGTTCTTCACGTGTCGCATCCAGCATGTCGCCACAATCTATCAAAATTTTCAGATACACCTCCCATTCGCTAGCTAGATTATTAACCAGTGTGCGTGTTTCATCAGGTATTTCAGTATAGTAACGATCGAGCAATTTAAATAGATCCAGTAACGCTGGAAACTCTTCTTGCTTGCGTGGTGCATCATTGAACAGAAAGTCGTACAATTCTGTAGCTTCTCGTGCTTCCTTTAGATTGCGTGATACAATCTGTATGCGTTCACCATTCTTGCGCATATATCGGTAAATACCTAAAAATATGTGAGATAATTTAGGTTGTTATGAAAAAATTAAAAAGAAAAAAAAAAGATCATACGAAAGTCACACATATGATGACTAAGGGCCGTTTACTCAACCTCTGATTAACGCTAACCGCGGTTAAAGTCCGCTTAAACATCATTATCGACTTCATCAAACCATTCATTTATCGTGTGGTCGATAATGCAGTCCATAACTTAACCGGACCTTTATCCTGCGGTTAGCGTTAATCAGAGGTTGAGTAAACGGCCCTAAGTGCCATTTTTACTCAACGTCATTCTATACTCACCATTTATTTTATTTGTAGCACGGCGTAATAATAATTTTATATTTAACACTTGCCACTTCTCAATATGGTCCATTATAGTGTTCTTGAGAAAATTCTGATTTACCAAGATGAAATATACATTTACAATTGAATCTTTTGAGCCGATTTCATCTGCTAACGCGCTATAGCACTCAATGCTTTGTTCGAAGACGGAGGCTTTTTGATCTGTTGCTGTTATCGACTTGGTGAATTCGGCCTCGGTTGTAGTCCAAATATGCTCATAATAACGCCAACTCGTTACAAATGTTTCCATTTCCTCCTCATTGTATTTAACTTCATATTCTAGCGACGATTGAATTTCTTTAGCCTCTGCATCATTTATGAATGTTGTTGAAAATAATGGTAGTTGATATTTTTTAGGAAGTTTTAGTTTGGTTGTTAGTCTAGGGAATGTGGCTAAAGTTGTGCTTACACGTTCGAAGATACTTTCGAAGAGTTGAATTATTTCGTTCATGGAAGGTGTGAGTTTTATCTATAAAAATTAAGTAAAATGAAAGTGCAAGAATAAATTAGTACGTATGTATGTATGTACATATGTATATATTTTCTGGTCATCTAACCTTATCATCCGCAATATCTGTAACCAGAATGAGTATTGCTGATGGTTGTATATCACCTTCAGAGCGTACCAAATTGTATACGTTCATCAAAGAGTTACGAGCGCTCGTCATAAGCGCAGCATTCAGCATAGCATCGAATTGCGTTATATAATCATACCATTCTTTTTCCATCTAAAGGTAATAATATTTATATTATACATACATATATACACATACATATGTATAAGAAATTGAAAATTTAATGCATATACATACATATATGTTAGCTTTTCCTCTCACCTCAGCCAAAACCGATTGAAACTCTTTGAATACCGCAAATAGTAGATCCACAATTGTCTCATAATAGCCCATAATGACGTTTGTTGCCTTACGGATAGCTGCCTGCAATGTCAATTCGAACACTGACAACTCCACTGCACCACTTAATGTCAACCTTATCAGTGGGGTATCACAAATTTTCTCACAAGTCTTAGCAACTTGTCGATTAGCACGCTTATAAATGTCCAATGAGTTCTGTAGCTTTCTAGTGTGTTTGGCACAATCCGCTATATAAGCATCACTCAATTCACCACTCCAAGTGAGCTTGAAGAGGCCCGGCGCAATTTTGCGATCGCAAGCATGAATCAGTGCCCGAAAGAGCGTACGCTCGCGTTCCGATAGAGCACCCAGTATACGATTATAGTCTAAACATACTGTAATAACACTATAATAGACGAATTGTAGTGTTTTATAACGATCGTAAACTTTTCGAATTGTGGTTGGTATCTGAAACCCCAACTGATCGAAATGACGCGCCTGCTCGCATATACTCAATATTGTGCGATCGATATTACATTCGATTAGGCCGCGCTTCTTCTTGCTGCGTACGATTAGTGTGCGCTCCAAGCGGCTTTCTAAAGTTATGCTACTACAATTCTTCACCCATTCATCAAAGGCATTCTTAATTTCTTTTGTAAAGTCTTTTTTGAGCATTTCAAATTTATCCAGAACAATTTTTGCCTCTGCCACAACTGGCAACCAATCGGAAGCGTTTAGACGATCGCGCAACCATTGTAAGCGTTCCAGATTGATGCGATAGTTAATGGCTCGTGAAACATAATATGGCAGCCAAGATTCATGTAGCTTTAAACGTTCCACTAACATTTTCGTTGTATCTGACATTTCCTTATCGAACATTGTCCAAACATCGCTTACTTGACGTAAGTAAGTTTTACGTATGCTGGCGCGATATGAGTAAAAGAGTGTAACGTTGAGTACTTCGAGCCCCTCCTCGATGTTGCATATACGTTGGAAAACGTTCGACATCAAACGTTGTATGGTCTCTTCAAAGCCCAATATCGCTCGTCTATATTTGACGACCTCTTCGTACCTAAAAATAATTCGAAATTGCATTTGTAAAGTTGCTACTGATATGGAAGAATTTCTACTCCAATTTTTACAAACTAAGACTTCTAAAGTCCCCACTCACTTCGCGCCAGAATCCTGCATTGGGAAGGCGTAAAAGCAAGGGGGGGGGAATCAGAAGCTCAAAGCCATATCCCAGTACAAGGCAGCAGTCAGAGTGACGTTGCGCCTGTCGGGTAAGGTTACCCTATCCCCTGCGGAGCGGGGGGACCTGAAATGGGTTGAAGAAATTGTTGAAAAGGGTAGGCAACACTTCGCGGGGATGGAACGATTTGCGACGACAAACCCCGTGTTCGTGAACACGATAGAGGAGGGATTCGCAAAGTCGCTATCCGCCACTAAACGGCAGCGGTCCACGGAGGGTGAAAACCCGTCGGAAACAAGCGCCCACGCGTAAGAAATAGTCCGCGTATTGCCGAAACCGGCCATCCTACTCAGCAGCCAACCTGCTCCAGGAAGGCGGCGATGGCTAGTGAGGTAGCCAAACGACATTTGATCGTGACGCTGATCGACCAAAGCCACCCAACTGGGCAGATGACGCTGGATCAGTGGAAGCTGGGTGACGGCAAAATTGTTGAGGCCATCGTCGCACGGGTGACGGACGAACCTGGCCTACCCGTAAATTTTAATCCAGCAAATGATTTTGTCGAGTACATATATACATATGTAACAATTAATTTCTTATTACTTATGTATGTAAAAATTATTTTTTTTCTCACCATTCATTCTTGTTGACATTCAATATAATATCTTTGGATTCGTGTTTCAAAGCATCCAATAACGCCAAAAATTGCTTCTCAACACCTTCTGCAGTTCTCTCAAACTCTTCACCATTGGTGCCCCCAAAAATGGGCTTTGGTATTGCTTCAGTTTCATCTAAGCGCGCAAACACAATCATCGATTCACAAATATCAATGAGGTCATTGAGACGTTCTATGAAAGCGTCGACATGATTAAATATCATTGCATTTTCCAAATCCCAGCCCATTTGCGGTTCAAGCGAGGCATGTTTTGTGGACATCAAATCATAAATGGACTTGTAGGAGAGGCAACAATCAATTGCCATATTTGCCATACGTATACCGAAACGAGAATGGCCATTTAATACTTTATGCACATTTACTTGGTCCAAACAATATTTTATAATATAATTGCTAAGATTGCGAAATATACCCGTGATAAGTTCGCGTCGATTATAGTAATCAGATTTCAACCAAATATATCGTATGATATTTATAATGCGTGGTAGAAGTGCAGGCACTGCAGCCGGTGATTCGGCTTTGTCGATGAGTGCACATGGTTCGATTAGTAGATACAGATATTTAATATTTGATTTGGCTTCTTCCATTTCATTTTGACAACCCATTATTAGCTCATCCAATTGCTTAATATAAACGGATTGACATATTCGTAGAATTTGAATAACCTGCTGTATATCTTCGTGTTTTAATTGATTATCCAAACCTTGAAGCACTTCGTCTATAGTAGAGCAAAATAGTTTTTATGTTGTTAAATTACAATTTCAGGACTTCAGAAAAATACTTACACCGATAGAGCCAAAATTCATATTCCTCTGCTGGCACTACAAAATCATGTTGTACCGCCAACGTTTTATCATTCAACAGAGTTCGAATTTGTGTCGTCCAATACACCACGATCGACTCAAGATTTTTCACAAACTCACCATCATGCTGTATATCTGGTCGTGCTATCTGCTGTTCTATATAAGGCGCATGCAACACTGTCAATCCGGCCATTTTGTAATGTAAGCTTGTTAGGTAACAAAGAAATTTATCCATCGCCTTGCAGAAACGTGTCCTGATATTTTCATTCCAATCTTTGTAATTACGGAAAATGGGCTGGTAAACATATTGCAGTATCTTCAATAGTGTGCCTTCGACGTCCTCGTGTATAGTGCCGAAATAAATTTCATCGTGGAAACCATCAACGGTAAAGATTTGATTAGGTTTACGTCCATAATAGGAAATATCGGCGACCGGCGCCGTTGGAAAGCCTAGGCATGCGCTTAGTATGTTACGATCATAGAAGATGGTTAATAATGGCTGATTGACCTCCATAAACCAGCGCCGAATGGTATTGAGTGTATCTTCGCACCAGTCACGATGATCCAAAGCAAACAGTATTGTCATACGCTGTACGTACATCGTAAGTTTATCTAAATCTTCTTCCGTGTATTCTGGTACTGGTATGACGGGAGCAGTTGGTTGTTGATCCTTCTTTTTATCGGTTGTCTCTGTAAGCATACACATAAAATATGTATCTAAGTTGCTGATAATGTTGACTTTTTCAATAAATTCAACAATATTATAACCACCTTGTCCTTCCATTGAGGAATTACTAGATGTGCTAAGCCCATTACCGGCAGCGCTGTTGTCCACCGCAGGTGTGGATGGTTTGCTTTTCTGTGACATTTTTTAACACGTAATAAAATATGTTCTATCGATGTGGAAAATAATTTCAGATTGTAAAAATTTTTTGAAAATTATTGACAGATGTGCAACAGTTTGGCCAAGATTTTGTCGTCAAAACAAAGTTATGTTGCCATTGCCAGTTTTTGTTTACATCGGTTGCTTGGCGGCGATATTTGATTGAGGATTGTTTGTAAACAAAATTTTGTAAATAAATATTGCAAAAATTGGTCGCCACTAACAACACAAACAGCAGATTTTTAAACATTTTTACACAAGGAAAGTATTTGTTTATTTTTTGTTTGTAAACAACTTTTGAAAGCTTACGTTTCTATGGCTGAGAAAAGAGGATTCATAGATTTAATGTTGCAGGTAGAATTATGTAAATCGCTAGAATAATTACCTAATGAGCTTCAAAACAGATTTCGTGTGCACCTTTGCTGGTTTTGTTTATTCGCGTTAGATCCCATATTTATCATTGCAACATAATTCAATAGTTTAAAAAACATACATAAATATGTATGTAGATCAAGGCTGCACAACGATATCAACAAAAATATTTTGTTTTGTTGAATATCAAATCAAAATTAACAAAAAAATTTTGTTTTGTTGAATATCAAATAAAAATTATTGAAATTATTTCGTTTCGTTGATTATCAAAAAAAAAATAATCAAAATTATTTTGTTTCGTTGATTATCAAAAATAAAATAATAATAAAAACTTGTTTCGGGCTTACGGCTTCATTTTACTTTGAATTTTTATTAACGTTATTTTTTTTGATAATTTTTTTGTTGGCTACCGACAGGGTTTGAAATTACTTTCAACTTTTGTTTTCATTTACTTTGAATTTCATTTTCATTTCAATATTAAATAAAAATAGGTAAAAAAACTTTTTAAGTTAAACGGTTTTATGTTATACATACATTGCAATGTTTAAGATAAATGTACTAAAAACCAAAAAATAATAAAATAGATACAGTCGTGGGAATTATAAACATTTGCATAGACTAGACTAAAATAAAACCGTGGGGCACGTCAATTGTCTACAATCGTTGATTAAAATGTTTGTTTTGTAATGTTACACTATAATTAGGCAGTTGTTCAACCGACAACGATGGACGTGTGATAAGTAGGGCTAGAATGTGGAAAAAAGCTAGCAAGCTCGATTATAAGCGAGTTTTAGGGTTTCATAGTGGTGAGCGAGTAGTACTTTTATCATATGTTTTGTCGACTAAAGACAAACTACGAGCAGTGAAACGATTCCTCGTGTGAATGTCCAACGATAAACTAGTTGAAACATCTCTTTTATTAACATGGAGTGTATAACTATTGGAATTTCCATGAGCAAGAAAATAGTAAGTAATTTCCTCACCGTCTGCGGGCCAACTGCCTAACGACGAATTAAACGATTCTTCTATCGCACATTAAGTCGATAATTTGTAGACAATTGACGTGCCCCCCCGTTTTATTTTAGTCTAGTCTATGCAAATGTTTATAATTCCCACGACTGTATCTATTTTATTATTTTTTGGTTTTTAGTACATTTATCTTAAACATTGCAATGTATGTATAACATAAAACCGTTTAACTTAAAAAGTTTTTTTACCTATTTTTATTTTCTAGTTTTTAGTTTTTATTTCGCATTCTTCGTTTAATTCATTTAGTGCTTCATTATTGCAAGGTTTCTTGCCCGTTAGTTTATTGCAGTCCAACGCCTCTATAGCGACCCACGCGCCACCTATCGGAAGTTTTTTTTTAGGAAAATATTTCCTTTCAAGGTAGTAATACATGATCCGAATTTCAGCCAAATCGGACCATAAATGCGATTTTTGTAAATATAGCGACCCACGCGCCACCTAGCGGAATTTTTTTTTTAAGAAAATATTTCTTTTCAAGGTAGTAATACATGTTCCGAATTTCAGCCAAATCGGACCATAAATGCGATTTTTGTAAATATAGCGACCCACGCGCCACCTAGCGGAATTTTTTTTTTTAAGAAAATATTTCTTTTCAAGGTAGTAATACATGTTCCGAATTTCAGCCAAATCGGACCATAAATGCGATTTTTGTAAATATAGCGACCCACGCGCCACCTAGCGGAATTTTTTTTTTAAGAAAATATTTCTTTTCAAGGTAGTAATACATGTTCCGAATTTCAGCCAAATCGGACCATAAATGCGATTTTTGTAAATATAGCGACCCACGCGCCACCTAGCGGAATTTTTTTTTCATAATATTGCATTGTCATCGGGGTTATACATGCGTGCAAAATTTCAGATTAATCGGTTGACAGGAAGAGGGTGAAATTTGAATTACTAAATTTGACCCAAGAATAAAGAATAAATAATAAAACAAACGGGGTGAGCTAAATAAAACCGTTTAAAAATAAACAGCGCAACAAAAGTAAAAAAAATAAAAAAATCTACTGTACTGTAACTTTGCAGCCTTCAATTTCCAAAAATTACTGTCGACTGTTGCTGTACTGTGGAAATTTTTAGAGCACAGTAAAACAACAACAAATGCAAACATAATTTTTTTTTTACAGGAATTTTGTTGTTTTTTTTTATGTGAACACAATCGAAATTATAAGGTAAAAAAAAAGAAATTTCAAAAAGCCGTACTGAAAATTGAAATTTTTGTTTATCTGTGTTTTGCTGTTAACTGAACTGTTTGAAATTACACAGCAAAGCAACATCACAGAGAAACAAAAAAAAAATGATTCGAATGCTCTCTGCTTCGAATGTAGATATTTTCAAAGGAAATCAAAATTCAAAAGTTCTAAAAAATAATGACAACTTTCGCAGAACAGGAGCAGCTTATTTTTTGAGACTGTTGGTGTTTTGCTGGCAGTTTTTCAAACCAGGGCTGCTCAACGCTCTCGTATTGAAAGTACAAAACTCAGTACATCTACAAATTTTGTATATGCACTGAAAATTTTTTTTGCTCATTTAAATTTTTTTATGAATTCCAATAAAATATTATTTTAGAATTTATTTTCAAATGGTAGTATCACATACATACAAATTTTTTTTTATTTTTTATATGAAAGTTTTTGAATACAAATTTTTTACAGTGCTTTCATTTTTTGAATTTTTTTTCATTACACATTTGTTATTGTAAATTTCGATTTCTTACGGCAGTGCTCGAGCTCCTATACAAAGTGCCTTTGCTCTGCACATTCAATATGAATCATAGGCACATACATATAAAATTTTTTTCATATCTGAGTGCTTATGGGAGTGCGAAGAAAATTTTGTTTTCATATTTCAAGTGCAAATATGTATCTGTGCCTATGATTCGGAGCAAAACAAAAACAATTGTGCTTTGAGTGCCTATGAGGTGAGCAGCCCTGTTTCAAACCCTGGCTACCGAAACAAAATTTTTTCAATATTTGTTTTTTGATAATCAACAAAACGAAATTTTTTTTCAAAATTTTTTTTGATAATTATCAAAACAGTATTTTTTTGTTCAGCACTTAACGTTAAAATTTTTCATAGTTGAATTGAAAACAAAATATTTTTCCGGTTATTGATAAAAAATAACGTTAATGTGCAGCCCTGATGTAGATATGTACATTAGGGTGGTCCTTAAAAATCAAATGAATTTTTTTTCAGTCTCACCTATATAGGTACGGTAAAAGATACCACATATCCTCGGTGATACTGCAATACGTTCCATGTCACTTTTCACTTCTTCCTGAATACACCTAAATAACCTTTTTACACTTTTGTCAATCACATAGATTTTGGTTTTATATATATATAACTTCGCTTTTATATATACTATAAAAATGTATAAAACACCGCGAAAAGTGAAAATATATGTATACTCTGAAAAAAAAACGTTGTAAATACAAAGACTTTTGCAGTTAAATTAACAACTTTCCGCAGTTGAAATGTGCCCAACAACGCTCCGTTGTTGTTTCAAAGATGCGAGCGTTTTTGATTCAAATACTTTTCGTATTTAAGTTAACAACGGAAACTGTTGAATGAAATACTTTTACATTTAAGTTAACAGTGTTTGCTTTTGAATTAACAGCAAAATTTTTTAGTCCAAAAGCGAGCACCGTTGATTTAAATACTTTTCGTATTTAAGCCAACAATTTTTGCTTTTGAACTAACAGCAAAAGTTTTTGGTCCAAAAACGGGCACCATTGAAGCAAATACTTACGCTTTTAAGTTAACATCAAAAAAATTGTAAACAATAGTAATTTTTTTTTTAATATAATAGATATTATTTTACTTTATTTAATTTTTTTTATCTATTATATAAAAATGAATGTGTGTGTGTGTGTGTGTGTGTGTGTGTGTGTGTGTGTGTGTGTGTGTGTGTGTGTGTGTGTGTGTGTTATTTATGGACTCCCAAAGTAATCAACCGATCTTTATGAAATTTTCACAGTAGATTCATATGGTATATGCGCTGGTGATAGGGTATACAGACTTTCCGAAAAGTGGGAACTTCCCGGAATATAGGCCCAAATGTGGACCCAGAGTGACCCAGCAAGTCTTTGAGCAATATTGGTATCAAATGAAAGGTGCTGAGCAGGCCTTCAACATAGAGTTATTTTCATTGCGATGCCTAGGCCGGGTCCCGAGATATGGGTCAAAACGTGGACCCGGATGACCCCTGAATATTTCCGAGCAATATTGGTATCAAATGAAAGGTGCTGAGCAGGCCTTCAACATAGAGTTATTGTCATTGTGATGCCTAGGCCGGGTCCCGAGTTATGGGTCAAAACGTGGACCCGGATGACCCCTGAATATTTCCGAGCGAAATTTTTTAGCAAATGAAAGGTGTCGAGCAGGGCTTCAACATACAGATATTTTCATTGTTATTTTTTAAGTCGGTTTCTCAGAGATGGTTCAAGTAGTGGGCCCGGAAGGTGATGGATGGTCCCGGTAAAGGTAAAGGTAAAGGTAAAGGTAAAGGTAAAGGTAAAGGTAAAGGTAAAGGTAAAGGTAAAGGTAAAGGTAAAGGTAAAGGTAAAGGTAAAGGTAAAGGTAAAGGTAAAGGTAAAGGTAAAGGTAAAGGTAAAGGTAAAGGTAAAGGTAAAGGTAAAGGTAAAGGTAAAGGTAAAGGTAAAGGTAAAGGTAAAGGTAAAGGTAAAGGTAAAGGTAAAGGTAAAGGTAAAGGTAAAGGTGAAGGTGAAGGTGAAGGTAAAGGTGAAGGTAAAGGTAAAGGTAAAGGTAAAGGTAAAGGTAAAGGTAAAGGTAAAGGTAAAGGTAAAGGTAAAGGTAAAGGTAAAGGTAAAGGTAAAGGTAAAGGTAAAGGTAAAGGTAAAGGTAAAGGTAAAGGTAAAGGTAAAGGTAAAGGTAAAGGTAAAGGTAAAGGTAAAGGTAAAGGTAAAGGTAAAGGTAAAGGTAAAGGTAAAGGTAAAGGTAAAGGTAAAGGTAAAGGTAAAGGTAAAGGTAAAGGTAAAGGTAAAGGTAAAGGTAAAGGTAAAGGTAAAGGTAAAGGTAAAGGTAAAGGTAAAGATAAAGGTAAAGGTAAAGGTAAAGGTAAAGTTAAAGGTAAAGGTAAAGGTAAAGGTAAAGGTAAAGGTAAAGGTAAAGGTAAAGGTAAAGGTAAAGGTAAAGGTAAAGGTAAAGGTAAAGGTAAAGGTAAAGGTAAAGGTAAAGGTAAAGGTAAAGGTAAAGGTAAAGGTAAAGGTAAAGGTAAAGGTAAAGGTAAAGGTAAAGGTAAAGGTAAAGGTAAAGGAAAAAGAAAGAGAAAGAGAAAGGGAAATGTAGATGGAAACCCTCATTATAACATAAAAACATTTTTCGTCGCTGCGAAGCGGGACGGGTATTTGCTAGTATTATATATATGTTTACATAGTAATACTAATACTAAGGCCCGGTTTCACAAAACAAACTTTTTCCATTCAGTGATGGTCATTTGATACATCATTTGAACAACGCGATTGATGAAAAGAGACACGGACACAAAGGTTTTCATCATATTTTTCACACCGGCCATATAAAAATATGGAAACTTGTAGGCAGTGTGTGACAGAATTATCCATCAATCGTGCGCCTCAAATGATATATCAAATGACTATCACTGTCTGCGGTGCTTTTTACACAAAAACAGAAACACATAAACTCAACTTATTTTTTTTTATTATTTCATAACACATTCTTTATTGTTTTCGCCACATTTGTAGGTTTGCGGAATTTTATCCTGTCGGCGATGAGTTCTTTTTTATCTAATATTTCGTCGATGTCGTGGGAGTGCATCATTGCAAGCAGTTCAATATTTTTGATACCGCATTCATTGAACTGCATCAATGCACCTGTACATAACTCCCACGACAAGAATAACTTGATTATTTTCTCATCGCCGACAAGGTTTACCAGATTTGGCTCGTTCGATTGCTCGCTATCGGAAAAACGGGATAATCAAACATATTTAACCTGAAAATACAAAATAAATTTTTCAACGTATATATGTATGTACATATAATTTTAATATATTATAATAATATATAAATAATATCATTATTGTGACTTACCTTTATTTGCAATTATATATTGCATATATGTATGTACATATATACATACATATATTTTTCCCGAAAATTTAAATTAATTGAACGAGTTTGAAAAAAACAATTTTCTATTTTTTATTTACTTCAAAATTTTTCAACAGCAAGGGAGTTCTTGAATCAAAAACGCCCGTCTTTGAATTAACTATGGAAAGTTGTTGAATCAAAAACTTTGCCGTTAAAACAAATACTTTTGCTGTTGAATCAAAGACGGAGATTCAACAACGGAAAGTTGTTGAGTTAACTACGGGTATTTTTTTCAGAGTATAATTTTTTCTCCTTCCTCAAAGATTTAGTCACGGCGACATAGCACGTTTTGCAGTATCACCGACGATATGTATAAATTTTGGTCCTGTCTGGAAGTGGATAAAAGCCTTTTATTAAAAGGTGTCACAAAGGGGTAAAAGTACAGATTACCATATGAAGACTCAAAGATATCACATATATGTGGGTACAATCAAGTGCCGATCGGCGATGGTTAATGGATGTCGCACAGGGGTTCCATATGGTAATATGAAATGTGACCCCTCTAACAAGTAATTTGAACTTTGATCCCTCTGCGAAACCCCTTAATCGTGTCCGATCGGACAAACAATATATACAGACATATACACTCAGAGAAAACCAGCATCGTAAAAATGACTATGAAAATATTCAGCTTTACTATTCGATTTTTTACTATGAAAACACGGAAATATGACTATGAAACAACTTGAACTGAATATAAACGTATTCTTCCAACCGTTCAAGTATGAAAGATATTCAACTTGAATATGAAAAACTTTGAGTTGACTAGTAAATACTAATCCAACTGGACAAGTATTAACACCTGTCATTATAAAATTTGTAATAGTCATATTAAAGTTGAAACATATTTATTTTCACTACTGTTGATGCTTCAACTTCAATATGGTTCATAGTAAACTTAAATATTTAGCACAGTAAGCTTTGTTAAAGCAATTTATGCTGCGTAGACTTTCGTTCCTTCATTTGAATGCGGCTTTTCAAATTTGGGTAATTCTTAGATAGTTTATACTTTGTTCGAGTTATATTGCATGATTGAGCAATTCAAATATAACTCATTTTCCACAAGGAAAATGAGTTGGCTTATTTAAAGTTATTTTTCATACCCCAGATGTTGGCACTCTGTCCCAACCTTGGAGCTAAAGCGCCCAATCAAGGTGTAAATAGTCAGATTTACGTGCGTTTTTTGCTCAGTGTATGTATGTGGTACCTTCGAATATATTAGTATCGACCTATGGGGTGAGGTTAAGGATATGTGCTATAAAATTTGTCTCCATACATAAAATTTGTCTCCATACATTTGGATACCACCCCAATATACATACATACATACATATAT
Source organism: Urophora cardui (assembly GCA_960531455.1). NCBI lineage: Eukaryota > Metazoa > Arthropoda > Insecta > Diptera > Tephritidae > Urophora > Urophora cardui. The sequence goes on from OY482671.1 coordinate 120,794,346, forward strand.
AAATGATGTTATTAAGCTTGCTTTGAAAAGCGGGAGTATGTTCCAAACTTAAATTAAGCTTGTCAACTTTAATCGATGCTTATCAAATGGCGTCAGCACAATGTGAACAAATCGAAAAGCTCAACATCACATCATTAACTAACACACTTTCCAAGTATAATGCTGCACCATCACACATCCTCCTTCGTCTAGCCATGCCCACGAATAAGTGAACATCTCTTGCTGTTGATGGCGAATGCAAGCCAAGCAATTTGAAGCATTGCGGTGGCAACATGCCAACAAGTTAATTACAATAATTTTATACTTTTCGCCTGCAGTAGCAATCGATCAATGGCAAATCCCTCAATTGTGCTTTCTTAATTTGCGAAAATTTTCGACATTTCATCGCCAGACATTCAGGCAACTAGCCAACCAAACCACCAACCAACCAACCAACCAGACAACAGGACACTCAGCACATGGGCCAAGTTAAGTACACAGAACGGGGCTATAAAAGAAATTACATTAAATAATAAATTACAATAATTAAGCACAATATACCGATGCAAAAGGGTGTAATTCACACACGAATCACTCGAGTGTTGGCACCCTCTTAAATTTAAACATAGGTTTGCAACATCTCAGCAACAGCAGGAGCAGCAGCAGCAGCAGCATTTCGTCTTCGGAGAGCAAGTACCTACTTATGTAGTTGCAGTATCCGACAGAGAGCGAGAATAGTTAATGAACAAACATGAAGAAAATGCCGAAACAGCAGTTAAGAAGAATGGCTGAGAAATATTGGCTCAGTGGTCGTGGTTGATGCAATGTTGTTGATTTCTTTTTTGTTGTTTGCTTTTGCTGTCTGTCACACCCTCGACGAATGGCTGCATAAAATCATGCGCTTTGTGTTTGGTAATGACGAGATTGTACATTAAGGTGGTCCAAAAAAAAAAATTAAAACCCAACAAATCATTGTAGAACAAGGCTATTTTTATGCTATTACTCCTAAAATAATATGTGTTCCCATTTTAATGTTAAAAATTTAATTTCGAGGTTATGCAAATGATTTTAATTTTCCATGCGTAAGGTGGTCCATAAAATAAAAACCGAAAAAATCATTGCCAAATCATGCTAATTTTATTCTATTACTAGCTGTACCCAGCCAAGCTTTGCTTTGGCCCACTTCCTATTATAGGTACTTGAAGCGAAAAACGGCACAGTTTAAAATATGTTGGAAGTATCTAGAAACCGAAATTACCTCGGGCTACAGAGCTCAGCTCAATTCAGATAAGTTTAAAAAAAAGTGAAGGAAAAAATTGATATTTTCAAAAGTTTGCCCTCTTCATGTTCTTATCCCATTTTTCTTCGTATTAGTCGCCAACTCCCTTTTCCTCTGATTTTCTCTTTCCCTTTCCATTTACCTTTCCTTTCATTTCCGTTTCCTTTCCCGTCACATTTCCGCTTTCCTTTCTCTACCGCTCTCTCTTGCCTATCCTTTTCTGCCTTTCTCCTTTTTATTCCCCCCTCTTATTCCTTCTCTAATTCCCTGTCTTACTGTCTCTTTCCTCATCCTCTTCATTCCATTTTTATTATATTCTCCCTCTCCTTTTCCGTTCCTTTGCCTTCGCCTTTCCCAGTCTCATTACTCTTCCCCTTTCCCTAGGGAACTCGGTTTAGCATAACATACCCTGCATTCCAATTCTCAGTTGATACCATCATTGCTTAAAAACATTCCGTGGCGTCCGAATCGTCTCTTTTACCCATAATTGGGTATCGGGACTAAGAATCACTATGAATATATCTCTATATAGCAGACACGGTCAACACTTTCATTTTATAACAGTATTGCTCAGAATAATCCCGGGCTCATCCAGGTCGATTTATTTACCCACATCTCTGGATCCCACCTAGGAATCGCCATGCGCCGTGATTAAATAAGAATATCGCTGAGAAATTATCCGGGGCCATCCGGATCCACATTTGACCCACATCTGGGGACCTGACCTAGGAATCAAAATAAGTACATTTCTATGAAAAAACCCTACCTTTCAGCTGGCACCAATATCTTTTAGAAATTTTCTTGGGAAATCTGGGTCCAAGTTCATTTGGTACCAATATCCCTGAGAAATATCCCGGTGCTGACCCACACCTTACGACCCGACCTAAGAATCGTATTGAGTTCATTTCTATCTAAAATCCCTGCTCAGCACCCCTCATTTGATACCAATATAGCTGAGAAATTTTCCGTGGTCATCCGTGCCCACGTTTTGACCCATATCTGTAGACTCGACCTAGGAATCACAATGAGTACTATTCTATGTAAATTCTCTGCTCAATACCTTTTATTTGATACTAATATCGCTCAGAAACATTCGAGGGTCTTCCGGGTCCACGTTTTGACCCATAACTGGAGACCGGAGCTAGGAATCACAATGAGTACTATTCTATGTAAATTCTCTGCTCAACACCTTTCATTTGATACTAATATCGCTCAGAAACATTCGAGGGTCATTCGGGTCCACGTTTTGACCCATATCTGGAGACTCGACCTAGGAATCACAATAAGTACTATTCTATGTAAATTATCTGCTCAATACCTTTCATTTGATACCAATATCGTCCAAAAATATTCAGGGGAATGCCGGATCCACGTTTTGACCTTTTGACCTATATCTCGGGAACCGACTTCCGGATTTGAAAAAAATATGCATATAAACCATCTAGGGCAAGGTATTAAGCTGGTGTGTAAATTTGGTCAAAATCCCTCCACGCGTTTGGGCGAAAGCCGGCGACAAAGAAATGGGCTTGATTTTTATGCATTTATTACTCCATAAGCTGCCACACTTCATACAAAGAATATGGTCCAGTTTACATGGTGTGTCATTGCAGTGGAGTATACATATACTCCAGTTCCGCATAACATCAAATTCATCCGTGGAGTACCTATATTGGATTAATTTATGGAGTACCTACGATGGGTTAATCCACGGAGTACTTAATCCCTGGAGTACTTAAATTAAAGAAATTTAATAATCTCTCAAAAATATTTGTACGACTGCCAATTCATTTTAATTATTATCATTATGCTTTCTTTAATAAATCCTTAATTTTTCGGTTTGGTAACTGTTGTGTTAGATTTCAATGTTTCTTTCACATTTGGTTTTCTTTGCCATTTTCGGCTAAGTACGAGCATATGTAAATACATGAATCGGTCATTTGGGGCTATATTAATGATCACTTTGAAAGTACTCTAACCTATCACAAAAGGACCATATAATCCAATGATTTTTGCAGGTACAGGTACATATTTCTCAGTGGTTTCGATAATGTCAAGCGGTGAATAAGACTAACGAATTCCAAGTTTTGTCAATCGTTAGGCAATTCGCTAGCGAATATTAGCTGGATTTACAAGTCAAATTCGAGTATACAAACTGAGGAAATACGTATTACAAGGACGTGGCACATACGTACCGTATTTACGTAAAGTAACATTGCTGTATTGAATTCGTTAGGCAAATAAATGGCTGTTCACTAAAACTTTTCAGTATACTTATATAATGCCCACATTTGGAGGTTAGCGAATTCGTTAGCGCTGCTCTGATAGAATCGAACTAGTTACCTACTGGGTTTGTAGTTCTGAAAAAAATGTATGCGAATGTGTGTATGATCGGATCTTTCAAGGATGAATGTGTAGAAAGGGATTAAGGATAACTTTAGGGATAGAAATTACTATGTATGTATTTTGTATTTGGCCAAACACTGTAATTAGATGAGATACCTGCCAAAATGAACTTTGAGTAGTACCAAAAATATTGAAACCTTGAAAAGGTCAAGTTGGAAATTATTATTATTTTTGTTTTCTACATAACTGAGTTAGTAACGTAATACGCTCTGCAAGCCAATTTGCACATCCTGCCTTTAGATCTGGCTGGTTTTTAAGTAACGGCTACGTCAACTCTACGGCTAAGTCAACTCTACGGCTAAGTGAGTTGTCCATGTGGTGCACTTTTGTGCCACAGGGCACTTAAGCATTCTGAAAACTTTTTCAGCAATAAGAGAAGCGGTGAACTGTATGGGTTAAGGGCCTATTTACAAAGATCTATTAAGCTGTAGCGACAGCCAACCGGCCATTAGGGCCCTTGTTTCTTTCTCGTAAATTTCTGAGCTGATACTAAACTATCGCCGATCTCTGCAGGAGATGGCCAAACAGAACTGTTTGTACCTCTTATTGGTCCCGGAATACAGGGACATTGATGGTAATTGTATGGCAGATGAGCCCGTCAACTATGCTCCCTAAGAAGGTAGGACATATGTATCTGATCTTATGGGAGAACTCATGGGACACTGCATCATAGAAACGTAGGCGTCGGTCCGTCCGCAATTAAATTCAGTAGACTGAAACGTCTAATCCCCACTCCCAGGAAGTATTACCTTGTCCGGTAGTTCCGTGGGAGTATTGTCTGTGGCGGGAGTAGGTTAGGTTCAGCGTGTTGCAGTCGCGCACTTTGGCTTTTGATGCTTCCCCCTATTTCAAAAAAAAAAAAAAAAAAAACATACGTCAATACAAATAGAGATTCCTCCCACGAGCAGCAGCTTTTATAATATTCATATTGAACATGATGATTCGCTAGCACATTCCAACCCAATAAGACACATTAACAAGTAATTAAATGCCTTTAGCTTTTAAAAGAAATTATTATGTCATCGTATACCTACATCTTATATATCGTGTACATTCATCCCCTTGCTGGTATTTATGTATTAACTATAAAGAGCACATTAAAGTGGTGTTTTATTATCAATTTATGAAACTTAAACAATTTTTACTTAAATTCCAATTTTTTTCTTTTGTTGTTTTTGTTGTTTTGCATATCGTGGTCTTGCAAACTTTTAGTAATATGTTTTTTTTTTTATTTGTGTATTTATGTATGCATATTGTAGAGGTTATTTTTTGCTTTTGCTATAGTTGTTGTGATCGGTGTCATTATGCGTTTGTTGGCCGCCTGACTGCGACCCACTTCAATTTGATTTACGATTCGTAGACACGCCTATGCCTAACAATTGCGCTTGCCCCCACCATAAGATACGCAAGTCATCTGTAAATATGTAAGTACATATGCATGTACATACATATGGATATGTATGACACTTATGTACTTATGTACAATCTATGTACCTACCTACAGCATATACAAGACAATGTTTTTGCCAAAATGTATTAAATTTACATACATACGTACGTACACACATACTATGTATGTGCGTATGTGCATAGTATATATATGTACAATTATGTATCAGGGATGGGCGTTTTTGAATGAATTTTTATCAAATAAAAAATAAATTTTTATTCTTCATTCTGATAAACTTGAATAATGAATAAATTTTTATTCTTCATCAGAATAACTTTGAATAAGGCATACATTTTTATTCTTTATTCATATAATTTTGAATTACGATTAAATTATTATTCACGTTATTCAATTATTCTTGCTAGTTACATAAGCGAATGGTTTTTCTTTTTTTTTCAAGCGTTTTTCCGAATACTTTCCCGAATCCGAACCGTATATTTTTCCGAATACTTCCCGAATCTGAAATCTAACCGAATACTATACGGAAAACTATTCGGTAAATATTCGGTCAATATTCGTGTTCGATTTCGGATTCGGGAAAGTATTCGGTAAAATATACAGTCAAGTATCCGGGATCAGTTTAGAATTCGGAAAAAAAAAATATTCGGGAAACTATTCGGGAAAGTGTTCGGAAAAATATTCGGTTAAGTATTCGAGAAAATATTCGGTTCAGATTCGGGAAGGTATTCGAAAAAATGCATAAAAAAAAGGAAAAAGCATTCACTTGTGTGACTACCAAGAATAATTGAATAATGTGAATAAAAATTTATTCGTTATTCAAAATTATATGAATGAAGAATAAAAATGTATGCCTTATTCAAAATTTATTCGTCATTGAATTTATTTTGGATGAAGAATAAAAATTTATTCATTATTCAAGATTATCTGAATGAAGAATAAAAATTTATTCTTATTTTTTCGTTATTGAATTATTCCATATTTGAATAATGCCCATCACTGGTATGTAGCTACATACATAAGTGCGAAGTACTTCTTGAAACCAAAGCTTGTATTGTGTTTTACTTACTTAACCACAACAATAGCAACAACAGAAATATAAAAACAAGAAATCCCCACCATCTTAGTTTTATTGGCGGGAATGTCTGGCAGTTACACTCCCATGCAAACAAACATATTTACCTACAAACTTTCATCTCCACTCCTTCTTAGCTTCATGCGCACACGTAAAGACAAACAAATCTGAAGAAGATAGCCAGCCAGCGTGGAATACGAATTGGAATTCATGAGGAGTTCGAGGGTGCAAAAGTGGTCTTGTTGATAGTAAATTCATCGTTTTTGTTTCTGCTCTTGTTTTAGTTGTTGTTGTTTAAACACTTTTTTTCCTATTACTTTTACCCTCCCGTTTGTTTTGTGATAACCCTTGTCGACCGACTGGGCAGTCAGTCTATGTTTATGGTAAATGGACATGGAGTTGGTATATGGACTCGGTTTTTCGCCGACCAAGCCGCATTTGTTAACAGTTTGGTCGTTGGTTTTTACTTTGCTTTGTATTTCATTGTATTTTGATATCCGTAAAATAGCCTCAAGTATTTCGGTAGTCTTTTGTGGCTTTTATTGTTTAGCTGCGGTTCTCTTGCCTTGTCCACAGGGGCTCTTTTCCCACACCCTCCTGCAATCGCCCCATTGGTTTTGTTCGTTGAATTCTATCGATTTAAGTAAGTACTCGTTTGTATGTATGTACTTATGAATTTATTTGTATGTACTCGTACATACAAAAGTATGTAAGAACATTTTTACCAACTGTCTGCAATTTTTTTTTGCTTAACTCTTGTGCTATAAAAGTTAGGTTTTGCTATTGTTTTTGTTGAGCACTTTCATTTTTATTTGGGAGTACTTAATTGCACAAAATTCATCTTGATATAACATAGTATACTTAGATGAACTGATACTTATGTATTTCAGCATGTACTATATATACAAATACATATAAATATGTACATGGCTAAGTAAACAGACTTTACGTATGGTGTATATTTAGGCTCAAAAGTTGATGCTTCAACAGGATTGCTGGTATGAAATAAAGTGAAAATTAAGTGGAATTTTGTCATCTTAAGGCCTAAAGAACTTAAAAATGGAAGTCGCCTAAGCATTTACGATAATATTACTAATATTCCGAACTAAATCTAGGTAGGCATACCTACCTTCATCTCCTTCTAAGATAAGTTTTTTATGACAGAAATTGAGATTAAGATGTGACCTCAACTCGAAACAAAATTTCTTTAATCGGTTACGTTGGAACTCCACGAGTGTAAATCAAATTTGCGACGTGAGTTTTTTCAGTCTTAATGTTCTTTAAGATTTTTATTTTACAAAAGGTCGTTCAGAGCATGTTGTTGCAGTTCGTTTAGCTATTGAGTGAGCTACAAAACTTTATCGCATACCTACTTACAAAAGCCAATTGACACAGCCTTTTTGGCTCCCACAATATGGTGCCTGGTATTTCATTAAATACTTTTTTAAATAATTTTTCGCATAATAATACTTCTCAATCGGTACTAGTGCATTTGTACTAGCTACATAGGTACATAAATACATATGTATATAAAATTAATTATAATAATTTCATTTACAAAAGTGGCTGCTTGTCGCGAAAAACTTTTCAATTAGTCACATTTATGAAGCCATTAAGCAGTGGATCAACAGCCCATTTAAATGACTGAACGAAATAATGAAGCAATTTGGTAGCACTGCCACGCCCACTACCACAACACGTACGTACATTTACTGGCAGCGCACAGCCCCCCAATTGCTACCACAATAATAAAATAAGTAATTCCAACTTCATTGTTCCTTCTTTACATTTACCGTTGGTCGCACTTTTCGCAACAAAACTTTCAACGATTTAATTAAAAAGCGCAATAAAATAAATTTTCACTTGAAAAGAAATTTGCATAATTAAACCCAACTTCATTTACAGGCGACAAGTCGATGACGATATCAATAATAATGAGGAAGCGACTGTTGTAATGATTAACTTAGTTACAATCGTTTAAAAGCCCGTCTCCACATAACTTGTTTCACCAAAGAAACATGTAGCAAAACACCTCGCTAAATAACCCGTCTCCACGTGGCTGATCGTGATTCAGTTTAACATTTCTCTTTCTTGCTCTTCTTAAATGTTTGTATGTTTGCTTATTTTTGCGTTTTTGTTTTGGCCTGTGTGAGATTTCGATAGATTTTCGATACAAAATTAGAGAAGACATCGATATCATCGAGGTTGGCAAGATGATTCAGAATGAAACAGTGTTTCAATCTTAACTCGCTCTCAGAAATTTTGTATGGGAATTGGTGTGTTTCGGCACTGGTTTCAGTGTCGAAACAAGATTGAGAGAGAAAATGGAGAAAAAAAGAGCGAAACACGTTATGTGGAGACATGGTATAATGAAGAAAATATCTATCTGCCAGTTGGATGTACATATGTATGTACATGTGTAAGAGTTGTAGGTATGTATTATGGTGGAATGTGCCACTGAATTGTTGTTGCTGGTAAGCAAAAAGCCACCTTGCCCATTTCACTTGACAAATGAAAGTGTTGCAACTTTTTTTATACTTACGTACATATGTACATAATTAAAACATACAAAATGGTTGGCTATAAAGGCGAATAAGCGTCAATTGGGAATTGGGAGTTAAATGCTGACTGCATGAGTGCTCAGCGATGAATGATTCGGTAAAAGAAAAGCTGTGGGGCGGTGTGAGTGAAAAGGATTGGCGCTTTTTGTTTGCAAAACTTTTTATGACCTTATATATTTATGTATGTATCTATTGTTTTTCCATTGAAATATGTATAGCGACAGTTAGCAATTAAAAATGAAATGTTGAAGAGAAACCTATCCTTATTTTAAAGACAACACCTTATGGTAATGCAAGTTTCAAGTGACTAATAAAATATGACGTTTATCGTAGTACTTAGTATGTATAACAGCAAACACAAAATTTCCGCTTAAGTGCTAGTTATATCGACCTATTATTGGTGTATCTAGGAATCGAATACCGACCCCATGGATGGAGAACCTTCTCTCCGATGTCATTCTATTACATTAAGTTAGCTCTTGCGCGAGCTATTAGCGAATTTAGCGAAATCTCAAAAAGTCACTTAATTGAATTTTCTTGCTCGTTATATGTTTTTAAAAAATTTCTTAATATTATATTTTCAAAATACAAACATATGTATGTAAATATATATTATAAAAAAGTGACCTCGATTCCTACAACTTCCCATAGCCCACATTTTGTATCAAATTGGATAAGAATTTTCCCATAAGTTTTTCTTTCATATATGTACATACCTACTCGTAGAAACAATTGCAATATATACATACATTTGTATATACATACATACATATTTATGTGCATACATACATACATGAGTTAATACAACCACAATACAATGTGTCACACCCATTGGTAACACCCCATTTGTGGGCTAATCGAATAAATGAGTTGGCGCCCATTGGAGTGGACAAATATAGACTATTGTGTCTGAAGTGGAATAATCGCGCTGAAAGTTGGAGGACTGATGGAAAAGTGCGTGCATGGAATTAATAAAATAATAAGAAGTATGAATGAACGAATGAAGTGGAAAGTGGGAAAAATTATTTCACATATGCATACAATGTGTCTACATACCCAGCAAAAAATTTACGCCTTATTTAAGAATTATTGTAGAAGATTTAAAGGCTTTAGGAATTAAGGCATGAAAATTCTAAGCGAACAAAAATTGTATGGGCAAAGGCTTGAAATAAGGCTGATTTGCTGTGTTGATGTCATCAGGCCGTAAGCACTACTCTCTCTCTCTCTCTCTCTCTCTCTCTCTCTCTCTCTCTCTCTCTCTCTCTCTCTAAGAGAAAACCTTATTCCAGAGGCTTAGCCGCCATGGAAATAAGGCTTAGTTATATCCTGATAATCAGGTCTTATGTGGTGCATATATACATACCTTATTATTGCCTTAAATACACTAAAAAAAAATCTCTTGATCAAACACATAATTTTCTTTATTTTGAACAAGCGTCCCAATACAATATTTTCTTTGTTTTGAGTAAATTTTCTCAAATATGTGGAAAAAACATAAAAAAAAACATTCAAACAAATTCGTTACCATGGGGATTTGTATCGGAATTCAATTTCTTAAAATTAAATAAATCAAGTTGGGAATGGAATAGAGCTTAAAGAATTTTTCATTATTTTCATGTATGAATTTTTTTAAAACAAGTATATGAAACCATGGCAACGCATGTAAACAACAATATTTTATAATACTTTTAACATGTTTTAAAGAAAATTTACTCAAAACAATGAACGTAGTGTTCAAAATAGGGAAACAATTTCTTTGACTCCTCCAAATATTTTTTTTTCTCTCAGTGTATGTAAGTAATAAAAAGCTGTTTTTTGTTTAGTTGCATAATTCACATTTTTTTCTCGGCATTTGTTTCGAGGTCGAACGAAGATTGAGAGAGCGAATGCAGAAAAAAAGAGTGAAACACGTTATGTGGAGACATGGTATTAACCAAACACTTGATTGCATGTCAGTTGAAAATAAACTGAAGTGACATCTTTCCTTCGACAGTACGCAATTTTAACGCTCACCCCATATTGTATGTACTATCTTTGCTCTCTCTCTCTATTTGATATGTATGAGCGCATAACAGAGAATTAAGTATTAAAACGTTTGGAGCAGAGAGAATGAGTGCATAACAACAAGCAGCGCTGCCAGCGTATTCCTGTTTTATAGCTTAGGTATCAGCAATAAGCATAACTTTTTTGCTGCACAATAAGTTTTGTTGCGTGAAAAGGGGTCGGCATATCGCCCATTTCGTTGCTCACTTAAACGTTTCAACATTTAATGAAAGAAAATGGAATAAGAAATTGTTAACTCCCCGTTTACCAATAGCAACAATAGGTACCTAAATCGTGTGCCATAAATGTTTAATCTACACGCATGTTTGTATGTATAGTACTATACCTATATGTACATATTTTTTCATTAGGGTGGCATGGACATAAAGAGATATGCGACTATAAAATAAAAACTTTGTAATATCTCTTATGCACATATTAATGCATATTTATTTCATAAATTCTCTTGGTTTATGCGAACCACATTCCACACTTCACATTTATAAGCACTTCTAGATCCATAAATTTTACTACGTACTACGTACTTGCATATACATACATAGGTAAGTAAGTAAAATTGTGCACGCATAGGAATTTCAGCTGCATATGTAATAGAAAAAAAAAACTCATTGTTGATACTATTCCTGCCACATCATTCGTCAACGTTGTTCAAAAGTTCCAACAGCGTTTTCTCCTGACTGTTCTACCTACCTGATATTTTTTTCCATCACCGGTGGCATGCCACATGCCAAAATTGAGCGTGCATTAGCTACAACAGAATATTAGCTACAACGGCATTTGTAAAAAAAAAACAAACAACAACAATATAAGCCCTAACAAATAACAGTCGCAGCGGGGAATATTAGCGGGCATGCAAACAACGCCCATTTGGCCAACCTCAACCTGTAGGCGCTGTGGGAATAAGCACGCTTACATTTATGTACAAAGCCCTAAATGAGTACATATGTATGCATGTAAGTATACATCGCTCATTTACTTCAATAGTGTCATAACTGAAATGCCAAACAAGAATTTTGAGCTGAGTATGATGAAATACGCGTATTTTTGTGTAAAAATTTCATTCTCCTACCTCGAAATTTGAACATTCAGATATGAGAAATTCCATTTCATTACGTAGTTTCGGGGTATTGTGTATGCAATTGTAAACCTTTGGTGACTTTCGTAGAAGAAACGCTTGTTTTTAGTTGTGACATTATTGAAATAATTGAACGTTAGATATATGTAGGCAAGCGCGATAAAACTTGGCTCTGGGGGCGGCAGCGGCCTTGCCTGGAATTTTCGCCCCAGCTCAGCAGCCCATTCAATTCGTCTGAGCAGTCAAGCGTTGGTAGCAGCCGCGATAGAGATGGTGATGTTGATGACAATGGCTTCGACCATTGTTGTTGTTGTTGTCGTTGTTATTGCTGCTATTTTTGCAGTTTCTGTTACATGGCAATATTGCTAGATTTGTATGTAGAAGCAAAGGAGTGGCGTTTGGGCGTAGTTGTATGCTTTGGGGGGTACTACGCCGGCGCTACATGTTCCAACACGTACATTCATATGTGCATACGTGCGCGCTCTAGGCGCTGTCGTGCCTTGTAAGTGTGTGTGGGGAGTGACCCAGCAAAAATTCCGAGTACCTACACCATTCGCTCATCCATGGAGTGCTCGCTATGGACCAAACGAGTACGCCATAATTTGCCACATTTCAAACAAAAAATATGCTCCAATTAACATTGCAGTGGAGTATATACTACAGTCCCGCATAACAATAAAATTAATTCATGGAAAAACCTACATTGGATTAATTTATGGAGTACCTACGGTGGATTAATCCACGGAGTACTTACTTAACTCATGGATTACTTAAATTAAAGAAGTTTAATGATCTCTCAAAAAGATTTGTGCGACTGCCAATTCATTTTAATTGTTATTATTATATGTAACTACAAATCTTTTAGTAAATCCTTAATTTTTGCTTTTGGTAACTAATATGTTATGTTTCAATGTATCTTTGAAACTGAATCGTGCATGTTCAAACATGAATATAATTATAATCGATCGCGATAAACATTTGGTTTTCGTTGTCATGTTCGGCTAACTACGAACCAATGCAGATACATTAATCGGTCGTTTGTTGCTATGTTAGTAGTCACTTTGAAAGTACTCGAACCAACCACAAATGGACCATAAACCTAATCCAATGATTTTTGCAGGGGAATGAATTCCTCGGCTGTCACCTTTTGCGTTTTGTTGTTGTATTGGAATCGAATGTTGTTGCTAGTTTGCACAATTTATGTACATTGTGGTTCATTGTAACTATTGATTGCGCGTGATTTGCCCCGAAAACACTTTCGTTAATTTCATATGTTTATCCTTACACCGAGATTAACAGTTTCCCCATTTTCACTCTAGTCATCAAATAATGTTTAATAAATTTGATAAATCGATAATTTGCGTTTTGTGTAATGAGTAAATTTGTTAGTTTCTGAAAGAAATTATACACATACATAGGCAGTTAATTGTTTTTATGAATTTGATAATTTATGGTTTTAGAATTACAGAGGATTGAATATTAACATCTTAAATATGATATGTATATTGTGTAATGAATTTCCTTCATTCCTTTCGTTTCACGAAACGAAACAAGATACTGAACGGCACATGACCGAAATAAAATAATACTTAATATTTAAGATATTTGAGTGTTTTTTTTAAATGGTTTTTAATTATTTTGCAACGGCTGTACATATGTATTTACGTCCATAATTTATAACTTGTGTATGTAAGTGCGAACAGCTGTGAACTAAACGACATAATTAACAGCAAAGTCTTCTATGAGAACCGAGAACTCAATGAGGGCTTACTAGTAGATGAGTTATTTAGCGAGATGTTTCGCTATATGTTTCGCTGGCGAATCAAGTTATTGCATGTCTCCACATTAAGTGCTTCGCTCTTTTTTTCTGCATTCACTCTCTCAATCTTCGTTCGACCTCGAAACCAGTGCCGAAACTCGTTAATTTCCATACAAATTTCTGAGAGCGAATGAAGATTGCAACACTTGTTTCGTTCTCAATCCTCTTGCCAAACCCGATGATGTCCATGCCTTTTCTAATTTTGTATCGAAAATCTATCGAAATCTCACACAGACCAAAACAAAAACGCAAAAAGAAGAACAAGAGAGATACATTTTTTATTTTTTTAGAAACAAGAAAAAATTTTTAAGCATGGATGTGACTACAGCTGTTTCACCTTAGATCCTTCTAAGACTCATCAGGTTACTTTTGCTTCTGCCAAGACTCTAACTTGAACCCTTTGCAGTACAATGACTACAGTTCTAACCGCTGAGCCATGGATTAAAAAATTGTTGTTGCAGTTACTTGTAAATTTTTTGTCCGGATCACTGCCACAGGAAATCACCTACGGGAGTACTTGTCAATAGATACTCCACATAACACAACAAGCCCGTCTTCACATAACTTAATTCGCCAACGAAACATGTAGCGAAACATCTCGCGAAATTACCCGTCTCCAAGTGGCTGATCGTTATTCAGTTTCACAATTCTTATTCTTGTTCTTCTTCAATGTTTGTATGTTTCGAGGTCGAACGAAGATTGAGAGAGCGAATGCAAATAAAAAGATCGAAACACGTTATGTGGATACATGGTATAAATTGTCAGGTTCCCGTGCGTGTTTTTGTTGAGTGTAAGTTCATCTCTGCTATGTAGGTATGTATGTATATATTTCTGCAGTATGGCGAGAAAATTCTAATTCTTGTCAACCTAAATAAAATATAATTTATATTTGCAATGACCTTGATTTTATCAATAAATGACAATGTACCTACATACATAACAAATTACCGACTGTAAAAGGAATCTAACTTTCGTTCAAACGAAATTATATTGATTCAACTTTACCACCCCCAGCCCAATGGATGGTGTTAATAGCATATATGTATGGAAAAGTGTAGTGTACCTACATAGATATTTATATAACAAAATATGAATCTATGTACATATGTACATAGATATCTAGTAGATACATTTGTATGTATAGGTATGTATGTACATTAGAGTGCGTTTAAAATTCAAATTAACGATATTTTACTGTATCGCCCCCTCAATCTCTAGTAACATGGTCAAAGATATCACACATAAATTTTGGTCCCGATTGGTGGCGGTTAAGGCGTGGCGCATTGAGGTCAAAGTTCAGAAAACTCTATGAAGTGTCAAAAAATCAAAATATTTTTTTTAATTATCTAATACCCAAAATTAATACTTCTATACCCAATGATAACAAATATAAATTTTTGTCCCGATTGATGACGGTTTACTGGTGTTTCAAGGTGGTCAAAGTTCAGATTACCATATGCGACACTAAAAATGTAAGTCTTCCATGGCAATCTGAACATTGACCCCCTTAAAACACCACTAAACCGTCATCAATCGGAACCAAAATTTATATTTGTTATCATTGGGTATAGAAGTATTAATTTTGGGTATTAGATAAGTAAAAAAAATATTTTGATTTTTTTACCCTTCATAGAATTTTCTGAACTTTGACCTCAATGCGCCACGCCTTAACCGCTACCAATCGGGACCAAAATTTATGTGTGATATCTTTGACCATGTTACTACAGATTGAGGGGGCGATACAGTCTTTTTATGAACTTTTAAATTTTTCATACAAATTAAAAGCACCCTAATGTACATATCTGCATGTATAAAACTAAAACACAAAATCAATAAAAAAAATAGCTGAATTTTCTTCATACTGCCACTTAAGTTGAATGTACCTATGAGTATGAACTATTTTTCTTCGAAATTTAGGTATGTAGGCAGGGGCGGATTTACCTCTAGAAGCGCCCTGGGCAAACAAATCAAGCCGCGCCCCAATATTTCCAAAAAAACGTACTTGCCTTCGTGTGGTGACATTTCATTACTGATATATTTTACAGATTGAAAAAATTTGATTCGAGTTTTCTTAGAAAGAATATTTATTTCATTTTTATTTATAAATGAAGCGTATCGCTCAAAATCAATTGATCCAGTCCACTAGGGTCTTGTGGGGAATTCAAATCTTTATTTTTCTGTATAGGTATGTCACATGTAAGAGGATTTGATGTGACTTTTCCACTTTCGAGTAGAGGTGGGAAACTATCGATAGTGCTACCATCGATAGTTTTTAATAGTTTGAAAAAAACTATTGATAGTCTTCGATAGTTTTCAAAAAATAAACCATCGATACTACTATCGATAGAACTATCGCCGAAAAAGTCAAGAAAACCTCAAAATCTCAATTTTTTTAAATTCAGTCCAGTATATTTTAGTACACGGAAGTGAAAGTTTGAAGTCGAAACAAAAAAAATCTTCAAAGCCTTTTATAATGTTTAAATTTATTTGTACATATACGAATATAAAACCTCAACAGAATCTGAAATAGTATGGTGCAATATGGGGATGTAAAAGTTGTAAAACTATCGATAGTACACATTAATATCGATAGTTCTTGATAGTTTTGAAAAAGCCATCGATGGTCTTCGATAGTGTTCAAAAAAATAAAATATCGATACTATCGATAGTGCCATCGATAGTTTCCCATCTCTACTTTCGACACTTTGACCTATAATGTATAAAACATATGTATAATTAAAACTCTTATATAGGTACCACATTTTTTTCCATTTTCTAACCTTCAAAATGATCTGATCTTAAACCCTCATTATTAGGTGGCACAGATTTCGCAATATCATTAAATTGCAGTTCATGATTCGAATCTGAAAAACAATTTTATAGTGAAAATGTTTCGTACTGAAACTAAACTCACAATTTTTGACAGTAGGGTGCCTCCCAGGTAGCGAAATCTGGCTTTCTGGCCCAGAATCTACCTGGGCTAACCTAGCTGTCGATCAATTGACTTATGCGTTTTTACCTTTTTGGTTATGATCAATAGCGGAGTCATTTTCTTTTCGAGGAGTTTGAAAAAACAATCAAGTTTATTGATTTTCGACAGTAAACCTTTGCCTTTCTTCACTTTCTCGGCTGCACGTTTTTTGTTTGCTGCGCCGCTTAACTTTTTGATATTTGCACTCATTCTTCTATTTTTCACAAAAACATTAATTCACTGACACTGTTTTGATGTTTTTAACTCGGAAAGATTTTTAAGATTACATAAAATGTACGCAGCGCATTGTATAGAGGCGCGAACTATTCAAATTAACCAGAAACAGAAAATATTCAGATCTTAGTTTCCTTTGAAAAAGTGAGCTCGCGCATTTCCCCGAAAAAATACTTCAATGCCTACTTAATTTTTAAATTTGCAATTTCAATTAAATTTGAATCTTTCACGTCATTTACTGCACACAAGCTGCTAAAACTTAGTGTTTACATATCGGTCATTTGCTGCAAGACCGGCATAAATCAAAAAACGTGATTTTTGAGTTAATGCTGCAGAATAGTTAGTTACATCATACTTCATTTTGAGTAAAAAATTCTTTATGATTTGTTGAAAACTAAGCGCTTCAGATACAAACCAAATGTTGCATTTACTTGCGCACCATATGGCGGTTGAATCTCAAAATTGCCCTTCCTGAAAAGTTGTGTATATTGAAAAGTGCAAATGCAGCAAATGAGCGATATGTACGTCCCACTGGGGCGAAGGTTAAGAACTGTACCAATGTTCTGAAATGTAGTTTGATTCATTTTTTCTCTGTAAAAAATTGAAAAAGCTCTCATTCTTGTTGTAATATTCAAAAAATAATTTTTTTTGATAAAAAAAAAAACAAATTTTGCCGTCTTAGTTTTGGCGCCCCTATTGAAACGGCGCCCTGGGCAGCTGCCCATGTTGCCCCTATGTAAATTCGCTCCTGTATGTAGGATTTATGTATAGAAATGCGTAGAAGCGCATACATATATATGTACATATGTATCTACTACGTTTGAACATACATATACTTAGCGCTGAATGGAGCTTTTCAGTTGACGATATGCAAAACCAAAGAGATCAAAATAGCCATGTTGGAAAAAACAGTAAATTCAAAATGAGCACTTACCGTTATTTTACTGCTTTCACTGTTTTTTATTACTCATGTAAGATGAAAGAGTAGCAACAGCTCATCCTTTTTATATGCTATCTCTTTTGCGCAGCGGCCATCGCAGTAATTATAGGTTACCGTTTGTTGAAATAAAACAAATATCCAATTGGCTAAACAACGGAACAGCAGGGCGTCGCACGCAAAACAATGGAAGTCTGAATGAAATGGAATGAAAGTTGCGCCACCTTAGCGAAGCGACAAAGAAGTAGTTAAAGTGGAAGTGAAACAAATAGTGGTTACGTTTGAAAAGATATGTAGGTATACATACATCAGTTTGTATAATAAGAAAATGGGCTGTGTTATATATGTATGAAGATATGTACGAGGAGAGGAGCACTGTGTGCACACAACTACAACCAAGGTGAGCAGAGTTGCGTTGATGCATGCATGCGTATGTGCATTTGAAGGGGAAATGAAAAATGAGAGCGTCAAGTGAAATTTATGAATGAATGCTTGATTGAACAAGATCGCTGTGTTTTTTTTTTTCATATCTACGTACACGTACACCAAACACATTGCTAGTGGTTGTGCCGGAATAAAGGACATTTTGCAAAAAAACTAGTTTTGATGGAGATTATGCAAATCGGCTAGGAATGTAGGTACATTGTACATACATACCTACCTACTTATCGGTTCATTTATTTTTTTTAATTAACTTTAAAGTTAAATAGGTACCCAAAAACGGGCATTTAAGTTATTTAAAGGTTCCTTTTGCCAGAAAAAATTTAAGGTCCGTTTATTATTAGCTAGTTGTGAATAGTTAGCCAAGTTTCGGCTGGAAAATCGTTTCTTGAGTCAAAAAAATAGCAGAAGAGAGCCATTGACAGCTCCAAATTTCAGCTAGTAAAATTTTCCCTAGCTGAAATTATTTGCTGCCAAAGTAAGAAATAGCTGTTGAAAAAATAAACAAACGAATAGTTACTTTTGATTTTATTACTTTTGAAATTTTCTGAATTTTTGAAATAGAAATAAAGAAAATTAAATGTTTTTTACAAAAAATAACCATTAACAGTCAAAAATAGCATTCAAATTACTAATTGCACAGCATAGATTTCTAGATGCCGCTGGCGGTGTGGATTATGCCCAAAAACTACCTACTTGGGTTGAACGCAACTTCTTTGCTAAATTTCATATGAGGACACCCACTTTTCTCAAAAACTAAAAAAATGTCCACTGTTTTTCTTTTTAACTTCTTTTTTTGACTAAGAATGATTTAATTAATAATAATGAATATAATTTTCTACCAGCAGATTTGCAGCAGTAATAAAACTAATGCACAAATATTTAAGCACACATATACATATGTATGTTCATATATACCCTGCAGGAAGAAAAAAATCAATTCCTAAAATAGTTGACTTTTAACTGGCTATTTTGAGACAATTGAAAAAAATAATGAATTTGTATCAAACAGCAAGAAACCCATTTTTAGTTAGTTGCTTTGTCATGCAGGAATATCAAAAAAAACGTAAAGTGTGCATTGACAAAAGCTTTCAAATGCCTGATGACAATATTTCTATTCAAAAATATTTAAACTGATAGAATTTTGCTGTGAAAATTCCTCTTTTTGGATTTGGGAAGCGAAGCAATGGAAGAATATCGAAACTTTTGCGAATTCCATGTAAACATGTATGTATGTAACAGCTACATCTACAACCATTTCCCTTGTATTTTTTGTATAATTTTCTAAAAATGAATGTTATATGTATTTTGGGATCAATTATTTTTCATCCAAAAAAAGTTAGTTTATAGTTACCCTCCAAGTAATGCAGAAGTACACAGGACTGACTTTTTTATCGCCATTCCCAAACAAAAGTAGTTAGCCTTTTTCAAAGAAAATATACAATTAAAAGTGACCACAAGTGTCTTTGTAAACAGTTTAAAGTCAGTTTTAAGTTATATACACCTCCTGCAGGGTATGTACATATGTATGTATATACCTATGTAGCAACTTTTTTGAATAATTTGTGTTACTTTCAAATTTTGCCGTTGCGCACTCTCTAAATGAGAGTTTTGCTCTCTGGGCGTCTACCATTATATCACAACAACGAACAGTCAACATACATATCCACCAAAAAATCTAAGCCTTATTTAATATAATGTATTGTGGAACGATTTTCCGTCATCCCTTGTCAAGTTTGGTTTGGAGACAAACCGGTTTCGGCTAATATGCGCCATCTTCAGTGTCTTCTTTCGTTCTGAAAATTATAAGGGTAGCAAATTTGTATGGCATAAGGCTTAAAATACTAAGGCTAATGTTCCTGTGTTGATGTTATCAGGAATTAAGGAGTACTCTCTCTCTCTCTCTTTCTCTCTCTCTCTCTCTCTCTCTCTCTGAGAGCACACCTTATTCCAAAGGCTTATCCTCCATGCGAAATAAGGCCTAGATAAGTATTAGAAAGTTAGGAGCAGACAGAGTTGGTGCATAACAGAATCAGCGCTGCCAGTGTACACCTTTTTTAGACCTGATTTGTTAAGAATAATCAAAACTTTTTTGCAGGTTATGTACATACATATATATGTACGTATGTATGGATATCTATCTATGAATATTTTTTCATGCCTGTCTGCATGTGCTTCCCTGCAAAAATCATTGGATTATATGCTCCATTTGTGGTAGGTTGGAGTACTTTCAAAGTGACCACTAACATAGCCCAAACAACCGATTAATGTATCTGCATTGGCTCGTAGATAGCCGATTCATAACATCATGTAACTACATTTGCATGTATGTATGTATGTATACACGTCATTCGTCGCCATCGCGATAAAAATTTGATTTTTGTTATATTCGGCTAACTGTTAGGTACTCCATCAATTACTCCAATGTAGGTACTCCATGGATTAATTTAATTGTTATGCGGGACTGGAGTATATACTCCATTGCAATGACATGCAATGTTAATTGGACCATATTTTTTGTATGAAATGTGGCAAGTTATGGAGTAATCGGTTGGTCCATAGCGAGCACTCCATGGATTAGCGATTGGAGTACTCGGAATTTTTGCAGGGTTACTTTACCTCCACACAATGTGCTACGCATGTACGTACATATGTATGTATGTATGTTGTGTTGTTGGACGCTACCCAACCACTTTTGCCAATCAGCCATACTTCGGAAGCAATACCACCACCATTACCACTGACAAATTTGTAGATAGTCATCTCATGTGTAGGTACCCTGCTTGACTGGTGCAAGTTGTTGTTGTTTAGCAGCCCATCGCACCGGTTCTACAAATGTACACTCAAAAAAAAAATTACTCAGATTATGGAAAAATGGGAATGATTCGGCGCTAAAGACATATTTCCATATTTTGATGTACAATTTTCTTTAAAACGTGGTTTTTATTCCTTGATTTGAAGAAAATCGTACATCAAAATATGGAAATATGTCTTTAGCGCCGAATCATTCCCACTTTTCCATAATCTGAGTAAGTTGTTTTTTTAGTGTATGTATCTAGGTATGTACATACATACATATGTTTGTCCTATACGCATTGCCAGTCGCAGTACATTGTGGTGTTGCACAGAGTACAGAGTGTCAGTGGCGTAGCTAGAGAATTTTTCGGGGGGGGTCACAGCCAATGTAAAAAATTTACCAAAATTAAAATTACCCAAAAAAAACTACATTTTTTTTACAAATGATAAAAATCGCTAGCTTAGAATGCAAATTGTGTAAGTCCTTTTTTAAAACTTTGTAGGAGAGACAAAAAACAAAAAAGAAAAAAAATTCGAAATGAAAAAAAATTTCTGTTCATATAAATATTTTGGACTTACAGAATTTTTTTCGCTTTTTGGACTTACACAATTTGCGTATCACTGAATAACAACGAGTAGAAATATGACAAGTATCTCAGACTTGTTTAGCGCGGTGCGTATTTGATTTTTCTAGCGTTCTACATAAAAATACACTTTTTCATAAAAGTGGACTTACACAGTTTGCACTCTTAGCTAGCGAAATGTAATTTTTTCAGACTATAATTTAACATTTTAGTACACAAATATCGCTTATAATACATATATCAAACTCTTAAGACCCTTGGCCACTTAAAATCTGGAATGTTAAGAAGTGTATACATATGTGTGAGTGTCGGGTGATTGACGCAAATATCTAAAAGATTTGATTCTCATCAACGCGAGCCCGAACAAGAACGTGTAGCACGACGACTGCCGATTGCACTAACACACACAAAAAAAACTCACACATACACACTGCTTGACATGCCAGATTGTCAGTTGCCAAGGGCCTTTAACTATACTTCAAAAGTAAGTCTCATATTCTCTTCTGGAAATCTACGCGCATAGGTAGATTTTCAAGTTTTATGCGCCCAAAATTGAATTTTGTAAAATTGTTACAATTACAGAAAAAAAAACATACCCACATATTGGAAATAGAATGGGGAACAATAATTCATCGCTTTTTTCCCGACCCCATCATACTCTGCACTTGCCCGAGATGGTCGTAACTTAGCATATCTGAAGTAAATTTTTTTGTTTTTTTCTTACATATTTTTAAGTGCTAGTTTCAACTTGAATATTTATTATTTAAAGCATTTCATTTAAGTAATCGTGATGAATCCTAAAGGTTCAAGTAATTATTAACACTTTTCAATAATATCCTTGGTTTCCAATAATTCTAAGTTTATAGTTTTAAGCTTTTAAAGTTGGGATATTTAAAAAAAAATTATCACTCTTTTTCATGTTAAAAATTGGTTTTGTTATGTTGCTCTGTCAGACTCAGTCAAAGTAACCCTCGGACATGATATCTAGTACAATTAGTAGTTAGCCGACAAAAAATTACGTCGCACAAAGCCGCACTTCACTACTAGATACAGGGTCTTTCATATGTACCTACAATAATTTTCTTTTTGTGCTTTATATTTAATTTTAATGTTTATATTTCTAACGCATATCTTGGTTAATGTAGGTGATGCTCGAAAGTAACCCAGATATTTAGCAGCGATTATTGTTAACTTTTTAGGCAGTATTTTTAGTATTTCCAATTGTTCAAAGTTAAGGAAGTACTTATCATAAAAAGGGGCTAAGAATTATAAAGCTACATTTTTTAGAAGATTTTTGAGTATGCAATTTTGCAGCTCATTCAATTTTAATATAATAACACTGGTCGACAAAATTTCAACAAAATTTCAACAATTACATTAATGTTACAGAAATAAAACTCTACTTTTCTAAAGTATTTCGGTGCGCTAAATCCGAATCTGAAGTCCGATTTTCTGTAATACGTACAGTTTTTTTAGATATTCATGCCCAAAGAGGCGAAAAACACGTTTTTTGGCTATATTCGCCCCTCAATATCTTTTAAATTACTTACTTATTTTAAAAACTGATTAAAGCTATTGAAAGTTCGGCCATTTCTCTTGAAGACAACGTTTTAATTTTTCGGATATCTAATTTAGGTATATAGTAATATATGTTTTTGCACAATAAGGTATTTTTCGTCGAAAACAACTTCAGCATTTGTAGCATGTTATAGGCGCAATCAAATTTTGTAGTTGCTCAGCAGAACAATTTTTTTACGAAGCCACTTACATACGTCCATAATATAATAAACTGCCTAAAAGCGTGCTTCAAAATTTTTAATTAAATTTGTATGGAGAAAATATTGCAAAACTAATGAAGCTTAATATGCAATATTGCAAGTCACAAGAAAGATATCTGAAATATTAAAACGGGTTCTTCAAGAGAAATGTCAATAACTTTAATCAATTTTTAAAATAAGTATGTAATTTAAAAGATATTGAGGAGTGAATATAGCCAAAAAACGTGTTTTTCGCCTCTTTGGGCATGAATATCTAAAAAACTGTACGTATTACAGAAAATCGGACTTCAGATTCGGATTCAGTGCGAAATCCTTTAGAAAAGTAGAATTTTATTTCTGTAACAAAAACTTGTCGACCGGTGTAATATGCAACATTCAACTTTTTGAAAATTTTCATTGGCTTTTCGGAAATTTTAATTGGAACGGTCTCACGTACATATAACGCAAACACCCTACAGAAAAAAATTACTAAAATCGACGGAAATTTTTACAGCATTGAGAATAGCACTTTTTACACTAAAATTTTTTGGCTACATAACAGTACACTTAGAAATCTCCTCAAAATCTTCTATAAATTCTGGCCGCGTTTTGAAATTTTTAATCCACTTTTAGAAATTTCTACGATTTTTCGGATTTTTCCATAAGCTTAGAAATCCTGCTTAAGGCGATTTTTATTGAAAAATTGTTTACATTTTTAAACGAAAATAAGAGAGTCAAATTTTCGACAGAACTGTTAGAAATAAATTTAAAAATTCTGGCGTATGATTTTTTTTTTTTTGAGTCACTGTATATATTTTTCAATAAAATCGACTTTTAACTAGAGCCCTAGATACCCGGGTATCGAGCAATTCGATCTGATCGTTTTTGTTTGAAACCCGTTTGTTGTTCAAATGCCCGTACAAACATTCGAGCATTCGAGCTTACAAACAAAAAAAATGTGTATCGGAAAAACAAAAATAAAAAAAACTACATATAAAGAAAAAATAATAATAATAAACAAAAGAAAAAAACAAACTTCAAAATACCCGAATTGTTCAAATGCCCGTACAAACATACGGGTAATAAACAAACAAACAACTCTTCGAGCATTTGAACAACAACTGTTCGGGCTACTCGAAAATGTTCAATAAAAATCGAGAGCTCTACTTTTAACACAAATTATTAAAATTTTGCATTAAACAAGCAATTTGGAATAGATGTACACAATAAAATATTTTTGGCCGCATAAAACTTGAAAATCTACCTATGTGCTACGGTTATAAATAATAATTTAGTTTTTTAATATTCCATTTTGACAGACATTAAGTAAAATCTCAAGTTCAGATACTCTTATACATTGCATATTTATTCCCATTGTAGTTTATTCTAATATTATTTGATTAAGATGATAAGTAATTGAAAGAAAACTTGAAGTTTAAATAATTGGCGTTACTTTTCTGTTATTAGCATGTTAATAACAGCAATACCGTATAATAATTGTAGCGTTTGTTGAGCCGTAGGGAAGTGCAGGAACCGTAGGAATTTTACCACAAAAGAGCGAATATAAGTACAAAGAATGTAAATTGTGGTAAAATTCCTGCGGTTCTTGCACTTTCCTACGACTCAACAAACGCTAGAATTACACTGTGGAACAAATTCAGGTCAACAAAAGTTAACTCGGTTCTGAAAGTTGGGGGTGAAAATAGAGGCTAAATTAGAAGACCCGTATCGCGGCGTTTGCTTAGGTTAGTTCGAATTTGTTTTTAATCGACCTTTGAACTTTGCAGGCAAATGCCGATTTTCAGCATATTGTTTGTATGGTTTTTTGGCTATAACTCGTCGACTAATTGAGTGACAGCAAACGAAAGAAAATTAAATTTCCTATACATGGGTTCTATAACATTTTTCTCTACCTCTTACAGTTTTTGAAATATTGATGATTCAATTTGAATTTTTTTCGATTTTTTAAAGAAAAACTTGACTTTGTCAGGCAATATCTTTAAAACCAATATTTTCACCTTCGGTTTTAATCCTTTACATGAAGCTGTATTCCATTACGAAAAAAATAAGCTATCAACGAAGAAAATCCATGGTAAAATGGAAAAGTTATAGGCGATCAAGTAAATACAGCCAAGTCGCGCAATGCCTCTGCACGGGTATATTTTCTTTCGTTTGCTGTCACTCCAACAAAAAAAGCTCAATTAGTCGACGAGTTATAGCCAAAAAACCATACAAACAATATGCTGAAAATCGGCATTTGCCTGCAAAGTTCAAAGGTCGATTAAAAAGAAATTCGAACTAACCTAAGCAAACGCCGCGATACGGGTCTTCTAATTTAGCCTCTATTTTCACCCCTAACTGTCAGAACCGAGTTAACTTTTGTTGACCTGAATTTGTTCCACAGTGATATAAGTAATACTTCGTGAAAAAGCGCTAAATTTCGAATTACCAATTTCGAAAAATTACTATTCTCATTGATTTTTTCCTGAAAAAGAAATGTATGCTAATAAAGTCAAAGATGGTTTTATGGTCAAAACGAATCTTTCGGGGGGGGTTTTGTCCCCAAAACCCCCCCCGTTACTACGCCACTGCAGAGTGTATAGAATAAGCGAGTGACAAGCGAAAACAAGCAATGACTCTTTTGCAGTAGCACTGAGAGCAATAAAAATGTATGTAAATAAAAATAAAAAAACAAACATCCATACAAACTTACACACATACATAAATATCTACATGAAACTACAACTTTTGCTGCTTTTGTTTTACCCCTCACTGCAGTCACTGCTGCCGCTGCTGCTTTGCTTATCGTCTCGATTGTTGGCTTATTGGTGTTCGTTGCTGTATTTGTTGTTTCATTTGCGCAACATTCATTCGTCGGGGTGCTAGTCTTTCTTTGCCACAATATATGTATGTTTTGCTACAAAGTGAGTGTTTCTTTATTTATGTTTGTATGTATGTGCATAGGTGTTTTACCCACATACAAACTAACATTTATGTATGTGTGACTAAATGCTTCGGTTGTTGTTATTGCAAAGTGGTGTTGTGACTGTGAGAGCTTTTTTGCGCCCGTAACGCAGCGGGCAGAACAGTCACCAGCATTTGTACGTACAACGACGACGCCCGTTCATATTTGCGCGGATTCTTTTTTGCGAATTAGTAACGCGCAAGTGGATTTTAACTAAATAAATCAAAAACAATAACAACAAACAAACTTTGAAGTGTTGCAATGTAGGTAGGATGCATGCAAAAAAAACTTGAAAGACGAAAAAAAACAAATTTCCAAAGCAAACATCAACCGTGAACCGGCTGCAGTAAGTAGCTGGTTGTTATGCGCCACAACAGTGCTAGTTACAATTTCAGGAACGGCTTGAACACACTAAACTAGTGACGAGCTGCGTGAAAAATTAGTGATCGATAGCAAATAACGTGAAAAGAAAGTTGGCAAACAAATGTCTACGATATTTGAAAAATTTACGTAATCCTAATTTGCATTACTTGCGCATACATACTTACAAACGCGTGGGTGTTTTTACTTACATACTTACATGCTTACAAACATATATCGTATGTACATATGTACATGTGTATGGATGTCTCTGCATATAATTTTTTTTTAACGTACCTACATTAACTTGATTTTCTATCTCGTCTGTGAAGATCTTGCACCGATACGCTGCCAAATACCCAAAAAACTAACGCTCGTTCACACGCTGCTGCTGGCGAGATTGCTTTTTGTGGCATTAGGCGCCACGCTGCGCATTGCCATTCAACTACCTGTCAACGCTTTGGCACTTTTTTGACAGATTAACAGAAGAACAAGAAATGCAACACAATACCGACACCAAAAAGGCAACGAGAAAGAACACAGCAGGCCAATAAGGATTTGCCTTTTTGTAGTAACTAGGTACCTACCGACCTACCTAAGTAGAAAAGATTTTTGCCGTATAGGTACCTATAAAAGCGGCAAGAGTCCAGTTGTTAGAATAAGAAATAAGAAGAGAGAGCGAAAATATCTATTGACCATTTGAATTTCTTTTCAGAAATTTTGCCAAAAAAAAAATGCAACAAAGGAAATTCAATTAGTGCTGTGTAATTGTGCGGCTTTGTGAGCGTCAAAGGAACGAAATTCCGAACAAACAAGTAACAAAGTTACAAAACAAAAAAAATTTGTAAAGAAAATTGTGCGAAAAATGGAATGGGAAAACTAAAATGTTAAAAATTGTGTAATGAAATTTAAAAAACAAAAAGATATCCGTGACTGAAATGTAGACATGCAGCAGTATTATTAAATAACAACAATAATACTTACAATTATAATTACAAAATCAATTAACTTTGTAAAAGAAGTGTGTGCGTATATTATGCGAAAAGCAACTAACCTCTGTAAAGTGCTAAAGCGAAAATATTTAAAATTATTGCTTTTTTATGTCACTAAATTCACCATAATATACGATTGATTCTCCCTCCGTCGGCAAATAAATGTACGAATAAATTTCAATCACTCATTTGAAATGTGACAACATTCTAAAGTTCCCTAACAAAGCTATATAAAAATACATTGCTTTGTTTAATATTTGCAAGCCCTCGAAATGCACTCATCATAGGTACAGCCAAAGTGTGGTGCTAAATAAACAAATTCATCATAATTAATTTTTGTACTCTAACAAACGTTGCACAAAAGAAAAATAAATAATAAAGAAGTACGAAAACAAAAAAAAAGAGATTCACAATTCATCAAATCAGACAGCCGCTAAAATGCTAACAGATATGACACCGACGGCCGGACAACTGTACGGCTCTCAAATTCCTGCCATGGGTATGAATATCGGCAATATTGCTACGCATCTGCAAAAGCCGCAAGTTAATCCGGTAAGTTGCTGAAGTCAGCGAGATAAGATTTGTTAATTACTCTGAAAAAAATACCCGTAGTTAAATCAACAACTTTCCGCTGTTGAATCTCCGTATTTGATTCAACAGCAAAAGTATTTGTTTTAACGGCAAAGTTTTTGATTCAACAAATTTCCGTAGTTAATTCAAAGACGTGCGTGATTCAAAAACTTGCTTGCTGTTAAACATTTTTTAAGTAAAAAGAAAGAAAGATTTGAAAGAAAAAAATAAAAAAATAAACAAAATTTTTGAAATTCGTTCAATTCGTTTCAATTTTAAAATAAAACAAATTTCATAAGAAAGTAATATACATACATATGTACATAAATAAGAAAAATTAATTAAACAAAAACTAATATCTATTGATAAACTTAGCTTGTTTTGATGTCGTGAGAGTTGTCTGCAGATGTACTGATGCGTTTGGAAATGGTGAATGGATGAATGACTCGTTTGGTGACGGCGGGCCTTAATATTAATATTACTACATATCGAGCCCTAACCGCCAAAAAGTGTATCCAACAAAAATTAAATTTTACAGGAGTTTTTTTTTTATTTTCTTTTCATACTGTTGGTAATCAGCCTTGAAATTTACTTATGGCCGGTTTCACAATCTGCGGTTAATTTAATCGCTGGTTAGTTTGACGTAAATTGTATGGCGAGCTGTCAAATAAATTGCTTAACCGGGCAAAAATCTCTGGTTAAGTGCTTAACCGGAGGAGGTGAAACCGGCCCTAAGTCCATAAAATTGTGGAAGTTGATGCGTACTATAATAAGTTATTGATTTCCTTAAAAACGCTAAAATCGATAATTTTGTTGGATACACTTTATGGCGGTTAGGGCTCGATATGTAAACATACTTACATATATTATATGTATAAAAAAATAAAATAAAATAATATCTATTATATTAAAAAAAAATACTATTCTTACAATTTTCTTGAGGTTAACTTAAATGCGTAAGTATTTGCTTCAATGGTGCCCGTTTTTCGACCAAAAACTTTTGCGGTTAATTCAAAAGCAAAAGTTGTTAGCTTAAATACGAAAAGTATTTGAATCAACAGTACTCGCTTTTGGACTAAAAACTTTTGCTGTTAATTCAAAAGCAAAAACTGTTAACTTAAATGTAAAAGTATTTCATTCAACAGTTTCCGTTGTTAACTTAAATACGAAAAGTATTTGAATCAAAAACGCTCGCATCTTTGAAACAACAACGGAGCGTTGTTGGGCACATTTCAACTGCGGAAAGTTGTTCATTTAACTGCAAAAGTCTTTGTATTTACAACGTTTTTTTTTCAGAGTACCTATAAGGATTGAATGTTTTGTGTTTAAGTAGTTATGTAGGCAGTGTTGCCAGAACTTTTCCAGAGTTCCAGCTATGTAGATTCTCAAAAAAAAAAGCTAGAAAAAGCTAAAAAAAAAATTGTTTCACACATAAAAAAACATTTAAAGCTAAAAAAGAAGCTAAAAAAAAATACGAAATTACCCAGTAGAACTTGGAGCGAGATCTCCCCAAGCGAGAGCAGAAGAGTACTCTATTTGATATCCTTTCCGAGCAATATCAAAATTGTTTCAGTTTTGTTTTATTTTGTTTGTGTTTATTACTTCTCTTCCTAGTACATAGTTACAATGTTAAAAGCGAGTATAAAAAATTGTATGCTTATACACGAAGTATAGGGAGTAATGGAGTATCTATTGACAAGTACTCCCGGATTAATAAAACGATGATCCCAAGTCCTACTGCGTATTTTAGTGCTTTATTAGTAGGTGATTTCCCGTGGCAGTGATCCGGACAAAAAATTTGCAAGCCACTGCAACAACAATTTTTTGATCCTGATGTTTATCTGGATCAAAAAATATATTACAATCTATACGGACCCGAAATGGATCTAGACAAACATGAGTATCACAAAATTGTTGTTCAATTTGCACACAAAATTTGTATGCGGATCTGGAGGGGAACTCGCCTAATGTGTTTTCAAAGCACACATAAATTCAAGGCCAATTTAACAGGTCGGTTCAAGATACATACACACATACTCGCCGTGACCTTAATGTCGAACTCTCGTGACCGAGATGTCAAAACTATAAGGAAGACGAATGAAGAATTTGACGAATTGTAAATACGAATGCATGTAAAGTATATGCAGAAGTAAACAAATTGGATAGGTGTTGAAGAAGAACAAGAAGTCAGCCGATCTGAAGAACCGACCTGTTTAGTGGAGCCTGCATAAGTTATCTATTTTCATATACTATGTATATGCAAATTTGTACTTCAGTGTCAATAAAAATAACGAAATGTTAAAAAAAAATGTTTTACATTCAAATAATGGTAACTATGATGACTGTATGTATGTATATGAGCAGCAAGCAACGCTCATTTTTTGGGGAGTTTTAGCAAATAAAAAAGCTAGAAAAAAAAGCCAAAGCTAAATCAGAATTTTTCCAGCTAAAAGACAAGAAAAAAAGCTAAATCTAGCTTGAAAAAAGCTAGAATGGCAACGCTGTATGTAGGTAAGGAAATGGTGTTCGCCAATAAAAATTTTTTTTTGCATATGGATATTCAGTGTCACTCAAAGTGTATTTCTTATGCACTTCCCATACAAATTCAACTGCCTCCAAATTGTCCAAATTTTTGAACAAAACACGCTCCTTTCTAAAATTACTTGTTCTAGGAGAGTGAGCACTCTGTAAATGGTTACAAAAAACGGAACCAGATCCATAAATACTAAAAAAAAAATTGATGATCACAAAGTAGTGTCTCTACTTCAGAGCCCAATTTGCGCTACATTGGTTAAAATGTGCGTAATGTTTCTCATTTACTCGCGCGGCTCAGACCATTCTATTCCAGTTTCATTTTGGATCATGTTTGCCGTTCGTAAAAAAATAATATTAAGCAGACGCTTCAAATTGGAAGAAAATTAGCGCCAATGCGCCGTCTTGTTATCGCAACGCGTGACTAAACTAGTGAAAATCAGTAAAAGTAGAAAAGAATGAACAGTTCAGAAACCAGGACAGGTCCCGCACACTATCTACATCCATGCTGTTGAATTTAATTCTTTAAGCAGCCCCTCAGGCCTGACGTGTTTGAGTTTCGAGTGGCTGTCGAAGAAAGATTTGTCAAGGAACTTCATCCTGCCTTTCCAGTGCGAAGAACACTCGCATAGCAGGTGCTCCACCGCACCTCCGTCCCAGCAAGACTGCACAGCTGCGACGCAAGGTGTTATGGTGAAATCCGATTCGGGCCGCGTGTGCAACAATGTTCCAATGTCCTGTGAATACCGCAGTTAAGAAATTTCCCTTCTGTCCATCTTTAGAATGACTGGGGATCGCATCTCATTATATGAAGGCCACAGACTTCTGCAGACCCTACAGGCCTGCAACCGCCTCCATCTGGTTTTAGCCTCCTTGAGGCAGTGCCGAGTGATTCGGCCCTTAATGCAGCCAAAGGGCACAAGAAGATCCTCCGCCTCTGCGACATCAAGGCCGAGCCCTGTCTGGCCGGTTCATCGGCAATTTCGTCGCTCTGGACATCGCGGTGCCCCGGTACCCAGATAAGATATACGTTATGTCGACTCGCCAAGCCCATGACCTAGTCTTTGCACTGTCCTGATAACACCGTTGCAGACCCCAGAGATCTCACATACGCCTGAATATCCGAGACAATTTCTATTCTGTTTCCGGCATCGGCACTCTCTGTTGCAAGTAGAGATTTGCAGGCCCCTCTATGGCAAAAACTTCGGAGTGAAAGACTCTCGCCCTTTCCGGGAGCCTGCGGCGCTTTTTTCAATAATAATACACCATATTTAAAAAACGAAAAATTGGAATTAAAACTTATTTCACTGCACAATTGCGAAGACACTCGCTTCCACTCCGCATGCCATCTTTGACCCGTTCGTAAAAACTGAAATATCGAAAGTATGAGCAAGTTTGCCATCTCCTCAGTCCTTCCTAGATGGAAACATATCTCATAGTTTGTATCGAAGACTCTTATAAGTAGGACACATAAGTATAATCTGTATTTGTATTGATCTAGGAGTTAGTAACTTGGAGCAGAATACGATCATGGCCGTATGTGCGTTCCTTCCAGAGTACCAACTCCTGCAACCTAAGGGCACCCGCTTGCCGAGATGCCGTTTCGTTCACGAAAAGACTTGATAAAAGATTTTTGCAGCAATACCGCCCTTAGTTGTTGTTGTGGTAACGGTAAAACTACAGAAATTCTAAAGACAAGAGTCGGAGTGGCAGTACTTGGTTGAATATAAATAAGTCAGGGTCGTTCCGGCACTTATACCCGATTTTCGTGGGAACGACTAGATCATCTCGATGAAGTCTGTTGCTATCCCGAAGCAGCTGTTCATATTTCTAAATTCAATTGAAAGTTGGCAGCGAATTTGAAAGTCAAATGAGTTCTTTAGGGATACGTATGTATCTCAAACCCTCATGAAACCCTCAGGAGACTGATCCCCACCATACATCTATATATATGTATAAGGATGAAAGTTGGTTTGTTTGTTCGTTTGTCCGTTATGTACGCCAAAACTACCCGGCCGATCACATTCAAAATTTGACACTATGTTCACCTGGTATTAGATTAGGATTAAGATCACATTTAATTCCAATATCTCAACTCCTTCCCGAGGTATAGGACAATATATGAACCCAGATGACCCCGAAATATTTTCGAGCGTTATTGGTATCAAATTAAAGGTATCAATCAGAGCTTCAATACAGAGTTCTTTCCATTCCAACTTTCCAAAGGGTTATCCGAAATGCGGACCTGGATGTCTATGGAAAATTGTTGATAAGGAACGGGAGAGGGAGAGAGAGAGTAGTATAGGGGGAGGAATAGATAGAGGGAACGGGGGATACAGAGGGAAGGGAGTTGTGTTAATTTTGCAGCGAAGTGGAATACCTTTTTATATCAACTATGCTCATCATCAATCTGTGACATGCACCTACTGAGAAAACTTTGTTGGCGAAAATGTTTAATATTTAATAAATATTTAAACATACCGGCGATATATGATTATCTTCGCATGAAATGGCATAATGGCCGTACATTACTGAAATGTTCATCTTTGTGATTACAGTAATTGTAACTTTTGCCTTCATTATTTTTAACCAAAATTTAAGACTATATTAATTACGTATAATTTTCAAAACTATTCCGTCTTTTATCTATGCGCTAAGGTGTAACAATAAGAAGCCATTAAGTTCAGACAGTTCAAAGCACTGGAAGCTATATACCGAGCACAACGGTCCAATACTACGTTTCTAAAGGCGCGGTATGCTCTGATTTTCCATAAAAATCATTACTCAAAAACTTTTTGTGAATTTCCGATATTTTAATTACATAAAAATGTACGACAACCGCTAATAAGTGATGTAAAATATTTTAATAATAGCACTGGATCACAAAATGAAATTTTTTGTCTGTACTTTGGACGTGACTATCCTATCTATATGTAAAATCGGTCGCTGATTCCGAAAATCGGGTTCATTTTTAATTCTATGGGAAGGTTTTTGACATATCGGCAATTTACCGTTATTTGGCCAATGGATACACTTAATCCAGTATAGCTCTTTAACACAGTGAGATATCTTCTTTGGGGTGACACCATACGAAAGAAAATTAAATTTCTTTTTCGCGGCTCCTATAACATTTTTCTCTAACTCTTATAGTTTCTGAAATATTGACGATTAGATTTTAATTTTTTCGATTTTTTACGATTTTTTGAAGAAAAAATCGACTTTGTCAGACAATATCTTTAAAACCAATGTCTTCACCTTCGGTTTTAATCTTTTACGTGAAGCTCCATTCCATTAGCAAAAAAATAAGCTATCAACGAAGAAAATCCATGGTAAAATGGAAAAGTTATAGGCGATCAAGTAAATACAGCCAAGTCGCACAATGCCTCTACACGGGTATATTTTATGCATGTTATACCCGTAAATGCGCTGTTACCTACTGCGCTGCCAATGTGCTGCTACTGCAGATGTGTAGGTATTGGTACAATATGCATAGAATGTACGCGTGCAGAGGCATTGCGCGACCTGGCTGTATTTACTTGATCGCCTATAACTTTTCCATTTTACAATGGATTTTCATCGTTGATAGCTTATTTTTTTGATAATAGAGTGGAGCTTCATGAAAAGGAGTAAAACCGAAGGTAAAAATATTGGTTTTAAAGATATTGCCTGACAAAGTCAATTTTTTCTTCAAAAAATCGTAAAAAATCGAAAAAATTAAAATTTAATCGTCAATATTTCAGAAACTATAAGAGTTAGAGAAAAATG
Organism: Urophora cardui; assembly: GCA_960531455.1. Taxonomy (NCBI): domain Eukaryota; kingdom Metazoa; phylum Arthropoda; class Insecta; order Diptera; family Tephritidae; genus Urophora; species Urophora cardui. The sequence goes on from OY482671.1 coordinate 120,828,913, forward strand.
TTATAGGAGCCGTGAAAAGGAAATTTAATTATATTTCGTTTGGTGTCACCCTAAGGAATATAACTCACTGTGTTAAAGAGATATACAGGATTAAGTGGACACATTGGCCAAATAACGGTAAATTGCCGATATCTCAAAAACCTTCCCATAGAATTAAAAATGAACCCGATTTTCGGAATCAGCGACCGATTTTACATATAGAAAGGATGGTTGCGTTCAGAGTATTTTTTGGCTGTAGAGCAGTGTAGTTAGTAAATACAGACTTCACATTGACGAAGCGCTTTAACGCTTTAATTAAATTGTTGAGCGATCTATTAAATGAAAATCAATTAGCGAAATCGTAGCTTCAAAAATTTTTCAAGAAAATTTAAAACATAAAATTGCCAGTTTTACACACATGTACATATATACATAAGTGTACGAGTATATGTATATATACTATGTACTATATGCATGAAAACATGAATTGGAGATAATTATTATGGTTCAACAGCCCATTGGCAAATGCAAAACAAAAACATTTACGCAATATCGAAGTTGAGTTGAGCTGTTGGTGGAGAAAAAATGCCACCAATAAGTTATGATTAAACACAACTAATATACAGAATTCTAGCAATCTTTTTTGATTTGGTGTTATGAGCCATGACGGCGAAAAAGTCCTATTTATTAATACCATTTTTGACAACGGACTAATTTAATTTTATACATGAGCAAAGAGCTTATTAATAAGCTTAAGCAACATTTAGTGTTTTATAATGATGGTGATATTTACTTGGAAAATGCCATAGACATTATATAATGCTCACTTGGTATAGCGGGTATGCAAATTAGCGTGAGTGTAGTAGAGTGTTGTCAGCTCATGAGAAAACTAGTTAGTCGACAGTTTACATCATAGTAGATATGTGATGCACAGTGTGTTGAGAGTAAATGTTATAAAACAAGTTATATTTAAATATAAGTAATGAGCTTAACTGAACACGGTAGGCAGGAAGCAACGATAGGTTGCATGAAAATGTCGACAAAAAAGGAAAGTGGGGTTGTGTTATGTGATGTTTATAGATGAAACATCCGTTGAAATTAAAATCCGAGCTGCTCCTTTTTCAAGGATATCCACATTTTTTGTTTTTTTTTTTTGAAAGGATCAAATATTGACGAAATCGAAAATTCGCCAAAGTCCAAATTTTTCCGATTTCAGTACATTATCTGGTAGCTAAAGGATACAAAAAAGGTATTAAAAAGGAAACAGGATATCTGCAGTGGAAAAATCCAATGTGAACAGGACCTAAAGGATAACCACTGAAATATAAAATAACACAAAAAGTACCCACTTTAATTTGCGTATAACTCCTAAAATGTTAACTCTACGTGAAAATTCCTTATTATATTTTTCATTCAGAATAAATAAGGAAATATTTCTTTAATATACAATTTTGATGTACCTGCAGTGCTTAATGTACTTTGGTGCATCTAAAATGAAAATTTCAAAAAAGTCCGTTTTTTATGGTGCTAATTTAAGTTCAAATACTTATTCTAGTTTATGTAAATATTTTAATCTAATGATCCAACTCTCATTACTACATATCTATACGTTAATACTAAAAAAAAGTTAGAGCTGAGATACGCGCTAGCTGTGCACAGTGGGCGGGAAGCAACAATAGGTTGCATGGAAATATCGAAAAAACGATGGCCCAACGAATATGTGCCTAGCTGTGTGCTGGTACTAATTCTCGTTTAAAAAAATGTTGGAATATCATTTTACGTAAGTTTTTAGCCGGCGATCGTTTTTTCGATATTTTTATGCAACCTATTGTTGCTTACCGTCCACCGTGCACAGCTAGCACGTATTTCAGTTCTAATTCTTTTTAATATTAACGTATAAATATGTACGAATGAGAATTGGATCATTAGATTAAAATATTTACATAAACTAGAAAAATATTTGAACTTTAAATAGCACCATAAAAAACGTACTTTTTTTGAAATTTTCATTTTAGATGCACCAAAGTACATTAAGCACTGCAGGTACATCAAAATTGTATATTAAAGAAATATTTCCTTGTTTATTCTGAATGAAACATATAATAAAGAATTTTCACGTAGAGTTAACATTTTATGAGTTACATATACGCAAATTAAAGTGGGTACTTTTTGTGTTATTTTATATTTCAGTGGTTATCTTTTAGGTCCTGTTCACATTGGATTTTTCCACTGCAGATATCCTGTTTCCTTTTTAATACCTTTTTTGTATCCTTTAGCTACCAGATAATGTACTGAAATCGGAAAAATTTGGACTTTGGCGAATTTTCGATTTCGTCAATATTTGATCCTTTCAAAAAAAAAAACCAAAAAATGTGGATATCCTTGAAAAAGGAGCAGCTCGGATTTTAATTTCAACGGATGTTTCATCTATAAACATCACATAACACAACCCCACTTTCCTTTTTTGGCGATATTTTCGTGCAACCTATCGTTGCTTCCTGCCCACCGTGTGGATGAAGTGAAAATGTTTTGCAATCAACTGTTTGCCTCTTAAAAGACTTTGCTTAACATTTATGGAGTAACCTAGTTAATGGTAAACACAAATTCATGGCTGATTTAGTAGGTATAGGTACTCATGGAAATAACTTTTGCTAAGTGACGTATACATTTTATACTAAACAAATCTCGTTGTTCTTGCAAGGGCAAAAATTCTCCCCAAAAGTTCTGAGGAGTATAGCTGAATCTAACATCTTGCTGGGATATAAATCTTGCGACTTCTGTTACCTATAACTGGCAGTCGTCGAAACGAAATCAAACTATTCAAATATGCAGGCTAGTTCCAAAGCATTTATTAATTTTTTGTTCATATTTTTTGATGGGATGCAGCACTGTGCAACGTATGTAAGTGCCGTTTGACAGACGCCTGTGTATACAAGTACATTTGTTGAATTGCGTGTATTGAGGCCAAATTATGTGTAAAACGCCTGCGGTCACTTAAGCGCTTGCTAAAAGACTTGTTTTAACTAGAAGGCATTTTGAAAAGGTGCTCTAATAAGCGCACACAAATTTGCATACTGTGACTAGACATTCATATGTAGGTACATACATATGTATATACATATAGACATATATGTATACATACATTTAATATAATTAAAATTAATACAACATCAATCATTTAGCAATCGAGGCGGTCAAGTTCAAAGTGAGTTAAGCATTCGACTAGGATCAAGTCACTGTAACGCAGGCAACAACAAATCAGAGCGTAAGCAAAAAGAAACAGTTAAAATATAGCTTGAAGACACCAAAAACTAAATGAAAATGTTGCATGTATTTAGCTTATAGCATCCCTGCAGGCAAAACAACTAGTTGCATACTACAATTCTACCAGTTTGAAAATGTCGGCATCTAGTTGCCCAACTATCCATTTTACTTGAAAGCAACTGGTAGTTTTAACGTGGCGATGGCCTACGAGATGGCAATTGTCTTCCCTTGCATAAGCTTCATACTAGAAAAATACCACTCAGTTTCATACCAGTAGACAACACATCAGCTTCATACTAGAAAAATACCAGTTAAGGGTATACTAGAAGAATACCAGTCAGAATAATACTAGAAAAATGCCAGTTCATCTAGGTGAAAAAATATCATTTTAGTTCATTTAATAAAGCTTACTTTAATTAGCTTAGTACTTTTTAAAGTTACATTTAGTACATATTATATACAGTACACACAAAGATGTATAGTAAAGTAGAATAATGGCTTCGTGTTACTGCGGCAGTTGGATAATAGAATCTCCGATTTGGATGAAACCAAATCAATTAACTAAACTCTCTTAAACTCTTCTTGCCACCTGCTGCAAACATATATGTGTACCCTTGCACAAAAATAAATGAAAAGCCTTAAAAATATTTATTTTGTGAGAAATGGTTGTTCCTTTTTGGCAAATTGGTAATAACTATTCTGACCCTTTTGTTAAATGATAGCGTAAATTTACTTCAAAGTCGCCAATAAAGCTTAGTTTGTGATAGAATTGCACAAACTGCTATATTCAGTTAATAAATAAATTGGTATATTACTAGTAAAATACCAACTAGTATGATTTTGTTTTTTAAAAGCGGTTGATCAACTAGTAGATAGCTTACTAGTAGAATTTTGTCCGTTTCCTACCAGTTGATCAAGTAGTAGAAAACCAACTAGTTGAATTTTTTCCTTTACATACCAGTTGATCAACTAGTTTATTTTCATACTAGTTTAATTTTGCCTGCAGGGATGGTATGTATGTGTGTCTGTATGTGCGCCAAATGTAGATTTATGTGTAAAGCGTGTGGAGTTACACATGCGCATTAGCTTTAATTAAAGCGCTTTAAATGTGCCTCCTGCCGACAAAGTGACTCTCAATAGCATTTAAACAACAATAAACTAAACAACTAAAAAGATTTTTTAAGCCATGGCTGGCTGTGCTCGATATCGAAGTGGAAGATTTAGCTGTTGGGTTTGTTGGTGGCGTGTTTTTGGATGATTTAATTCTTTCTCATCATTTGTCTTTTGTTTTACCTCTGTTTTTTACAAAGAAAATTTTTAGTCGGTGGTATGAACTAAAATGATAAATTACTGCTACCAACTGAAGATATTATTTTAACGGTTTTTTTTTTCTTGGAAAAATATCACTTCTTTGATGCGAGATAACATTTTTTAACGTGATTTCAGCAACTAATAGTATCACATAAGCAAGGAATCGTTATATTAGAGGCAGCTCAGTAAATTCCTTGTCGGGATATGGTATGGAATCAATTTCAGAGTATTCAGCAGTCACTTCAACTAAGTAATCGTAGGTAGGTGGTGGCTTAATGAAATATTTGTAGGTATGATGGCGAAATTTTATTGTGAGGCAACATAATAAATACCAGTGCACAAATTACTTCAAACTCTACTACTTATACGTAAGTTAATCAAAGCCAGTGGCAGCCGCTTCATAGAAGCCGAAAAGCCCGGCTTGCCCAAATATTTTCGTTCATTTCATTTTACGAATTTCTTTAAAATCTGCTCTGAAAAAAATATCCGTAGTTGAATAAACCACTTTCGGCTGTTGAATCTCCGTCTTTGATTCAAAAGGAAATGTATTTGCTTTAATAGAGAAGTTTTTGATCCAACAATTAATTCAAAAGCGGGCGCTGTTGTTTCAAAAAATTGGTTGCTTTTAAACATATTTTTGTGAGAAAACATTTTTTTGTGAGAAATCCAACAAAAACAATAAGGAGAATAAATTGTTTAGGAGAAAAGAGTTTCCAACAGTCCCCGTTGTTGATTTAAATGCAAAAGTATTTGATCCAACAGTTTTCGTTGTTAACAAAAACAATAATGGGAATGCATTTTTTTTTAATTTTGTTTTAACAATGATTCATATACATAATTCATAGATTCTTTTTCGGAATAGGCTAAGTATAAAAGGATTTTTCAAATTCAATATAATGTTGAATGTTCCATTATGTGATGATTGGATAGAATTTCAGGTTGATGTCATGGTTCGAATAAGGAGAAGAATATAAGATAATCAAGAAAAAAGAGAATAAGAAATAGAAATAGCCACCTGTTATGGCGAAGAAGGAGAAAAGAAGAGGAGAACAAGCGGAGGCTACATATTTGTAGTTGGGACCCGGATGGAGAGAAGATGAAGAGTAAAATGCGAACAAAAATTTATTTTTAGGTCAACATTTTTTTCAACAGACTGCGTTGTTAACTTAAAGGCAAAAGTATTTGATCCAACAATTTCCGTGGATGACTTAAATCAACAATGCTCGCACCTTTAAACAACAACGGAGCGTTCTTGGGCACATTTCAACTGCGGAAAGTAGTTGATTTAACAGCAAAAGTCTTTCGATTTACAACGTTTTTTTCAGAGTGGTTATTTTACGCTTGAAATGTGTTTACTATTCAAGTTATTCTATGTATTTACTACTTAAGTTCTCGTCGGTATAAGGAAACTAAAAATACCTCTGCGCTTCCGTGTCATACTCAGAGATTTCTCTATAAGTTCGACGCCAGCATTTAATTCATTTGAATTCTTCCCAATAATAACTTCTCCTAGTGATGGGCGAGTCCGAGATGTTTTATTCGATTCTCCCGATTGTCGAAACATCTCGAATGCTCTCGATGGTTTTCATTTCGAGTCAAGTCGTAAATGGCCGTCAGTCGAAACAATCGCTAAAACATCTCCGACTCGCCAATGATTCCTCTCGTTTTCAAAGCAACCCTACATTTCGGACTCGCTGCAAAAAATACATAACATTTGTTGTTGTCGCTTGAATATCAAAATTGCTTAAAAAAGTATACAGTGGTACAAATCTATTGGAGTTGTTACTGCTCGTAAAATTAATTTGTTTCGTAAGCGTCTCACTTCAGAAAATTTATTAATGTATTAATGTTTAAATAATTAATTGTATTTATTAAGCACGACACTCTTTAATTGTGATTGCAAAAATGCAGCGTCTATATATAGCATATTTTTCAATTTGGTTCATTTATTTACATATGTGTTTGCCTCACTTCCATTAACAATCCTACTTTCCTCATCAACAACACTCATTCAGTTTATTTTATCAACTAAAACAAATCATCAAAACAACAGCCGGCTCGCCGACTCGGAACAGTCGCAAAAACATCTCGGTTGTGTAGTCGAGATGTCATCGAAACAACCTTCGACTCGCTGACTCGGAACAATCGCAAAAACATCTCGATTGTGTAGTCGAGGAGCGAGTCAACTTTTGACTCGATTGTGATTTTGCAACGATGGCGATTCTCTCGATTGTCTAAACATCTCGGACTCGCCCATCACTAACTTCTCCTCTGCTTTTGTAGATAATTCACGTTCTGATTATGAAGAACTTGAATTTACTTTCGACTGATCCATGCTTGTTTATGTGATGACCTTGTTGTTCATTAACGACATCTCATGTGCTATAAATTATTCTAAAGTTTTAATGTACGCAGATGATGTGAAACTTTTCAGGTCCTACTCCTCAGCGGAGGAAAGATCGCTCCTTCAAAATGATTTAATCGGTTTGGTTACGTGTTGAAATATAAATCTTATGCCACTAAATCTGAATAAATGTAAATTTATGTGCTTTTCGCGGAGTAATGTCGAACCCATAGCTTACGCCATTAATAATCATGATCTGGAGCGAGTTTATGAGTTTGTCGATTTAGGTGTAAGATTCGATTATAAACTTAATTTCAACCTTCACATCAACGTCATGATAAATAAAGCTAAAAGTATTCTAGCGTTTGTAAAACGTTGGTCTAAGGAATTTAGTGACTCCTACGTAACTAAAGCCCTTTTCACGACCTTAGTAAGACCGACACTAGAATACGCATCTATAATCTGGAATCCGAGTTATAAAATTCATTCTGATCGACTTGAATCGATTCAAAAACAATTTTTACTTTTTGCATTTAGAAATTTGAATTGGAACCCTCATTGCAATCTTCCCTCGTACACTACACCTTTTCCAGATTGAAATCAGAAAACGCCAATTGGATTTCAGAATAGGTAATTGGATTTCAGAATTTGTCATTAGGATTTAAGAATAGTTATCTGGATTTCAGAATCTGTTATTTGGATTTCAGAATAGGAAATTGGATTTCAGAAAACAAAAATTGGATTTCAGAATGAGTAATTGGAATTGAGAATGTGTGAATTGGATTTCAGAAATAGACAATTGGATTTCAGAAACCGAAAATTGGATTTCAGATATCATAAACTTTATTTCGTAAAGTTGGAAAATAATTTGTAAGTTCAATTCAGGTTATAAATTCAAAATAAGAGATTGCGCAGTTATCGCGAAACTCTATTTTTAAAACTACAATTACAACTGGACGGCAAAAAATTACGAATTAATTTATTCCATAGTAAATAATTTTTGCATTTTCCATGGCCTTCTTTATACATAATCAAGTATTTACATGGCAAAAACAGTTCGAAAGGTATTTTCTGAAATCCAAATCTCTATTTCTGAAATCCAATTCACACATTCTGAAATCCAGTTACCTATTCTGAAATCCAATTTTTGTTTTCTGAAATCAAATTGCCTATTCTGAAATCCAATTAACAGATTCTGAAATCCAAATAACTATTCTTAAATCCAAATGACAAATTGTGAAATCCAATTACCTATTCTGAAATCCAATTGGTGTTTTCTGAAATACAATTGGAGTTTTCTGAATTCAATCTGGAAAAGGTGTAGTCGCTTAAAGCTTATTAACCTTCCAACTTTAGCTAGTCGTAGGGAAACTCTGGGTGTAATATTCGTAACGAAACTGCTGAAGGGATCAATAAATAGTCCATTTCTTCTTTCTGAAATAAGTTTAAACATTCCTGCCCGTCCATCAAGACATTAGCAGCCCATATTTTTAAAACAATGTAAAACCAATTTTGAATTAAATGAGCCATTCCGATATCTATACAAAACTTTTAACACATACTTTACCTACTTTGACATCTCTGACTCTCTATCCATTATAAGGAAAACTCTTCTTTCAATTCTTAACAAATAACAATTTGCCTACTAGATATAGTTTCCTTCTACTAATTTAGGATAATATGTATTTTATTGTTAACTAAGTAATTGCTTCTAAGTGTATATATAAACTTATGTATATGTAATCAGCTGATGAATTTCTATTCTGTAGCTGAGCAGCATAAGAACTCGACGTTTAACAAACTCCAGCCACCCAACACCTTGGCAAAATTAAAAAAAAAAATATTTATCCGTGCGTCATGCAGATTGTGCCCCTCGCGGCGGTCGGGCGGGATATGGAGGGTAAACCGTTGGGAATTATTATAAAAAAAGTACGTACAGCTAAAACAACAGAATTCATATACATATCTTCATATCATAGATTGTATATCGAAACTTATTTATTCATCGTCATCTTCACTCTCTCGATTTATTCCAATACATTCAGTTTTATACCGTATGAACTTAAACAACCAACCAAATATGCAAAACGAATTTAATCAAATTCAATGACGGAACTGCTATCAGACTTTCATTACATAAATGGACAATGGCTATGTTTCATACATAGGCTTGCCCAGCCAATTTATGCCAGGGCCGCCACTGTTATAGGCATATGTATTATAAAATGCAATGGTTCGTCATACAATACACAATAATAAAATGAAAGAAAAGCAACTCTAACGAATGTAATGGCTAAACGGTCTTTAAACCCTAATGTCCTACTACTCTGAAAAAAAAAACGTTGTAAATCTAAAGACTTTCGCTGTTAAATCAACTACTTTCCGCAGTTGAAATGTGCCCAACAACGCTCCGTTGTTGTTTCAAAGGTGCGAGCGTTGTTGATTTAAGTCAATAACGGAGATTGTTGGAAAAAATTTTCACCTAAAAATAAATTTTTGTTTGCATTTTACTCTTCATCTTCTCTCCGCCCGGGTCCCAACTGCAAATATGTATCCTCCGCTTGTTCTCCTATTCTTCTCTCCTTCTTATCATTCACTGGTTGCTATCTTTATTTCTTATTCTGATTTTTCTTCTTTATTTTATATACTCCTCCGGATTCGAACCATGACATCAACCTGAAATTCTATCCAATCATCACATAGTGGAACATTCAACATTATTTTGAATTGTAGTAACCTATTTATACTTCCATTTCCTAAAAAGGAATCCATGAATTAGTTGAATCATTGTAAAAACAAAATATAAAAAAATTTGTTCTCATTAGTTTTGTTTACAACGGAAAATGTTGGGTCAAATACTTTTGCCTTTAAATCAACAACGGGGAGAAAATTGTTGCTAAAAATAAACTTTTTTTTTGATTTTTCTCTTCATCTTCTCTCCATCATTATTTTTTTTGTTGGTTTTCTCACAAAAAAATATTTTCTCACAAAAATTTTTTTAAAGGCAAGCAAGTTTTTGAAACAAAACGCCCGTTTTTGAATAAGATGTTGGATCGAAAACTTTGCTGTAAAAACAAATACTTTTGCTGTTGAATCAAAGACGGAGATTCAACAGCGGAAAGTTGTTGGTTTAACTACGGGTATTTTTTTCAGAGTAGCAAATGCAAAAAAAAAAAAGAAACTTCAAAAACTAAAATATTTTCTCATGATTTTCATTAAACAAAAACAAATTTAAAACTTGTAAACAAAAAAATTTACAACAACAAAAAATGACCACAAACTACTAGTTCGCCGCACTCATTTTCAGTCGGCATAATCCGCATTACAAAAGAAATCAATAACTTGTTAAAAATACAATGTAATAAAAAAGGGGAAAATTGTAAAATGAATAAAACGTCGAAATTTGTAGCACACTCATTGAACGTGCAGTGCAACATGTTAGAGCACAACGAACAAACGAGAAGCAACATCTCGGCAAGGCATTACACAGCGGCGCGCGGTTGTACAAAGTCAAAACCACCGCGTCATTTATTAATTTTATGATTAACGCAACAAAAATGGAAATTAATGAAATAAATATGAAATTAAAAATCAAGTAAATTATTTCAAATAAAAAACACATAAAAAAAGAGGACGAGTTCGACAATTGTATTTGTGCACTAAATTGGGAGCCACCGGCGCGCCCCCTCAACAAAGCTGAAGCGGCGGCAGCACGGCTTTAGGTTGGCGGTCAGGTGATTTGGTGTTCACTGCAGGAGATGAACGTGTAAGTGGAAGTAAGCGCCAGTAACCGCCTTCAGATGCGACCAAAGCCGCTTTTGACTTCGGCTGCTTTGGTGGCTGGCGGAGCGCGCTAACAGCAGGTGGTTCTGCTGGGCGCTGCCGAGTAATCGTCGCCTCAGCGGTGACTGGGCGTATGCGGTCTCTTTGTTATCAAACTATTATTTAATAACTTTTAATGAGATTCTTAACCATTCTATTGCTTTGTGTGTTAGCGCCGACAAAAATTGAATAATCTACATACATACAATGTGAAAGCGCACAACGGCTTCCGTAGGAGTAGTAGTACCCAGTGTACGACGCTTAGCGATTCATCGTTAAAGTAATTTTCGGCGGAGCATTCAATGATTTTCACTAACGGCGCGGTGCGTATGAATGCCGCCGTTTTTAGTTGGATTTCTTTTTTATGCACCATTATGAAATGAAATTAGTTATCATGACTTGGCTAAAAAAAAACTAAGCGGACAATTGGCGCGCTTGAAAACTGAAAAAGAGCTGCGCGCCGCCGCGTCACAGTGAAATGTATGTTGTACGCATTTTGCCGCCATATTGCTGCTGCTTCCTCTCAGACCCATTTCAGTTTTTTTTGTTTTTTATTGTCATCTATGACGTTTGACGTCAGCAGTTTAACAGACATTCAGTTTGAAAGTCACTGTTTTCAAATTCATTCAGTAAGTCATTCAGCTACATACATACATACGCATTCATCCACCAACCTTTTAAGTATTTATTTTATTTATCAGCACTCATAAAGTGGCGATTGCCGACGCTACAGTCCCTGACGCGCGCTTGCGCATCACATCGATGCTGTGACTTGCTTTTTATTTTTGTGAGCATTTTGCATAAATATGTACATACATACATACATATGTATATGTTTTTATGTTTTAACTGTGTGCAATGGCAGCGCACACATCTGCGCCGTAACATTTAGCAAAGTCGTAAAAGTCTACAAGCGCTTAATAACCATTGAAAAAAAAGTTGTGCTGGAATACCTGGTCGTTTTGCCACATTGGCAATCTTAGAACTATGTACATATATTTCGTATTTGATTTTTACTATCATAGCTACAATTCGTTTTTCTTCAAGTTCTTGTTTTTGCCTCTATAATAGTCATTATAACGAATGATTCTTTTTATTGAGGTGTTTTTTATTATCGTGCGTTTTATAGTCGTAGGTTTTACTGAACTTTTTCCGCGTGCCGCCTTTGGTTTTTTTTTATTTGGTGTGTTTTTGATTTACGTCATTTTTGTTTGTTGCAAGTCATTCCTTAATAACCACAATCGTGCTACTGATTGTCGTGATTATTGTGTATTTTATTTATATTAACACTTTTTATGGTACTCAAATGGAATTAAGTGTTTCCAATGGTTAGAATGAGGTGGCAAATCAAAAGCAATAAATTGTTTGTATGGAGAGAGCATTAATTTTTTATACATACATATGTAAGTATATATGTATGTACTTGTTTCTTTTTTTGATAACTTTAAGTTATTTTACATATATTTGTCCTCTGCTTTTTATACCTTTCATGAGAATGAAATGGTATTATAACTTAGTGCCAACAAATTTTTGTCGAAAGTACCAGAAGGAAGCGTGGGGGACCCACCAAAATATATACCGATATGGTCAGAATCACGAGCTGAGTCGATTAAGCCATGTCCGTCTGTTTGTCTGTCCGTCCGTCCGTCTGTGTGAACGCAAACTAGTCCCTCAGTTTTTGAGATATCTCAATGAAATTCGGAATACAGGTATGTTGTTATATGCAGCTGATCATTTGTCGGAACCGGCCGAATCGGACCACTATAACATATAGAAAACAACCGATTATTCAGATATACATGAAATTTTTGGATGTAATTTGTGCATAACTTCCTAATTTAAACAGCTAAGGACGTGAAACTTTGAAGTAGACGTACCCATTTTGGCCCAAACAAGGTTACCGAAAATTGTCAAAATCGGACCACTATAACATATAGTTCCACAACATCTGATTATTCAGATATGCACATTTTGGTGTATAACTCCTCCATTTTAACAGCTAACGGCGTGAAATTTTGAAGTATATGTACCCATATAGGCCCAAACAAGATTACCGAAAATTGTCAAGATAGGACCACTATAACATATAGCTCCCCTACAACCGATTGTTCAGATATGCACATTTTGGTGTATAACTCCTCCATTTTAACAGCTAACGGCGTGAAATTTTAAAGTATTTGTACCCATGTGGGCCCAAACGGGGTTACCGAAAATTGTCAAGATCGGACCACTATAACATATAGCTCCCATACAACCGATTGTTCAGATATGAACATTTTGGTGTATAACTCCTCTATTTTAACAGCTAACGGCGTGAAATTTTAAAGTATTTGTACCCATATGTGCCCAAACGGGGTTACCGAAAATTGTCAAGATCGGTCCACTATAACATATAGCTCCCATACAACCGATTGTTCAGATATGGACATTTTGGTGTATAACTCCTCCATTTTAACAGCTAACGGCGTGAAATTTTTAAGTATTTGTACCCATATGGGCCCAAACGGGATTACCGAAAATTGTTAAGATCGGACCACTATAACCTATAGCTCCCCTACAACCGATTGTTCAGATATGGACATTTTTGTGTGTAGCTCCTCCATTTAAATAGCCAAGACACCATTTTTTCTAATAAATCTTTCCATAAATAACCCACAGAATTAAAATTATAAATTAAACTTAATCAGGCTATGTACATGCATAGGTAACTTTTCATTTCCCCACTCATGAAAGGTATGAAGTCTTCGGTACGGCCGACGACAGCCGCGCTTTTACTTATTCTTAATTGACAATTAACCGTCTAATATATGATTTGGTAGGACTACAATAAAATGCGTCAATATTTTCTATGTAGTTTGAGCTAAGTGTGGAGGGGGAAGCGTGATTGCGGCTCCGGGGTCGGACGAAAGTGCCAACCTCATTTTCATTGTGAAAAAACCCCGAGTATGAGTTGCTCACTCATGCTACATACATACATATATAGCTTGAACAGCGTATAAGACGGCTGAGAATTACAGAAGTTTTTCACAGCCGCATGCGAATGCACGAACGAAAGCTATACAGCATAAGTTGCGAACATTCCTTGAGATTAAAAAATCATGTTGAGTATTTTATTCTGTTTTATTTTAATCTATCTTAACTTTACTCAGTGGTATTTACACTTAATTCGATTAAAATTTTACCCTGACAGACGACAAGTATTGCGGATTAACAAAACAGCTGAAGGAAGGTAGGCGCAGCGGCGAATTCAAAAACTTCTTGTTTTATTTCCAAAGGTAGGTTAATGTCAAAATCAAAACGAAATCACATCATGGTCAATAGGAATGGGCGAGTCCCAAACAAGTTCAGATTTCAACCAAGGCGAAATATCATTTTGACATTACACTCTACCAATTACACTAACAAATTACATTCAAAATTTCTGAATTCACTTATGCGCCTACCTTCCTAGATCTGCCTTGGGTTCTTCTTTTTCTTCCCTTTCATTCACAATAGACATTTTTCACCAGGGATGTCATTACAAAATGCTCTAATCCGCTAAAATTTTGAGGACTAACTCAAGAGATATTCCGGATTACCTCCAGCTAATTCTCAAGTTAAGTCCGAATTAGCTAGATATTCCGGATTATCGCTGCCGTCTGTCAATGCTATAATGTTTCAAGTTTAAGACTGTTGGTTTTGCGCAGGCGAACGTATGTATGTAACATCAAAATTTGGTTTCATTTCATTACTCTGGACATCATGCGAATCATATTCCACCCAAATCGTTAACAAGAAATCAATTATTCTGAAACCAAAGGAGCTAAACCCAGAATGGAAAAGGGTACTGAGATGGCACATCGCTGAAACCCGTTTATAACCAAATAAAACTTTACAAGGAATGACGGAAATTCATGCCAAAATACATCAAAACTCTGATCATATCGGTATAAATATTGGTGGATCTGTCTCTCACGCCTACTCTGGTATTTTCAAGATTAACATCCTTACTTTTACAGTCCTATTCTGAGTGTTACCGCAAAATTACTTTACTTGTAATTTATGTTGCTGGAAATTGTTACCATCTTTTCAATTGGTATTCTGGCACAAATGGTAACGCTCTCAAAGCATTTCCATACGTGCGTAATAGAATCGGGCTGAAAATGTTAACAAAATTATAGCTCGTATTGAGGTGGTAACTTAATTTCCCTGCTGCCAGAATACATACGAAAAGAATGTTTAAAGTACCAGATTCTTCATTTCACCAGTAAAGTAAATTATGTTACCTTACTCCGGCGTTAGTTCATATTTTATTTGCAACCAAAATAAGCAATTGCAATAAACTTATATGGAAATGTACTTTTACAAAAACGCTGTTGCCAATGGAAAACGTGAATTTAATCGTACGTTATGATCTTATACATATAAAATATGTATAATGGAGCGGTTATAACATAGCGAATTATAGGCCGAGCTTCTCAGCTTAACGCCGATATGACAGAAAAAACCTGGATCTCTCTTTTCTAACACCTTATAAAAGACTTGCCTGTTCTGATGTGTGTCGAGACCAGCAATCGAATCCGTGACTTGTTACAAGTTATGCAATACCGACTCTAAATCCTACGTAAACTGCAAAAAATAAACAAGTTTAAATAACAAGAAAAAATACAAAAACGAGTAGGTAAATATTCTCTGAGCTGCTGAGAAGTTTGATTGCAAACATATAACATGCTGAACATACATACATATGTACTTTAAAAGCGCACACAGAAATATCGATTGCAATTTCAGAAATTAAATTTCTTTGCACGTTGCGCGATCTTATGGTATGATTATCACAATTATCTGTAATTCAGACGATAAATCATTTTTGTTGTTTGCTGTTGAGTCTTTTAGTATTTTTGCTTTTAACTTTTTCATTTGCTCTTTTTTATTGTTGGTTTTTTTTTTTTGTGCACACAACAAATCCGTGTCATACCATTTTGTTATTGTTATTGACTTAAAAAAGGTGAATGAAAATGTTAAAATCAAAGCTAAATATGTAGATATGTTATGTACGAGTATGTACATAAAAAAATAAATTCATATACGTACATACATACGTAAAATGTTGTCCATAGTACATATACGAATTACCAGTAAACATGGGCTTATCTTCTCAAGCCCGTAGCCAGGATTTCATTTTGGGGGGGGATTAACTAAAAAAAAAACATTTCAAATTCAAATTACATACATGTCTGCTCCGTTTGCTATGCTATGTGCATGAATAATTAGGTTTCGCTTATCACCCATATTTAATTGTTATTGCAAAATCCAATTAATTTCACCAAATTTATCTGTCAAATAAAATTTTCGTAAGCTGATTTTCAGTGCAACCAGCTACCCTGTCAAAGCTTCAGAGGGTAAAAAGTGTGAGTTTTTTACACCACTGAAGTGTACATTTTTAGGAAACGAAAACAGGGTAGCAAGTGAAAAACTTATGTAGTTTTTTTACACTAAATTACCACTAGATCCACTAGCCTAATAAAACCACTAAAAAAAGAAGACATATTCTGTTTGACGTTTTACCTTCATTTTGCAAACGAAAACGGAAAATTGAAGAGTGTATCAAAAATGCGCATTTTTTTGATGAAACGAAATCACCATTAATTTCAATGGTAAAATTTTAAATTAAGCTCTTACCCAATTAAGTTAATTATAAGTTTATGATTTTGTTAAACAATTTCTTACACATGCCAAAAGCAAAACCGCAGTTATCTATATCTTCTGGAAACAGGCGCCAAACATTTAGCCATATTGGGGTAGACCTTCGCAACGAGGTGTTTTCTTACGGTCAACTGTATGTCACTCTGTCGCGTACTGGTTCACCACAAAACCAGAGTTTTCTTATACCTGGAAATGGCAACAAAACAAACAATGTTGTGTTCACGGAAGTTTTTAATTAATGAACAAGATGTACCTTATTTTATGAACTAATTTGCCTACTAATGTGCACAGAGCCAAATAATCCTCATAAAAATAAGAAGATTGTGTCTTTGAACAGCTTCGTGGCCCAAAAAGAGGACAGAAGTCAGAGACGAAGATATTTCCATAGATTTTTGGGAGGTAAATCTTTTTAATTTTATTTAAAAGTATACCTTCTTACAATAAATAGAAAACTTCTTACTCAATTTTTCGAAGATATTTCCATAGAGATTTCTTTTTAATTTTATTTAAAAGCTTACCTTCTCACAACAAATAGAAAACTTCTTACTAAATTCTTCGAAGATATTTCCATAGAGATTTCTTCTTATTTTTGGGAGGTAAATCTTTTTAATTTTATTTAAAAGTATACCTTCTTACAATAAATAGAAAACTTCTTACTCAATTTTTCGAAGATATTTCCATAGAGATTTCTTTTTAATTTTATTTAAAAGCTTACCTTCTCACAACAAATAGAAAACTTCTTACTAAATTCTTCGAAGATATTTCCATAGAGATTTCTTCTTATTTTTGGGAGGTAAATCTTTTTAATTTTATTTAAAAGTATAGCTTCTTACAATAAATAAAAAACTTTCTACTCAACTTTTCTTTACGCATTATTGTTGTCGACTGTGGACCGCTAACTCAGTTTACATATGTATGTATATAAGACTAACTTTATAATAAATTTAATTAGATAACCTAATAAAAATAAGAAGAACGCCCTCTTTATTAATTCAAGGAGATATCCACATATATATTCGAAGATTTCTTCTTGATTTTATTAAAAAGACTATCCCATTAAAAGTAAGTAGGGATTCTTTTTAAAGAAAAACTATAGAGATATCTTCTTACTTTTGTTCTATTTTATTAGGTGGTTTTCGCTCTGTGTAGGTACCAAACGTTGTTTGAATTATTATAACTTTGAGTTTTTTGTTGTTAATAAATGTATTGTTTATAACGTTGTTTAATTTTAAAGTGTTTGCATTTCATCTAAAGGAGGGTGGTATATTACATTCCTTGCAGAAAAGAAGCACAAAATATGAATGTGTAACCCATTCTTACACTCTACTCAAAGCTAAACATCAGTATATTTAATTTTTGCGGCGCAACGAAGTAAGCCGGGTACTTGCTAGTACATACATAGATACAAATAATAATTGAGACTAACTTTTTACATGATTTCTATGCTTCTAAAAAATACAATTAAGCATATTTATATTATAAAAAAAAATTTAATCGCATTAATTTCGGGGGGGGGGGGGGATTGATCCCTGCCATCCCCCCCCCCCCCTAGATACGGCCTTGTATCTTCTGTTTTAAGAGTTTCGGTTGTCCTTGCTTGATTTCAGCAAGAAGTGTCAACAATGGGCCGTATTAATAAAACCCAAGCAAATGCTTTTGCTCAAGATTTCAGAAATTTGACATTAATTTGTATGAACCAAATTTCAAAATTTGAGTAAAAGGTCTGAAATCTTAAGCAAAAGCAAATGCTTGGCTTTTATTAATATGACGCAATATGTGAACGATTTACTTGAAATGACACACTGGACAATGAAAAAAAGTGTCAATTACGCAATTCAGATTTAATATTTCATATGTTTCACGCTTTCTATATACATTCATACATACACCGAGAGGAAAGATGCTGGTAGATCAACGGCATTACGGGTGTTCGATATTATTTACTTGCGTTTTCATTCTGTTCATACCATTACAAATCATTGTGAACGAGTTGTTATTATTTCTTCTTTTTACATTGTTGTGAACCATCCTTTATATATACTTACTAGCTGTCAAATAAAAACGTGATATACACATTGAATTTCATCAGAACCAGAAAGAACTGGAGTTTCTTGCAAATAAAGTTTTTTCATTTCTATTAACGTTTATTCAACAACGGGTTAAAACAACAGATTCCACAGTAAAACCACATCCAAAGGATATATCTGTTAAATTGACAGACCTTATTTTGTTCTAACAGTTTTATTGTTGAACTAACTGCTCTGAATCTAAACAGTTTTGCTGTTAAATCAACAACTTTCCGCAGTTGAAATTTTGTCACTTAAAAATAAATCCTTTGAGTTTTATATGGCCGCTTATTTCTAACAATTACTTTATAATGTGTATTTTTAGATCTTTTTTAAATCTTTTGTTTGCATTTTTATCTTCATCCTCCCTCCGATCGGTTTCCAAGTACAATCATCTTCACGAAAAGAATTTTTTGCTAGAATCAATGCCGAGACAAGAAAAATTACACTTGATTTTGATCTTAGAAAATAATTTCTTAATATCAAGAAAATCCAAGAAAATTGGATTTTAAATAAATAAGAAAACATTTTCTTGCTTCAAGTAAAATTCGATTTTAAATAAATTAGAAATAATTTACTTGATTTTAGAAATAAATAATTAAGAAATAATTTTTTTGTTGCAAGTAAAACTTTTCTTATACGAGCTTAAGTAAATAAGAAAATATTAAATATTAAATCAAGTAAAAATTTTCTAAAAATATTAAAAACGTAAAAAATAAGGAAACTAATCATGAGGGATTAGAAAACCATAATTAGTCAACTAGTACTTATTTTCCTAGGACTTGTTCACTGAAATGACAACTTTTCAATTAATATAAATGAAGATGCAAATAGGGAACTCCTTATACCAAATGCTTCACTAACAATCTGAGAATTGCAGAAATATTCAGAAATATGCAAAGCGGATGGCAAATGAAAAAACATACATGTTACTTTGGAAATGCAAATTCAGTAAGAAATATTTTACTTCGCTCAATAAAACGTTTTCTTATTTATTTTCAATTTTTATACTCAGCTGTACTAGTACACAGAGTATTATAGTTTTAATCACATAACGGTGGATTGTAACAGAATGAAATAATCGAGATAGATATAGACTTATATATATCAAAATGATCAGGGTGAAAAGAGAAATCGATTGAGCCATGTCCGTCCGTCCGTCCGTCCGTCCTTCCGTACGCACGATAACTCGCTCAAAAATTGAGATATTTTGATGAAATTTGGAATGCAAGTTGGTATCGAAACTGGGACTGTTGGTATTGAAAATGGGCGAAATCGGACCATGACCACGCCCACTTTTCATATATAGAAAAAATCGGAAATTTGGTATCTCAGCCACTAATATAGCTAGAGTGATGAAATTTTACCCACTCTGAAAAAAATACCCGTAGTTAAACCAACAACTTTCGGCTGTTGAATCTCCGCCTTTGATTCAACAGCAAAAGTATTTGCTTTTACAGCAAAGTTTTTGATCCAACAATTTATTCAAAAACGGGCGTTGTTGATTCAAAAACTTGCTTGCCTTTAAAAAAATGTTTGTGAGAAAATATTTTTTTGTGAGAAAACCAACAAAAAAAAATAATGATGGAGAGAAGATGAAGAGAAAAATCCAAAAAAAAAAGTTTATTTTTAGCAACAATTTTCTCCCCGTTGTTGATTTAAAGGCAAAAGTATTTGACCCAACAGTTTCCGTTGTAAACAAAACTAATGAGAACAATTTTTTTTAAATTTTGTTTTTACAATGATTCAAATAATTCATGGATTCCTTTTTAGGAAATGGAAGTATAAATAGGTTACTACAATTCAATATAATGTTGAATGTCCCACTATGTGATGATTGGATAGAATTTCAGGTTGATGTCATGGTTCGAATCCGGAGGAGAATATAAAATAAAGAAGAACAAGTAAGGAAGCCTAAGTTCGAGTGGAATCGAACATTAGATACTCAGCTGTATGCTTTCATTGTTTGTTTGCGTTTGTTCGATATAGGGTGTATTTTATATGACACAAGTGCTGCATAAACAGGGCGCAGCCACGCCCATTTTCAAAATTTGTATCAATCATCCAAATAAGCATATAAATATTATTGTTAGTGCAAAATTGCATCCCTCTATGACTTTTAGTTACAAAAACTTCACGTTACAAATTCCAAAAGGGTGTTCCAGAAATATCTTTGTTAAAAAGTAGGCGTGGTCATAAACCGATTTCAATACATTTTTGCGTGTCTATTAACACATGTTATAAAAGTGTATAAACCAAGTTTCGTCATAATATCTCAGTTATTTGTCGAGTAATAGGCACGTAGATTCCTTTGTATAAAAAGAGGCGGTGCCACGCCCATTTTCCAAACTTTTTTATATTTTGTTTCCGGTCTATTGTAGAACTCATGTCACAAAATTTCAGTGATAGATCTTTATATTTGACAGAGAGATCGCTTAAAATGTTTTTATTAGGTCACTTTATAAAACCCATATATAAAAGTGGGCGTGGTCGTCAACCGATTTTGGAAATCTTTCGTCCACACATTTGGCTAAGTAAATATATCACGCGTACCAAATTTCATCGATATATCTTTAACGGTTTATGAGTTATGGCTTATAAAACTTTCAATATTTGCCCCTTAATAAGTGGGCGTGGCACCGCCCATTTTCCAAAATTTTTATATTTTTTGTTTTATGTCCCTAGTTGGTCTCCTGCCACAAAATTTCAGTGATAGATCTTTATATTTGACAGAGATATCGCTTAAAATGTTTTTATTAGGCCCCTTTATAGTTCCCATATATAAAAGTGGGCGTGGCCGTCAACCGATTTTGATAATTTTTCGCCAAAACATTTGTCTAAGTAAGCAAATTACGCAAAACAAATTTCATCGATATATCTTCAACGGTTTCTGAGTTATGACATATAAAACTTTCAATGTTTGCCCCTTAATAAGTGGGCGTGGCACCGCCCATTTTCCAAAATTTTTGTACTTTTTGTTTTATGTCCGTAGTTGGACTCCTGCCACAAAAATTCAGTGATAGATCTTTATATTTGACAGAGATATCGCTTAAAATGTTTTTATTAGGCCCCTTTATAGTTCCCATATATCAAAGTGGGCGTGGCCGTCAACCGATTTTGATAATTTTTCGCCAAAACATTTGTCTAGGTAAGCAAATTACGCATACCAAATTTCATCGATATATCTTCAACGGTTTCTGAGTTATGACATATAAAACTTTCAATGTTTGACCCTTAATAAGTGGGCGTGGCACCGCCCATTTTCCAAAACTTAATCAAATTTCTTCATAACGGCCTGAGCTCAATACGTGGGTAAAATTTTATCACTCTAGCTATATTAGTGGCTGAGATACCAAATTTCCGATTTTTTCTATATAGGAAAAGTGGGCGTGGTCATGGTCCGATTTCGCCCATTTTCAATACCAACCGTCCCAGTCTCGATACCAACTTGCATTTCAAATTTCATCAAAATATCTCAATTTTTACGCGAGTTATCGTGCGTACGGACGGACGGACGGACGGACGGACGGACGGACGGACGGACGGACGGACGGACGGACGGACGGACATGGCTCAATCGATTTCTCTTTTCACCCTGATCATTTTGATATATATAAGTCCATATCTATCTCGATTATTTCATTATGTTACAATCCACCGTTATGAAATCAAAATTATAATACTCTGTGTACTAGTACAGCTGAGTATAAAAATCAGAATAAGAAATAAAGATAGCAACCAGTGAATGATAAGAAGGGGAGAAGAATAGGAGAACAAGCGGAGGCTACATATTTGCAGTTGGGAACCGGGCGGAGAGAAGATGAAGAGTAAAATGCAAACAAAAATTTATTTTAGGTGAAAATTTTTTCCAACAATCTCCGTTATTGACTTAAATCAACAACGCTCGCACCTTTGAAACAACAACGGAGCGTTGTTGGGCACATTTCAACTGCAGAAAGTAGTTGATTTAACAGCAAAATTCTTTAGATTTACAACGTTTTTTTTTCAGAGCACTTATTGAGCTTATTAAGGGTCAAACCTTGAAAGTTTTATATGTCATAACTCAGAAACAATTGAAGATATATCGATCAAAATTGGTACGCGTGATGTACTTACTTAGGCAAACGTTTGGACGGAAAATAGTTAAAATCGGTTGACGGCCACGCCCACTTTTATATATGTATATTATAAAGTGACCTAATAAAAACATTTTAAGCCATATCTCTGTCAAATATAAAGATATATCACTGAAATTTTGTCGCATGAGTCCAACTATGGACATAAAACAAAAAACACAAAAATTTTGGAAAATGGGCGGTGCCACGCCCACTTATTAAGGGGCAAACATTGAAAGTTTTATGAGTCATAACTCAGAAACCGTTAAAGATATATCGATGAAATCCGGTACGCTTGATATACTTACTTAGGCAAATGTTGGACGAAAAATTTGCAAAATCGGTTGACGGCCACGCCCACTTTTATATATGGGTCTTATAAAGTGACCTAATAAAAATATTTTAAGCGATATCTCTGTCAAATATAAAGATATATCATTGAAATTTTATAGCAGGAGTCCAACTGCGGACATAAAACGAAAAACATAAACATTTTGGAAAATGGGCGTGGCACCGCCTCTTTTTAGAAACAGGAATATACGAGATTTCTAAAATCATAACTCGACAAATAATTGAGATATTATAACGAAACTTGGTTTATACACTTTTATAACTTGTGTTAATAGACACGCAAAAATTTATTGAAATCGGTTTATGACCACGCCTACTTTTTAACAAAGATATTTCTGGAACACCCTTTGGGAATTTGTAACGCGACATCTTTGTAACTAGAAGTCAAAAAGGAATGAAATTTTGCACAAAGAATAATATTCATATGCTTAGTTGGATGAGTGATAAAAATGTTGATAATGGGCGTGGCCACGCCCACTTTATGCGGCACTCGCTTTATATAAAATAATCCGTGTTTCCATCAAACGCAAACAAACAATGAAAGCATACAGCTGAGTATCTAATGTTCGATTCCACTCGAACTTAGGCTTCCTTACTTGTTTTTGCTGTAGTTTGCTGATATGCTCAAAGAACTTTGGCGTTCAAATTGACCAAGAAATATTTTACTTCGGCCAAGAAAACCTTTTCTTATTTATTTTCAATTTTTGTTTGCTGTAGTTTGTTGTTCCAATTCATCGAAACACAATTTTCTTAAATTCTTCTTGATATTAGCAAAAAGATTTTCTTGATTTAAGTAAATTTAAGAAAAGATGTTCTTATTTTTTTAAACATTTTTTTTTCAACACTTTTTTTCTATAGATTTTGTTAGTGTTCTTGAATAAGAAAATAATTGTCTCATTTTTGGAAAACTCAATTTCTTAATTCCAGTAATAATTAAGTCAATTTTTCTTATTTCCCTAAACATTTTCTAAATTGAGTTCAAGAAAGCATTTTTCTTGATTCAAGATTTCTTTCGGTGTTCGCTTGTTTTCCATTGCGGCACCTTCTTCGCTTTCACTGGTTGTGTTCTCTATTTTATATTCTCCTCTGATTTCAAACCATTACATCAACCTGAAATTAAATTCGACATTCAATATTATATTGAATATTGAACTTTAGTTATGCTTTTTATACTTACCCTTGTTCGAAAAAGCATTCGTGAATTACAACTTACTCACGTAAGCAAAGCAACAGGTAACCACGGAGAAAGCTGGCAAAATAAACACTTTTTCTTTTGATAGTCAACAGTAATGATTTCTTGAATCAACAAATAAATATAAAGGTTACACCAACAGATATTAGGGTTAAGTTAACAGTGACTCAGTTATTCAGTAATGTCAACAAAAATTTCTGTTTATAATTGGCAGATCAGTTCTGTTGAACTAACAAATAGGTTTTAATGGATATATTTGTTAAAGTAAAAGATTTTTTCGTTTATATAACTCTAAGTCTGTCTACTCAAACGTATTTCTGTTAATTTAACGAATTTAGGGATTAACAGAAGAAAACTGTTGATACTACTGTGTTTATTTTTCTGAGTGTACATATGTAGATTTAGTTCATATCACTTTCATTACAACAATAAGAGGTTTGATTGATCGATTTAATTTAATTGCGGTCATCAAAGTATGAGTTTTTAGTGCGTTTAGTTCGCAAATATTTAACCGTTCATTTTAATTATTGCACTTTGCATTGAGCTTAGTTGGTTGTATTTAAGTAAAATTGTTTATTAGCATGGCATATAATTATCAAAACAAAAACGGAGTATTTCTTATTGATGGGGTTTCAACACTCATAATAATATAACATGATAAATAACAAGTATTTTGCAATTAAGTACTAAAATTAAAATGCTCACAAACTTTAAAATGTGTAAATATACAATATAAAGAGGTACATATATATAAACACAAACATATCGTCCCTGCGAATAAAAAAACTGTTATGTAAATTTTTAAGATTTTTTTTTTATTGTATTTTTTACTAGCCCTATTCGTTGCCCACATTTGTTGTTGAATTAGTTCGATACTCAAGTTTTTCACTTAGTGGTGTATTGTGTACAGATTGCATATATTTTTACAAAAAAAAAGGCGCAAATCTTTATCACGTCGCAATCGGTTAATTTATTCATAAATCAATACGAATGATATAGTACCATCCTTTCTGAATTAAAATTTTGCTAAATTTTGTCAATTGACGCCAGGAATCAGTTGTTTTTGCTCTCCTGCAAAATTATTGAAAAATACATAACTGTTTTTTTATTCGCGGGGACGATATATAAGTATGTACATATGTAGTAGTTTTTGATTTGGGAACGTCCAAACCACTTTCTGAACACATTTTATGTGTTCTCATCAAGCAAATATTTTATTTCTTTATTTGCTGTTGTTAAGGTGTTTTTTGTTTTTGTTGTTGTTATTATTGTTGTTATTATTGTTGTTGTTATTGTTGTTGTTGTTGTTGTTGTCGTTTTGTTGTGTTTTTGTTAATATGTCGACTTTTGGCACATGATCTTGCCAACCTATCCAAACTAATTTGCTGTTCGCAGTTTTATACTACATTACATACCTACCTACATACGTTTCCTGCAGTCAATCTCTCCCTTGTCACTAACCAATTTACTCGCAAACTCACTCACAAACTGAACTGAGGCGGTCGACAGGCTGCACGGCTCGCCTGGCAGTTTGTGGCAATGTATTAAATTTCACCTCGACCTTCTTTTTGGTCGCTAATGAGCATAATTACACTTTGAAATTAGGTATTTTTTGTTCTCTTTAATTTAGCTGATTTTTATGTGTGCTGTCTGGAATTTTACTGCAAACTTCACACCGTACCCCGCTATGCAGGGCCGTGCGCAGGAATTAGCCTTGGGGGGGGTTTTAATTTTGGTTTGCATTCGCATACATTTTTCGCTAAGATAAACATATTTGCTGAAACAGATATCCAGACCCATACACCATAAATTTAAATGTTCCCTAACTTTTCTGAAACTCATTATGATTCATCAAAACCTAGTTAACCAGGTCCTGAATAGTACACGGAAAGAATTTTTTACTAGAATCAATGCCGAGACAAGAAAAATTAGACTTGATTTTGAACTTAGAAAATAATTTCTTAATATCAAGAAAATCCAAGAAAATTGGATTTTAAATAAATAAGTAAAAATTTTCTTGCTTCAAGTGAAATTGGATTTTAAATAAATAAGAAAACATTTTCTTGCTTCAAGTAAAATTGGATTTTAAATAAATAAGAAATAATTTACTTAAGGTAAGTGTTTTTTTTCTTGTTTTTTGAAATAAATAATTAAGAAATTATTTTTTGTTGCAAGTAAAACGTTCCTTATACGAGCTTAAGTAAGTAAGAAAATATTAAATATTAAATTAAGTAAATATTTTCTAAAAATATTAAAAACGTAAAAAATAAGGAAAATGAAAACTAATCATGAGGGATTAGAAAACCATAATTAGTCAACTAGTATTTTCCTAGGACTTGTTTAATGAAATGACATTTTATTTAATATAAATGAAGATGTAAATAGTGAACTCCTTATACCAAATGCTTCACTAACAATCTGAAAATTGCAAAAATATTCAGAAATATGCAAAGCGGATGGCAAATGAAAAAAATACATGTAACTTTGGAAATGCAAATTCAGCAAGAAAAATTTTACTTCGCTCAAGAAAACGTTTTCTTATTTATTTTACATTTTTTTTGCCGTAGTTTGCTGATATGCTCAAAGAACTTTGGTGTTCAAGTTGAGCAAGAAATATTTTACTTCGGTCAAGAAAACGTTTTCTTATTTATTTCCAATTTTTTTTCGCTGTATTTTGTTGTTCCAATTCGTCGAAACACAATTTTCTTAAATTCTTCTTGATATTAGCAAAAAGATTTTCTTCATTTAAGTAAATTTAAGAAAAGATGTTCTTATTTATTTAAACATTTTTTTCAACATTTTTTTTCTATAGATTTTGTTAGTGTTCTTGAATAAGAAAATAATTGTCTCATTTTTGGAAAACTCAATTTCTTATTTCCAGTAATAATTAACCCTTCTGTTACATTCAAAAAAACTTACGCATGTAACATTAAGGTCACGGAATGACCTTACCTGTGTTTTTCATATATATCGATATGGAAGTATAATTTCAATGGAAATTTTCAAAATGTATTAGTTCAATTGATTATTTTTCGGATTATACACTTATTTAAATGCATATACTTAATATATTTTTAATTCTTATGTTCAAGACCAAAGATTGTGGAAACGGTAACTCTGTACGATTTTATCCATACATTGGTTTGTCTTTTGTATGCATATGTTTCAACAAGTTGGTCAGTTGTATGCACTTCTGATTTTGTAGAATTATAGAAGCTGTTTCGGTAAATTATATTTTCTATTGTGGTCCTACCACTATTCTGCCTAATCGGCTACCACTCAATATTTCTATCTGTGGAATAATACACGGGAGTGGGTACTACCTTCATTTTCCAATACAAGGTCAATTAATTCGTCGTTATCACTTCCTGCATATTCGTAAGAAGAACCATCGGGCTCAAACTAATCGACTATATGGTCTTCGCCCTCAACTTCATTACACTCATCAACATCCACATCATTATGAATGATATACTCTATTTGGCTTTGTGTCAGGCGATTTGGCTCTAAACCATACATATATTAATCTGCAAATATATCACAAATAATAAAATATTGGAATTAAAATACTTACCGAAGCTTTCACTCTTTCATTTTTATACGAATGTAATAAAAATCAGCTTTTGCGCACAAAATAACACTGACGGTCACTGAATGACCTGAAGGGGCGCACACGTAACTCTTGATGTTACCACTTGTTTGATAATGCAAAATCCTTCTTTTTATGCTTTTGCGAAAGGATTTTCCTCAATACAGAAATACATTGAGGGAAATTCTAAAATTTTGTTCATATTAGCATTTATGAGCAAATTAAACAAAAAAAGGTCATCAAATGACCTAAATGTAACAGAAGGGTTAAGTAAATTTTTCTTATTTCCCTAAAAATTTTCTAAATTGAGTTCAAGAAAGCATTTTTCTTGATTCAAGTATACAAATTTCTTTCCGTGTACTGTTTACAGTACTTGTTAATTGAAACTGCTCACTGTTTTCACAAAATGAACATTTTTTGTTATCAGTACAATTTTTTCAAAAATGCCAAACGAACATATGCTACACAACTTTGTAATTTCGGAAAGCTCCAAGTGCAATTCAAAGTGCCGAACTTATGTATTGGCCAATCTTATTTTTTGCAACTTTCACCAATTTCTTCTTCCGTAAAATTATTGTATCTAATTTTGTCAAAAATTATGAGTCAAGATTCAATGCAAAATTTATAAACTGTATTTTGAAAATGTTTGCAAAATCATTGCAACTTAGATTTGGTCATGGGGGGGTTTTAACCCCCAAAACCCCCCCCCCCGTGCGCACGGCCCTGCCGCTATGGATTCTTTAGTTAATCATGCTCGTCTATAGAAATACATATGTACATATGTATGTATGTACCCTCGTCGCTGGTAGTTAAGGTTTGTTTTTTTTTATACTGTCAACCCCAGTTGAACATAATTCGTAAAGAGTCCATCTGCCACATACGTTATACATAACGAGATGTTAGCAAAATATATGTTTGTATGTGCATATAAATAACGAAGGTTTCCATCATTCTTGTTCATTTATGTTTCAACCAATTTGCCGTGTTTGTACTAAGTTTATTTGGTATAGAACAAGGTGACAAGCGATGACATAAGCCAATTGGGTGTGGCGACTTATGTATGTATGTACATAGGTACGCACGTATCGACACTCAGCGCGTGTTTGATGCACATACATACATAAGTATGAATGCATGAGCATCTGCAATTTGTTCTTCGAACAGTTCTATTATGTTCAAAAGAAATTTTCGATTTCATCCTACGTAATACGTACAGCCATGTAGCTCTTGGTAAGCGCAACGACAGTCCAGTTCAATTCGATAGGAAAATTGAATGTACTCACTCTTGAGCGTGAGCGAATTCGTTAGTACTACATCAGTGAAGTAAAACTGTGAAGATGTTTGCGTTATCTATATATTAATAGGCTAACATTTTTTCCATACAAACAATTGCCAGGCTGTTTAGCACATTTAACATACTCATATCACCATAAAATTGATATGGATGTGTTCGTATGAGTCAGGAGCAGTGCATAGGCATATAATTTTTTCTATAAATTATTTAATTTGTTTATAATTAATAAATAAAATTTTTAGTTAAGAGAGATAGATATCGCAAACGTGTTTACAAATATCGTAAACACACTTGAAGAGTCGCTTTAATTTAAAAGCGCTCTCTCTATTTTATATGCATTGGCCCAGTTTACGCTCAGATCAAAATCAACGCGGCCAAATATCTCCTATTGCTTTTCCATTAAAGCGAAAAATGGGAGAGACTGCGGGAGAGCACACTGAGTAATTTTAATTTTGACCAAGGCATATCTAACAGGTAGGCTCGGCGGCGAATTGAAAAACTTCTTTTTTTTATTTACAAAGGTAGAGCGTAATGTCAAAATCAAAGCGAATTCACATCATGGCCAATAGGAATGGACGAGCCCTAAGCGAATTCAGATTTAAACTACGGCGAAATATCATTTTGACATTACACTCTACCAATTACAATAACAAAATACATGGGAAATTTCTGAATTCACCACCGGGCCTACCTTCCTAGATCTGCCTTGATTTTGACCATGATTTCGCGTCGGATCGTGATCAAAAGGGCAAATCAGTGTCGCGGTACAACTAGAATTTGGAAAGTGTTGCTTTTCTCCGCGAAAAGGAATAATTTTTGTACGAATACAAAGTTGAAAAAATAAATTGCATGGTCGAATTTCGAGCACCGGCGATACTAGTAAAATTAAAAGACCTATAAATATGCATATGCATATGTATTTAAAATGATAAAAGAGCCGTTTTGCATGCATTTATCAATTAAGCATGGAATTACACATCCTTTTGTAATTTTTTTTCAAGGAGCGCACATGAAAAGCCACGAATCGCAGTGCCATTTAAATATGTACATTAGATGCGTTTTTTTTTTGTACGAGATTCTTTAAACCTTCTCAGATCCTCCCTCCGGCACCCGAATATGAAAATAGGGTGTTTAAAGTAAGTAAACTAAAAAAAAAAATTCACTTTTCCAAAAATTGGTTGGAGCTACACCGAAAACCGCGCAAAATCCGAGAATCTCAAGGTATGTTTAGATTTATGTATGAAAAAAGTTATGATTTTGCGCAAAAAAAAAATTGATATCCACCCGTACGTAGAATTAACCGCTATGCGAATGGCGTATTCCGTTTTTTTTTGTACATTCCCCAGGGAAGGCAATATCGCGGCTTAAAATGATAGCTTTAGCTATTAAAAATCTAGTAAAATTTGGATGAGTGTATCAAGCTTAAGTGAAGTAAAGTCCAATATAAAAGGGCTGATCTGATTTAAAATTTCAAAAAAAAAAATTTAACAATTTTGCTCTTGAAGTCGGTTTTTGGTTTATTAGTGATTGTTTTATAGGGTTGAATAACTCCACAAATGTAAAAAAAAATTCGAAAGATCGAGACCGTGGATAGCGGAAAAAAATGTGGACCCGGATGACCTCAATATATTATTGGGCAATATTGGTATCAAATTAAAGGTCTTAAATAGGGCTTTAATATCGAACTCATTATATGTCCATTTTTTTTAGCCAATTTTCGATATACTAGCCAATAAGTGGTCCATGATGACTACGGAAGGTTTTAAAGAATAGCGGTGACATTTGGGTCTAATTTTTGGCTTGTTGTATGTCGAAACGGTGGACACAGCAAAATGGAATGGCTTCACATTGAAGTCCTAGGTAAAATCTTTATTTTGATACCCATATTGCCCACAAATGTTTTGGCGCCATCAGGCTCCACTTTTTGTCCGTTATCCGCGGTCTCGACCTTTCCATTTTTTGTTTGTTTTTTTTTTTTGCATTTGTGGAGTTATCCATTCACATAAAATTATCACTAATAACCCAAAAAACCGCCTTCGAGAGCAAAATTGTTAAAAAATTTAAGAAATTTTATGGTATGTTACCCTTTTATACCCGAATTTATTTCATTTGATGAACTCATCCAAATTTTACTAGGTATAGCTATCTATGTATGTATCTCTGAAAAGCGCATTAAATAAGGCAGCCTACCGTGTGATTTAATTAAAAAATAATTTCCGATTACGGGAAGAGTATAGGGCAAGAATTTGAAGATTCATGAGAAAAATAAAATAAAATGATCATTTTAGGCCGCGATATTACCTTCCCTGGGGAATGTACCAAAAAACGGAATACGCCATTCGCTTTAGCGGTCGTTTCTACGTATGGGTAGATATCAATTTTTTTTTGCGCAAAATCCTAACTTTTTCCATACATAAATCTAAACATAGCTTAAAATTCTGGGAATTTCCGTGGTTTTCGTAGCTCCATCCAGTTTTCGGAAAAGTTAAATTTTTTTTAGTTTACTTACTCTAAAACAAGGGTCTTCACAGCTATCGCGCTTCCGCGCTTTTTGTTTTTGTGCCGCGCTTAAGCATAGGCAAGCACGCCGAAAATCACCGCGACCGCGCATTCTATCCTCTCGCCTACAAACGAAGTTTAATGCTATACCCATTAGGAACAGCGGCGCAAAATTACTATTAATTCATGTGAAATTACATATAAAGGAATAATTTTGGAATTTTTTTTGTATCAAACATTTTTTTCACTATCAGACCTGGAAGACAACTTATGGTGTCAGTTTATTTTATTATATTGAACACTTTTAAAAGTATTTAATGAAACCTGAATTTCCAAGCAATCAATTCCGACGGGGTTTGTGTACACGCTATTTTTGGCTTCCATTTTTCTTTTTTATTTTCTGCAGAAGCGGGCTACAGCGAGTCGCCGCCTACACACTGAGACAAATTGTTGTAAATTAAGATTTGATACGGAATTCAATAGTGTGATATGTATGTACTTATATAGATTTTTTTAACACATTTTTATTAGCTTCACCTGTATGCATATGAGTTATTTCTTTGTGCCTAAAAATACGCAATATATTTGCTAATGAGATTAATTCAATCACATGGCGCTGTTTTAGCTATAAAACTTATACTATAAATTAAACTTTAAATATTAAAGCGTGCGCTAATAATGAAAAATATAAAAACGCACAACACCAGCACCATAAAAAAAATATCAATTTATAAATTTTCGAAATTTTTCGGGTGTTCTTTTAATAATGGAGGAAGTGGGCGGTTGCAATTTTTTTGCTCTTATTGTCGGCCATGATTTTTATTTCAAAGTACCGGTGCTCGCGCTTCCATAAGGGCTTTGTGGAGATCACTGCTCTAAAACATCCTATTTTCATATTCCGGTGCCGGAGGGAGGATCTAAAAAAGAACGCATCTAGTGTACAGGCATTTGTAAATATGCAAATCTTCGACTGTGACATCAGCATGTACTCGTATATATGCATGTATGTATGTTTGCATTACTGTATGTCAACGTTCAACGAGCGCATCATTAAATTCACTTGCGACGACTTCATTTATAGTTTTAACACTTTATGCGCCACATAGTGTTGATAATGGGCAATAAAAGTGCATATGTACCTAGTTGCAAACAAACATGCACTACATACATATGTACATATACATACATAAATGTAATTATGATGCACTGACAGCTACAACTGATATGCAAGTGTTTGCCCCAAATGAAATGCATGACTACCACGCGGCAGCTTGTCTGTTTCTTGGATCACACTTGGGCAAGCGTAACGCGTTCAGTATCAAAGTAAATATAAATCACTGCCTAAATGGCATAAATGAGCAAGCGTAAATCATTTTACAGCTCGTGAAAATTTACGAAACTGATTTTCCGAAAGTGACGTCAGGACAAGATTAAAAAAAAATTAAAGCGTGAATAACGGGTATTCATGAACATTGATGTGCAAACAGTTTCGAAATCGGATATTTATTCCCTTTTCCTTATTCCCTTTTTCCTGGTTTTCTATGGATTAAGAGGCGACTATCGTTTTTGTAATTTTTTGTTGTCATTGTGACTGCTACTATTTTGTTGTTTTTGTTTGTTTTGGTTTTTGGTTTTTCACTTTTGATTTTTTATGTTGTTTTATTTTGTATTGCTCAGAAACATGCAAGATAATCCGAGTCCACGTTTGACCCATATCTGGAGACCCGGCCTAGGAATCATATAGAGTAGAGCTCCGTATAGAAGGCCTGCTCAACACCTTTCATTTGATACCAATATTGCTCAGAAACATTCCGGGTTAATCCGGGGTCACATTTTGACCCATATTTGGGGACCCGACCTAGGACTCATAATGAATAGAGCTCTATGTGAAATCCCTGCTCAATACCTTTCATTTGATACCAATGTTGCCCCGAAACATTCAGAGATCTTCCGGGTCCTCGTTTTGATCCATATCTGGAGACCCGGCCTAGGGGTCAAAATGAAAAGAGCTTCATATCGAAATCCTGCTCAAAAACTTTCATTTGATACCAATATTGCTCAGAAACATTCAAGGATCATCCGGGTGCTCCTTTTGACCCATATCTGGAGACCCGGCCTAGGGGTCACAATGAAAAGAGCTTCATATCGAAGTCCTACTCAAAACCTTTCATTCGATACCAATATTGCTCAGAAACATTCAAGGATTATCCGGGTCCTCGTTTTGACCCATATCTGGAGACCCGGCCTAGGGGTCACAATGAAAAGAGCTTCATATCGAAGTCCTGCTCAAAACCTTTCATTTGATACCAATATTGCTCAGAAACATTCAAGGATCATCCGGGTCCTCGTTTTGACCCATATCTGGAGACCCGGCCTAGGGGTCACAATGAAAAGAGCTTCATATCGAAGTCCTGCTCAAAACCTTTCATTTGATACCAATATTGCTCAGAAACATTCAAGGATCATCCGGGTCCTCGTTTTGACCCATATCTGGAGACCCGGCCTAGGGGTCACAATGAAAAGAGATTCATATCGAAGTCCTGCTCAAAACCTTTCATTTGATACCAATATTGCTCAGAATATTAGATAGGTAGGTGTAGGTATGCATATCCATACATTTGAATACATGTTCAAACAAGTTGGTCCTTTTTATTTTGCCTATTTGTCGCATTGTTACAGAAAACACCAACAACAGCAACGATCTTTGCATTTGCACGGCTATGCATGCAAGCATTTGTAAGTACATACATGTCTATCTACCTACCTACTACTGCCAATGCCAAGCGATTCTCACGGACGCAGCAGTGCACTAACACAAAGGTCATTTACGTTTACGCGTAAACTTTACCTGTTTTTCGAAATCACTCGTAGCCACAGCAAAGATGTTTACACATCAAAAAGAATAAATGGCTATGAGGACAAAAACGAATAAAAAAATGAAACGCATAGAAAATAACTAAATACTAGGTACACTGCAGTGTTAAAGCTTTGGTCATAAAATGGATAAATGGAACCATAGTTTGTCTGTCAACGCTTCACACACATATTTATTTAGGTGTGCATATGTAATTATTGTCTCGGCTTTTTATGACATACATAAATATGTATGTATATTTACGATTTTGCAAAATGTTGACAGACGCATTTTATGCACGCTGGATGCCATAACTTTTTACATAATATTGTTTTTAAATGCGGGTGGTAACCTCGTAAAAAATGCAGACAAATATTAAAAAACGACACTTTTAAATTTAACAACCTGTAAACACAGCTAATTAAAGGAAATTTTTATAATCCGTAAGAAATGTTTCCGTTTCCTTTGCTTAACAAAATAAATAAAAGTATTTTATATAAATACTTTTTGGTTGCTTGTTTTCATACATAAGTGACAACGTTAAGTGAACATTAAATCTAACGTAAGTACATTAACGTTGCACTGTGTTTTAGTGTAGAATATAATTTCATATTATTTCACTGATCTCGTCAAACTAGCCAATTTGGAACCTAAGGTAACTCAAGTACATATATGCGGAATCATTACTTCTATTTGAGTAGAAGATCTAGTGATGGGCGAGTCCGAGATGTTTAGCCAATCGAGAGAATCGCCATCGTTGCAAAATCACAATCGAGTCAAAAGTTGACTCGCTCCTCGACTACACAATCGAGATGTTTTTGCGATTGTTCCGAGTCGGCGAGTCGGAGGTAGTTTCGATGACATCTCGACTGCACAAGCGAGATGTTTTTGCGATTGTTCCGAGTCGGCGAGTCGTAGGTTGTTTCGATGACATCTCGACTACACAAGCGAGATGTTTTTGGGATTGTTCCGAGTCGGCGGGCCGGCTGTTGTTTTGATGATAGGTTTTAGTTGATAAAATAAACTGAATGAGGTTTGTTGATAAAGAAAGTAGGATTTTTAATGGAAGTGAGGCAAATACATAAATAAATTAACCAAATTGAAAAATATGCTATACATAGACGCTGCATTATTGCAATCACAACTAAAGAGTGTCGTGCATAATAATAATAATTAATTATTTAAACATTAATAAATTTTCTGAAGTGAGACGCTTATGAAACAAATGAATTTTACGAGCAGCAACAACGGCAATAGATTTGTACCACTCTGTATGTTTTGTAAAGCAATTTTAATATTCAAGTGGCAAAAACAAATATGTATTATGTATTTTTTGCAGCGAGTCCGAGATGTTGTAGGGTTGCTTTGAAAACGAGAGGAATCGTTGGCGAGTCCGAGATGTTTTAGCGATTGTTTCGACTGACGGCCATTTACGACTTGACTCGAATACGAATGAAAACCATCGAGAGCATTCGAGATGTTTCAACAATCGAGAGAATCGAATAAAACATCTCGGACTCGCCCATCACTAAGAAGATCTTTGGTTCTAGTTAACAGAACAAGCGATGTTAATTTAGCGATAGCCAGAGCTCGTAAGAGTTGGGAGAGAAAGGCCTACGCTTGCTTTGAACTAAATACATACATATGTAAATATTGCTACCTAAGCGCGCGCTTATGTAATTTCTCCACCATTGCCTACACACATAGCCATTAACTGCTTAACCATGATAACACACCAAAAAACAATTGCAGTGCAACGGGATTGCTGCTAAAAGACTAATCAACCTTGTGTCCTTTACATGCTGCAGCGTGTGCTGCGACTTGCGAAATGTCCTTCAGCTGCATACATATCTATATGTATGTATGTATGTACATATA
Organism: Urophora cardui; assembly: GCA_960531455.1. Taxonomy (NCBI): domain Eukaryota; kingdom Metazoa; phylum Arthropoda; class Insecta; order Diptera; family Tephritidae; genus Urophora; species Urophora cardui. The sequence continues at coordinate 120,865,156 of OY482671.1, forward strand.
CAAATAAGTATTCATACAGTGCGCTATTTTACAATCTCTTCAACGGCTACCTTTTGTGACCGAACCTTTTGTTGCAAAATTGCTGTGCCGTTGTTTGGCTTTGTTATGCTGCACTTCTAGCCGTTGACTTAGCATTATTCTACTCGACGACAACACTCAAACTCTTCGCCGACCTTCCACTTATTCTGCGTCTGTTTCGCCATCATCATTTCAGTTCATCTGTGATTTAGTGCTGCTGCCCGTTGGTGCGTTTTTGCCCAGCTGACGCTGTCTGTACCATGGAACAATGGAACACGTTTCAGAAAATATGGCAACGTTTCAGAGACAATGCTTCAAACAACACTTGAGATTATTGTTATTGTTTTTGCGTGGTGCGCCTTGGCGTTTTGTTTTGTTTGCGTCTTTTTTTTTTTGTTTATATATATTTGTAAAATATATATACATACATTCATACAAATATTGCTGTTGTCCTGCTTTTGTTTGGCCATCGTAATTTGCACTACAAAATTGTTTTAAGTTCACTTTAAACAATGTGCGAAATCCTCTTATGCTCTTTACCTGTGTTTTTTCTGCGACTTATGTTGGAAAAATACTTACCATTGTTTTGTTTTGTAAAATTTTGCATGAATTATAAAAATCAAGAGGGTTTTTCATTTTCTAAAAAGCAGATTTTAATGTATTCATGGAAAAGGTGAGTAAAGGTGAACATAGATACGTACATGCATACATACGTACATATGTATGTATGTATATATATGCCTGCATAATTTTGTACATATGTATATACATAGAGATATTGATATAAAAAAACCTTTATCACACACTTTAACCTCGAAACACTTTCAATTGTTCCACTCAATTGAAGATCTTGATATTATATATAATATACTAGCTGACCCGGCAAACTTCGTTCTGCCCAAAATAGATTTTTTTATTAATTTCATTTCAAAAATTGTTATTACACCGGTATTATTTTTAATAGAAAATTAACGATTTTTCACTACTTCATTGTGTATACAACTTCAAAAATATATAACTTTAGTAATCAGTTTAAGGCTGCACGATACACAACATTTTTAGTTTTCTGTCCCGGAGCGTAAATAAATAGCTAGGACGGTTTTCCACTGGAACACTGGAACACGCCATATAGAGCTGACCATGTGAAAAGCATGGCATTTCTAGGTTTATGCCGCATACTTCCAACGACTCTCCTTGCGACTTGTTAATTGTCATCGCAAATGCAATTTTCATTGGGAACTGCATACGCTTGAATTGGAAGGTCAAATCTGTTGAAGATAAGGGAATCCGGGGAAGTAAGCATTCCTCTCCCTTGATTTATAAGAACGCAGATCTCCCGGAATTTGATTTTGAATCGTCCAATTTAAGTCGTGCCACGCCCCCTTCTCCGAGAACCCCCACTTTTATGCGTGGGAATGGTTTTGATATTATTTAGCTCTATACCCACTTTCAGCTCCCTACCTTGAACTCCTTTAGAGATAATCAGCTTGAAAAATTAAGATTAATTGGCAGGTGCCACGCCTCCTTTTCCGATAACCTACACTTTTATGCCAAAAATTGTTTTGATATCATGTAGCTCTGTACCAATTTCCAGGTCCCTGCCTTAAATCCTTTTAGAGATATTCAGCTTAAAAAATTAAGTGTGTATGGGAGGTTCCACGTCCCCTTTTTCGATAACCCTCACTTTTATGCGTGAGAGTGGTTTTAATATCATTTAGCTCTATTGCAATTTTCAGGATCCTGAAATTTATTCTTCCTGATATATTCAGCCTCCAACGTTAAGTATGTATGGAAGGTGCCACGCCCCTTTTTCGTATAACTCCTACTAATTTGCGTTAATATAGAATTGTTATCGTTTATCTCCACACCAATTTCCAAGTCCCTACCTTAAACAATTTTAGAGATATTCAGTATGAAATATTAAGTTTGTATGGAAGGTACCACACCCTCTTTTCTAATAATGGGGAAAGTTTGTCTCCATATCATGGTCATTTTACGCGTAGTTAGCGTAACTGCCGTTCGAAAATGCTTCACTATTCAGCACTATTCATGATAGAGTCCTCAATGTCGGTTTCCAATTCATCTTGCAGGCACTTAAAATAATGAAAGTTTCCAATTTTCTACATTTTCTACATAGTAAGAAAAGTCCCAAGTTGTCACAAAAATCACCTCCCTAAGGTCGCTGGACTGTGGCATTTAGGTTCTTTTGTCTGTGGATGCCTAGTAAAATTCTATGGCGAACAATTTTCTTTAACTATTTAACCTTTTAACGACCTTCGAAATAATATTTTTTGCGGACTTTCTAAAAAGGAGTAAAAGCGACCTCATCGTCGGGGTGTTAGAGGGTAAAGTAGTGTACAAAGTTACAGCTATTGCAATTGTTTGGGGGTTTTACTATGTGGATATTGGTATTTCATTCTGTGTGAGAATTAGCTTGCTCAAAAGTGCAGAAAAAATACAAATTGTCAGTAGCAAACGCTGGCGCAGTGAAATAACTCCCAAATAAAGTAACTCAAAAAAAAAAAAAAATAAAAAAAACTGCAAATATTTTCATACAAAATAGGACTTATTTCGTTATGAAATAACTCGCATTATGTTGGAACTTATTTCATTTCCTTCTTTGGTAGTTATTTAATTGAGTATTTCAACATATCGACGGCTGAGAATAAGATCGCCCTATTTCAAAAATTGTTTCAAAAACGCCCTATTTGAAAAAATGTTTCAATAACGTCCTATTTCAGATTTTGCTTCAAAAACGCCCTATTTGAAAAATTGTTTCAATAACGTCCTTTTTCAGATTCCATATATATTTCTCTGAAATAGGGCGTTTTTGAATAATTGTAAAAGATTTTCGACTCCATATTACAGAGTTATGCCTGAATCGCAATTTGGCTTTAGGTCGGTCGCGCGTTGATCGTACCTCAAAGCCGCTTCACACTGACATTCGATATTAGATGCTGGACTGGAAACATTTTCACTGCCACTAATATATTTTCTTGAATTTTTTCATAAATTTAAAAATATTTCATCGAAAGAAACAATTTGAATTTTTTTTAATGTCAAACGCCCGACTTAGTAGAGAAATGTTCAACTCAGGCGTTATACAGGGTTGCAATGAACATACGATATTACAAAAATTTTACGATCAAACGCTTGAGGTCACAATGCGATTTGCTCCATATATTTCCATACATTTCTACTCACTTGTCAGAAGCGCGACCGACCGAACGCCAAATTGCGATTCCGGCATTAATAACTTAGACATATATGTACGTACATACATATTTACTTGGTGAAAAATATATCAAACAAAAATATACATAGAACTAAATACATAGATATGTATGTGTATGTATTATTTTATCCTTGCCGACATTTAATGTTAAGGTATTCTCCTCCAGGTTATTATAAAATTCAAATAAATGCAAGATACAGCTATAAAAATTTCTTGTCGTCATTTGAACAAGCCCGACTAAGTCACAATAGGCACATACAGCAACTCCATTCAAATTATATGAATAAATTTAGCTGCCAGCGCTGCAAAGCTTATAATATGAATAAATATAAAATACCCAAAAAAAAAAAACAAAAAAACGTATTTAAATATGTAAAAATGTTAAATATTAAATAAAAAATTAAATTACCAAAAAAAGAAAAACTTATTTAAATATGCAAAAATTGCAAATGAACAACAATGGTTAAACATTGGCGCGCTTATATGTAGGAGTACGTACTATATAAGGTTACCTGGACACAATAGACGACCAACAGATGCGCGGCACGTTGGTTTGTACGTTGCGGTGGAGCACTGCAAATTGCCTGGAAGGCGGCTAAAATGTTGAGCGTACACTTACACAGATTAACGATTACGCCGCGCTACGTCGCGTTTCAGCACATCGCGTCGCGCCGCATCGAGGTAGAGAGATGGTAATGGTGTACTTAAGCATTTTGCATGGATAGTCGTTCCAGCGGTCGTTTGGTTTGGCTTGCTGGTGGCATTATCGTGTTGCATGCGTCCATGTATTGTTTTTATGGCTTTGCCTTTTTGTGACGCCTGCTGCATGTACTTTACTGGGAAGGCGCTAGTGATCTTGTCAGTTGCCGACTGAAAGATCATTCATTATTGTTGCTGCCGCTCAAAAGGCGTGCATTTTGTTCTTTTACGAAAATTTGTCGATTGACATTCTAAAGCGATTCGATTTGGTGTTTTTGTGTTAGAATATGCAATATTATACAATTTTTTACTTTACTTAGTTAGCAACTAATTTTTGACTGAACATTATATGGGTGAAGCTCAAAAAAAAAAAAAAATGCCAAGTCCATCTTCTTCTAGCAACAAAATTGAAATATTGAGCGGTTCATTTACACACATACATACATATATTGTACATGCTATGTGTATGCACTTTCTTGGTTATTTGACTTGTTTTTGATTTTTTTATCACTATCTCTCGCTTTGATCAAACCGTTCTGCTGGTTGTTGCGCTCAAATCGCACCTTTTATGTATGATCTTCATCTTTTGCTTTCGTCAACTCTATTAACTGTTCTCATTTTTGTTTTCTTGTATTCAGGTTCTTATGTTTCATCTTTATTTATCCTGCAGCTTTGGCACAGAAAATTGATTGATTTGCCATGGTCATGTTTTTAACACAGCGTTTAACCCGATGCTTGCAAGAGTTTCGATGCTAAAAAATAAACAACGTGAGAGAAAAAAAAAAACAGATTGTAATTTATAAATTATAAATACAAACGTACGAATGCGTAAAAATAAAACAAGAAAAGTGTTTCGAAAGAAATTTAGTTTTAGGGGTGCAAGAAAAAATAATCATTTTCTCTCAAAAAAGAAGAAAAGCTTAATTGTATAAAGTATAATATGTGATGGCTTTTGTTTCTTTGATGTTTAAACTTTAAACAACTTTAAAGCACTGTGCTTTTGGGTTTTCAAATTAGCCAATATCCAGCTAGCCGAGATACTGTCAACAATATTATGTATGTATATTGTTTTGGGGTAAGCTGTTTTCGATAATTTGTACTTTTGACTTTAGCAAGTTGTGTACATATACATATGTAATTGCTATGATGGGCTAAAGTCCTTACTTACAAATTAATTCGATCAGAAATGAGTTGAAAATATTATGGACATGTGTATTTATGTATATTGTAGTCTTTAAAAATTCGAATTTGTACCTATGTGAAAAGCGTTCAGAAATATCATCGTATTAAGTATTCTGAAACGACCACCATATCAATGCCACCACCACCATCACGCATTCATTAGAATAAGTAAATTGTACCACAGTTGAAATATTACCTTTTTATTCAATCCACATGTAACAAATACAAACGCGAATATACAAATGTGTAGTACTTGAATGAATAAAATGAATAGCAGCAAGCGGAAAAGTTCATACAAAGGGGCGTTAACGAAAAAATATTTTATTACAAACGAAAATAAAGCGATGGTGAAATGGTAATAGTGAAAAATATTACATAAATGTGATTCCTTTATGGCGCAAAATATTATATGTATATGTATGTATGTATATAAAGGCAGCTGCGGTGTCATCATCATATCAGATGTCCGTGGTTCGAGACCTACCGCTTTTTTTCTATCCGTTTTCGCGTGGCCAGTGTCGGAAAATCCTCCCTTTAGTAAAAGCTATTTGCCTAGAAGTTTGGAGTCTGTATAAAACCTTAAGTCCCATCGATTTTTGGAGAATAAATGTAGGATGCTTGAAATTGTAGTTTACTTATCTAAAAATTAAGAAAAAATTTAAGTCAATATGGAAATCTACATACATACATACATGCGAATCTCTATATGTACTTGTGTATCTATTTAGTACATACATGGCCACCCAATGGCTCCAGTGACTCCGTTTGTCTCCCAACAACATCGCTGTGGCTCCGAGTGGCTCCCAACAACAAGCAAATCAATTTCGACAGAATAACTCACATTTCTTTTTTTCACAGAAATCGTCGTCGCGGCGAGCACTCAAACCTAACGGTCCAGCTTCGATCGACATTCATTGTGTAGTTACGCCTTCATACATACATACATATGTACATATGGTTGTACATTTATATCTGCTAGCTCGTTTATGTTGTTTAGCAAAATATTTGAATGCCTAGCTGCAGCATATCTATACATATGTATGTATGTAGGTTAGGGTGGGTCAATTTGTATGGGCGGAACCTAAGCCATAGTGTTCCTAGCAAATTCGGATTCTGCATTAAATTCTATGAAAAAAAGTCTTCTAGAGCATGCCTCTAAAATCAATTTTGAGCTTGCCCATTTTCGATTGAAGTTTATGTAGAATTGTTTTAAGTATAGCAACCCATACTCTTTTAAATTCAACCAGTAATTTTAACGTTATCGCTTTACTTTCTTTTTCATTTTGTTTGTCACTTTAAAACGTTTAATAATGTATAAAAAGTTGGATTTCGCTGTTGCGGTTTTGTTGAAAAAAAACCATGTTTCTAAACAACTTCCACTCCTTTAAACGCAAAATGAAAATATCCAAATTCCACAATTTTTGACTAAGAACAATAAAGTAACACTTTTCTAAAGTAGAATCTTCTTCTGATTCCGAATATCACATATACTTGCTTGTGGTAGATCTAGTTTCCGAGATATCCTGGCCTAAAGAGGATTAAGATGCAAAAATTGCTGTTTCTGCGCTAATTTTGACGTAGTGTAGCATCAACATTTTTCCATCAATCAAAAAGCTAAGAACAGCTGCTTAAAGTATGTATTTCAGTCTTTCAATTGCCACTTAGTTTGCCCAAATACATTGTTTCTTCACTGAGATATTGCACTTTCAAACTATGCATGTTTATCCATCCTGGGGCAAAATGCGCCAAGTGTAGGAGGTAAAAAATTTTATGTCACGGATTTCGCTCAAATTTGGCTAAGTTCCTACTATAATTACTAGGTATATGTATTGGAAAGGATTTTTTCCTATCTCATTTTCTTGAAGAGTTATATCATGTTCAGACATAAAAATTAATTAAGGCAATTGGGGTTGATTGAACATCTTTAGATTTGGTGTTCAGACATATTTAATTTACTTGGCCCATTTAACAGGTCGGCTCAAGATACATACACACATTCACGCCGTGAGCTGAATATCAAACTCTCGTGACCTAAATGTCAAAATTGCAAGGAGGACGAAAGAATTTGACATTCATCTCACAATTTTTACCAATCGTAAACACGAATGCATGTATAAAATAAGCAGAAATAAAAACAAATTTGGTAGGTGATGAAGAAGAACAAGAATGCAGCTGATGTGACGAACCAACCTGTTTAGTGGACACTGACGCTAATCACATTTCTCTTTTCATGACATTTCATTTTACTTATGAAACAAGCCTTTTAACAGGGTTGCATGCAGAATTGTTCTTCATTAACAACTCATTAATTTCTAATGAAGCATTAACTTGGTAAATTTTTGTATGGTAAATTGAGAATCATTGGGCTTCAACATTGAATGAAGGCTCTTAATGTTCAATTAAGGTTGTGTCTGAACATAACATTATACGTGTTTGAATATGCTCGTTTTTTCAAGGGGCAATGTATTGATAAACATACACAGTTTAAAAGTGCGATATCTCGGTGAAGGAATAATATATTTGAGCAAACTGAATGGCAGTTGAAAGACTGAAATATATACTTTAAGCAGCTGTTCTTAGCTTTTTGATTGATGGAAAAATGTTGATCCTACACTACATCAAAATTAGCGCAGAAACAGCAATTTTTGCATCTTAATCATCTTTAGGCCAGGATATCTCGGAAACTAGATCTACCACAAGCAAGTATATGTGATATTCGGAATCAGAAGAAGATTCTACTTTAGAAAAGTGTTACTTTATTGTTCTTAGTCAAAAATTGTGGAATTTGGATATTTTCATTTTGCGTTTAAAGGAGTGGAAGTTGTTTAGAAACATGGTTTTTTTTCAACAAAACCGCAACAGCGAAATCCAACTTTTTATACATTATTAAACGTTTTAAAGTGACAAACAAAATGAAAAAGAAAGTAAAGCGATAACGTTAAAATTACTGGTTGAATTTAAAAGAGTATGGGTTGCTATACTTAAAACAATTCTACATAAACTTCAGTCGAAAATGGGCAAGCTCAAAATTGATTTTAGAGGCATGCTCTAGAAGACTTTTTTTCATAGAATTTAATGCAGAATCCGAATTTGCTAGGAACACTATGGCTTAGAAAATTGACCCAGCCTAATGTAGGTACATTGTACATTTGTTCTTTTCAAAACGACATCTAAGAATAGAAAGTGCTCATGGGAGTATGATTTTTTTTATGTATGTTGTTGCAATAAACCGTTATTTGGCAAAATAATATTTTTTAACTCCGAGAAGAGGGTTGTTGCAATTTTTATTGTTGTTGTCGTGTGGCTCCCTTATGCTTAATTTGTGGCCACCTATGATTTAATATATACTACTTCACATATAAAGGCTTACGAAATAATGCCTGCAAATTCTAAGCGACCAAAAGTTGTATTAAAATTTTCCTGTCTTGATGTTATGAGGCTGTAAGCGCTACTCTCTCTGAGAGGATACCTTATTTCCAAGGGATAAGGCTTAGTTAATTCCAGATAATAAGGCATTATGTGGTGTCTATTTACCTTATAATAAGTTTTATTCGCCATGTGAAATAAGGCTTAGCTAATTCCTTATAATAAGGCCTTCTTTGGTACTTAAATGCCTTATAAAAAGGAATAAAAGCCCGTCTCCACATAACTTGATTCGCCAGCGAAACAGCTAGGGAAATATCTCGCTAAATAACCCGTCTCCACGTGGCTGATCGTTATTCAGTTTAAGATTTCTCTTTCTTGTTCTTCTTAAATGTTTGTATGTTTGCTTATTTTTCGTTTTTGTTTTGGGCTGTGTGAGATTTCGATAGATTTTCGATACCAAAATCAGAGAAGGCATCGATATCATCGCGTTTGGCAAGAGGATTGAGAACAAAACAAGTGTTTCAATCTTCACTCGCTCTCAGAAATTTGTATGGAAATTGGCGAGTTTCGGCACTCGTTTTGAGGTCGAAACAAGATTGAGAGAGCGAGTGCCGAAAAAAAAGAGCGAAACACGTTATGCGGAGACATGGTATAATAAAAGGACTTTTTTGTTTAGGTGCATAATTCACATTTTTTGCGCAACTTGATAGTAAAAAATATATTTTCGTAGCGTTGAAACTTTGCCCATAAAACTCAATTCCCCCTACATATATTTGGATTCAAAATTTTGGAATATAAGCGCATAATAGAAATTAAGTATTAAAATGTTTGGAGCAGAGCGAATGAGCGTATAACAGCAAGCAGCGCTGCCAGCGTATGCCTTTTTGCTGCGACAGCGTATTAAGTACGTAATTCTTAGGGAACTTTTTGCAGGGTATACTCGTATATGTACATATTCCACATACTTTATTCCACACGTTAGTTGGCGCAGCGTTCACTGTCTCCGTGCAAAAGTGGTTGAATGAAGTAAAACAAATAAAAAAAAGCAAAAGAAAATTCCAACATTCAAAAGTGGCAAGAAAATTTTCACTGCAATTGAAACGAATCGAAATGTACACACAGACACATGCATACATATGTACATATGTATGTATATCTATGTGGAACACGCCCACTTTGCAACGCTATTTGGCGTAAGAAAAAATGTCATGCACGACGACGCTTGGTTGACATGCCATGCTGCAGTGGCAGCAACAAAGGAACGTTGACGGAAATTTCAACCTTAAAAGTAAAAAGAAAAAACAAAAAAAAAACACAAGATCATTGATGTCCCTTTGCTAAAGTTTTCAAGATTCTTACAACAAAACATGGCAAATTGGCAACATTGACTTTAATGAAATATTTTTGGCTCCAGTGAATGGATGTTTCAATGAATGAATAGGTACATCGTGGCATTGCCAGTAAGAGTAATATGCGAGCTCATTCAGTTAATCTGCAATTGCAAAAATGTTTCGCTTTGCATTCGCCGATGAACTCTTGAACTATGCGTTGCTTATTATCTGACGCAAACTGATGCTCGAAAGACATGACAAATTTTACATGTAGGTATAAGATTTTCCAGAAGATACATATATGTGTAAGAGTATGTCATTCAGATGATATTTTTAGAGTGCGCAAAACTTCAAGTGATTTTTTTGTCCTTTTTATCTACATTTCATTCGCCAGTTTTATAAAAGAAAAGTATGGCAGGTTACCGTAATCAGCTTTTTATCGCAGCTAAACTTTTCACCAACCATACACTTTTAAGTAGTGTTTGGTGTTGTGCATTAATTTGGTTGCAACACCACAGGAAGTAACAAATTCATTTGACTCTCTAAAATAATTTTCGAACCTCTCAAAAAAAAGGTGTAGGTACCTACTCTCAAATGACCTGCCTGCATTAAAACACATGCTTAAAAAGTTCATTCAGACCAAAAAAAAAAAGAAAATTCCAAAGTAAAAACAAATAAAAATGAATTGCTCATAAATTTATTAAATTTACAAGCCGGCGCTTGCAGAAGAAGAAGTAATATTATGTATTACAATGTTGTTTGTATATGCAAAAGAATACGATATTGCAACAGCGGAGTGAGTGTCTATAGCAGGTATACAACATACTTTTTAACACCCTCACTACACAACTCCTATGCCGTAGTGGCAACTGCATTGGCGTGCACATCTCAAAAGTCGTCCACTTTCATCAACTCTGCGTTATAAAAACGTCCAAATATATCAGCCCATTTTACGGCGCCGACAACGACAGCCGCCAAAACGTACACAAACACAACTATGTACATTCATATGTATATGTACCCCATAAACATTTTTTTTTATATCTCAATTTGAGTTGCATTTGAGAACTAATCTTATTATCAAACCTCTAACGCTAGTTGTCAAATGCACCTCAAATTTCCTTTGATTGCGTTTTCAAACAAAAAGGCAAATTTTTCTCAAACGTTAGTGAAATATTTGAGAAAATCTTTATTACCAAACAGAGAATTAAGATTTTCTCAAACGTTTGACATTTTTTGTCCCAATGTTTATTGGGTAGTTATTTTTCAGTTAAGAATTTGTTTAAGCAGACGTCCGAAATGTGGTCGCTTGACCTGTCGTTCGCTCGTTCGTTCATCAAATCTTCAAGTTTTTCAACTTCAACTTTTATAGCCGCGTAATTTTTCGAAAACATCATAAATATCCTTTTTAAAGCATTTGTTTTTTTTTTGTACTCTTTAGGTACTTTTCATATAGGCACAGATCAGACATTGTATGCTTTAAGACACATGCATACATCTCCACAGATATCCATATAGTATGCATGTGCTCAAAAGGTTAAAAATTTGTTTGAAAAATAAAAACGGTTTATTTCATTTTTACTCTTGTTTCTTGATGAGTTTTAAATGAGTTGGCGTGCATTTTGGCGCCTGCTGATCATTTTTATATATTTTGCTTTTCTACATAAAATTATCATCATCAATTCGTATTTTTACTGCGCCGTGATGGTGCTGGTAATTATCATTATGGGCCGCATAATCGGTCAATGTCAGTGTAGGTTTTCGAGGCATCTTCATCATAAATTTTGCATTCGCTATACGAAAGCATTGGTGAATTGAAACACTCGTGCATTTCTGTAGTTTCATACTTACATACATTTTTAATAGAGGTTCGATTCGGATATATCACGCAACATTAATTTTATTAATTTTTTTTTAAATAAATATACGCAAATTTGTATTTATGTATGTTTTAAAACATACATGCCTGAAAATGAAAAAAAAAAACGTGTTAAATAGATCGAAAGGTACATACATAAGTATGTACATATGTATGTATGTATAAACTAAGACTCGTTAAAAGTTGTGATAAAACTAACCGTATAGGTACATACAAATCGACGCTTCCAAACAATACTGTACTAAGTCTGAAAATTTGTATTGCAGAGGAAGCTCTCAAGGTTTAAATTCGATATGAAACTTCAGTTGTATGCTAAGTATATCTTCGCTTGTAACTTCTATTGGGATTGAAAGGTCAATACCAAAACTCAATACCATCTAAGTTGGGGTACGTTTTACATAAAACCATAAGAAAAAATAAAAACTTGCTACGTTGTTTATTCTGTAAAAAATCTCGAGTTGTATTAGAGGTACACTTTTGCTTATATATTTTGATTAGATGGTCCGATTGTTACCAAATGTCGACAGCATCCAAATCAAGTCACGTAATACCTGAAAACAGCTAAAACAGGAAGACGTACTAAGTCGACTTAGTACAGTAGATACTGATTGAAAGCGTCGATATAAATCGAACTAAGTAACAGAAATTGATACTGAATATTTTTTCTATCACCAATTTTATTTTAATAAGGTTTCGTACGGTAGACTGGTGTATGAGCTCTGCTGGTACCTATCACATCTATTTGATATCATATATTTGATAGCAGCTGAATTGTTATTTACGTTCTTCTGTGACCCTTTCACTCTAGTAAATTTGCAGTTTTAGCTGGTTTGAAGAATTGAATTACAACGCATTTGGGCTGACAAACCAACACGATTTTATGTACCGCTAGAAACATCTTTTGTGGGTGGATATCTTTGAAACGTGTGAATTCCTATTAATAAAAAAAAAAAAACTAAGGAACAATATTGGTGATGCATTGATTGTTCATATCCGAATGCCGCAATCAGCAAAACAAAAAAAATGATATTTCATTCAGTATGTAATTATAGATATACATACATCAAATACGCTAAATTGCGATCATTAACTTTAAATTGTCACGTGAGTTTTTTTTTTTACTGAATATCTATCTACCTTGTTTATGCCGCCAAAGACTTAAAAACAATTTATAATTACACTTAAAAAACTCTCGAAGCGTGCGTATAGTGCACAATTTAAAGTGGAAAATATATGTAGTACATACATATGTACATATGTATATATGTGTTTGTAGTGGAATTATATCATAGATGGGCACTTTTAAGTACCAGTAGTAATTCATTATTTTTACCCTTTTTACTGCTTACTTAAAATTTTTTTACAGTATTAAGTACCGCGTTACTTATTACTGTAAAAATTTTACAGTAATAAGTAGTCTTTACTTACTACTGTAAAAAGTTTACAATATTTAAGTATTATTTACTGTTTACTGTAAGACTACTGAAGTAGCGAGGATACAGTAGTCTAAGTATTGGCATACACACACACGCACACTGATGAGCACAAATACATGGGTTAACGAGCATCTGAGGTATGATGCCCAATAAACATAATAGAAAAAAGTCTCGAACGTTGAAGAAACGTTTATACACATTTCTAATTCCAGAGCATTTTGAAATTCACAATTAAATGTACCTATTCTCAATTTTTTCTCAAATATACCAAAGTAAGTATACATATATAACTACATACATATTTTATGTGTTCAAAACAAGGATGCATCGTAACGTTAATTTTAACGCTAACCGAAATGTTAAAGTCGTTTTTGTTGAAACGACTTAGGTTTTCAACGTTATACAAATTATCAAAATAATTTCCGTTTCGTTTTTAACGTTAACGAAACTCAAGCGTTAACGCTGAAACGTTGAAAAGTTGAGTGCGTTTATTTTTGAGTTGGCAATGCTCTAGCGAGTTATAAACAGAGTTGCCGAGATATCCCAGTAATTAAATCATAAAAAAAGCTACAAGTGGTAAATTTTTTATTTTGTAATATGACTCAATGATAATGGTAAAATTATTTGAAAATCGCTCTACTTTTTCCTGTTTTAAATAAATGTCAAAATATTGTGTTTCGTTTTGGTATTTCATCCGTTTACTGCGTGGAAGTGCTTTAGTGTTCAGTGGCGCTTTTCAACTAACACAAAACACACACTGTTCTTAACATCTATCAAAAACGGTCATCGAAAGGCAATTACGTATTCTCTTTTAATTGCTAGGACCTGTATAGTTGCGCCTTATTTTTTACTGTTGAAATTACCATTTTTGATAAAAAGTAATTCAAACTAAAAAGTAACAGCTGTGTTCAATAACAAAACAATTGATACGAATTTTTCGTAAAAAATGACAGTTCTCCATATGAAAATGACAGTTCTTATGAAAAATTCGTAACATTTTTTTGTTATTGAGCACAGGTAATGATTCTTTTGGTTTTTAGCGATATCGAATTAATTTTAACAATAGTTGATTTTTCTATTACGCGACCGTGAAAACAACACTAAACTTGCTAAATATTTATTACAACCACTCCCGTTAGATGGCTTCGGGCTGATTCGCATTTTTGCCATTCACCAGCAGAGTTCGGTTGTGTTACCGGCAATTACTGGCAGAGTTCGGGTGTGTTGCGGTAGTTACCGATGGTTACCGGTAGAGTCCGCTTGGTGCATCCTCTGTATACCTCTGTATAAAAGAATACGATTGGCTGATATTTATGCACTTGGTTGATGTTTATGCTAAAAGAACATACGTTCCAAAAACATAGATTCCAAAAATTATATGTTTCTATTCGTTCTTTACCAAAGCAACACTTTCGTGCAAAAGAATGGGGCTAATGTAAAGTCAAAAAGAAAAAGATTGTCTTTGAGTTTACAAAAACCCATGTATAATACTACCCGACAAAAAAAAATATCCTCGACATTTGATACATGACACATAAAAATCAAATTTGGTATCTTTTTGTTAACTTGGTTGTTTTTCAGATTATGGTTAGTAATTTTTCTTACAAGTGGCAACCTTTCTTTTGCTTTTTGTTAAAGCATTGCCAAAACAAAAAAAACGAAACTTTTTTGTTGACCGTTTTTGTTTCAACGTTAACGAAATCAGTTTTGTTGAATTATTTCGTTGATAACGTTAACGGTTGCATATCCGTTTCGTTAACATAGCATGTTAACAAACGAAAACATATTTTGATAGTTTGTTGAGCATCCTTGGTTCAAAATCGATAAAAGATTTTCTTCTTATTAAAAAAACTTCAACCAAAAATCGATTAACTTTTGTTTCCATAAAAGGAAATCCTTATACCGAGCGAGAAATTGTTTACCAATTTTGACAGAATTTTATCAAAGTGGTAACGCTGCTCTTATACCTATTGCTCCTCTCCTAATTACCCAATCCGCATTTTCTTAATTCTCAATTTGAGATGCATTTGTAAGTAATTGTATATATGCATGTATACCAAAACGGTAATTCATCTCAAATAGCATTCTCAACTTCAATGGCTTCGATGCCATTCCTGGAGAATATTAATTTTTTTATAAAATCTTAACCTAGAATACAATTAAGATATTTGTTGCCACTGCTTCAAACAAAATTTGGATGAAAAGCAATTTTATATTTTCAATTGATTTTTAAGAAAATTTTTGCTTCCCGACGTTTTACCGAACATTGTGGCAAAAATATAGTTTTTATTTTCATATCCTTAATTTATACATACCTGGGTACTTACCTTGGTATATTTGAGAAAAAATTGAGAATGGGTACGTTTAATTGTGGATTTCAAAATGCCCTGGAATTAGAAATGCGTATTAACATTTTTTCAACGTTCGAGATTTTTTTCTATTATGTTTATTGGGCATCATACCTCATATGCTCGTTAGCGCATGCGCTTGTGCTCATCAATGTGCGTGTGTGTGTATGCCAATTCTTAGACTACTGTATCCTCGCTACTTCAGTAGTCTTACAGTAAACAGTAAATAATACTGAAATACTGTAAACTTTTTACAGTAGTAAGTAAAGACTACTTATTACTGTAAAATTTTTACAGTAATAAGTAACGCGGTACTTAATACTGTAAAAAATTTTAAGTAATAAGTAAAGCGATACTTAATACTGTAAAAAATTTTAAGTAAGCAATATTATTTTACTGCTTACTGTTTGCTTTACTGAATTACAATTTTACTTCAGTATGCCCATCTATGAATTATATACTCGTACCACATTTGGTTTCACTTTCGTATATAGTTTTTCATACTCGGTACGAATATGTTTAAGTTTTATTTTATAGTATAAGCCCATTTGCAGAAAGCAACTATGTATATAATAAGCTACAAGTCAGTATAGCTTTGCAACCCATTTTAAGTGTGGACCACTTTGAATGGCAGGCGATTGTCGTTGGCGTTAAATGTTTGCACGCAGGCGCATGTGTAATGCAAATATGTACATACATACATAAAATGCGCAACTATGTATAAACTAAATTAACTGATTTTGAAATCATGCAAATCGCAAGGCTTTTTAATAAGGAAAATATTAAATGGGAAAAGCTTGCGAATAAAACATTTACGGTATGCAAATTTTAAATCGTAGAAGATAAAATGTTTTTAAGAAAATGCTGCGTTTTGCAACTGTAAAAATAATGTATGTAGTTTTAAAAGTAACTAGATTCCAGAGCCTATTATAACATAAATACATATACCCTTTTTTACTCTCTATCGTGAAACAATTGATCCATCGTGTAGATCAGGGATGGGCGCCGCAAGGCACATAAACGCAGCAGAGGGGCGATCATGGGCTTTCGTGGGCACTGCATAATTTCCGGGGAAAGGGGAGCTAAGGCGATATCGAAGTTGATGTACACTCCGCCTTAAGTGATGCTCATCGCACAGCGCGTACGGAAACACTAAAAATGAAAACCACATTGTTTTATATAGAGAGAGGAATTCACCAATAATAAAATGTGCAGTATTGCCGCTAAAAAATTTCGAAAAGTGGCCGAAAAAAGTAAAAAAAGTGTTTCCCAAATTTTTTTTTGCTAGAAACACATTTTTATATATTTTTGTGGTTTATTTAATGCTTAAAGCAATTTGCAAGCGGTTTGTACCCTTGGTCTTAAGTAGTGAAAGTTTTGAAAATAATTTTTCTGCTGATGCACTGCTGGCAGCGTTAACATATTTGCAAAAAATTCACAACTAGTTCTCATTTAAGTTGTTTTTCATTCCCCCACGTTGTGCGAAAACTCTTCTATTTCGGTTTGTTAAAACAATTTTCTTGCATTCTAAAAATTTTTACTCCCAAATAACTTTTTCGGGGTTTTCCTTCGCAGCGGAGAATTGCTAATGAAAAGTGAAAAGGTAACAAAGAGGCTTTTTTATTTGAATTTTATATGAGCTATTGGCCAGTTTTTAATTAAGAAAAATTGTTTTTGGTAGAGGTTATGGATCCATTTCGGAGACCACCACATCCCCTCATCAGACTTCTTCAGGCGGCCTCAACCGAGGATCGAACTTAAGTCGTTTCGATTGGTAAGCCAATAGCATCCCATTGAGCTACCACCGCCGTCAGCTTTGTTTTGCTTAATTCTCAATTTTCCTTTTATTACAATCTACATACCAACAACAGTAGCAGAAAACGGCCATGTAAAAACAAACGTAAAAAAGCTTTTTTTATATTTAAGAAAAAAACTAAAAAATATTTATTACATTATAGGTTTGAAAGTAAAAAAGGACCAAAAGTGGCCCAAATGTTTAAAAAGGTTCAAATATTGCATATTTTCAAGAAGTTGGGTTCCGGTAGCCTGGCTCTTAAAAAAGGTTCAAATTGTCACTTTAGTGGCCTCAGCGGCAATGCTGTACAATCGCTAATTTTGAAGTTTCTTTCTCGCTCTATTGCTTTCGAACTCCGATGCCATTTACTTCATTAGTGTCATAATTTAAAAAAACCAATTTATATCTTCTTCGCTATATATGGAAGTAAGCTACTATACTAAAGCAACAATATTTTTTAAATAAAGCCCTTAATTTTCATCTATGACCATAAAATTTCATAACAAATAAATAACACTGATTCTCACTACTAAGTATCGATTCAGAAAATTGTGTTGTGTCGTTATTGAAGCAAGTGTGCTTTGTGCTTTTGGCATGTACATTAAGGTGGAGTGAAAACATATGGAGCTTTTTTTTTGTTTTTTTTTTTGAACGTACCAATGAAAAGTTGCCTTAATGAACCCCACAAAATTTTATGGCCATAGGATGACATTTTGAACTGCCCCCAGCCCCGCAAAGTTGAAAGCACGATCTGGTACAAATATGAAATTTTGAAAATTATAAAAGCAAAAAACCAAGTATGAGGATTGATAAACATGGCTAAGCTGAGTATTAAAGTGAATTGTTTTTTTGAAACAACAACAACAAAAGTTATTAAAGGTCAAAGTTTATATTATGCATTCTTTAAATTGCAATTACTTAAAAACTACTGAACCGATTTCGAATATTTTTATACCATTCGATAGGTATTTTGATTCCCTTTATACATTTTAAAGTGCGTTCCATAACACCCCCCAGCGGGGGTCAACCCCCTTTTACCCACCTTACTTTTCATATATAAAATGTATACCAAATTTAAGGGAAAATACATGCGAGTAGGTCAATAAAATTTTACAGGCTTATTTCTGGGCTAGGAAGGTGCCGTTCTGGCTTTGGAACAAATTGAATTTCCAAAAAAAAAAAAATTCGCCCCACCTTAATGTACATATGTATATATATATATATGCTCTCTTGTTCTCAATACCGAATATGCATTAGCGCGCTCAATATTGGTTGATATTGGTTGCCACTATCCTAAAAAAATGTTGATAATAATTCCCAACAAAATAACCAAAAAATTACAAACAGACTAATAAATTATCGCCTTCATAATTCGAATGATAAAAGAAACTTAAAAGAAGTACACCTGCTTTGGTTTACAAAAAAAAATTATCTGAAACGTAAATCACATCTATGAATGAATTTTGTTTGTAGTTCGTTTGATTTTTCTTTGGTCATAGCTTTAGTAGAAATTAAAAAAAAAACATTTTTAACATTAACAAATTAAGTATACCTTAGAATAATTTTATCATATTGAAAAAGAAAAATACTAAAATCATTTGATAGTTACCAAATTACCAACCGCAAAAAAAATACCTATTTTGGAATTAATTACCAAGTGTGGCAACCTGCTCAGTTTGAGTTCGTCCTTCTCCCCACCAGCTGGTACATTTACCTATTTCACCTTCCCCATGCAATGAGCCGACGCGACCCGTACGGGTAAATACCCATATGGGCTCAATCGCCCATGGCTGGTGTAGATGTACAAAATCAAAGGGTTTACTAATAAACTCCACATGTGTTATTGGTTATACGTACAACCTCTATTTATGCACATATGTAAGCGCATGTGTGCATTTGCTCATAATTTGATATGCAAATCAATTTGCACAGTGATGCCTCGGAAGCAAAGCGTTGAGTTGGAGTTGGCCAAGTTACTTACTCCTCTGGCTGACCCGATGCTGCAAAATCGCCGCAAACCAGCCATAACGATGCTAACGTACGATGGATGATAAATTGCACGCGTAGACAGGCGCATAAAGAGTTGTGCATACATACATACATTTATACATAGATATGTACACACAGAAGTAGTTCCCTTTTTTGCCGCCGTCCTGTAATCACATGCACATTTAGCATCAAAATCATGTGCGCATTCCCACATTCGTTTGCATCGTTTTCATCGTTCCATTTGTTGGCGGGACAATGATGGCGTTTAAATGGCAATGCAATGCGCAACTGATTGCAATGTTGCTGACTTATGACTTTGGTCGTGCAACCGCGCAATTGTAGGGCAACAACAACATTGATACAGTGTAACTGGCAACTGGAAATTGAGCAACTGGCGCTGTCAGTGTTGGAAACAGTGGCAAAAGCAATCAGTGTTGCTCATTTAAATTAGTGATATTCGATTTGTATATGCCATTCATTCCTGCGAGAGCCTCGCATGCATATATATTTACATACATATGTGTGCATATGCATAAACAGTCAGCTATGTATAACAGACATTGAAAATATGAACATTCATATGTGACTTTATCCCTTTGCCTGCGCCACTTTCTGCCTGTTTCGGCCAACGTCCAGCCCTGTCGTCCAAGCAACAAATCTCCAGCTGAGCGCGCACTGCTGTGACCATTCATGCCTGGGCTCTTTATATGGCAAGGCCGGCAGGGCTGCCGCTGCTTTGTGCGCGTCAACTACGGACATTTATATTGCTACTGCTGTTGTCATCGTTGCTTTTGTTTTTATTGTTGTTGTGCATTTTTATTTTGCATACATACATATGTATGTATGTGTTTGTTAGCAATGCTCGATTTGCGGTTTGGTCCCTCTTTTATAGCAACAAAACGTGACACGTCTACGCAAGCATCTGGAAGTAGGTATACCCTGCAAAAAAGTTTTGCTTATTGTTGACAAATCAGGTCTAAAGAGGTGTACGCTGGCAGCGCTGCTTCTGCTGTGCACTCATTCTGTCTGCTCCCAACTTTTTAATACTTACCGTAGCCATACACGGTGCGACCGTTGACCCAATTCGGTTGCAATCGAGGTGGACTGTTTGCCTACATACGGTGCAATTTATTGTACAACCTTGGTGTACAATCTCTCTTTGTAAAAAATTACTTTGAGTGAAGATGGAATAGGGTAATATTGCGCTTGTAGGAAGAAGAAGAACGTACAGCAAATGTACGATTAATTAAAAGGAAAAAAAATTACAAAAAAGTGGTTCTTGCGAGCTTTCCATTTTGCGTTATTTATTCTACAAACATTTATGTTTTTGTGTTGAATTCGCTTATTTTTACTTATTTTAATTTGATGAGTTCACTTCAAGAATTTTCATAAAATGAAATGTTGAACAACATGGCCCCTAACGATGCAACCAAGTTGTACAACTTGCCAAAAAATCAAAACTTTTTGATTTTTCGTACAACCGATACACAACTTCACGCAACAGCAAAGTGTGTATGGCTAGCATTATCTAGGCCTTATTTCGTATGGCGAATAAGCCTTTGGATTAAGGTGGGCTCTTAGAGAGGGAGAGAGAGTACTCCGTATGGCCTAATGACATCAACACCGAAAAATCAGCCTTATTTTAAGCCTTACGCCATACAAACTTGCTATCCTTATAATTTAGAGGCCTTATTTCTAAAGCCTTTAAATCTGGTGTTTTAATTCTTAAATAAGACTTAGATTTTTGCTGGGTATGTACATATATCTACAAATGTATGTAGCTTATGGCTGTTGGCGCGGCTATAGTTGGTGTCAGTTTTGACTTTTGTTGTCACACATATGTATGTATGTATGTATATGCATGTAGATATTTGCGGCAACTCCCCACAGTTAGTCAATTTGTTTGTGTCGCTTTTGTTGCATTTAATTTTTGTGGTATTTTATTAGGCTTTGTCAGCAGCGCTGCAGCGCTTGAAATACCGGTAGCCAATTGCTTGGCAGTTAAGGCTGTACCAATTCACATAATAATAATAAATAATGATGCCCTCTCTCTCGCTCGCTGGCTGGCAAAATTTTAAAATTTGTATTCAACTGCTAGATTTGTTGTTATAAAAGCGTGTTGAGCTTATTTGGGCTTCGGCAAATTTGTTGGCGCATCGCTTCCAGCTTTTTTATGAGCTCGTACAAACAGACACATGTTTGTATGTCCACTCATATGTGGGCTGTAACGTTAACTCCTCTGACAGCTTTGCTTGATGTAGCAGCTGGACACAACGAAATGTTAATGTTATATAGTATATAATAGATATATACATGGTATGTAGGGTGATTATGCCAGTAACCGACCGCTTAACTAATTTTTTGTTTTCAAACTCCTCTGAATTACAGTCTATTACTAATATTGACTAACCCTATATTAATAAATGAGTATTGACTAATTCTGAATCTAATAAAGTTAACCATTTCCATAGAAAGCTGTCAGTTTTTTTACAAAAATTATTATAGTAAAAAAAGTCGAAATATGCCAGTAACCGGACACTTTTTCCAGATACCGGACAGTAAAGATCCAGTAACCGGACACTTATTTTTTCGTTATAAAAAACATAAATTTATAGTTTTGTTGCCATTTTTTATTTAAAAAACTTTAGAAAAAGCATTAGAAAAGATATTTAAATTTTAATATAAAGTAAATAAATAAACAATAAGCTTCAATAACAAGAAAAACAAACCCTGGCCCATTCTTTACTTATTTCAAATACTTTAAGGGAAAATATGTACATATATATTTTATACATATGTATTTATTACTGTTTTGTAGTAGTAGAGTGCTCGCTTGCCATACCAAGGGTCATGAGTTCAACTCCCAGCCTGCACAAATGTCAAAAATTTAATTCAATTAATTAAAACTTAATTATTGCAGTTTTTACAACTAGCAGTAACATCTGGGTACTGGTTGACATACTCTCCGGGTTCTTCCATAAAATAGGTTTCGTAAGAAATGCATTCGCTGTTCGGTGCCGGAATGGAACTGTTGGGCCACCCATTTAGTAGCAAAAATTAAAATTAGGGAGAACGGGTCGAATTTGGAATAAAGCTCGGCCTTAAGACCTTAGAATTACATACGCGTCAGTATATTATTATAAATATTATATATATATATATATATATATATATATATATATATATATTCTCCAGTTAAACGGCTAAGGACGTAAAACTATTTTCTGTAGTAAATCCTTGGATACATAACCCACAAAAAGGGACATTACAAGTTAATGGAAATCATACCATGTGTGTAAATTCTCCCATTCATGAAAAGTATCTACATATAACTTCCGGTCGAAGACAGCCGCGGTCTCAATTATTTTATTTTAAATAATTAGAAAGCTCTGAAATCCAATGAGGTCTTTCCTTTAATGTTATGTAAAACTTTTCGTACTGTACTAATGAGGCCATCTTTTTTCAGAAGGGATTGTGGTAGAAGGTAAAGCATTATCTACAACCTTTCTTTCTATTTTATCTAGAATCGTTGACCTTGGAGTGTCAAAAAAGACTTTCTGAATATTCATCGACTTTATTCGAATATCTCTCTTCTCAGTCACCCCACCATTGGCCATCTAGTTGGTATAATTACTGGCTACTGCGTCATGGGTATCCATGGAACGCACATGGTTCTCCTTAACAACAATTTCTGTCGAAACTGCAGGGATGAGGAGGAGGTATAAGGCGTAGAGCTCTTGTCCCGCTCTTACTCCAGGTACGCTTTCTCGACAGATGCATCTTTGGATATCTGGAACAGCTTGAAAACATAAAAATATTTGACATTTTACTTCATACGAAGCGAATAAGTTGGTTCACTTTCATAGGCGTCCAATCTCCGTCTACATGGTGTGTAATCCAGAGATCCACGTGGTATCACAACTGGTCAAGAGGCCTACTAAAATAGGTACTTAATTATAGTAAATGTGTTTGCACTGTAGCAAGTGGAAAATATTGTCCACTATTTCCTTCGACAAATCTTCTTATGTTTCCGTCAGGATCAGTTGCTTGCCCACTTTATTCCTCGGATGTTATTCCACAAAATGTAAATCCTGATCTTCGCACTGCACGAACGGTGGCAGCCACTAATACCAAACCTAACATTGTCCGAATATCATTTAACGCCAACTAAAGTTTTTATTTATTCTGCTCCTTATCCTTCACATTTGTATAACTCATTCGGAAAATAAATGAAATTTTAACACATATTATTAAATATAATACTAAAGTAAAAGCGTGTCCGGTTACTGGCATCGTAGGTTTTTCAACGCTTTCACTCTACTAGTCGTTCCAGTAACCGGACAGGTGAATATACTAAAATATGTAATATTTTCTAATGATTATATGCTGTTATTACGTATTTTTATCATTATTGTGCATGAAATCAGCCTTTTGAAACACTTTTGTCAATAAATTTTAATAAAAACTTTCTTGAAAGAAATGAAGCGCCACTATGAAAAAAATAAGAAATCACACGTTTTCACACTTCACTTCATACACGCAAACTAAATGTGATGCCACAAGGATTTCTTTTGAAAATAAAACGAAAACCAAGTGGCGAATTTGTTAAAAATTAATGGCTAATTCGATTGCAGTTTTCAAAATTAAGAAAAAGTAAACAGTTTTCTTATTTTAAGCGGTAAAAGACAAAAGTGTCCGGTTACTGGGGGGTGGTCGGTTACCGGCATAGTTACCCTACATATATATGTATGTATGTATGTACATCTGTATAAACTATAACATATTGATTTCTTTATTGTGGGCGTGAACAACAAATTGGCTAAGCTTGACTATGGATATTAAAAGAGAGCCAAGGCTGTCAATTGAGTTTTCTGTGTAATCAATATTAAGTTAGCTAGAAATTATTCAGTAATGCATTTACCTACATAGTAGGTATGTATATTAAGGTGGAGTGAAACTTTTTTTTTGGAAATTCAATTTCTTCCAAAGCCAGAACGGAACCTTTCTAGCCCAGTAATAAGCCTGTAAAATTTTATTGACCTACTCGCATGTTTAGAGGTGCCCCCAGCCCCACAAAAGTTGAAAAAATAGCACGATCTGGTACAAATATGAAACTTTGAAAATTATAAAATAAAAAAACGAAGTATGGGGATTAATAAGGATGGTTAAGCTGAGTATTAAAGTGAATTTATTTTTTTTGGAAACAACAACAACAAAAGTTATTAAAGGTCAAAGTTTATATTGTGCATTTTTAAATTGCAATTACTTAAAAACTACTGAACCGATTTCGAATATTTTTATACCATTCGATAGGTATGTTGATTCCCTTTAATTTGATATACATTTTATGTGGGTTCCATAACATTCTCCTGTGGGGGTCAACCCCCTTTTACCCCCCTTACTTTTCGTATATAAAATATATAAAATAAAAATAAATAAGCACTATTGCTTTCAACTTTGCGGGGCTGGGGGCAGTTCAAAACGTCATCCTATCGCGATAAAATTTTGTGGGGTTCACTAACTCGTATAAAGGCAACTTTTTATTGCTGGTACGTTCAAAAAAAGAACAAACAAAAAATCTCCATATGATTTCACTCCACCTTAATGTATATCCTGAAATTTAACATCTTTTACTTATATTTAAACATATGTTTTTCTTTCTCTCTTTACAGGTAAGTTTTAAACGTGGCAGTAATTGGTTTGTTAGTTATTTGGTAAGCGAATTCCCATAGGCTATAAGAGATTGTATTTCATTTATTCAGTATGATGACATTCACTAAAGAAAATAATATTTCTCCTAAACAATTATGTTTTATGGAAGGCGGAATTCGCGAATATCTTAAAAGTATCTTTAATTGTCGGCAAACTAAACATATCATTACATTAAGTGCTAATTAAACATATGGCCATGGGCCCTCACACGTGCAAATAACAAAACTTTTCCAAATTGCCAAATATGTAGGTGGGTATACGTTAGGGCGGGGCGATTTACTAACCTCCATAGTGCCATCGAAATTAGGATTCCTCTAATTCCGCGAATTTTTGAAAATCAAAAATGGATAAAAATCGCCAAAAATTTAACCAGGCACATCAAATTCAACCAAAAATGCTATGCTGTTTTTTATTTTATTTAACTCTAAGAAGACTCAAGGTTACTCATACGCCATGGTGTACTAAGTATTGGAAGCAAAAAAAAAAAAAATGTTTTCAAGCAGAATAGGTCTACGTTTTGGGAAATAAATCTTCCATTTATGCTGCTAAAACTGAAGTATTTTATTTCTAGCATTTATTTGGGTTAAAGAAAAAGGAAAGCATTCGTGTTCTTCTATACCGGAAGATAAATTATAATTTTAAAATATTGTTACTATATTGAATTTACTCATCTTTAAGTAATTTGCAAGAAAATTTAAGATACAAGTACTATACGCAGCCAGAAATAATTGCAAAAATATGCGATTTTGAGTATTCAGTCTCCAAAACTGGAAATCAGGCTATATCTCGAGAACGACTCATCCGATTTTTTGGTTGAATTTCATGTGCATATTGGCTGGGATAATTTGCTTGACGATTTGTAGGAACACATTTTTTATTTACTTCAACATTGTCATATCTCAAGAAATGCGTCTACACTCAGAGAAAAAGCAAGCTAAATTTAAGTATAGCGGGCTTGAATCGAGTCAAAAACGTTATGAAAGTCTGTTAAGCTTGAAAATGCTAAAATCATGAATATATTCTTAATTTTAGAACGGCATTTTTGAGAAGAAAAAGCTTATATTAAGAAATTTCCGGTTTGAAAAAAGCTTGAATAAATTTCTTTTAAGCATAATTCGTCATTGATTTAAGAATGTACAATCTTATATTAAGAATGCTCAACTTTGTTTTAAGAGCAATTATTCTTGATTTTCCACTTTTTCGAAATTCAAAATTCGAAATCATTTAACCCACCTAACAAAAGTAAAAAGAAATTTTTTTATTTCTTTGTAATGTATTTTATTATTTTTTTTATTTTACCGGATGAGTTATATGTACTCTGAAAAAAATACCCGTAGTTAAACCAACAACTTTCGGCTGTTGAATATCCGTCTTTGATTCAACAGCAAAAGTATTTGTTTTTACAGCAAAGTTTTTGATCCAACAATTTATTCAAAAACGGGCGTTGTTGTTTCAAAAATTTGCTTGCCTTTAAAAAATTTTTTGTGAGAAAACCAACAAAAAAATAATGATGGAGAGAAGATGAAGAGAAAAATCCAAACAAAAGTTTATTTTTAGCAACAATTTTCTCCCCGTTGTTGATTTAAAGGCAAAAGTATTTGACCTAACAGTTTCCGTTGTAAACAAAACTAATGAGAACAAATTTTTTTAAATTTTGTTTTTACCATGATTCAAATAATTCTTGGATTCCCTTTTAGGAAATGGAAGTATAAATAGGTTACTACAATTCAATATAATGTTGAATGTTCCACTATGTGATGATTGGATAGAATTTCAGGTTGATGTCATGGTTCGAATCCGGAGGGGAATATAAAATAAAGAAGAAAAATCAGAATAAGAAATAAAGATAGCAACCAGTTAATGATAAGAAGGAGAGAAAAATAGGAGAACAAGCGGAGGCTACATATTTGCAGTTGGGACCCGGGCGGAGAGAAGATGAAGAGTAAAATGCAAACAAAAATTTATTTTTAGGGGAAAATTTTTTCCAACAATGTCCGTTATTGACTTAAATCAACAACGCTCGCACCTTTGAAACAACAACGGAGCGTTGTTGGGCACATTTCAACTGCGGAAAGTAGTTGATTTAACAGCGAAAGTCTTTAGATTTACAACGTTTTTTTTTCAGAGTACATTTATATGGAGATGCAATTCTTATTATCACTATATCTTTACATACATATTTATAAATAAGAAAGTTCTACATATGTACATAGACATACATATCTTATACCGAACTTATTTTATAAAAGTGTATAAATTTTTCCGTAATCTTTTTAACGGTTAAAAAACTCACTCAATACTTCCACTACACACAAAGATTTCCACCACACAATTTGAATGGTAGTATGCCCATACCCATCAATTTTGAACCGTTTCTTACCAGCACCGATGGTCTGGAATCCAACAATTTTGGCCACGATCAAAAAAAGTCAACTCAACGGCTTCCAAATTATACAAGTCTTGCTGTCGTAGTTCATATGTACATTAGGCCGTCTCGCCTTATAGGGACGTAAGAATAAAGTTCGCCGTACGCCCCCGCATATGATGTCTTTTTGGAAAACATTTCCGGAAAAGTTTTTTATTTATTTTTTGGACGTCGCTAGATGTCGCTAAAATTCATTTTTCTCATATCTTCGGCATTTATAGTCCGATCTCTAAGTTTAATACACCAATGTCTTTGGCTTGAAAGGACGCCTTATACTATTGAATATTATTAAACCCATGTGCGTCATTGGGGTCACTACCACCCAGTACTTAGTTCATACCACCCTAATGCCATTTTTTATGCCTGCATGTTAAACGTAGTCTAAAATCATTAATCTCTTGCAAAAGAAGTATTTCGGTCGCTTCAGTAGAACCCGAAATAAAACACGTTCAACATTCCGAGGAATATATGTTTTTCGTTTCCTTTGGTCTTTGAGGTTAATTTTACAAAGATTTCTTCTGAGGAGACCCCTACTGAAATTTTATGGCGAATAATTTTCTAGAACATGTTAACCCTCTAAAACCGCCAATAAAGGGTTATTTTGACCCCTATTTTTTGAAAATCAGGAAAAATAGTATTGTTGAGGTCGCTAGAGGGTTAAAATGTTCTAGAAAATTATTTGGCATAAAATTTTATTAGGGGTCTCCTCAGAAAATTTTTCTGTAAAATTAACCTAAAAGACCAAAGGAACCGAAAAGCCTATATTCCTCGGCATGTTGCACGTGTTTTATTTCGGGTTCCGCTCAAGCTATCGAAATACTTATTTTGCAAAAGGTTAATGATTTTTTACTACGTTTAACATGCAGACATAAAAAGTTACATTAGGGTGGTATAAACAAAGTACTGGGTGATAGTGACCCCAATGGCGCACATAGGGTTAATAATATTCCATAGTATAAGCCGCCCTTTCAAGCCAAAGACATTGGTGTATTAAACTTAGATATCGGACTGTAAATACTGCAGATATGAGAAAAATAACTTTTAGCGACATCTAGCGGCGTCCAAAAAAAAAATTAAAAAATTTTCCGGAAATGTTTTCCAAAAAGACATCATATGCGGGGGCGTACGGCGAACTTTATTTTTTGCGATACGGTCTAATGTACATGCCCATTTTACTCGTTGGACCACTCCTCCACATTTGATGTAATTCTTCATCTATGCCAAACTATTAAAAGCCATATTAAAACAAAAGCTAAATTCTAAACAACGCGATAACTCTTATCCATTCTTTGTTCCAAGCAAACAATTTCACGCGAAGCTCCATTCGCAATCCGAGCGGGGAATAGCTAAATTACTTTTGTTTTGTTTTAGTAAAAGAAAAATCTTTTTCACACAGAAAGCAACAACTATTGAAAATTATATGTACATTTTCTGGTAAACATTTGGCTCTGTTGGTCTTGAATTAGGAATTTCATTTTCAAATCAAGAATGTTTTTCCCTTAAATCAAGATTATTTCAGTTTTTTATCTTGCTTCAAGAACACCGTTCTTGATTCAAAATTGGGGAAACTTAAATTTGATTTATTTTTCATTAATTTCTGTGATTCTTAATTCAAGTACGACACAGCTTGTTTTTAGCACGCAACTTTTCTCTGAGTGTAAGGAATTAGATTTAAGAACTAGGGCCGGTTTCACCATCTCTGATTAATTTAATCGCTGGTTAGTTTGACGTAAATTGAATGCAAGCTGTCAAATAAATTGCTTAACCGGACAAAAATCTATGGATAAGTGTTTAACCGAAGATGGTGAAACCGATCCTTAGGGCCGGTTTCACCATCTCCGGTTAAGCACTTAACCAGAGATTTTTTCCCGGTTAAGCAATTTATTTGACAGCTCGCCATACAATTTACGTCAAACTAACCAGCGATTAAATTAACCGGCGATGGTGAAACCGGCCCTTAGTGCGCAAAGTTTCTTATATCTAATTCCTTGTACCACGCATTTCGGTTCATATTGGGTAAAACTTCCATTCTAATTCTTGGAATTTTCGGAGTCGTTACTTTTATTTGGCAGCATGTGGCAATTGTAAACTTTAAGCTCTCCTAAGAAATCATGTGTGTACATATGTATTTTTTTAAGTTACGACACTATTGAAGTAAATGTGTATATGTATGAAAGCAAAAAAAAAAGCTTAAAATTTATGCAGCTGCCTTAAGAAATTTTCCAGTGATTAATGTTTTGCACATTAAAATCAACAGAATTAGTATCCGATGCTAAAAGTAAGTTGTCAAAATAACAAAATTAATATCTTGATTAGCTAATAAACTCGGGGCGATAATATGCGTGATTATGCGTAGAGGATTTTGAAGAGATATAATCAATTATTTATTAATAAAAATTAATTATGTACATATGTACATACTCGTGCATATAAACAAATTACAAGAAGGTGTTTTCTTCTATAGCGATTTACTGAAGCTGATTTGAATACACACCTTTCAACTATCAATAACATTTTTGTGATTGCCTACGAAGCTTAATTTTTACAAACTCATTATTATTGGCATTTCCTTATACCGCTTGTGACTTAATAAATCATCATATATCAACCAACATACATACATACTCATACATGTAATCAAATTATTCTAGCACGTTGAATTAATCCACTTGCATGAGTTAATGAATAGTAATGCCTATTTGCGCATACATACATCTGTACATATGTATCAGACCTGGGCATACTCAATTACATTTTCTTCAATTACAATTACTTGTAAGTCTTGTTGTACTAAAAACCGCCATTGCAGCCCAAAAGGAGCCAAAATTACACAAAATTTGAATAAATGTTTCGAAGAGGCTCTTTCCGTTCACGATTTCGTACTCACTATGCGAACGCATATTTGTTACTCTTCAAACAATAGGTATGATCTCTTCTACCTCGAGTTAAATGCATTTGCTCAACATCAAATATAGTCAATTAGAAAATGTAATTGAGGGTGCCCTGGTATGGTATGTACATTGGGCTGTCTCGCCTTATAGGGACCTAAGAAAAAACTTGACAGGTACGCGCCCCTTATGATGTATTTTTGGAAAACATTTCCGGAAATTTTGTTTTTTTTTTTATTTTTTTTTTTTGGCCACCGCTAGATGTCGTCCAAATACAATTTTTTTAATATCTACGGTATTTATAGTCTGATCTCTAAATTTAATACACCAATGCTTGAAAGAAAGGTTTATACTATGTAATAGTATTAACCCTATGTGCGACCTTGGGGTCACTACCACCCAGTACATAGTTTATACCACCCTAATATACTCTTTTTATGCCTGCATGTTAGTAGTAAAAATCATTAATATTTTGCAAAATAAGTATTTCGACCGTTTCAGTAGAACCCGAAGTAAAACACGTTCAACATTTCGCGGAATAGGTATAAGTTTTTCGGCTCTTGAGGAGACCCCTACTGAAATTTCATGGCGAAGCTTTATGTTTTGCGATACGGTCTAATGTACATAAGTATGTACACTCAGGGGAAAAAAATTATAAAAACATATGAAAACGTGCTTAAAATGGGCAAAAACGTATTTAAAAGTGATGTAAATACCAACATTTTTATTTTAAAAATCTTCATTGTAAAATTTTTAAATCAAGAAAAAACATTTTAACCCTAGTTCGGCCGACGATTTTTACAACTCATTTCGGCCGATGCAGTCACCCGGGTGACCATATTTAAAAATTTTAAAGTTTAGCTGTAAGTGGAGGGTAGTAAATAAAAAATGTCTGAAAAATTACGAAACAAGTGAAATTAGGTGAAACTTAATTCAGTTACTTTAAATTGTTGAAAATGGCCAGCTCTAAGCGTGTAAAATGCGAGGACGCAATCTGTTCAACCAATAAAAATAAAAATGCGGACAGTAGGATTGAAATTGAGCGGTTTGTAGCCATAATCGACTGCAGAACACCGTTAATCGAAGATAAGTATGCCATTTCAGATGAAATGTGTACTGGATGTTTATGCTATATAGAACATTGACGAGAGTGGACATTGAGACGTTGTTCGACGAGGATGACCATGATGTTAAATTTTGCAATGACAACGATGTTGAAGATGACAAAACTGACAATATTGAATTCTATGGAATTTTATCGCATAGCTTGTGACGTTCATAAGTCCAGCATGGAGACGATTGATGACCGATTTCCACCCTACCATTCAGCAATGAACCGAAATAGATTCAAAGCTCTCCTTTGTACTATTCGTTTTGATGAACATACGACACGTCAGGTTCGTAAGGAACCTGCTAAAGCAGCCCAATTTTAGAAATGTGAATGCTTATGAAGAACAATTTGCGGGAACATCATCGGTCCTACAGCGATATTACAATTGATGAGAAACTTTTCCATTTCGTGATTGAGTGTCGTTCCGTCAATGTATCCCGTCAAAGCCAGCAAAATATGGCATACAAATATTTTGTATTTACTTAGGTCAGCAACCTATCTAAAAGGACTTGCTCGTGAATTGGCCACTGGAGCTATAAGTCGCCACGCATCAAACCCTCGTATCCTGCAACATTATCACGTATATACCTACCGACGGTTCTGAATACTCGTTTATCTCCGTCCATCGCATAAGAAACGCGAATTGAGCTTAGTTTGTAAACGGCCAGTGTACCAGGAGTACATTCAATCAATTGTCAAATGTGTTGAGTGCAGGAAATAATCATATGCCAACATTTTCATTTATATGTATGTATATTACTTTTGAATTTACCCGTGGTCACCCAGGTGACTACGTCGGCCAGAATAAGAATATAAGATCTCAAACTGTAACAGTGTTCTATGGATTAAATCTAAAAACTTTATTTCGTGTTTTTTCTGCTCAAAATTAACAACTTGAAGATGTCATGGAACATAAGGTAATAGAATTTATTAAAAATATGTTTTTTTGTGCGAAAAATGTAAAATAGTCCCCAGGTGACTCGTCGGCCGAACTAGGGTTAAATTTAAAAATGTTTATTTTTATTTTAAGCACTATGAGAAAAAAACGCTGCAGTGTTCTCTATATCATTTTCTCTCCCGGATTCGAAATTGTATCCAACGGCATTCTCTTCATTTTCTTTCAATCCGAGTCCCAACTACAAAAATATAGCCTCCGCTTGTTCTCCTCTTCTTTTCTACTTCGCCTTAACTGTTTGCTACCTTTATTTCTTATTCTCCTTTTTCTTCTGTATTTTATATTCTCCTCCGTATTCGAACCATGACATCAACCTGAAATTCTATCCAGTCATCACATAGTGGAACATTCAACATTATATTGAATTGTAGTAACCTATTTATACTTCCCTTTTCCTAAAAAAGAATCCATGAATTATATGAATCATTGTAAAAACAAAATTAAAAAAAATCGATTCTCATCATTGTTTTTGTTGGATTTCTCACAAAAAAATATTTTCTCACAAAAAAATTTTGAACAAAGAGCCAGTTTTTGAATCAACATTCATTTTCATTTTTAATTTAAGTATGTTTCTTTTTAAATCCAAAATGCATTTTTACTTCAAAAATTTCATTCTTAATTAAAAATTTTATTTTTAATTTAAAAATTTTCATTGTTAAAACAAAAATGGGTTTATTTAAAACGTGCATTATGAAAACAAAAATTTAATTTTTGATTTTAAAATGCTGTTTTTCCCTGAGTGTAGTTACGATCGATTTGATGAGGCAATGATTTACGGATCAGCGGTGTGCGATTGACGCGATCAACTAAAATGGCATTTAATAATCGTTGTTTTGTCGTTGTATGTTCATACTATAGATATGTATGTAAGTACACCTAATAGAGAAACTTACAAAAGGCGCAAAGTAGAAAATTATAATTCAAGCGAATTAGAAAATTTAGTTAACTGCAAAATCATGCACTGCACGGATGCCCAATACCTTGTTTGAGGAAGTAATGTTGTTGTTATTGTTGTGTGGTAGACATGTCTGGACGTAATTGTTTCAAGTTATTCCGTATAGGTACTAAGCTAACACTGATTGAGCAATGGATTGAGCTGAGAAGACATTGACAGCGGATGACTAGCGATAACTTCTATGTGGCTTTGAGATCGACTTGAAAATTATGCACATTTTTTTATTATTTTTTTTAGTTTGCTTACACTTTTCAAATCGTTCAACTTGCACGTTTCTTCCAAGCTGTTAATATGTATACTTTTGTTTTGCTTTTGTCTGCTTCATACCCATAACATTGCCTGCGGTCACCATATAACAAGTACTCGATCATTCTGTGATGTTTCGTCAACAATTTTGCAAGAAAAAAATTCAAATGAAAATGAACAAACATCGCAATGATCGTGTCATGCGGTCCGTGTGTCTGTTTATGTACCTACATA
This sequence comes from Urophora cardui, assembly GCA_960531455.1. Classification (NCBI taxonomy): domain Eukaryota; kingdom Metazoa; phylum Arthropoda; class Insecta; order Diptera; family Tephritidae; genus Urophora; species Urophora cardui. Next base: position 120,898,960 of record OY482671.1, read on the forward strand.
GTAGGTGCATAGTCAGGGCCAAAACTGTTGCAGTGTAAGGTGACTACACTACAGTCACATTCATTGGCGAGTTAAAAAGAATGTTCGTGATGAATGTGGGAATAGAGCTTCGCCGCACATGGCACAAATGAGTAACGCGTCGCCTAGAAAAGTGGGTAACAACTTGAAATAGACGCCTAAAGCACATTTAGAGCCGTTTGGTTGGCCATCAGGCTGGGAGGATCAACCGTTTACGGAACGAGTGAAATAATCCATGGATAAAGGTGAAACCATAAAAAACACTGAAAATGATCGCATGGATCATTACACGTTCAGTAACGGTGGGTGCTTTGGTATGAAAAAAGAAAAAGTGGAAAAAAATGAACAAAAACACGCCGCAAATTTATTGTAGAATCGCTACGTTTGAGCATTGTTAGGTACTACTTTGTTGTTGGCGTTAGAAAAGAGTTAGAAAATGACGGAACGGACGTTTAACCTCACACGAAAGTTTGGTTGTAGGCCGGTTTCACCTGTCTCTTTACAATGTTTGACTTCAATGGTTGCTAGAAGGTAGTCATGTACATACATACATACTACCGATGGACGGATAAAGGTATGACGTATGACGAGTCAAACGCTTTCAATGACTAGCTGGTTGACTGACTGACTATTTGCCGGTATGCTGCACAAGTTGAATTAACCGCATGTGAATGGATGTTCAATGGACTATTTTAACAGTGTGCTATTGTATTTTATACTTACATATGTACATATATTTGTGGTGTGGCGTTAACTTAGCGTCTATTACTAAAGCATTTTTTCTTCATTTAATTTTGTTGAATTGATGGATTTACCGCGGCAATGTCTGTCTATATTTTTTTTTATATCGCCATATTTTGTTGCTTCTCTTCTAGCTGGTGCTACTTTAAACTGATTAATGGCTCTCAAATTGTTTGATGTGTGTGGTTTGAGTTAATCGAAGATTGTAAGTTGGCCAGTGGCTTGTTTAATGTTATTTTCAATTTTTTGGTATGTTTCACATTTATGTGATGCTTAGTATTTAATATAAAAGTCTGCGAGAGAAAGGAAAAGTGTGAATATTGAATGTAGGAGCAATTGGAAATGACAAACGGTCGTTAGAAACTAATTCTGATGCAGCTTAAAATTCTGGTAATTGAATATTTTAAGACTCAAAGGCGAATTAAAAAACAAATCCCAAACTAAAATTCGAGCATATTTGGTGTAAAAAATAATGTCAATTCTTATACTTAATAAAAGGTTTGGAGAAATTTCAAAAATCTTAAATATCTACGAGCACTTCGCGGAAATGCCGTACAAATTTCTGGTCCAAAATTCTAGAGAAACTTTTGGTCTAAAACTCCATGCTACGGTAGTTCAAACGGTTAATACAAAAGCAGATGATTTGGTCAACTATTCCCATTCTTTAACTACCTACTTACACACGTTCATTCGTCAACCCCATCTCTTGATTATTTTAACAAATTATCAAACATTTAAGCCATTAAACAAAGTTTTACTTTTTACCAAGTTTACACTGTAATTAACGTAGCATTTGCAGCTTTATAATGTTAAAGACAATTGCACAGAAATGCTTAAGTAATTTGATAAGACTAGAGTAAAAGAAAGAAAAAAGGAGAAAAAATAATGCAAATTATTGTGGGGAACAAACGAAAATGCAATTAGAACCGCATACGAAATATTTAATTTTCAAAGAGAGGCGAAATACTTTACCACATAAATTTTTACATATTATGTACATAGGTACATAACTCAGTAAACAATCAGGAATCATTTCTAAAGTAAATGCTTTCCTGGAATATAATAGATAAAATATTCTAGAGCTGTTAATGCACCATTGGACAAATTGTCTTATAGGGGGGTCCATTACAGGTTAGAATTGGCGCACCAATAGATGTGCCTACACATATTTGTGATATATATATATCTATCTCTTTTAATTCAACATTACATATGTACATATTTCTGCAACTGTCAGAATATTTCTGCTGTAGTGCTTATATCGCTTCCACTTTCATTTCTATTGTTCTCGTGGTATTTGCTGAGTTATAATATATTTAGTAGCCGCATTGGAATTTTTGATAATGTTTTTTAATAAAATAAAAAGTGTTCTATTCCACGAGTTGAACTCGCCGAGTTCCATTAATAAATAAAAACAACAAATATTCAGCAATTATGGACACGCAAATGGCGTGCAGACGTACATACATACGATTGATGATGGTGGTCATGATCACAAAAAAAGTTAGAGGAGGTACATATTGGCAAAGTTGCAGACAATTTTGGTCTTTAATTTTTATATACTTACTATATACATATGTATATAGCATTATAATATCGCTTTAAAATTTATTAATGTTAATAATGGATATTGTTTTGATATCATTTAATTTTTTTGTTATGTTGTCGATGGCTATATTTTTGTTCTGCTTATGGTTAATATCAAATTTGCTAAACTGTTGTGTCGGTTCGGTTAGACGCAAAAAAAGCTGAAATAAAAAAAAATTAATATGTCAAAAGTCACGCAAGCATTGTGCAATTACTCAGAATCATAGATGGGCACTTTTAAGTACCAGTAGTAATTCATTATTTTTACCCTTTTTACTGCTTACTTAAAATTTTTTACAGTAATAAGTAACGCGTTACTTATTACTTAAAATTTTTTACAGTATTAAGTATCGCTTTACTTATTACTTAAAATTTTTTACAGTATTAAGTACCGCGTTACTTATTACTGTAAAAATTTTACAGTAATAAGTAGTCTTTACTTACTACTGTAAAAAGTTTACAGTATTTCAGTATTATTTACTGTTTACTGTAAGACTACTGAAGTAGCGAGGATACAGCCCTGTAGGAAATTTAATTAATTTTAAATCACTTTATAAACTACTTTATTTTCAATAACAACTAATTGAAAATGTGACTTTTTCCTTTGCAATGAACTGACTTTTTTAACACGGCGATGTCATAGCAAGCAGTCAATTGCCCTATCCTGCATTTGTTTTCAACTACTTTACTAGTAGTTTAAAATAAATAACTTTATCTTGAGTTTCTTTCCAACTACTTTACTTGTAGTTTAATATAAATAACTTAATCCTGCATTTGATGTCGAAATTCAAGAAATGGTAAAAATGCGAAGCAAATTTTCCTCAAATTTCGCAAATTGTTCTCAAGTTGATAAACAATATTTGAGAAACAATTGAATTTATCTTAATTTTCAAATGATAAATATGAAACAATATTTTCTCCGTTTGAGAATTTCGTTTTCAGTGTTTAATGGGAAGTGAAGCTGAAAAACGGTAACCAAAAAAAGGAAAAAACAATCTTGGCATACTTAGATCTGAAAACATGTGTTTACATATAAATATGTACATATACAAGAAACTGTCCCGCGCTGCATTTGTTTAAAGCTACTTTAAAATTAGTTGAATATAAATCACTTTTTAATATATTTATTTTTGCAACAGGGCGTTTTTTTTATAAAATCTTAACCTAGAATACAATTAAGATATTTGTTGCCACTACTTCAAATAACATTTGGATGAAAAGCTATTTTATTTTTTCAATTGATTTTTAAGTAAATTTTTGCTTCCCGACGTTTTACCGAGCATTGTGGTAAAAATATAGTTTTTATTTTTATATCCTTAATTTATACATACCTGGGTACTTACCTTGGTATATTTGAGAAAAAATTGAGAATGGGTACGTTTAATTGTGGATTTCAAAATGCCCTGGAATTAGAAATGCGTATTAACGTTTTTTCAACGTTCGAGATTTTTTTCTATTATGTTTATTGGGCATCATACCTCATATGCTCGTTAGCGCATGCGCTTGTGCTCATCAATGTGCGTGTGTGTGTATGCCAATTCTTAGACTACTGTATCCTCGCTACTTCAGTAGTCTTACAGTAAACAGTAAATAATACTGAAATACTGTAAACTTTTTACAGTAGTAAGTAAAGACTACTTATTACTGTAAAATTTTTACAGTAATAAGTAACGCGGTACTTAATACTGTAAAAAATTTTAAGTAATAAGTAAAGCGATACTTAATACTGTAAAAAATTTTAAGTAATAAGTAACGCGTTACTTATTACTGTAAAAAATTTTAAGTAAGCAATATTCTTTTACTGCTTACTGTTTGCTTTACTGAATTACAATTTTACTTCAGTATGCCCATCTATGCTCAGAATAAAGTGCCACTTCGAAAATGAACCGTTGCTTTTGTCTGCATATTTTTTGTTTATATGTAGAAGTACGTGCAGATACAAATGATATAAATAAATAATGGATGCCCATTTAACATAGCAATTAATTGAAAGAACAAATTTATATTGTATATAAGACTTTTTTAATATTAATAAAAAAAAAAATTTGCAAAATAAATTCGAAAGCAGACTTAGAACGATGCAACGAGATAATAAGAGATACTTTGTTCAAGTCCTGGCGGCCACCCTTGGTTATAATTAGGTAACATAAACTTACATATGTACATATATATACCTATACCTACCACTTACCTATTTTGGTTGAAAAAATCGCATTCATAGAAGAGTTGAATTTTTTGAAGTGAGTCACTTTATTACGAAGTTGTAGTAACTTTCTGAAACTTTTTTGTATAGTTCACAACAACAACAAAAAAAAAAATACGTTTGACCCAGTTTTTCGAAATTCGAATTATTTTCAAAGTTATAGCTATCAACACTTTTCGAAGTTCCTCACTTTTTGCCGATTTTCTCACGATTGGTCAAACCGATGTTGCTAAATTTTGACATATATATAAAAGATGGTATCTTCTACCAAACTGCATTTCTTATTTTTGCAAATAATTTTTTTTGTAAACATTATTCGCAATTTTTATGTTCTGGACCACGGTCGGATGGCGCTTTTGTATGATGTTGTTGGGCACTCCCTTACAGGCCCGACGAGAGGGGGGGGCTGAGGGGGTCAATTGCCCCGGGCCCGGGCTTTAGAGGGCCCGGGAATCTCAAAATGATATCCAAGTTTTTGCTACAGAAAATAAACAAACAACACCTTTAATCACCTTTCGTAGATAGCAATCATTTTAAATTTCAACAAATTTTATAAACCTCTTAACGTGTCTGCATCCCACTTAAGGAATTGTTGGTGTTTGGCGTCGACTTTGCAGCATAAATTTGAATTGGTTTTCTGTTGCAACAGAAAAATTCGGTATGATGCAAATTCTTATACAGCGATATGGGTATTTCCTGGGCGTTTCGGACGGTATGTTCGCACGATTTTTTGAACTTTTAAGGCAGAAATATCGCGAAATATTGTATCGTTTTATGATAAAAGGAAAGATTTAGATCACAGCTAATGACTAAAGTATGTTACCGACAGAAATTTAGGTTAATGCCTCTGTGTAAGCCACTTAAACTGCGTTCCGGACGCTACAAAAACACGTCCATATTTTAAAAGTAGCTAAAACAGAGGCATTAAACTAAATTTCTGTCGCTAACATACTTTAATCATTATCCGTGGCGTAAATCTTTCCCTTTATCATAAAACTATACAATATTTCGCGATATTTCCGCCTCAAAAGTTCAAAAAATCGTGCGAACATACCGTCCGAAACGCCCAGGAAATGCTCATATACATATGTACGTGTATGTATGTATGTAAACAGCGATACGCCGGAAACAAACAAAGCTTGCGAAGCTAAAATTTGCTTTGGTGCTTCGTACAGTTGAATTCGATTGCTGTTTCACTAAAGCGTTGAGCAGAATCAGTCTTTTGATATACTAAATTATTACCAACAAATATTTGTATTCCAATTTAAAGAAATTTATTTCATACAAATAAAGCAATATGTATTTAAACAGAATTAATTCAGACCTATGGTCCCTTGGACAATATTACTCAGTATGACCCATGGATTCGGAAACTGGATGTGCCTTTTGACAATACATTTAACCCACCCTAATATGTATATTTCTATGTAAACATATTTACTTGATCTGTATTAATGTATAGATAAATTAAAGTTCGTAACTATGTATATATTCATTGAATTTTGATTTTGAGAATTTGTTCATTTAGTATAGGGGCCCGTAGTTATTTTGACCCCGGGCCCGGATTTTCTCTCGGCGGCCCTGCTCCCTTAGTAACTATTAGCAAAAAAAAATTTTGGGGCGAATAATGTTTGCAAAAAAAAATTATTTGCAAAAATAAGAAATGTAGTTTGCTGAAAGATATCATCTTTTATATATATGTCAAAATTTAGCAAAATCGGTTTGACCAATCGTGAGAAAATCAGCAAAACGTGAGGAACTTCGAAGTGTTCATAGCTATAACATTGAAAATAATTCGAATTTCGAAAAATTGTTAAATACGTATTTTTGTTTAAGCCTTGTGAGCCGTGGGTAGTGGGTAGTATGTTTATTAAAATACATGGTCGTCGAAAAAATTTTAGGTGGCTCACTTCAAAAAATTCAACTCAGATGTAAAACCATCGTCACAATTCTTCGTATTATCTAGACATGTTTAGCTTCTGTCGAGTGCGATTCATTTCAATGTGCTACTCAGTACCAAGTACTTAGCGCCAAGTTTTATACCACTAAACAATGCGAAAAGACAATAAAAACCTTTCATACAAAAATCTTTCAAATATAAAGAAAATCAAGTGCCTAAAATACCTACTTCCATACAAAAATATGAATGACAAAGTAAAAGTATACATACATATGTACCTATGCATATCTAATGCTAGAAAACTAAGAAAGACTATTCAGAACAATGAGAACATGCTTATTTTAGACTTAATACAAAGAAGAAAAACAAAAATAGTTACTGAAAATAAAAACAATAGTCGGACAGGGAAGCCACAATACTTAATACCAGCTTGAAACCACATACCAAAACAGAGAAGGTACTTGAAGCTCTAGAAAAACGTTGTTTAGAAACAGAACTTCTTATAATAATGACCAACAGAATGTGTAAAACAATACTGAAGTTGGAAAAACATACAAAACATTAGAGAGAACAAATAGCAAACTTCAAAAAAAAAAAAATCACAGGATTATACTATTTACATACATGCAAATGACAAGTGTTATTAGGAGTAGTTATGAATAAAAGACTGACAATATGCACCATGAGTGGTTGAACCAGTTCTTGAAGAGCACGTATTGTTTTTGGTTATTTTGCTGATATGGACAAAGAAAGACAGGGGATAAACGATAAGGATAACATAAATAATACAAAGTCACAATGGAGTATGTGATCTTTTTTTTTCATTTTGAGCATCTACATACATATATGTATGTATGTATGTGCATGCGTATGTATGTATTTGCGTGAGCGAAACTAGATTTTATAAAATTCTAAAAGAGTGGATTTTAAATTAATTTTGAAAAGAGACTCATATGCAATAAGCATGTCTTTAGCAGATTCGATATCTTCTTTTGTGGCATTTAGCCACATGTCCTGCGTGTACTTCGTCAACAACAACAACAACATAAATAAGCTGAATTGGCAATAAGCGGATTAGCAGAATGCAAAGACTATAATAATCTGTGTTGCATTGATTCGCTGCAGCACTGAATCTGCTAGCAATTTTAACTATTGCGGTGCTCCGAAAAAAGAAAAAATTAAACTACATACATACATATGTACGAGAGTGCATCCCGCAGCGATAATTGTTGCTGCAGCAAATGCGCTGCGCTTGTGAGTATCCGCTTACCGCATCACTTCACTCTCATCCCAAATACTCACAATTTCGCACTCACTCTTTCACTCTTTAGCGCAGATCTACGTATGTATGAATGTTTGATTTACATCAATTTGTAATAAAAATTGTTGCGGCAAGGATCATAGCGGCGGCATCCATCCGATGTTGCTGCAAAAGACCAATCAAAACGCAAAGCAAAAACCAAAGTTAGGCGCTCGAGGAGAAAAGGTAACGCTTGAAGAAAAAAAAAAAATATATAGGTATCATCATTCATTCACTCCAAATGCAAGACAGCGGTAATGGCAGAATACCAAAAGAGAAAATCATTAACAATATAACAAATTAAATAAACATCACAAAAACAAACATACCTATCGTGAACAGTAAGCGAATAGTTTATAAGCCTGGCAGGCGGTAAATGAGCAGTGGTAGTGTGATGGTCCTTTTCTTCTTTATGCCATCCATGTCGCCGCTCAGCTTCATTCATGCGCGCTGCCACTTTTACCCTATTCTACCCCCTCCCCCACTGTGCTATTAAAAATAAAAATGCAACAATGCTGCGTTAGCAGCAACAAATAAAAGGAAATTCGTAACAAAATTAATGCTCGAGGGAAAGTGGCAAGCGGCAAGCGCAGCGGCAACGTTTGCGGCGCACTTCCGTAGTCCATTAACATTATAGATATTTTATTCTGACATTAAATAAGGCATATTAACGCTGCGTGAAGGATGAAAGAGAGAAAAGGCGGCAAGTTTTTTTTCGCAATTGTAACAATGATGCTTTGAAAACGAAAAAAAGTGATGATTTCGGGTTACTATTTTTTGCTGAATACTATTTATTTTCACTGAATGCGTTGGGTTTTGGTGCGAAATTTCTTATTAAATGGGGAAAGTATGTTGGGATTCGAGCGCTGATTCCCATGAACTGTAATTTTCTTATACAACAATTCTTTCGAGTGCAGTTTGTTCTAAATTAAGCAGCTCAAGAAGGGATTTTCTACTACTACCATTGTTTGAATCTAGTATATTTATGTAAAACAAACGAGAATATTATACTTTTTGAGTTTTTTTCGTATGAAAAAATGTCTAGATAATTAAGTTTAACCACTCTCTGTCTATTGATAATAAGTAGTCAAAACTGAGTGTGTGCTGTGATGCAAAGTAAAGTTCTCTATTGATAAGTACCACGATGTGTGCACCTTTGAAGAAAGTTTTCAAAACTTGATAGTATGTACTTCACCAAAGTTGTTTAGAATTGCACTTCGAATTGCACTTCAAATTGCACTTCAAATTGCACGCATGGGCATACATATGTACATATATACAGAAATCGTACACACATAACAACGTAGGGTAGTAACAACAAAAATCTACTTATGTAGAAAATTACAGTGCATTAACTTCTGGGTGCTAAGCAAACAAATGGGTGGATTGAAAATATTGGCAATGCATATGTTATGTCCATTTGCTTAGACTGGAGGCCTAGCTGCACATACGATAAAGTATATAATACGTATGTATGTTTGTTTTTTCGGCACCAGATCCTCAAAGTGCATGGTAATTGCAAAACTTTTCAATTGTTTTATCTACAAGAGAAGTTTTGTTGTTAAACATGGAAAAACTAAAGCAACTACGTAAAATAAAAAAAAAAACACGTATCTTCAATGAAAGTGTAGATAATTTAAGTTAAAACTTTTAACTTAAAAACAGTGCATTGTAATTTGAAGTGGCGCCATTTATACATAAGTATGTAACATTTGTAGACAGTTTGAAATAAATTTGCTGGTACATGTGTGTTAAGCAAATAAGCTAACAAAAGCTATTTAATAGCCTTTACAGATGGCAGCGATAAACCAGATTACCGCAGAACTTAATTCGAATCAAATTTTACGCTGGCAGACGGCAAATACTGCGGATTAACAAAGCAGTTGACGAAAGGTAGGCACAGTGGCGAATTAAAAACTTCTATTTTTTATTTCCAAAGGTAGAGTGTAATGTCAAAATTAAAGCGAATTCAGATTTCAACCAAGGCGATATATCATTTCGACATTACACTCTACTAATTAATAATAATATAATAAAATGGCGCTATTATAACTCTGACGAGTTTTATGGCCGAGCTTCTCTCCCAATTCGAGGTGTGCTCCTTTTTGTTTTTCCTACTAATTGGGTGGACCTACAGTTTTATGCCGGCTCCGAACGGCGAATGCATTTTTTGTGAGAAGCTTTTTGATGGCAGAAATACACTCTCGGGGGGTGTGCCGCCCACTGCCGAGAGGTGACCGCTGCTCTTAAAAAACCCAATAATTGGATTTTTACTAATTACAATCACAAAATACATTGGAATTTTCTGAATTCGCCTATGTGTCTACCTTCCTAGATCTGCCTTGAATTTTTCTTTTTCTTCACTTTCCATTCACAATAGATATTTTTCCACCAGAGATGCCATTATAAAATGCCTTAATCCGCTAAAGTTTTGAGCACTAACTCAAGAGATATTCTGGATTACCTCCAGTTATTTCTCAAGTTAACTCCGAACTAGTTAGATATTTCGGATTATCGCTGCCCTCTGTCAATGCTATAACACTTGAAAACAAATCTTCCATAAACTGTTCATCCGGAATCGAAAATACAAGGCCTTGCAAGTTGGTCCATTTCAAACCAGAAATAATTAGTGAAATCATATAGAAGTAAGACGTTCTGGAGTAGAGCTTAAGTAAGTGCTTCTGACTTCCTCCTTTTTCTAATTGATACATTCTTCTGGACATTTGTATGTACATATATATGTACATATGTATGTATAAATCCACGCAGAAAGCTAGATAGACAGGTATCCAAATAGACAACAATATGCGGACAGAGCTATCAGCAATTTATATGTATGTATGTAGGTAGGTATATGTGAATAAAACTATATGAAAACTAGAGTAATGTCTGTTTTGTTATACATAAATATATATGTATGTGTATGTGCATCTACCCAGCAAAAATCTGGTCGTCGCTATTACCTGTCAGGCATGATAGAAGGCCTTGCCATGGAACATCTGGCGAGTTCATCACTTCTTTCACGCATTGCCAGTAATGCAGAGTGGAATGAGCTTCCATTACCCATTCCACGTAATGCAAAGTAGAATGGAGCGCGAAAAATGAACTGGAATAAATACCAGTGGAAATTTCCATCATGCCTTACATTTTCGCCTTCTTTCTCTGCTTCCCTGTAAGGTATTCTTTATTTGATTCACTAGAATCCTTGCGGTATTGCGTAATTTATTCGTTCGGCGGTAATGCAGTGGGCAAGTCCTTCCCTCCAATGACAAGCCCATGCTAATGTCAGGCATTATGTCAACGAATGTGGAAGCGATTGCCAGGGTTTTTCTGGATTACCCTCTTAATTCCACGGTCATCGAGTTTTTTGGTGGGTACGTACATCTTTACCATGCCAGTACATACATATGTACATACAAATGTATCCAGCATACATCCCACCAAAAAACTCGATGACCGTGGAATTAAGAGGGTAATCCAGAAAAACCTGGCAATCGCTTCCACATTCGTTGACACAATGCCTGACATTAACATGGGCTTGTCATTGGAGGGAAGGACTTCCCCTATGCATTACCGCCGAACGAATAAATCACGCAATACCGCAAGGATTCTAGTGAATCAAATAAAGAATACCTTACAGGGAAGCAGAGAAAGAAGGCGAAAAATGTAAGGCATGATCGAAATTTCCAGGGGTATTTATTCCACTTCATTTTTCGCGCTCCATTCTACTTTGCATTACATGGAATAGGTAATGGAAGCTCATTCCACTCTGCATTACTGGCAATGCGTGAAAGAAGTGATGAATTCGCCAGATGTTCCATGGCAAGGCCTTCTATCATGCCTGACAGGTAATAGCGATGACCAGATTTTTGCTGGGATATAGAGTTTTGAAAGTGCATGCACATGCTAGAAATGCGCCAATACAAACACCTAGCCGCGTAAACGTTTGATATTATTATCAAAAAAGCGGTTGGCTCTTAATTATAACTGATGAGTGCTTAATAACCGGGAAGTGCAACGATGTATGCAATGTTGTGCATAATGGTATTGGAGTTATACAAACATATGTATGTACATACTATGTGCATATTACAGCAGATATATACATACACTATATTAAAACGTTTTGCAAATTGCAACGGCATTTTCTGCACGTAAAACAGTTACATACATACATACATACATACATACATACAAGCTCTATTCCGCTTTTACATTCCTACATTCATGCCCTGTGGGGAAATTCTCTAGTTCACAACTGGTGCGCAGCTAGTTCATTTTTAGACACTACTAGTGAGAGCTCTCCTCTTTTGCATGTTAGCAACTGTCGAATTTAGCACGGCGATGTCATTGGCGGTATCAATTATCCACCGCTGCATTACCTACCTATTCGATAGTTCTGAACTAATAAGGACTTCCTGAAAATTCTACAGTTTTACATATGCCACTCAAGTACAGCATTTGACACGCTTAAAGCAAGTGGCGCGATAGCACAGTGGTTAACGCGTGTGACTGTCGAACGCTGGTTCGGATTCGATGGGTGTCAAGGCGGATTAAAATTTTTTTAAAATAATTTTTATTTATTTATTTATTACATAAAAATATAAAATAAATAATATTTAAAAAAAAGAAAAACCATAATTAGGCGAACATTTTATTGCATTAAGCGAAGATGCATATTGTACATAGTCCTTGTACAATATGATTCACTAATAATCTGAGAATTGCAGAAAGTCGACGGCAAATGAACTGGTGCCTCTTCGGCACCTTTTAGCTAGTTCTGAACCAGAAATTGTGTTCACTAGTTGTTGATTTCTCTGCAGGGTACAAGTAATAGTAGATAAATATGCATTAGTGTAGGCCTAATGCTTTGGTTGTTTTGTTCCATTTTTGTGGCTTGTGGTTAAAATTGTTCATATTTAATTGTGGTAGCCGTATATCTATCAAGTGGCTTGAACTTAAATATAGTTTGATTAAGTGGTTTTTATTTAATTCCTGGAAAGAGAGAAATATGCATATATTTATATAGTTGCACATATGTACATATGTGATTAATTTGAAGCATAAGTAGTGTATACATAAACGTACATATGTACTTACATACATACATACTACATATATCAATTACAAATTCTATTCAATTCACGAAAGTAATTAAACTAATGGTCGTTGAAACAATAACTTAACTTTTAATCACAGAAAATAGTAAATTAAAATAGTTGATTCATTGAGTTCAACGAAAATTGAAATTGAAAAAGGTGTTCCCAAAATTGAGTAGTTAATTTTGTTGCCCATAAATAAACTACAATATGTACATTAGATGAGTTTTTTTTGTATGGGATTCTTTAAACCTTCTCAGATCCTCCCTCCGGCACCGGAATATGAAAATAGGATATTTTAGAGTAAGTAAACTGAAAAAAAAATTTAACTTTTCCAAAAACTGGATGGAGCTACACCGAAAACCGCGAAAATTCCCAGAATTTCAAGGTATGTTTAGATTTATGTCTGAAAAAAGTTAAGATTTTGCACAAGAAAAAAAAATGATACCCACCCATACGAAGAATTAACCGCTAAATCGAATGGCATATCCAGTTTTTTGGTACACTACCCAGGGATGGTGATAACCTAACGGCCTAAAGTGACCATTTTCTTTTTTTTCTCATGAATCTTCAACTTCTTGCCCTATACTCTTCCCGAAAGCGAACGTTATTTTTTAACTAAATCACACGGTAGGCTGCGTTATTTAATGCGCTTTCCTGAAATGTATAGCTATTAAAAATCGAATAATATTTGGATGAGTTCATCAAGTTTAAGTGAAGTAAAGTCGGGTATAAAAGGGTAACATACCTTAAAATTTCTCAATTTTTTTTTAAATTTTGCTCTTGAAGACGGTTTTTTGGGTTATTAGTGATTGTTTTATTTTGTTTGATAACTCCACAAATGTAAAAAAAAATTTGGAAGATCGAGACCGTGGACAGCGGAAAAAACCGTGGACCCGGATGGCGCCAAAATATTATTGGGCAATATTGGTATCAAATTAAAGGTCTTAACTAGGGCTTGCATATGGAACTTATTACATTTGACATCTAATTTATGACTTATATGTGTCGAAACGGTGGACACAGCAAAATGGATTGGCTTTACATTGAAGTCCTAGGTGAAATCTTTATTTTGATACCCATATTGCCCACAAATGGTTTGGCGCTATCCGGCTCCACTTTTTGTCCGTTATCCACGGTCTCGAACTTTGTATTTTTTTTTACATTTGTAGAGTTACCCGCCCACATAAAAAAATCACTAATAACCCAAAAACCCGTCTTCAAGAGCAAAACTGTTGAAAAATCAAAGAAATTTTAAGGTATGTTAACCTTTTATACCCGACTTTACTTCACTTAAACTTGATGAACTCATCCAAATATTATTCGATTTTTAATAGCTACACATTTATGGAAAGCGCATTAAATAACGCAGCCTATCTTGTAATTTAGTTAAAAAATAATTTCCGAATTCGGGAAGAGTATAGGGCAAGAATTTGAAGATTCATGAGAAAAAAAAGAAAATTATCACTTTAGACCGCGATATTACCTTCGCTGGGTAGTGTACCAAAAAACGGAATACGCCATTCGATTTAGCGGTTAATTCTACGTACGGATGGATATAAATTTTTTTTCTCGTGAAAAATCCTATCTTTTTTCAAACATAAATCTAAACATACCTTGAAATTCTGGGAATTTGCGCGGTTTTCGGTGTAGCTCCATCCAGGTTTTGGAAAAGTTAAATTTTTTTTTCAGTTTACTTACTCTAAAACATCCTATTTTCATATTCCGGTGCCGGAGGGAATATCTAAAAAAAAAACTCATCTAATGTACATATATACGTATTTTTGGCTTGGGATATGTTTGGAAAAGTGGTTTCTTGATATTTTTTTCGCATCTTAAACTGGATTCTCTCGCCAGTTCCCTTTGACGTAAATAATGAATTTTCAAAGAAATTCTAAAAAATGCTTATCTGTCGAAGGAAATTACAATAGGTTGTAGTATTAATTTTTATTATCTAGTCTGTCATTGAACTCTCGAATTCATATTTATTTACAAAATATGACGCACAATTTATTAACAGTTTTCATATCTATCTACTATTGCGGTTGTTGCAAATTCTAATTTTAGTATAAAATAGAGCTTATATACTATGTGTGTCATTGGTCATTAAGTAGTCACTAGAATATGCTGTTGACAAAAACCTTCCGGAAAGCTTACATTATTATTACTGATCTATCAATGAATCGCATTGAAATTGAAAGTTTCATTTATGCATTTCTCTTATTTTCTTTACATATGCACTACATACTAATATTTGATGCATGGATTTGCATATATGCATACGTACATATGTATGTATGTATGTCTCTTTGTCGCTTATATATCAAAATCATATAAGTCGTTAATAATAATAATAGCAATAATAATCACAACAATATACCCGCTAAAAAGTTTGGTAAATGCACACGCTTATGCATATTTTTATGGACAATCAATTACGATAAACTGTTATTAGGCTTGATTTTATAGCCGTATTTATCGCAAAGATTTATGCAAACATGAAATGATGGATATACATACATATACATATACATAATATTACAACATCTACTCACATCCCTGCAGGGAACTCAATAACTAGTGAGCAAAATTTCTAGTTCCGAACTAGCGAAAAGGTGTCAAAAGGGAACTATATCAATTGTAGTTAGACCCTCACCAGTTCAGAAGGAGTGAATTGGGTGAACATTATAAGACACACTTTGATTTGTATGCAATTTTGAAGTGACAAAAATTCTATGAAAATTTTTCGTTCGTTCAATTGCCGTCGGCTTTGTATTTTTCTGCAATTTTCAGATGTTTAATGAAGCATTTTATATAAAGTGTTTTCTATTTGCATCTTTTATGAAATGAAATGTTCCCCTAATTATGCTTTTCCGATCCCTCAGGCTTATTTTTAATTTTTTCATTTTATTACTTTTTAAATATTATTGTAAATTTTTATTAAAAAAATTAATAAAAAAAATTTGTTAAAAAAATTAAAAAAAAAAAAAATTAAAAAAAAAATTATCATTCACCTTAACACCTTGACACGGATTCGAACCCGCGCCCCTCAGATTGAAAGGCACATGCGATAGCCAGTCGGCCATCGCGTCACTTGCATGAAGTGTGTCAAAAGCTGCACTTAAGCGGCAGATGCAAAACTGTAGGTACTTGTAGCTAGTTCAGAACTATCGAAATTGTGCCAATAAACGAACTAGTGTAAACTGTAGAATTTAGTACTAGTTCGGAACTATCGAAAATGTAGTTCAGAGAGTGACAATTGACACCGCCTAGGACATCGCCGTGTTAAATTCGTCAGTTGATAACGTGCAAAAGAGATTTAGCTCGCACTAGTAGTGGCGAAAAATGCACTAGAAGTGACCCAGTTTGGAACTAGAGATTTTCCCTACAGGGATGAGCATATAGGACATATTTATGTGTGAATGTACATTTGTAAATACTTACGTATAAACTAAAAATGCAATAAATATTTTCATTACCTGTACAATTGATTGTAACTAGTCAAATTTCTTTATAAGCAAGTTGAGAAAAAAACACGAACAACATGGAAAGCAACAACAAAAATTAAGTTAGTTGTGTTGTCTAAGCGAGTTGAGTTGAATGCGATTAGCACTTTGTCGACTTGAACAGAAGTGTTGCCAGTGGCGTAGCTAGAGAATTTTTCGGGGGGGGTTACAGCCAATGTAAAAAATTTACCAAAATTAAAATTACCAAAAAAAACTACAATTTTTTTTACAAATGATAAAAATCGCTAGCTTAGAATGCAAATTGTGTAAGTCCTTTTTTAAAACTTTGTAGGAGAGACAAACAAAAAAATTCGAAATGAAAAAAAATTTCTGTTCATATAAATATTTGGACTTACACAATTTGCGTATCACTGAATAACAACGAGTAGAAATATGACAAGTATCTCAGACTTGTTTAGCGTGGTGCGTATTTGATTTTTCTAGAGTTCTACATAAAAATACACTTTTTCATAAAAGTGGACTTACACAGTATGCACTCTAAGCTAGCGAAACGTAATTTTTTTCAGACTATAATTTAACATTTTAGTACACAAATATCGCTTATTATACATATATCAAACTCTTAAGGCCCTTGGCCACTTAAAATCTGGAATGTTAAGCAGGATATACATATGTGTGAGTGTCGGGTGATTGACGCAAATATCTAAAAGATTTGATTCTCATCAACGCGAGCCCGAACAAGAACGTGTAGCACGACGACTGCCGATTGCACTAACACACAAAAAAACTCACACATACACACTCCTTGACATGCCAGATTGTCAGTTGCCAAGGGCCTTTAACTATACTTCAAAAGTAAGTCTCATATTCTCTTCTGCAAATCTACGCGCATAGGTAGATTTTCAAGTTTTATGCGCCCAAAATTGAATTTTGTAAAATTGTTACAATTACAGAAAAAAACATACCCACATATTGGAAATAGAATGGGGAACAATAATTAATCGCTTTTTTCCCGACCCCATACTCTGCACTTGCCCCAGATGGTCGCAACTTAGCATATCTGAAGTTAATTTTTTTGTTTTTTTCTTACATATTTTTAAGTGCTAATTTCAACTTGAATATTTATTATTTAAAGCATTTCATTTAAGTAATCGTGGTGAATCCTAAAGGTTCAAGTAATTATTAACACTTTTCAATAATATCCTTGGTTTCCAATAATTCTAAGTTTATAGTTTTAAGCTTTTAAAGTTGGGATATTTAAAAAAAAATTATCACTCTTTTTCATGTTAAAAATTGGTTTTGTTATGTTGCTCTGTCAGACTCAGTCAAATTAACCCTCGGACATGATATCTAGTACAATTAGTAGTTAGCCGACAAAAAATCACGTCGCACAAAGCCGCACTTCACTACTAGATACAGGGTTTTTCATATGTACCTACAATAATTTTCTTTTTGTGCTTTATATTTAATTTTAATGTTTATATTTTTAACGCATATCTTGGTTAATGTAGGTGATGCTCGAAAGTAACCCAGATATTTAGCAGCGATTATTGTTAACTTTTTAGGCAGTATTTTTAGTATTTCTAATTTTTCAAAGTTAAGGAAGTACTTATCATAAAAAGGGGCTAAGAATTATAAAGCTACATTTTTTAGAAGATTTTTGAGTATGCAATTTTGCAGCTCATTCAATTGTAATATAATAATATGCAACATTCAACTTTTTGAAAAATTTCATTGGCTTTTCGGAAATTTTAATTGGAACGGTCTCACGTACATATAACGCAAACACCCTACAGAAAAAAATTACTAAAATCGACGGAAATTTTTACAGCATTGAGAATAGCACTTTTTACACTAAAATTTTTTGGCTACATAACAGTACACTTAGAAATCTCCTCAAAATCTTCTATAAATTCTGGCCGCGTTTTGAAATTTTAATCCACTTTTAGAAATTTCTACGATTTTTCGGATTTTTCCATAAGCTTAGAAATCCTGCTTAAGGCGATTTTTATTGAAAAATTGTTTACATTTTTAAACGAAAATAAGAGAGTCAAATTTTGTTTGAAATAAATTTAAAAACTCTGGCGTATGATTTTTTTTTTGAGTCACTGTATATATTTTTCAATAAAATCGACTTTTAACTAGAGCCCTAGATACCCGGGTATCGAGCAATTCGATCTGATCGTTTTTGTTTGAAGCCCGTTTGTTGTTCAAATGCCCGTACAAACATTCGAGCATTCGAGCTTACAAACAAAAAAAATGTGTATCGGAAAAACAAAAATAAAAAAACTACATATGTATAAAGAAAAAAAAAAAAAAAAATAAACAAAAGAAAAAAACAAACTTCAAAATACCCGAATTGTTCAAATGCCCGTACAAACATACGGGTAATAAACAACTCTTCGAGCATTTTAATAACAACTGTTCGGGCTACTCGAAAATGTTCAAAAAAAAAATCGAGAGCTCTACTTTTAACACAAATTATTAAAATTTTGCATTAAACAAGCAATTTGGAATAGATGTACACAATAAAATATTTCTACCTATGTGCTACGGTTATAAATAATAATTTTCTTATATAATTTAGTTTTTTAATATTCCATTTTGACAGACATTAAGTAAAATCTCAAGTTCAGATACTCTTATACATGGCATAGTTATTCCCATTGTAGTTTATACTAATATTATTTGATTAAGATGATAAGTAATTGAAAGAAAACTTGAAATTTAAATAATTGGCGTTACTTTTCTGTTATTGGCATGTTAATAACAGCAATACTGTATAATAATTGTAGCGTTTGTTGAGCCGTAGGGAAGTGCAGGAGCCGTAGGAATTTTACCACAAAAGAGCGAATATAAGTACAAAGAATGTAAATTGTGGTAAAATTCCTGCGGTTCTTGCACTTTCCTACGGCTCAACAAACGCTAGAATTATAAGTAATACTTCGTGAAAAAGCGCTAAATTTCGAATTACCAATTTCAAAAAATTACTATTCTCATTGATTTTTTCCTGAAAAAGAAATGTATGCTAATAAAGTCAAAGATGGTTTTATGGTCAAAACGAATCTTTCGGGGGGGGTTTTGTCCCCAAAACCCCCCCCGTTACTACGCCACTGAGTGTTGCAAAGTAAAAGAATGAAGCTATTGTGAATAGCACTTGAATGTGCATAATTAAATACTCATTTTGTTTCGCTTAACATTGTTTTTTGGTTGGCTATCGCACATAATAGGGAATATAGAATTTCGAAAAAATGGGAGCTTCCCGCAATACAGGCCTAAATGTGGACCCAGATCGACCCCGCAAGTCTTCGAGCAATATTGGTATCAAATGAAAGGTGTTGAACAGGCCTTCAACATAAAGTTATTTTCATTGCGATGCCTAGGCCGGGTCCCCAGATATGGGTCAAAACGTGGGACCGAGTGACCCTGGAAATTTTTTGAAAGATATTGGTATCAAATGAAAGCTGTTGAGGAGAACTTCAACAAAGTGCTCTTTAAATAGTGATCCCTAGGCCGGGTTCCAAGATTTGGGCCAAAGCGTGGACCTGGATAACCCCTGAATATTTTCGAACGATATTGGTAGCAAATGAAAGACGTTGAGCATGGCTTCCACATACAGCTATTTTCATTGTGATTTCTAAGGCTCTTTCCCAGAGATGGCTATAGTAGTGGGCCCGGATGGTGATAGACGGTTCCCGTAAGGTAAAGGTAGATAGGTATAGGGATAGGGATTGGGATTGGGATTGGGATTATAGGGATAGGGATAAAGATAGGGATAGGAATAGGGATAGAGGTTGACATTGAGATTGAGACTGAGATTGAGACTGAGATTGAAATAGAGATAGGGATTGAGATAGAGGTAGAGATAGGGATTGGGGGCAGTAGGTTTGTCGCGGCGAATATACCTACAACTTTTATTCAGAGAATAGACAATTTTTTATTATTCGCAGTCATTAAAATGGACTCTAAGATAATGGTTAGCAATACGTTAATCAAAAAATTTTCTTTAGGCTTGATAGAAATAAATTTTAGCAGAACAACGTCTGCCGGGTCAGCTAGTATTATATAATTTTTAGTCCTTATTCATATTTCTGAAATATATATATATATCATTTAGTTTCCACGTTTATTATAGTACATATCGGCAATACTTTCATTTCACTCAAATGACTTGCCATTATTCCTATTAGTAAACTTTACAGGGCGTGGTAGTTAAATACATATGTATGTATGTACCTATGCATGCGGATGTATACATGTACTCCTATGTGAATACATCAGTTACCACGTTACACATATGTACATATGTACCTACATTCATTCGTGAATGCAGTTACATATATACTCAAGTAGGTTGTAAAATAGTTGGTGCTCATACATATAAAAATACATATGTACATATGTATATATTCCAAATGCAAATATTGCATTTAGTTAATGTGCCAACAGAATTTTTACGACTTAATGACTTGCAGTAAAAGTTTTGCGGATGATTGTTTTATGACTGGTAGTTAATAAATCCAATTTCTAGTTAGCACATTTTATGAACTTCAGCAAAAGTTCTGTTTGCCTATTCATGTATGTACTCGTATGTATGTATGTATGTATGTATGTATGTATGTATGTGTTAACTTCAAAAACTACTAAGCAAAAGGGTAATTGCAATTAATTTTATTCTATGCGTTTTAAGCATGAATAGGCAATTTTCATTAGGATCTTCCGCTCTGTGTTGGTTTTTCGAAAATATTTGAGTTTCTCTTTTTCTGTAATTCAATTTACTTAGCATTTTTACAACCATATCTTAAATTGACTTTCAAGAAAACGGTTTTTTAGTTGTTAGTGTAACATAGGAATATCTGCCGAAATTTGGTTATTAATAATAACTAGAGACATGGTGTACCCCTAAAAACGAAACTAAAACCATGTCCCCTTACAAGCTACGCTAAGTCAAGTCCTTAATTGAGGAATAAGGCATTTGGAATTAAGGAAAGGGGTGGTAGTTCCGGTTGAATTGATAAAAGCAGCAATCGTCCAGCAAGCAACTCAGTGTAAGCATTATTGTGATTGTGTTCAACCAAAGGTTAAGCAATGGATGACTAACGAATAAGCCGAAATAGTAAAAAGTTATGAATTGATTTTACTCAACAAATGGCGCCAACTAGCAAACAAAATATATACACGCCAATATTTTTAAATACACAAATCACTTAACAAAATGAAAAAAAAAAAACGATAAGACAATCTTTAAATGCATTAATTCTATTCTTTTTGTTCAAGGACGCAGCCCCATCTGGGCCTCTTGGTGTTCTGTCTGCATGGCGGCAAAAACGTTAGTAGGCTTATTGCGTATCCATCCGTTGTGCAATTTCATTGGCAATTAAAAAGTTCATTGGTTATTGTGTTCATTTAATATGCCAACCAAGCCCACAAGCGCAACCGCAAAGTGCTCCTGCCACTTTTGCTACTGTTGAAAGGCCGATGGCAATGTGGAGTGCATGTGTAGTCTTTGTGGCGATGGAGATTCGCCGCAGGGATTGAGTGGCATATGTACATATGTATGTAGCAGATTTGGTTATTGTGGTGGTGGCAAGGCCTTATTTTGCAAGCCTATATGCATATTGTTTAATTGTTTTTATTGTAGTTGAGTTATATTTTGCGGTAAGTGGTTAAACGTTAGCATACATATGTATGTATGTACCTATGTCTAGAATTGTCTGTATGAAGTGTAAAGTAATGGGTGCAAAATGAGAAATTTTCAAACTCTTTGGCACTTGAGAACAAAAGAAAATTACACTGCTCTACAGCCAAAAAATACTCTGAACGCGACCATCCTTTCTATATGTAAAATCGGTCGCTGATTCCGAAAATCGGGTTCATTTTTAATTCTATGGGAAGGTTTTTGAAATATCGGCAATTTACCGTTATTTGGCCAATGAGTCCACTTAATCCTGTATATCTCTTTAACACAGTGAGTTATCTTCACACCAAACGAAAGAAAATTAAATTTCCTTTGCACGGCTCCTATAACATTTTTCTCTAGTTCTTATAGTTTCTGAAATATTGACGATTAAATTTGAATTTTTTCGATTTTTTACGATTTTTTGAAGAAAAAATTTACTTTGTCAGACAATATCTTTAAAACCAATGATTTCACCTTCGGTTTTACTCCTTTGCGTGAAGCTCAATTCCATTTCCAAACAAATAAGCTATCAACGAAGAAAATCCATGGTAAACTGGATAAGTTATAGGCGATCAAGTAAATACAACCAAGTCGCGCAATGCCTCTGCACGGGTACATTCTATGCATATTGTACCAATACCTACACATCTGCAGTAGCAGCACATTGGCAGCGCAGTAGATACAAGCGCGTTTACGGGTATAACATGCATAGAATATACCCGTGCAGAGGCATTGCGCGACCTGGCTGTATTTACTTGATCGCCTATAACTTTTCCATTTTACCATGGATTTTCTTCGTTGATAGCTTATCTTTTTCCCAATAGAATGGAGCTTCACGTAAAAGAGCAAAACCGAAGGTGAAGACATTGGTTTTAAAGATATTGTCTGACAAAGTCAATTTTTTCTTCAAAAAATCGTAAAAAATCGCAAAAATTCAAATTTAATCGTCAATATTTCAGAAACTATACGAGTTAGAGAAAAATGTTATAGGAACCGTAAAAAGGAAATTTAATTTTATTTCGTTTGGTGTCACCCTAAGGAAGATAACTCACTGTGTTAAAGAGATATACTGGATTAAGTGGACTCATTGGCCAAATAACGGTAAATTGCCGATATCTCAAAAACCTTCCCATAGAATTAAAAATGAACCCGATTTTCGGAATCAGAGACCGATTTTACATATAGATAGGATAGTCACGTCCAAAGTACAGACAAAAAATTTCATTTTGTGATCCAGTGTTATTAATGCGATGAAAAAGAGGCAAACTGACAGCCACAAAGCCTTTTTTGGTCACTAAGCAAAGCGTGGGAACAATTGTTACCATTTGTCTTTTCTTGTTGTTGGCGATGATGGTTACGGCTACAGCAGCACTATTCTGGTCAGCTCTTCAGAAATAATGGTCACTGTTGTTATTGCTTTGCTCACTGTGTTTGTTGTTTTACTGTTGCTGCCACTGCACACGACACAAAATAAACTTAATTTACTGCAAGCAAAAATTCATTTTCTCCCAGCTGAGATGCCACAACAGCTCATATACATGTAGGTACATACAGACGAAGTTTCTTTGAACTTGAAAGTTTATTAAAAATATATAAAAATGAAATATGAACAATCATTCTGGCATATACATAATATGTATGTACATACATATGTATATTGATACTAAACGAACAACAGCAACAAAATCTCGCAAATCATGCTAACTAAATAAAAAAAAATTAAAATTTTAAATAACATTTGCACACACTACATACAATAAATTGGTAAATACGTGTGTTTTTGTGCAGAAAGGGTTCACTAACGGATCGTCGCATGGGACGAGTCGTCCTTATACCAACGTAGACGCGCGGTACTTTGGCTTTATATTTTAAACATTTCAGCACATGCGCGATTTTTTAATTTTTTATTTCAAAGCTTCCTTGGAAAAATATATTTGAGTTAAATGGATGTGAGAGCTACATTACATATGTACATACGTACATACCTACTGTATACGAGCATGAGTGTGTGCTTTTAAATGAGCCTAAAGGTACACCCTCCAAAAATCTGCGCTTTATTTAGGGTTTATTCCAGAAGATTTAAAGGCTTACGAAATAATGCCTGAAAATTCTAAGCGGCCAAAAGTTGTATTGCTGATTTTCATGTATTGATGTCATCAGACTGTAAGCACTTTCTCTCTGAGAGGAAACCTTATTCCCAAGGCTTATCCGCCGTGGCAATAAGGCTTTGATAGTTCCTTATAATAATGCTTTATGTGGTGTCTATATATGTACGTTATAATAACACTTATTCACCATCGGATATAAGGCTTAGATTATTTCTTATAATAAAGCCTACTAATAAGGGATAATAAAAAGAGTTTTTTTTGTTTAGCTGCATAATTCACAATTTTGCGCAACTTAAGCAACTTATACTTATACTAGCTGACCCGCCAGACGTTATTGTACCTAAAATTTATTCCTATAAAGCCTAAAGAGAAAGAAAAAGTCCTAGATTACCGTGTTGCTCACCATTATATCCCTATCCCTATCCATATCCCTATCCTATCCCTCCGAGTTTTGATATCCTACGGAAAACACTTCCAGAGATATTCAGCATTAAATATTAAGTTTTTAGGGGTTGTGTCACGCCCCCTTTTCCGATAGCTTCCATTTTTTCTCGTAAGTATAGTACAGTTATTGTTTATCTATGTACTAATTTACAGGGTACTACCAGAGATATTCAGCATAAAAGAAGAAAGTTTGCATGGAAGGTGCCACGCCCCCTCAATATTTTCAAAATTTTTTTAGCCAAAAACCAATTCCAGGAGACGTCTAGAAAATGATTATTGAAGGTTTCATTCATTTCTATGCAGTCGTTTTTGTGTGTCGCGGGCGTTATGGTAAAAAAGCAAATTTTTGGTCACATTTTGGTCAATAACTCGGGAACTGGATGAGATATCCAAATGAAAGTTGTTCTAAATTTTATGTTAGACGTTAAGTAAGTTAGACGTTAAGAATGGTGAAAGTCTCCTGCAATTATGTTCAGTAGTTTTTGCGTGATGCGCGCACAATAATACAGATGGACAGACAGACAGACAAAAATTCTAAAAATTGTAGATTTGGGTTCCGCTGGTCCAATAACGACCTCTCCTATCAGTTTATCTTGACTATCTTCAATGTACAGACATCGACCTGTTACAATTTTATTAGATCTATGAATAGATGTATGTGCGTATGTATGTATTTTTTCTAAGCGGTAATCTCTTTTTATGCTCGTCACAAATTATGCTCTCTTTGCGCATGTTTGCTCATAAAACTCAATTTCCTCTCTCTATATTTGAGATATGAGTGCATAACAGAAAATTAAGTATTAAAACGTTCGGAGAGGAGTGAACAGCAAGCAGTACCCGCCAGCAGATTCCATTTTGACAGCTTAAAGCCCGTCTCCGCATAACTTGATTCGCCAGAGGAACATCTCGGGAAACATCTCGCTACATAACCCGTCTCCACGTGGCTGATCGTGATTCAGTTTAACATTTCTCTTTCTTGTTCTTCTTAAATGTTTGTATGTTTGCTTACTTTTGCGTTTTTGTTTTGGCCTGTGTGAGATTTCGATAGATTTTCAATACAAAATTAGAGAAGACATCGATATCATCGAGGTTGGCAAGAGGATTGAGAACGAAACAAGTGTTTCAATCCTTACTCGCTCTCAGAAATTTGTATAGAAATTGGCGAGTTTCGGCACTGGTTTCCGTGTCGAAACAAGATTGAGAGAGAAAATGCAGAAAAAAGAGCGAAACACGTTATGTGGATACATGGTATTAGGCTTATGAATCTGCTTGCAGGGCATGCGGAACGATCCTTTCGTAGTGCAACGTGCGCTGTGTGGAGTTTGCGAAAAACTCATTAAGCTTGAATGTTGCGTGGTGCGACTAAAATTCGCGAAATAACAACAATAATAATAAAAACAAAAATCGCAATAAAACTAAACGCCAGCATACAATACATCGTGAATGGCTGTAGTAGCTGATATATGTATGTAGGTATGTAAGTTATTTAACAGCTCTGAACATAAAACAATATAGAGTAGAGCTCAGAAATTGCAGTTATGACATAATAAACGAAAAAGAAGAAATAAAAATTTGAAAAAAGTCAAGAATTAAATAAGCAACAGAAATTAATGAAGTTGAAGGCAACGGCAGCAGAATAAATTTGGACTCTTCGTCGAAAAGTTTGGTTTGCGTCTTAAATTGCCTTTATCTACTCGGCAAAGTTGTACATAAAATATGTACATATGCAAGGGCGTAGGCAGGTAGGGGCAGGGGGGGGTATGTGCCCCCCCTGTCTACTGCTTAATATTATAATGGCATCAGAGAATAGTACAGAAATTTACATGTCAAAATATAACAGTGAGATTTGTTTCGATTCGTGTCTACAGTTCACTAAATATTTTAGCATTAGCATTGATAAGCAGAATCTAAGGCCCGGTTTCACCAGCGTGACTAAAGCTAAAACTAAGTTTTGACTTAAGTTAGCACAGAACAGAGTTCTGGTGTATTGGAAATGTCTTGAAAAGAGTTCAATCCTTCTTGCATTAAAAAAGGTGCAACGAAGCTCGCTGATTAGTATTGGTGGCGCACTGCGCACCACTCCCAAGGAGGCTCTGGACACTTTATTTAATGTCCTGCCGATTGTCCTGTTGGGTAGGCAATGCGCTTAAGGGAACTTCCGGGATGGAAGGTAAATGTAGGTGGTCATGCTGAGATCCTTAGCATTTCTTTGACGAGTGCAACGGACTACTGTGCACCGACCACCACTTGCGGGAGGAACTTCGATGTTGTTATTCCGGATAGGGAGTTTTGGTCCAATGGACCTCCGGATTTGCCGGGTGCCCTCCACATTTATACCCATGGTTCGAAGCTGAATGGTAAGGTGGGTGGTGGAATTTTCGTAGCCCAAACGGTACGAAACTGTCCTTTAACTTTCCGGATCACTGCAGCGTATTCCAGGCAGAGGTTGCTGCCATTCAAGAGGCGGGGGACTATCTTCGTAAATGAGTCTTCATGCACGACAATATTTACATTTATTCTGATAGTCAGTCTGCGCTGAAGGCGATTGGGTCTGCTACTTGCAAATCCAGGACTGTAGAGGGTTGTCGCAAATCTCTTGAGGAGATGGCTACGCAGGCTTCTTTAACGCTGGTATGAGTGCCTGGACACTGCAATATACCAGGCAATGAGATGGCAGACGAACTTGCAAGAGGGGGCACATCTGCTCCGCTTTCGTCATCTTGGAAGGGTTTAAGAATGCCGCTCGCTACATGCAAGCTCAATATTAAGGGATTTTTCCATGCAGAAGCGGGTGCTAGATGGAAACGCCTTAGCACCTGCATTCATTCTAGACTCGTATGACCTCATTGGGATGCGAGACGTACTAAAGGGCTACTTATTCTAAAGAGGAAAGAACTGGCGCTTACTGTTGGCCTGATTACGGGCCACAGCGTTATCGGCAGACATGCTGAGAGATTGGGCGCTCCTTTTCATGACTTCTGTAGGAGCAGTAGAGATGAGGAGGAGCCTGAAATTGTAGAACATTTGCTGTGTGAATGTCCCGCGCTGTGGACTAAGAGGCTAAAATTTCTGGGGGCACCCCACTTTTCTGTCCTCGGCGATTTGGCCGATTTAGAGCCTGTAAAATTCCTAAGATTCGCTGAATCCACTTTCTGGTTCGAGTAGGGGTTTAGATCCGCGTGGTATCACAATGGGTCCTTATAAGCCTAAGTCTGTTGGTGTGTACCAGCAGCCACTATTACCTAACCTAACCTAGCTAGCCAGATTTGGGGCTAACTTACTTTTGGGTTTCACCAAATGAGCGACTTGAATAATTCTGCACACAACAACCCGATGAGCTGTTTTATACATTGCAGTATTTTAGTAGTTTATTTCCTACCTTTTGACTGCGCAACCCAGTTTCTTTGACAGTTGTTGTTGTCATTTTTATATTAGCAGTGTTGCTGTAGTCGCACACACAAATTAGTATTATTTTTGACATTTAAGAGTGGAACAGCAGCATTTTAGTCGCAAACAGATTGATGTTTGACTACTTCAAATATTTGCTGTGCCTGCCCCCCCTGTATAAAATCCTAGCTACGCCCTTGTACATATGTATGTACATATGAGTTGTTTGTGCGTTAATTCGTTACGCGTCGGGACAACATTAATTTTTGTTTGCCCTCATTCGACTTTATTGAGTAGCATTAACTTTTTAGTGTCTTATGGCATGCCTGTAGGAAATGTTTGCGTTATTAAGACACAGGACCAGAAAGATTAGCATTTAAATTGAAAATTACCTCGCTTTTCAGTTGTTTTATTTGGTAATGCTTATCGTCGTTAAAACTTCATAACCGCCTACGTGAGACTTTCATAACCGCTTAGCCGACATTTGTGCCAAAAATTAAAATTGAATTTTTGACGTCCAACTCTACGACCTCATAACTGGTATGGATCGGGCGGTAAAAGAGGGTCGACTCTTGCAGAGGGGTGTTACTTTTCATATATAAAATGTATATCAAATTGAAGGGAATAAAAATACTTATCGAATGGTGTAAAAACATTCGAAATCGGTTCAGCAGTTTTTAAGTAATTGCAATTTAGAAAATGCATAATACAAACTTTGACCTTTAATAACTTTCGTTGTTGTTGTTTCCAAAAAAAAAATTTACGTTAATATTCAGCTTAGCCATGTTTATCAATCCTCATTCTTCGTTTTTTGATTTTATAATTTTAGAAATTTCACATTTGTACCAGATCGTGCTATTTTTTTCAACTTTGTGGGGCTGGGGGCACCTCTAAACATGCGAGTAGGTCAATAAAATTTTACAGGCTTATTTCTGGGCTAGAAAGGTGCCGTTCTGGCTTTGGAACAAATTGAATTTACAAAAAAAAATTTCGCTCCACCTTAATAAGTATGTATGTAGAATTAAATGTAGGTTTTACTATAATTGTGGCGTGTGTTTCTCTTTTAATATAGGCATTTCTCACAGGGCTGCCGTTATACACAAAACCTGAATTTTAATATATAAATATGAAGAGGAGCAACAAAGTCAGAGTTTGAACTTCGGCAAAAGTTAACAGTTAATTACGCGTCGTTTTTCAGTTCATAAGTTTTGATACCAAGTCCCGACTACTTTTTAAGTGTCTTTTATGTGCCACGTTAATGCATTTAATTTATATAAGACTGCAGGATGTGTCAGTAAATATGTTTTAGCATTGGCTTACGTAAAAATGGGCATACAATATTATTAGTTATTTTAAAATAGTTTTGTTATTGTTATTAGTTTAATTAGTTAATTTGTTCATTGAGTTGGTGAAATTTAAATTGGCAATACGGTTGAACATTGTCAATTTTGATTAATTGTAAACGCGAAAATTCACAGTAGAGTGGGCATGGATCTGCGTACTGTGAATGAAAAGTATACAATAACGAAGTAGAAAAGTAGCAATAACCAAATTTGACAAGGGATGTTGGAAAATCGTTCCATAATACATCATAACGAAGTGATTGAAACTCCCCGTGAAACCTGAAATCCCCATGAATCTTATCTCTGGAATTTCTTAATTTATGTATAGATAAGCTAACATTTGTATATATGTAATATGCACAACATCATATTCGCACCCAACACAATTTATTTGCTTTAAAAGATCAGTAGATAATTTAAGGATTAATATTTCTTTAAAATTGTTATAGATGAAGAGATAATTCCTTGACCTATAGAAAATTGAATATATCGCACATCGTACCTTTAAGGCAACGCAACTATCAGCAATCAACAATAACTTTAGTGTTCAAAATCTGGAATGACTGAACAGTAAACCACGTTAAGACCATTTAAGAAGTGTGTATGTATGCCGCCTAATCCTCAATTGCGAAAAAATCTTATTTGAGAATGGATTACTTCCACGGCGTTACAGGCACATTTTTTGTTGGTGGTCCATGACTCTGTCATAACCATCATAATTCATTTTAAGTATGAAATAAATCAGCAGAAATCTATGCCACAATGCAAGTGCGAAAATACAGCAAATGCAAGACAATGTACTGTATAAGAAACTTATTAGTAAGCAACATGAGGTAGTTAAATGTTGTGTTAAGCAGTACATGTCTATAGAAATGTACACCAATATACATATGTATCATAGATGGGCACTTTTAAGTACCAGTAGTAATTCATTATTTTTACCTTCTTTACTGCTTACTTCAAATTTTTTACAATAATAAGTAACGCTTTACTTATTACTTTAAAAATTTTACAGTAATAAGTATCGCTTTACTTATTACTGTAAAAATTTCAAGTAATAAGTACAGCGTTACTTATTACTTTAAAAATTTTACAGTAATAAGTAAACTTTACTCGTTACTGTAAAAATTTTAGAGTAATAAGTAATATTTACTGGTTACTGTAAGACTACTTAAGTATCGAGGATACAGTAGCCTAAGTATTGGCATACACACACACGCACACTGATGAGCACAAACGCATGGGTCCGATGGTTGTTTTTTCATTCTGAGTGGCAGGTAGTAAGGACCAAGTTAGATGCAAATGAATATATATATGTAGGTATATGTACATACATATGGATTTGCGCTGCATTGGTAAAAAGGGGTATGAAATTTGTGATGCAATATAGATACCCTACATAGCCACAGAGATACCCTACAAAGAAATTCACATTAATCAGGGATGCTTTCGATCACGCGCAAAATAAATAACTTTTTATATTAAATGTATGTATGTACAAGCATTTATACATATGTACATGTACATATGCAGGTAAATATTGACAGGCCTAAAATTTGACATGACCGTAAATTGTTGCTTTCTTTTCAAAACTAGCAATCCTTTTTGGTAAGCTAGCTTAGGTAGCCGACTGCGCATTTTTGTTGTCAGAGAGAAATTATGTAGGTATATTGAATTTCGTGACATATCCTTAGTCGTAATCCTAAAACTGGGGTTTTCCGCTCGTTAATACAAATGATTGTATTATTTTGAAACTCAAACAATGGGTTTTGAAAGCTTAGGTAGATGTTAAGTTATTTTTGTGTTTGATATTCTTTGTAGGGCACCTACATGCGCTTTCCTTCACAATCTCTCTCATAATTTTACCTCGGTCTGATGTACATACATTTCTATGTACCTACACTACGGTTATTCAAATTTATATGAAGAAAATAAAGTTCTCTCGAAACACGCAAATTTACTGGTAAAGAAAATGCCTTCAAATTTCCACCTCCTTTTACATTAGTAATGCTACATAATCTTTTGTTAAGTCCTTGATGAATAAGATAAATGCTTTTTATCATCAAATAAACACATATTTTTCAGAAATAATAGTCTTGTTCTAACTTTTTGGACCACCTTACGGATGTATAAATAAAAAATGCTTTACTTTATCATTATAAAATATAATGCATATTGTTTGAGAATAATAACATTAAAATCGCCATATTCCGCAATTCGTTCGTTTTTAATTTTTTTTTGGTCCAGCTTAATGTACATATCTGTATATATGTATGTACATGTGTATGTACATATTCATTGCATCTCCCTTGGCCTTACTCCTTGCCACTCAGGATGAAAAAAAACCATCTACACAAAAAAATCTACCAATTTGGGTATAAAAATTACCATAATCTATTTTTAGACTAATTAATAATAAATACATGTTTTGATAATATAAATTTGGTTTAAGGGCGATTGGGCATGAAGTATAAAAATTCGAGTTTTGAAACTTATAAAAATAATCAATTCACAGTATGTGTACACAATCGATAAAAAAATGTTCTTCTTATTAAAAAAATTCATCGATGAAATTGTGGTGTTGAATCATAGCAAACGAAAACTTTTTTCTTCTTGTTCCAGTAATTTCTTTACTCAAAATACATTCCCAAAAAAAAAATTCACCAAAATCTTAAAAAATCCTTATACCGAACAAAAAATTGTTTACCAATTTTGACAGAATTTTACCAAATTGGCAACGCTGCTCCCATACCCAATACCAATAACCCAATACACATCTTTCTTAATTATCAAATCGAGATGTATTTGTCAACCAACTGTACGTACACATATATGTATAACCAAAACGCAAATGCATCTCAAAAATTATTGATAGCGTTTTCAACTTAAAGGGCTTCGATGACATTTCATTTGTTAATAATATTAACTTAATATCACGACTATAAATAAGTAGGTACATACTTACAAATTAATTAAAAAAAATTTTGGTTTCCTACGTTTTACTGGGCATTCTTTTTATTTACATTACCTTCGTATATTTGAGAAAAAATTAAGAATACGTTTTGTGAATTTTAAAATGCTCTGAAATTAAAATTGTGTATAAATGTTCACATTCGAGATTTTTTTCTATTATGTTTATTGGGCATCATCTCTCAAATGCTCGTTAACCTACGCATTTGTGCTCATCAGTGTGCGTGTGTGTGTATGCTAATACTTAGGCTACTGTATCCTCGATACTTAAGTAGTCTTACAGTAACCAGTAAATATTACTTATTACTCTAAAATTTTTACAGTAACGAGTAAAGTTTACTTATTACTGTAAAATTTTTAAAGTAATAAGTAACGCTGTACTTATTACTTGAAATTTTTTACAGTAATAAGTAAAGCGTTACTTATTACTGTAAAAAATTTTAAGTAATAAGTAAAGCGATACTTATTACTGTAAAATTTTTAAAGTAATAAGTAAAGCGTTACTTATTACTGTAAAAAAATTTAAGTAAGCAATATTCTTTTACTGCTTGCTGTTTGCTTTACTGAATTACAATTTTACTTCAGTATGCCCATCTATGATATGTATCTACGTATTTACACTGCATTTTAAATACTTACTTACGTGCTTACATGTATGTGTCTGCTTATGTACTAATAAGTATGTAATACATACAATCATATCAGCGTTGCACGGCATGCTCGCCACCTTACCGAGATAGCGGCAACAAGTTGTACATCAATAGGCGGTGTCATAATTTTCACAGCAGGTGCCAAAGCTAAAGATTTAGAGTGCAACAACTAAAGCAACAGTAAAACAATTGTACAAATTGAACAAAGAAGAATCGAAGCACCGAAAATGCTGCGTGTAGTACCTAACAAATGTCAAAGTGACATCTATGGGGGCACCCAAAAGTAAATTATCTATTTACACACATACTATGCTTGTACAGGTGTACAGCAGTAGTTAGTATGTAGGGAACTTTACTTTTTATGGTTGGTTGGTTGGTTGGTTGCCGTGCCGCCCGGTTGAACAATCCCGGGCCCAATTAGCGCACGAAGCGCCATTTTGATGCACATAACTCATGGAAACTATGTGGTTATGGGTTGTTGGAGTTCGCCGGTGTGTTCAAACCATTTCGATTTCTCTATGAACCTACCTAGGCTAGCTACAGTGCAGTCGGCTATTGCGCTTAAATTGGGAAGTACAAAATTGCCGAATGTGTTATGTCTGATCTGAGTAAGAGCCGGGCATTCGCATAGGAAGTGTTGGATAGATTCCTCACTATCCTCTTGATTGCAGCTTCTACATATGCCGTTGAACGGGATACCTAGTCGTTCGGCGTGTTTACCGAATGGCCAGTGTCCTGTAATCGTGGATGTGATCCTGAAGATGTCCTTTCGGGACCTTCTGATTAGGTCGTTGGTTCTTGTAGTATTATAAGCCGGCCATGTTTGCTTCGTGACCTTGCAAGAATCAGCAGAGTTCCATCGAAGAGTAGCCTGCTGTCGGAATTTTAGATGGATTTCTCGTTTTATAGATGTGAATGGGCAGCTCAGGTTGGCTGCTCGACTATCGTCCATGGCTGCCCCCGCTTTCGCCAGTTCGTCAGCCTTCTCATTACCATCGATGTTCCTGTGACCAGGAACCCATATGATGGAAATGGATAATCCTGTAGTGACCGCTGCCTGAAGCATGTTTTTGCAGCTGCGTATGGTTTTGGATGTCGTAATAGGTGAGTTAAGCGCCATAAGCGCCGCCTGGCTGTCTGAGTATATGTGCACCTTGTCCCCTATTTCCGTCTGTTTCAGGAGGAGCTCACAAGCCCTTTCAATGCCAAAAACTTCCGCTTGGAAGATGCTGGCTGAACTGGGAAGACGGAATGAAAGAGACACGTTAAGTACTTCAGAGAAAACCCCAGCCCCAACACCGCAATCCATTTTGGATCCGTCGGTGTAGATTGAGATTGCTTTCTTCTTGCGTACGCTGTCTCTCTTCCACTCCCTTCTTGACGGAAACGTCACATTGAAGCCCTTCTCAAAACTTAGCGATGGTACAAGGTAGTCTGATGTCTGAACTCCGTCAGGGAGCCTACTGAGGATGCTGCTATGACCGTTCCGCCTTTCCGTCCAGCAACCCGACTCCCGTAGTCTTAGCGCGCTGAAGGTGGCTGATTCACGGATATGTAGGTCTAGTGGTAATTGGTTTAAAATGATATTTAGTGCGTCCGCCGGACAGGTTTTATAGGAACCGGTTATTCCCGCAAAAGCTGCACGTTGGACGCTGTTAATTTTTCTGATGTTATATTGCTTGTCAAGTGCTGGCCACCATACTAGTGCTCCATATGACAATATGGGTCTTACGACGGCCGTATATAGCCACATGACAAGATTGGGCTTCAATCCCCAATTTCTACTGAAGAGTCTTTTGCAGGAATAGTAGGCAATAAAGGCCTTTTCTACCCTTCTTTCAATGTTTACTTTCCAGTTAAGTTTGCTGTCGATTTCGACTCCCAGGTATTTCACCCTTGGTGAAAGGGATAACGTAGTACCATTGATGGATGGAAGTACGAATGAGGGAATTTTATTTTTGTTCGTAAACAGGACCAATTCCGTCTTGCTTGGGTTCACGTTAAGTCCACATTTGGTGGCCCAGGAGTGTAACCTTCTTAGTGAATTGTTGAGTATTTCACTTAGCGTTGACGGGAATGGGCCTGATACTAATATTGCAATGTCGTCTGCGTATGCTATTACTTTCACTCCGTTTTTGTTGAGGTCCAGTAGAATATCGTTCAGAGCAATAACCCAAAGGAGCGGGGATAGTACCCCCCCTGAGGAGTGCCCCTCCTTACATAGCGCGTTGTTGTTACTGAGCCAATACAGGCATGTATAATTCTGTCGTTTAGCATAGACTGTGTCCATCTGCCGATGTGATCGGCTACCCCCATTATACTAAGAGAGCTCACAATCTTGTTAATCTCTAGGTTGTTGAAAGCACCTTCTATATCCAGGAAGGCTGCTAATGTAAATTGCTTGAATCCCATCGACTTTTCTATGGTTCCTACCAGCTCATGAAGAGCCGTTTCGGTAGATTTGCCTTTTGTGTAGGCATGTTGAGCCGCAGATAGATTAGGACCAGTAATTACCGATCTTAAGTGGATGTCTAAAAGCCTTTCTAGGACTTTTAATAGGAAGGATGTTAGGCTGATGGGTCTGTAGTCCTTGGCGACTTCATGTGATCTTCTACCCGCTTTAGGAAGGAAGATAACCTTAACTCTCCTCCAGCTTAGGGGAATATAGGCTAGGGAAATGCTTGCTCTAAATACCCTTTCAAGCCAGATGATCATTGGTTCTCCCAGTTTCTGAAGCATGATGGGGGAGATACCATCAGGGCCAGGTGATTTATATGGGGAGAAGTTGTTTATGGCATATCTGATCTTATCCCTGTCAATGATGGAGTCCACCAGACCCTCGGGGGGAATCGAGACTGCCTGCCGAGATACGTCAGTGGGGGTTCTTTCATTGCCAGGGAAATGAGTGTCAATTAGGTTACTGAGTGATTCCTCCTCTGAGCCTGTCCATACTCCGTCCTTACTCCTAATGAGGTGTGAGTTGAAGTGCTCCTTGGACAGAATCTTACTCAACCGGGAGGATTCGCGACTGTTCTCAATTGATGAACAAAAGGATTTCCATGATTCATTTTTTGAAATTCTTAGTTCTTTTTTGTATATTTTAAGCGCTTCTTTGTAGGGCTGCCATATTTTGTTTTTATAGCACTCGTTGAAGGTTCTTCTTACGTTAGATCTGAGGTCTCTGAGTCTACCATTCCACCAGGGAGGTGAACTCTTCTTAATAATACTCATTGGAGTAGATTTATTAAAAGCTGAAGTTAATTTATGTTCTAATCGCTCTACTGTAGTATCTAGCTCGTGAGGGCTTTCAATTACAGTTTTGGAGCAGTTAGCAGTTAAATAATCTGATGTAAATCTGTTGAATTTATCCCAATTAGTTCTTCTAGGATTCCTGAAGCGTTGCGGACGGTTGTATCCACTCCTTATGCTGAAGAGAATCCAACAGTGATCCGATAGGGATGGACTGTCCGACACTCTCCAGTTTTCCACCAATGAGAATTCATCATCGGTGGATAGAGTGAGATCCAGCACCTCCTCCCACCCCTGGAATCTATCGGAACTGGGAAATATAAACGTGGGTTTTCTACCTATGTTACATATACTTAAATTAGAATTTAAAATAAATTGTAAAAGTGACTCACCCCTGTCATTGATTGTTGTGCTGCCCCATATGGTATGTCTTGCGTTAGCGTCGCAGCCAATTACCACAGAACGTGTGCTACTGCGGTTTTCGGCTATAATTTCCTTTATCTCTGGGGGTGGAGCGTCCTTATCATGGGCCATATACGAGGAAACGACGTATGTAATATGCCCAGCTCTGCCCTTTATAGCCACCACTGTCGTATCTGCTGTACTGTAATTAGAACATAGAAGTGCATTTAAACCTTTTTTGGTAAGTATGCATGCTCTTGGTTTACCTGCATTTGTTTTGTAGTGTAGGTCATAATTGCTGATGTTGAGTCCCCTCACCGTGTGGTTGTTGACCCATGGTTCCTGAATCAGGCTGATGTCAAGGTCCTCCTCGTTTAGGA
This sequence comes from Urophora cardui, assembly GCA_960531455.1. NCBI lineage: Eukaryota > Metazoa > Arthropoda > Insecta > Diptera > Tephritidae > Urophora > Urophora cardui. The sequence goes on from OY482671.1 coordinate 120,935,888, forward strand.
GTACCCTTAGATTATCTGTAGCACTTTTTGAGTGCTGCAGATTAATCTGTATGCTGCTTAGTGGGTGTTGTCGGCTCCCCATCCCTGATTCTGACTTCCCTTAGCAGTTGACCTGCGTCATCCACATCTTCTGGGTCGTCTTCATCGGGCGATCTGTCCCCTTGGAACACCTTCACTTTAGCCATTCTTATGGCAAAAGCGACCTTATGGTCTGCTTTCGCCAGGGCTTCCAGTGATTCCTCGGAGATCGCCACGAGGATGGGTCTGCTGTTTTTCGTAGGCTGCTCAGCTTTGATTAGTTGCCAGTCAGCAACGGCCGGGATATGACTGTTATACAGCTTTATTATCTCCAGAAGCTCCTCTCCAGAGTCGTCCATCGGGGGCAACCAAATACGCGCACGAGGCCTCCTTGGAATCTCGTTCGCAGGGATCAGCTTCAGCTTAAGGTTTTTAAGCTCTTCGCTGACGCTAGCGACTGAACTAGTCAGGAACTCCAAAGAGGCCTGGTTCGCGCACTTGATTACCCTGTAACCTCTGAGCGTCTCCGAAGAGTCAAACACCGGATGGGGACCTGCCGGGTTGTCACGTACGCGACGCATTGCCAGTTTTGACAACCTGACCTCGATCTCCAACCAGTTACTCTGAATGCTTGCCGGTGATTTGCTGTTAGCATCCACTATGGCCACTTGCAAGTAGTCCCTGGCAACCTCGCTGAAATGCCGTTCGTTTGATGGCTTCGTTTCCGCCCGTTTGGGCTTCTTCGTAGTCTCGTCTATGTTGTCGTTGCCAGATCTATTTCTCTTATGAGAAGTTTCCTCGGCGTTTTTGTTTGTTGTTGGGTTTTGGGGATGGTTTGGAGTTCGATGCTCTCTTTGGAAAGCTTCAAACTCTTCCACTATCCTTTTGTAGATGCCTGTATCTTTAGAGGTACTTGGGGCGTCGCCATTTTCAATCTTTTTTAGCATATAGAGCGCCCTCTGACATTTTGCCTTCTTTATTTGATACAGGCTCTTCTTTTTCTTCTTCTTTGTCTTTGCTGTTGTCGCGGTCGGTGCACTTTGGTTGGCGCCTCCGACCTCTTTGTTGCGTGTGTACACTGTATGTACCTTAGGTGTACTATGGATGGTACTGCCTGAGGCACTAAGCATGGTCTCCTGGCTCGAGGCCAAGAGAGTATCATCCTCGGAATCTGTAGCTAGAAGCTCCGGATTCCTATAGGAGGATGTTGTAGTGTCAGTTCCGTTGTCCTTAATCAAGTTCCGTTCCGTGCCTTGTATTGAGTTGTTTGTTTGATTGTTTAGGTTTAAATTGTTCATGTTTGTGGTCCCACGAGTGGCGGAGAAGGGGTTCGTCGACCCCGGGCAGAGATCCGCAGTACCCGGGGTAAGGCCAAAGATTACAACTGAGAATGGCCCGGTTCCCAGAGGGCACCGTACGAGACTGAGCTATTTGCAAGGGGCCCCCAGCCAGGCTGATCATCAGCACGGTTCATGACGCATAACACCTTGATCCGGCCCCTACCCCAAGACCATGATCAAAAACCATTTCCATAAGCCGGAGCTATTGAGAGAGCTAGGGCAAATGGCACTGATTCCTGATCTCTGCTGGATACCTTCCGAGCGGAATTTCTGGAGTACCTTCCTGAACGGAACTTCTGTGGTATCCATTACCGGTCGGCACCCTCTTGGAGGGTTCAGCCTGAGGTTTTTCGCCAACCTTACTTTTTATACTCAGCTGTACTAGTACAGAGAGTATTATAGTTTTAATCACATAACGGTGGATTGTAACAGAATGAAATAATAGAGATAGACTAGTAAACCCGGCCACGCGATGCTGTGGCTTTCAATTACACTGTGCGACAATTTGAGGGTGGAAGACCACTTATTGCCACATTTGGAAATTTTTTGATATACCTTCATAGCTACCGGTTATTTTTATTTTCTGTGGACCAGATTTTTTATACATAGATTTTGACCAAGGAGCCCCATACTGAAGTTTTGTGCCGAATATTTTTCTAGACTATGGTAACCTTAAAGCGACCTACGAAAGGCCATTTGGCGCGCTCCTCCTTTTCTTTCTAGTTCTCTTTCTCTTCCCCTTTCCCCTTTATTTGCGCTTTATTTTCCCTTTATCCATTTTATTTTTCATATTTCCTCTTTCGCTTCCTGTCCTTCGCCATATCCGTCCCTTTCATTTTCCTCTTCCCTTTCCTTTTATTACCCATCTTCAGTGCTAGGCCTTGCATGACATTTCAAATTTAAAAATGAGATAAACTGTAGCGTAAAAATGGATTTTTGAACAGGTGGCACCCTTTTTGTAAACATTTTATTAAATTACTCATGTACTTGCCAAGCCCTTTCACATGACACATCAAATTTAAAAATCAAACAAACTATAACGTAAAACTTAATTTTTGAAAAGGTGGCAACCCTTTATGTAAATTTTTTATTAAATTACTCAATATCAGGTCAAGTCTTTCATATGGCACCAAAAATTTTAAAATCAAACAAACTATACAGTAAAATTAAATTTTCAAACATCTGGCAACCCTTTTCAAAAAAATTGAACCTTCCTGCACATCTACAGGTCAAGCTCTTTCATCTGACACCACATTTTCGAAAATCGGTATAACGGTGTAAAAGTTATGGTGCTTACAAAAAATCGCTTAGCGTAATATATATAAAGATAAGATAAACTGTAGGGTAAAAATGGATTTTTGAACAGGTGGTACCCTTTTTGTAAAAATTTTAATAAATTACTCATTTCCATGCCAAGTCCTTTCATACGACACCTCAAATTTAAAAATCAAACAAACTATAGCGTAAAACTGAATTTTTGAACAGGTGGCAACCCTTTTTGAAAATTTTTTATTAAATAGCTCAATATCAGGTCAAGCCCCTTCATATGGTACCAAAAATTTTAAAATCAAACAAACTATACAGTAAAATTAAATTTTCAGACATCTGGCAACCCTTTTCAAAAAAAATTAAACCTTCCTGCACATCTACAGGTCAAGCTCTTTCATCTGACACCACATTTTCTAAAATCGGTATAACGGTGTAAAAGTTATGGTGTTTACAAAAAATCGCTTAGCGTAATATATATCATAGATGGGCACTTTTAAGTACCAGTAGTAATTCATTATTTTTACCCTTTTTACTGCTTACTTAAAATTTTTTACAGTAATAAGTAACGCGTTACTTATTACTTAAAATTTTTTACAGTATTAAGTATCGCTTTACTTATTACTTAAAATTTTTTACAGTATTAAGTACCGCGTTACTTATTACTGTAAAAATTTTACAGTAATAAGTAGTCTTTACTTACTACTGTAAAAAGTTTACAGTATTTCAGTATTATTTACTGTTTACTGTAAGACTACTGAAGTAGCGAGGATACAGTAGTCTAAGAATTGGCATACACACACACGCACATTGATGAGCACAAGCGCATGCGCTAACGAGCATATGAGGTATGATGCCCAATAAACATAATAGAAAAAAATCTCGAACGTTGAAAAAACGTTTATACGCATTTCTAATTCCAGGGCATTTTGAAATTCACAATTAAACGTACCCATTCTCAATTTTTTCTCAAATATACCAAGGTAAGTACCCAGGTATGTATAAATTAAGGATATGAAAATAAAAACTATATTTTTACCACAATGCTCGGTAAAACGTCAGGAAGCAAAAATTGACTTAATTTTTTTTTTATAAAATCTTAACCTAGAATACAATTAAGATATTTATTGCCACTGCTTCAAATAACATTTGGATGAAAAGCAATTTTATTTTTTCAATTGATTTTTAAGTAAATTTTTGCTTCCCGACGTTTTACCGAGCATTGTGGTAAAAATATAGTTTTTATTTTCATATCCTTAATTTATACATACCTGGGTACTTACCTTGGTATATTTGAGAAAAAATTGAAAATAGGTACGTTTAATTGTGAATTTCAAAATGCCCTGGAATTAGAAATGCGTATAAACGTTTTTTCAACGTTCGAGATTTTTTTCTATTATGTTTATTGGGCATCATACCTCATATGCTCGTTAGCGCATGCGCTTGTGCTCATCAATGTGCGTGTGTGTGTATGCCAATTCTTAGACTACTGTATCCTCGCTACTTCAGTAGTCTTACAGTAAACAGTAAATAATACTGAAATACTGTAAACTTTTTACAGTAGTAAGTAAAGACTACTTATTACTGTAAAATTTTTACAGTAATAAGTAACGCGGTACTTAATACTGTAAAAAATTTTAAGTAATAAGTAAAGCGATACTTAATACTGTAAAAAATTTTAAGTAATAAGTAACGCGTTACTTATTACTGTAAAAAATTTTAAGTAAGCAGTAAAAAGGGTAAAAGTAATGAATTACTACTGGTACTTAAAAGTGCCCATCTATGCTACATTCAAACCTATTTTTCGCTAAGGTTGCAAGTGCGATAACCGCAAGCAGTACCTTGTTAGAAACATAATTAAAATACGCTTCTAACGACATGCAACTTGCAGTGATTGAACAAACCCTTGCTCGTCAAAATCAGAATTTTTTTGGATTTTCTGATTAATTTTTTTATTCAAATATTTATCGTTTTTATAAAAAGGATTATGCACAGTATACACAGTAGATTCTCTACATTACAAAGTTTTGGCAACGGTTGTTATGAACGAGTGGTACGATCGAGTTCCAACTAAGGTCATGGTTTACTAGAAACGAGTGCTTAAAGCATTCTTTTCGATTTATGCTCCTCTAGTGAGCATTTAATTACCTACCACTTTTTTACATTTTCTGGCTCACTTTTTTCATGTATCCTTTTACGATCTACTTACTATCAACTGTGACCATAGTTGGAACTCGATCGTACCACTCGTTCATACCAACCGTTGCCAAAACTTGTATACTGTGCATAATCCTTTTTATAAAAACGATAAATATTTGAATAAAAAATGAATCAGAAAATCCAACAAAATTCTGATTTTGACGAGCAAGGGTTTGTTCAATCACTGCAAGTTGCATGTCGTTAGAAGCGTATTTTAATTATGTTTCTAACAAGGTACTGCTTGCGGTTATCGCACTTGCAACCTTAGCGAAAAATAGGTTTGAATGTAGTGATACCGAAAACTGCAAAAATTTACCGTTATCTCGAAAACTAACCATACAAAATATAAAGAAAACAATTTTTGAGATCAGGAAGACCGGACCAACTCCCCTATACCTGAATCTCTTTGAATTATTTCAAATTAATAATTTTAGAGTAGTGTAATGTTACTAAGTTGAAGAGGGGAATCGTTCAATCGCATTTTGCATTTAAACGGTAAGAGTCCCCATCTTTTTTTCTTCGGAATTCAGCTTACGATGCATCATTACATCTACAATATTTTTTGCGAATTTTTCCTAGGCGGAGAACATTGATAACAACAATTATCCTTAAAAAGGATACATAAAATTTTTTTTTTAATTTTTTTCAAAAACTATTTTAAAATATACATAATTACCTACCATTTGACGTAGTTCGCGTTAAATTTAATTGTACCGTCGATTAACAATAATTTTTTTTAAAGAAGTTGATGTAAAACTTTCTTGGCGAATAACTATTGCAAAAATGTTCATTTTGCAAAAATATTTCGGGAACTAATTCTTGACACGGAGAGCTATCGATTAAGACGCGAATCATAAAAATCAAAGAAAAAAAATTTTTTTGTGCTGATTTGAAAAATTCACCCCAGGGTGAAAAGAGAAATCGATTGAGTCATGCCCGTTCGTCCGTCAGTTTGTAAACACTCTAACTCGCGCAAAAATTGAGATATTTTGATGAAATTTGAAATGTAAGTTGGTATCGAGACTGGGACGGTTGGTATTGAAAATGGGCGAAATCGGACCATGACCACGCCCACTTTTCCTATATAGAAAAAATCGGAAATTTGGTATATGAGTCACTAATATAGCTGGAGCGATGAAATTTTACCCACGTATTGAGCTCAGGCCCCTATGAAGAAATTTGATGAAATTTTGGAAAACGGGCGGTGCCACGCCCACTTATTAAGGGCCAAACATTGAAAGTTTTATGAGCCATGACTCAGAAACCGTTGAAGATATATCGATCAAATTTGGTATGCGTGATTTACTTACTTAGGCAAACATTTGGACGGAAAATAGTTAAAATCGGTTGACGGCCACGCCCACTTTTCTATATGGGAACAATGAAGGGGCCTAATAAAAACACTTTAATCGATATCTCTGTCAAATATAAAGATATATCACTGAAATTTTGTCGCATGAGTCCAACTATGGACATAAAACAGAAAACACAAAAATTTTGGAAAATGGGCGGTGCCACGCCCACTTATTAACGGGCAAACATTGAAAGTTTTATGAGTCATAACCGAAACCGTTGAAGGTATATCGATGAAATTTGGTATGCGTGATACTCTTACTTAGGCAAATGTTTGGACTAAAAATTGCCAAAATCGGTTGACGACCACGCCCACTTTTATATATGTGTATTATAAAGTGGCCCAATAAAAACATTTTAAGCTATATCTCTGTCAAATATAAAGATATATCATTAAAATTTTATGGCGGAAGTCCAACTGCGGACATAGAACTAAAAACACAAAAATTTTGGGAAAATGGGCGTGGCAACGCGTCTTTTTAGAAGCAGGATTATACGAGATTCCTGAGCCCATAACTTGACAAATAATTGATATATAATGACGAAACTTGGTGTGTACACTTTTATTAGTTGTGGTAATACATGTTCAAAATTTTAGCGAAATCGGTTGGCGACCACGCCCACTTTTATATATGGGTATTATAAAGTGACTTTATATATATATATACAATGGCGCTATTATAACTCTGGCGAGTTTTATGGTCGAGTTTCTCTCCCAATTCGAGGTGTGCTCCTTTTTGTTTCTCCTACTAATTGGGTGGACCTACAGTTTTATGCCGGCTCCGAACGGCGAATGCATTTTTTGTGAGAAGCTTTTTCATGGCAGAAATACTCTCGGAGGGTATGCCAACGACTGCAGAGAGGTGACCGCTGCTCTTAAAAAACCCAATAATTGGATTTTTACTAATTAGAAAAATTGTTTTGGTGTTTTGCTCGGACCGTGGTTTGAACCCGAGACCTTAGGCATAGCAGGCGAGCACTCTACCCACTGCACCACAGCGGCCACAGCGGTGACTTTATAAAAAGTTTTTAAGCGATATATTTGTCAAATATAAAGATAATTCATTGAAATTTTGTGGCATGAGTTCCACAATAGACCGGAAACAAAAATAGAAAAATTTTGTAAAATGGGCGTGGCACCACCTCATTTTAGACAAAGGAATATACGAGATTTCTTAGCCTGTAACTCGACAAATAATTGAGATATTATGACGAAACTTGGTTTATACACTTTTATAACTTGTGTTAATAGACATGAAAAAATTTATTGAAATCGGTTTATGACCACGCCTACTTTTTAACAAAGATATTTCTGGAACAGCGTTTGGGAATTTGTAACGTGACATCCTTGTAACTAGAAGTCATAAAGGAATGAAATGTTGCACAAAGAATAATATTCTATTGCTTAGTTGTATGACTGATAAAAATGTTGAAAATGGGCGTTGCTACGCCCACTTTATGCAGCACCCGCTTTATATAAAGTACATCGTCCATCACCACCATCAAACGCAAACAAATAATGAACGCATACAGCTGAGTATCTAATGTTCGATTCCACTCGAACTTAGGCTTCCTTATTTGTTATTATTGTTGTTGTTGCTGCTGCTGTTGTTGTAAGAAATTTTCACGAGCAATAAAAACTGAAAAATCTAAATTCAATGTGGCACTCACTTAAATGCGCCACACAATCAGATTTGATTCTCTGTGATTGCGTTAGATAAGCTGGCATTATTGTTGTAACGCTTCATCATCTTCATCACGCACATTCATGGTGTTGCGTCTGTTTGTGTGTTGTTGTTGTTATTTTTGTTGCTATCGACGTTGGGAGCAATACTTTGATCTGATGCGCGCTGTGATTTCGATGTGATGATTTGAAGCTGGCGGGATAAATTCAAACGCATTATAAGCCGAGGATGCACAGCAAGTGGGCACGCACAGTAGTGTGTGTAATCCGTTTCTATGCTTTGTTAGCCTCACCTTGTTTTCAAGCATAGGTAATTTGCTATTGGTTACCTATATCATAAAAAAAATCAAGTATTTGAGTTATGAACATTTTTGTAGGTAGTTTAACCGTGTCAAATTGTTAGACAATAGCTGCATTGTTAATAAATAGATTGAAATTAGTGCGTAGACAGTTTAGCGACGTCCGAGTGGCGCCAGTGTCGGCAGGCGCATACATACATATGTATGTACATGGGGATGTATAATTGTTTGTTACATACATAATTGTTTTAAAAAACACATTTTTGTATGTGAGCTCGATATATCGCTTTCTCATTGCTTTCATATCCTTCATTAACTAAGTACAGCGACGGCAGGAGGAAAAAAACTCGCTGACTGACTGACTGACTGACCGTTGATGGCAACCCGGCGAGCTGATGATAGCAAGTGTGGCACAATCACGTGCATATTTCAGATTTCATATCGATTGTAAGATATGTATGTTCGCCTTATCCTCTTACATCACATGCATGTGCATACATATGTACATACATATATCAATGTTTGTGAAACCACAAGTCAGTTAATCGATTAATTAAATCAAATCACTTTCCATTGAAATTAAGTAAATTTTTTAATAATCATCATGTGTGTATCTAGTTGCATGATGCATGTATTTATTATTTACTTAACTGTGATTTTACTTTAATGACCGCAATTAAGGTATACTGTGAATATTTGGAGATGCATTACTTGGATCGCTACGATCGTTATTTGATCAATTATTGCTTCATTCAAAGAGTTTTCTTTACCTAAAACTAGGGTGACCGATATCTGATATAAAATCACAGCAAGTTTATTTATTTTTGATCGACATTTGAGTTCCGATCAAAAATTTTATTCGAATCAAAGATATACATACATATTTTGAATCAAGAATCAAAAAAATATTTTTGATTCTTTTGAGAAATGAATCACAAACCAAATTTATATTTGATTTGAAAATAGCACAGTCCAACAAACTGGAACTTTTTTTTGCAAGAGAATAGCCATGGTACTTTTCTGAAAGGGGACGTCGTCCTGATCACTTTTGTGGAACAAAGTTATATCCCAGCACGTCTCAGTTTTTTTTTATTCGCGGTTAAAGTTTGGGATGATCATACACGGTATTTGTACCGCAAGTACAAGATTTTTCAGAGGTAGAGCTTTTATGTCAGAGAAAAAGTTGTTCCTAATAAAGAGCTCAACATTTCGTCCCTGCATTCCGACCTGCCACCAACCCCCCTTCCGCTATGTTTTTGACATTTTTCGCGATTTTTTTAATAAAATAGTAATATTTCTTTAAATATTGACACCAGCCTTATGGCATGTTCCCGAGAAATATAGGGGGGGTGTGGGAACAACAAAACCTCACTCGAGCTCTCATTTAAGCAGAAAATTAAGAAGAATTAGAAGTTTTCAAAAATCCGATTTATGTATTTTCATACTGGGCGGGTCAATTTGTACTGACGGAAAAACCCTACTTTGTTTCGGCCACAGCTGCATTCTCTGGGCAATTTTGAAGAAAAAAGTTCATAGGAGCATAGTTCTAAAATGAAGATTGACCCTCCGAATTTTTGATTTTAGTTAGTCATCCCTAAAATTTTTTTTATATTTGTTGAAAAAATTTAGTTGAAGATAATTAAATAAAATTTTGATATTTATTTGAGTTGAACCCATTCGTCGGCCGACACATCATTGAAAAATTTAATCAATTTGATTATTTTTGAGGGAAATACATTAATTTTCTATACCCCTTCTTTAGAATTTCTCCCAATTATTTTATGTTACAACAGGTATATCTTAAAAATATGAAATATCTAAGTGATACGCCGAAACACGTCAACTTAATTTTTACCTGTAGAATACAATGACGTGTTCAGAATATCCGTAATAAATTTTGATTTCGATATATTTAGGAAAGGAGTTTCAAATCTCTGAAAGTGAATTCTTCGTCGTTTGTAAACTTTACCAAGGCTTTGCGCTTTTTTCCGCGAAAAGATTTTAATTGCTGTCTACTTAATTGGGATATTATAAATTCAATGCCACCTCCAGTTTTCCCAAATTGGATTCGGTTTTCGAGATAACGGTAGATAATTAAAATTTACCATACCCATTTACCACTAGTAATATTTACCCCTAGTAATAACTCAGTCAGTTATTGAAGAATATTTCTCGGGAACATGCCATAAGGCTGGTGTCAATATTTAAAGAAATATTACTATTTTATTAAAAAAATCGCGAAAAATGTCAAAAACATAGCGGAAGGGGGGTTGGTGGCAGGTCGGAATGCAGGGACGAAATGTTGAGCTCTTTATTAGGAACAACTTTTTCTCTGACATAAAAGCTCTATCTCTGAAAAATCTTGTACTTGCGGTACAAATACCGTGTATGACCCTCCCAAACTTTAACCGCGAATAAAAAAAAACTGAGACGTGCTGGGATATAACTTTGTTCCCCAAAAGTGTTACGGATGACGTCCCCTTTCAGAAAAGTGCCATGGCTGTTCTGTTGCAAAAATGTTGTTGGACTGTGTAGTGTGAATTACGAATCAAAGTGTATTTTTATTTCTTTTGTTAAATGATTCGCAAATAAAAATTATCATTTAACTATTTGAAAATATTTTGAATCACGAATCAAGTTGATTCGAAATCACGCAACCCTGGATCAGACTAAATTAACCTTGAATAAACTGAGAAAATATTGCAACTTTCTGTCATTAATAGCTTAGATAGGCTAATGTATTAGAATGAAAATTATGTATTCAATTCACTGATAAAATTTTTTCAGGCAAAGAAAAAAGTCTTAACGCGGTCTTTGCTGGAGTAAAAGCTGAGATGTTATCTACTAATAAACAACATCCTATGAATTCAAAACTTTATCAGCGCTTAGATCGAATTTTTCCATCTACCATATGTACTTGAAAACAGTATGCCAGCATTAAGTTATTTTCCTTAAATCCTGTTACATACATACATACATATTTTCTTACAGTGTTAATCTTTCATTCAATTTACTTGCCATTTTTGTACGAGAATTCTGGGTTAGCGACACAACATGCTAAGCCTTTCTGGTTCACCTTGACGCTTGCGTTGTTGCGAGTACAAATGTGAGTTTTATCCGCAAGTACAAGTAGATAAATTTTTTGTTGCGCTGGTGGGTAGGTAAATGCATATAATGCAGATACGTATGCCTGTGTGTACATATGTATCAGTGGCGTGTCCAGCATAAATTGGCTGGGCAAGGCAGCAGCGGTAAACTTATTATTTTAATCATTTGGGAAGAATTTAACTGAATTGTTAATAGAGAAATCTCTGAATCTCACACGAAAGCGCAGTTATTTTTAGTTTACTTATACCGACGGCTATTTCAGCAGTAGCAAGTGGATTTGCTTCTTATAGCACTATAAGATAATATCTAAAAAATGGATGCTTTAGCTTAACTTTTAAGCTGGTCTTTTCAAAAATTGAAGTCGAATTAGCAAAAGTCGTGAAATGTTTGATTTCATTTGATTTTGATTTTTATTGCTTTTTAAAATGACGCTTTTGGCTGATTTTGATATCGCGCTGATTTCATATTACTCAATATCAACAGTGGCTAAATATCAAAATCAACAGTCTGATATTTCATATTTACGTTTGCATGCATGTACATTTGACAAATTATGTACGTGCAAATGTAAATATCAAATATCAGACTATGAACAGCATTGTTGAATATCAAATCACGAATGCCAAAGCCAGCTACTCATTCGCATACAAATTTTATGTGAAAAATAAAGAAAAGTGGTTTGCTACCTTTTTCTCTATTTAATTCTGAAAATAAGCAATTGACTTCTCCTTAGAGAAAGCTAGAAAAAAGCCATGTTATTCTCTTCTGAACAGGGACCCATAATAATCATTATTCGTTATATTTTCAGTGAAAAACAATCAAATACTTGCAAACATCGTAGAAGAGTATTGAGTTTGTGTGTGTGCATGTCTGAAAGAGCACTATCCGAATCCACTATGATCGAAAAATTTTAAGCGATATCCATAAAAATCAAAAATAATCATTATTCTTTGAGTTCTATTTTTTTGATCAAAAATAAAACTTATTCCTTGAGTGATATATTTATCGCTTAGAAATAAAAATTATTCTTTGAGTTTTATTTTTTTGCTTAGGTCGAAAAACTCAAATTTTCTCTGAAGTGCTCTGGAATATAATTACTAAAAAGTCCCCATCGATATAACTTCGTGAATGAGTGATATTTTTGATCGAAAAAAATAAAACTCACACAATAATGTTTATTTCTGAACGATAAATATATCACTCAAGCAATAAGTGTTATTTCTGATCAAAAAAATTAAACTCACACAATAATGATTATTTCTGAAAGATTAAATATCGCTCAGGGAATAAGTGTTATTTCTGATCAAAAAAAATAAAACTCAAATAATAATGATTATTTTTGATGAATTATAAAAAAAAACTCAACATATAATGATTAAATGGCGATTTATATTATAAAACTCATAAGGATTACGGTCCCTGCTTCTGAAAAATTCGTAAAATCGCATGTTAAAGCATGCTCACTAACCCAGGTTGTGCTGTGATGGGCTGTACAAACAAAATAGATGTGAAAGTTGTCGATACTTTGCAAGCATAAAATGACCAGATTTTAAAGAAATTCCTAAAATGAAATGAATGAAAATATTTAGGCAATTCGGGCTTTTCGGCTTGTATGATGCGTCCGTCACTGGTACATATGTGCCTATGTAAGTACATTTGTAATATAGTGATCAGTGCTGTGCGCGTGTGCAATGGCGCCCACTGAGTACGAGCGTATGAGTGCTGAGGGGGGAAATAGCAAACAAGTTAAATTGCCTTGAAGATCGTGCGTTTAAACGTGGGCAATTTCTTTTAATTTGCTTGATTTTTTTTTGTAACAACAATTGTTAAGGCATTGATTAGACAAGAAAAAAAACGAAAAAGCAAAAAGTAGACTGGAACAACGCAACAAATGTAGCAAAGTAGAAAAGCGAAATTTCTGATTGTAACGGCGTTTGAAATTTGCAGTTCTTGGCATATGAATTTGCCGTATTTGCTGCTACTTGTAATTATCTGAATACAAAATAGCAGCTTCCGTTCCAGCTATGTGTGCGATTCTATTAGCGCAGATATTTGTTATTACATGCTTTGTTTTTTTCGTACTCTGCCAATACCGACATTTTTGGTGAAATACTCGTAGTGAAAAAAGTTTCAGTGTTGGTACATAGTGCTAACATGTCAATTTATATACTTGGTCGTTCATATTTAACCATTTGTTTCAATCTATAGTCCCTAGTACGGCCTTCGCGAGTGCGAACATCAAATCAAGTGCTTATCGAATAGATATTTTCATTCAAGACATTTGCTTTAGTAGCTGGCCTTAGCAGTCCTGAAGGGGTTACTAAAAGCAAGGGCATCGTTTTACCTAAAGCTCTAATCTAAAATGTGCTTTCACTCGTTCTTTCTAGTGGAATAAACCGAATACTCTCACTGATACGAATAAGTTAGTTATGCAAGCATGCAACATGGGCTTAGCAATCTAGTTGCATATGTACTTGTGTTCGTTACATATACATATGTAACAGTAATTGCTCCACCTGGCCATAGGTCGGACTAACCGAGGCGTCGGTTCTGCTGTGGGTGCAGATGAGGTACAATTGCATTGCAAAGCCTTTTCATTGCATTTAATCCGCACATTTTTTGGTGCTTAATGCGGCAACCAGATTGGCAATTTGCAAAGGCAACCTTTTAACCAATGAAAAGCGCGCGACTACTGTGTCTCTGCTTCAAATGCAAGTTGTAGTTTGTTTGGTTATTTTTAAGTCTTTTAGTTTGGTTGCATTTCTTTTTATTTCCTTGTTTTTTTTTTTTTTTTTTTTTTTTTTTTTTTTTGTTGCCAGGTTTATTGTTGGTGTTGTTGGAGCGGTAGTAATTGCAATTAATGCAATTATCCAACAATCAAATGCTCACCCGGCAGAAGACCGACCAACCGACGCGACGGGCCGACCAGTCAAGTCAGCTCTAAAAGTCGGTAGTTGGTAATTTTCCAGCTCAATTGAACTTGAATCGTTGCTGCCGAATTAAAATAAATGCGATTACAGTCGCAATTTCGCGCCTGCCACCGTTGACCGTTAGCGCATGTTGCAAACGATTAAATGTGGTTGTTGTTGATACCTAGTGCTGCTTTTTGTTGCTGTTGCCTTGTTGTTGCTTTGTTGCATGCAAGTCAGCAGTCAACGACGATAGATTGCAATTTAGCCGATTGCTATGCGGTTATTTTGTAATTTATAGTATCTCTAAATGAACAAACGACGAAATGAATAGATATTTAAACGAATGAATAAATGCTTGCGCATATTTTTTCAATGATTTTGATTTACTTAGACAGTTTTGTCATGCATATGTACATATGTATGTATATAATCTACATATTTCCATGTTTTAACTTTAACGCTTTAGCAAATCTTTGAGGTGTGGCTAAAATTCGATTTACATTTTTCAATATGAATTAATTACACTGGATCACAAAATGAAATTTTTTGTCTGTACTTTGGACGTGACCATCCTATCTATATGTAAAATCGGTCGCTGATTCCGAAAATCGGGCTCATTTTTAATTCTATGGGAAGGTTTTTGAGATATCGGCAATTTACCGTTATTTGGCCACTGGCTCCACTTAATCCTGTATACCTTTTTAACGCAGTGAGCTATCTTCCTTGGAGTGACACTTATACCAATACCTACACATCTGCAGTAGCAGCACATTGGCAGCGCAGTAGATAAAAGCCCATTTACGGGTATAACATGCATAGAATATACCCGTGCAGAGGCATTGCGCGACTTGGATGTATTTACTTGATCGCCTATAACTTTTCTATTTTACCATGGATTTTCTTCGTTGATAGCTTGTCTTTTTCCCAATAGAATGGAGCTTCACGTAAAGGAGTAAAACCGGAGGTGAAGACATTGGTTTAAAAGATATTGCCTGACAAAGTCAATTTTTTCTTCAAAAAATCGTAAAAAATCGAAAAAATTCAAATTTAATCGTCAATATTTCAGAAACTATAAGAGTTACAGAAAAATGTTGTAGCAGCGATGAAAAGGAAATTTAATTTTCTTTCGTTGAGTGTCACTCCAAGGAAGATAGCTCACTTCGTTAAAGAGGTGGATTAAGTGGAGCCATTGGCCAAATAACGGTAAATTGCCGATATCTCAAAAACCTTCCCATAGAATTAAAAATGAGCCCGATTTTCGGAATCAGCGACCGATTTTACATATAAATAGGATGGTCGCGTTCAGAGTATTTTTTGGCTGTAGAGCAGTGTTATTTATGTATGAGCAACTTCAGCTTTACAAAATCGTCTCAATAATAATACCAATGAATCAGAGTCTAGAGTGAATTTGTATACCAAGTTGCATTGGTAGAATTAGAGGTGGGAAACTATCGATGGCACTATCGATAGTATCGATACAGTAGAATCGCACAAAAGTTAACTCGCGAGAAAGTTAAACCTTCGGTTAAGTTAACCAAATTTGAGCGTCCACGTACGGCTCTAAAAAGTTAACTCTTGGTTAACTTTTCTGAGTTTGTCGATTTTTTTTTCAAATCCAAGCTTATTCCCCTTGTTTCTATGTATTCCCGGAATTTGCGTGCATTCCCCGAATTTCTGTGTAAAAAATTATTGTCGGTGTCGCGAGGTACAAACGTAGTTAGTCGTTTGAACTATTGAGTGGTGTAAACATAGTTTGTGTGTTAAAAATGGCAACAAAGCGGAATAAACCATCGCAAATTAGATTGAATTTACATCAAAAAGCTGATATTTTAAGAAAACTTGATGAAGGTATTCACGCAAACCGTTTGGCATTAGATTATAGTGTATCTAAAGTAGCCATCTCAAAAATAAAGAAAAAACGATATGAAATTTTGGAGGCAGTGGTAAGCACACAGGAATTGGCAACCAAGAAAACTTTGCACAAGTCGGAAAATCCCGTTCTGGAGGCAAGGTTGTATAAATGGTTTTTGAACCAAAGGCAACGCAATTGTGCAATTAGTGGTCCAATTTTAAAATCAAGAGCTAAGCTTGAATTTGCCAAAATGTACCCTAGAAAAAATTTTTATGCAAGTGATGGATGACTATCAAATTTTATGTATGTAAATTAAATCTAATTTGCTGCTTTATAATGATTAAAACTGAGATATTCAAATAAATTTGATATGTTATATCCCAAAAATTATGTTTATTACCGTATTCTATCAAATTTAAAAACCACCTGGAAAAGTTAATATTTCGGAAAAGTTAAATGCCCTTGGAACCATTTGGTTAACTTTTGTGCGATTCTACTGTATTTAATTTTTTTGAACACTATCGAAGACCATCGATGGCTTTTTCAAAACTATCAAAAACTATCGATATTAATGCGAACTATCGATAGTTTTACAACTTTTACATTTCCGTATTGCACCACACTATTTCAGATTCTGTTAAGGTTTTCTATTCGTCTATGTACAAAAAAATTTAAACGACAATATAGAAGGCTTTGTGGTTTTTTTTTGTGTTTCGACTTCAAACTTTCATTTCCCTGTATATACTGGACTGAATGTAAAAGATTGAGATTTTTATGTTTTCTTGACTTTTTCAAATTTTCGGCGATAGTTCTATCGATAGTACTATCGATGGTTTATTTTTTGAAGACTATCAATAGTTTTTTTAAAACTGTCAAAAACTATCGATGGTGGCACTATCGATAGTTTCCCACCTCTAGGTAGAATGAGAGAAATTGTAATAACTGTTGTTAGAAGTAAAATGAGAACGAGCTATAGTTTATACGAGTAATTAGTTTTTCTAGTACTGATGCATGAAGCATCTCAAATACATAGATATTCTCCGTAAATAACTATAGATATCCAAAGTTATAGGCCGACTTCGAATGGCGTTTGTTTAAGCAAATATCTTTTTTCACTACTAAATATAAGTTTATGGCTTGAAGGAAATCAGCCTGGGGTTACATCGTCTTGACTTTGTCTACGGAAAGCTTTGCCTGAATAGTGTGTTGGTCTGAATTAATTCTCAAACATGCTTATACCATGTCTCCACATGACGTGTTTCGCTCTTTTTTTCTGCATTTTCTCTCTCAATCTTGTTTCGACACGGAAACCAGTGCCGAAACTCGCCAATTTCCATACAAATTTCTGAGAGCGAGTGAAGATTGAAACACTGTTTCATTCTGAATCATCTTGCCAACCTCGATGATATCGATGTCTTCTCTAATTTTGTATCGAAAATCTATCGAAATCTCACACAGACCAAAACAAAGACGCAAAAATAAGCAAACATACAAACATTTAAGAAGAACAAGAAAGAGAAATGTCAAACTGAATCACGATTAGCCACGTGGAGGCGGGTTATTGAGCGAGATGTTTAGCTACATGTTTCTCTGGTGAATCAAGTTATGTGGAGACGGGCTTTTAATCGAATTATGTATCTGGCTGATGAATGTCACGCCGATCACGCGCCCGGTCTCTTATAATACTTAACTTGTAAATAAAAGGTGGCCGCCTTGGTTTCGTGTTTAATATGCAACGTTTTTATACCTGTCATTAACAAGAAATGGTATTATAACATTGTGACAAAACACGATTGTTCAAAGTATCAGACGTAGATATGACATACCCACCAAAATATGTAGTATATACCGATATGATCCGAATCATGAACTGTGTCGTTTAAGTCATGTCCTTCAAATTAATCACTCAGCTTTTGAGATATGTGATTGGAATTCGGAATGTGAGTGTATATTTACTGATTAGCTGACAGCATGAAACTTTGTAGTACATATTTGTACCCACATAGACCCAAATAATATCACCGAAATTTGTCAAGATCGGACAACTATAACACTCAGAGAAAAGTTGCGGACTAAATTCAAGCTGTGTCGTACTTGATTCAAGAATTACAGAAATTAAAGAAAAATAAATTAAATTTAAGTTTCACAAGCTTAAAACAAGATAAAAAACTGAAAAAAATGTGTTTAAGTATAATATCCTTGAGTTTAGAAGGGAATTCTCAATATAAGTATAAGCATTCTCAAAATAATATTGGGCAGGCTCGAATCAGTCATGGGTTGTGCTCAAAATAGGTTTACATATGCTTTTTTCAAAACTGCACACTCTTAATATAATATTTATAAAAAAATATCGTTCTTAAGAATACATTCTTGATTTTATCATCTTCAAGGTTAACAGACTTTCATGACGTATTCGGCTTGTTTCAATCTCGTTAGACTTACATTTAGCTTGTTTTTTAACTGAGTGAACATATAGTTCCCATACAACCGATTGCTCAGATATAGACATTTTGGGGTATAACTTCTGCGCTCAAACAGTTAAGGACATACAACTTTGTAGTGTTTTTACCCATATGGACCTAAACGATATTACTGTGAATTGTCAAGGTCAAAATATGTGTAAATTAAACAAAATCAGACCCATTCATGAAAGGTATGAACGCTTCGGTACGGCCGCGCTTTTACTTGTTTTTTTTTTTTTGCATACATTTGTATGTACATATGTATTTTACCATAGCTAGTTGTTTACTTGTAATGACACTTGAAAGACACTTTCAATTATTTTTTTTTATTTTATGTGAATTTTATATGAGCTATTGGCCAGTTTATAATTGGCTAGCGTAGAACTAAACTGGTCTATCTAACATTTTTTCAGAAATCGAGCTATGTACATTTTTGAACTTGAAAATCATAAATTTATCCGTGCAAAATTGATGTAGGTCTTATTTCTGCACCAAAGTGTCCAAACGATAAAAATGTCACTTTAGAATTCACGTCCTTTTGTCATTTCAAGAAATTCTAAAGTGGTCCAACTAGCATAGACTACCATAGACCAGTATGATCTTGCACCAGATAAGTGGATGGAATTGCTTAAAAATTGTAGAAAGCATGCTCCTTTTGATGTTAATAATATGGTGGGGAAATTTATGTCATTTGACGAACTACGGTCAATGTTCAGGGACTACCAGAGTATAAGAGACGACGGTGCAAAAGTTTCCTAAATGCGAAAGGAAAAATTTATCAAGGGTGAATCTATGATGCAGTTTAATGATGATTATTGTGAAACATATAAATCCGTCGATATAAAGAAATCTAGCGTGAACCTACATGATTTCATATAGTTCTTGCAGAATTTTACACCAGATCAGGGCAGCGACATACGCGTTTTGAAATTCAAAAAAAATGCAGGACATACAAAAAATGTTGAAATTTGTACCACCTATTCATCACCCCTTTTACCTGTCTCTCCACATGTAAACCGCAGAGATGAAACAGAAAACAATCCAGAAGATTTTCTACCAGCTCGCCGTGGAGAAAACTAGGTTACTGTTACTTTTAACGCAGATGTGATCATTTACGAACATGTGTATGTTATCTTTGCAATTAAAGTACTTCCTTTCACATAGTTTTTGTTGTTTTATTCATATAATTTCCAATTTGTAGTTAAAACTTCCTTAAAAATTAAAAATTCTAAAGTGGTCTATGTAACAACTTTTGTTGTTACAAACAAATATTATATAAAACACGTTTCTATAATAATTTTTTTTAATGCAGATTGTTAAGTTAACTATTAAGCTAACATAATAATTTACAATATTCACTTAACATACATCAACAATCGCACACCGCATTAAAACGCGTTTCATCTGTTTTCTCCACTTTTGTATTTTGTTAGATAGACCAGTTTAGTTCTACGCTAGCCATTTAAGAAAAATTGAAAAAAATTTTTTGGTAGAATAGAATATAAGGAAAATTGAAATTTAAGCGAAACAAAGCTGACGGCGGTGGTAGCTCAATGGGATAGACATTGGACTACCAATCGAAACGACCTAAGTTCGATTATCAGTTGAGGCCGCTGGAAGAAGTCTGATGAGGGGATGTGGTGGTCTCCGAAATAGATCCATAACTTCTACCAAAAAAAATTTTTTCAATTTTTCTTAATTATAAACTGACCAATAGCTCATATAAAATTCACATAAAATAATTATTATAATTAAAACGGCCATGTAAAAAACAAAACGTAAATATTTTTTTTATTATTGTTTTAGTTAAAAATTACTGCACTATTAACTCAGTGTTAAGACATAAGTGATTTTATTAACTTAGACAACGCCTTTAATAATTGGGCGAGGGGAAGAAAAATACCCTTTTTCTCTACAGAGTTTGAAGTCTAAAAAACTAAAATCAAAATGGCTAAATGTTAATAAAATGGCAAAAAAATTTAACAAATTGCTTTAAGTGTTCCACCGTATTGAGAGGGAGATTCGTGAAAATCAACACATCGGAGTTTTAAGCTCATCGGGATCCATGGAAGAAGCTTTATAAGCAACTTTCTAAGGCAATTATTGTGTCTGATACTCCATTTTCAATTGTAGAGTATTCACACTATATGGTGGAAAGGTATTTGCGCATCCACAGAATGTATAATGTCTGCTCCATGCACTACAGCTGCCACTGAACGGTCCTTCAGTACTCAAAGTTTCATACACTCAAAAAGCGGAACAGGTTAACTGCAGATAATGCCGGATAATATGTTATATATCAATCTATTCAATGGAACACATACTTTCCACTTCCATCGGTATATCCCATAATACGCCTTATTCTTCGTTAAATTACTGCAAAGGAAATGAGACTGACAATGAAAGTGCTGATATCCTTTATATAAAATTGTAATAATTCATTAATAGTTGTTAATAAAATCTGGTTTCGAAAAGTGCTCGTTTCTATAAAATTTTTTATCGATAACTTTTGGGTAAATATTTGGGTATTTACCTTATTTACAACATTTTCGAAATTTACCGGGTATTTGCCTTTTGGGCATTTACCCATTTCCCATCACTTCTTATAATACTTAAATATTACTTTTATACACAATAATTTTACTGATAATTTATATAACTTCGTTCTTGTCTCCTCGATTTAATTAAGTAAAATGAAAACAATATATTTCATTAAACAAGTAAGGAAGCCTAAGTTCGAGTGGAATCGAACATTAGATACTCAGCTGTATGCTTTCATTGTTTGTTTGCGTTTGATGGAAACACGGTGTAGGTACTTTATATAAAGCAAGTGCTGCATAAAGTGGGCGTAGCCACGCCCATTTTCTAAATTTTTATCAGTCATCCAACTAAGCTTATGAATATTATTCTTTGTGCAAAATTTCATCCCTTTATGAGTTACAAAGATGTCACGTTACAAATTCCCAAAGGGTGTTCTAGAAATATCTTTGTTAAAAAGTAGGCGTGGTCATAAACCGATTTCAATAAATTTTTGCGTGTCTATTAACACAAGTTATAAGAGTGTATAAACCAAGTTTCGTTATAATATCTCAATTATTTGTCGAGTTATGGGCTCAGAAATCTCGTATATTCCTGCTTCTTAAAAGAGGCGGTGCCACGCCCATTTTCCAAAATTTTTATGCTTTTCATTTTATGTCCGCAGTTGGACTCCTGCCATAAAATTTCAATGATATATCTTTATATTTGACAAAGATATCGCTTAAAATGTTTTTATTAGGTCACTTTATAATACCCATATATAAAAGTGGGCGTGGCCGTCAACCGATTTCGCTAAAATTTTCAACATGTATTACCGCAAGTAATAAAAGTGTACACAGCAAGTTTCGTCATTATATATCAATTATTTGTCGAGTTATGGGCTCAGAAATCTCGTATATTCCAGCTTCTAAAAAGAGGCGGTGCCACGCCCATTTTCCAAAATTTTTGTGGTTTTCGTTGTATGTCCGCAGGTGGACTCCTGATATAAAATTTCAATGATATATCTTTATATTTGACAGAGATATCGCTTAAAATGTTTTTATTAGGTCACTTTATAATATCCATATATAAAAGTGGGCGTGGCCGTCAACCGATTTTGACAATTTTTCGTCCAAATATTTGCCTAAGTAAGTATATCACGCGTACCAAATTTCATCGATATATCTTAACAGTTTCTGAGTTATGGCTCATAAAGCTTTCAATGTTTGCTCCTTAATAAGTGGGCGTGGCACCGCCCATTTTCCAAAATTCTACCAAATTTCTTCTTAGGGGCCTGAGCTTAACATGTGGGTAAAATTTCATCACTCTAGCTATATTAGTGGCTGAGATACCAAATTTCCGATTTTTTCTATATGGGAAAAGTGGGCGTGGTCATGGTCCGATTTCGCCCATTTTCAATACCAACCGTCCCAGTGTCGATACCAACTTGCGTTTCAAATTTCATCAAAATATCTCAATTTTTGCGCGAGTTAGAGTGTTTACAGACGGACAGACGGACAGACGGACGGACGGACGGACATGGCTCAATCGATTTCTCTTTTCACCCTGATCATTTTGATATATATAAGTCTATATCTATCTCGATTATTTCATTCTGTTACAATCCACCGTTATGTGATTAAAACTATAATACTCTGTGTACTAGTACAGCTGAGTATAAAAACACAAGACACATACATAAATGTATATGTAACAAGTAAGGAAGCCTAAGTTCGAGTGCAATCGAACATTAGATACTCAGCTGTATGCTTTCATTGTTTGTTTGCGTTTGTTCGATATAGGGTGTATTTTATATGAAACGAGTGCTGCATAAACAGGGCGCAGCCACGCCCATTTTCAAAATTTATATCAATCATCCAAATAAGCATACAAATATTATTGTTAGTGCAAAATTTCATCCCTCTATGACTTTTAGTTACAAAGACTTCACGTTACAAATTCCAAAAGGGTGTTCCAGAAATATCTTTGTTAAAAAGTAGGCGTGGTCATAAACCGATTTCAATACATTTTTGCGTGTCTATTAACACATGTTATAAAAGTGTATAAACCAAGTTTCGTCATAATATCTCAATTATTTGTCGAGTTAAAGGCTAAGAAATCTCATATATCCCTTTGTCTAAAAAGAGGCGGTGCCACGCCCATTTTCCAAACTTTTTTATTTTTTGTTTCCGGTCTATTGTAAAACTCATGTCACAAAATTTCAATGAATTATCTTTATATTTCACATAGATATCGCTTAAAATGGTTTTATTAGGTCACTTTATAATACACATATATAAAAGTGGGCGCGGTCGTCAACCGATTTTGGTAATTTTTCGTCCACACATTTGGCTAAGTAAATATATCACGCGTACCAGATTTCATCGATATATCTTTAACGGTTTCTGAGTTATGGCTTATTAAACTTTCAATATTCGCTCCTTAATAAGTGGGCGTGGCACCGCCCATTTTCCAAAATTTTTGTAGTTTTTGTTTTATGTCCATAGTTGGACTCCTGCCACAAAATCTCAGTGATTGATCTTTATATTTGACAGAGATATCGCTTAAAATGTTTTTATTAGGCCCCCTTATATTTCCTATATATAAAAGTGGGCGTGGCCGTCAACCGATTTTGATAATTTTTCGCCAAAACATTTGACTAAGTAATTATATTACGCGTACCGAATTTCATCGATATATCTTCAACGGTTTCTGAGTTATGACTCATAAAACTTTCAATGTCTGCCCCTTAATAAGTGGGCGTGGCACCGCCCATATTCCAAAATTTTTGTGTTTTTTGTTTTATGTCCATAGTTGGACTCATGCGACAAAATTTCAATGATAGATCTTTATATTTGACAGAGATATCGCTTAAAATGGTTTTATTAGGTCACTTTATAATACACATATATAAAAGTGGGCGTGGCCGTAAACCGATTTTGATAATTTTTCGTCAAAACATTTGTCTATGTAAGCAAATTACGCGTACCAAATTTCATCGATATATCTTCAACGGTTTCTGAGTTATGACATATAAAACTTTCAATGTTTGACCCTTAATAAGTGGGCGTGGCACCGCCCATTTTCCAAAACTTCATCAAATTTCTTCATAAGGGCCCGAGCTCAATACGTGGGTAAAATTTTAAAACTCTAGCTATATTAGTGGCTGAGATACCAAATTTCCGATTTTTTCTATATAGGAAAAGTGGGCGTGGTCATGGTCCGATTTCGCCCATTTTCAATACCAACCGTCCCAGTCTCGATACCAACTTGCGTTCCAAATTTCATCAAAATATCTCAATTTTTGCGCGAGTTAGAGTGTTTACAGACGGACGGACGGACGGACGGACGGACAGACGGACGGACGGACGGACGGACGGACGGACGGACGGACGGACGGACATGGCTCAATCGATTTCTCTTTTCACCCTGATCATTTTGATATATATAAGTCTATATCTATCTCGATTATTTCATTCTGTTACAATCCACCGTTATGTGATTAAAACTATAATACTCTGTGTACTAGTACAGCTGAGTATAAAAATCAACACATTGCCAGTGCGTGAATTGATCTACAAATTATTCCAAGAAACCAAAACAAGTGTCAGGATTTACGATATTTCGTTACGCTTTGCAATTGTGCCGCGGCGCAAAGAAGTTAAAATTTGTATTTCCTTCAATTTTTTTCGCCTTATTTCTTTGTTTGTGCACTCAACGCTATTTGGGAACTTAATGACTTCCTCCACAAATGAATAATTGACACCGCTGCATGGTGAGAAAGTTAGAAAATGTTTTTTGGTGTGTGCAAAACAGTTAATAACTAATGGCGGCTATTCGAAATAGGATAAATCAAAATTTGGGCATAGATTGAGGTATGAATGGATAATTGGTTAGGAAGGCAGATGTATGATGAGGATTTGCCAAAACATGCTGCTATGGTTGTCTGTGTTGTTGTTGTTGGAAAGAGGAAATAAAATTTATTTGTTTTGTCTGTGTATTTTTTTTTTTTTTTTTGAATAGAGGTTTAGCAGAAAACACTGTGTGCGTTCATTTTTCGGTCTGTGAATAATTCTGCCTTTTACTCTTAATCCACTTCAAACAATTTGTATTCAGATGAGTTTGAAATTGAATTGAATTTCGTGGAATATTCTCACGCTTTCTTAGTAAACTTGATTAAAATTTGATTGGTTTTAGCTTATTAACTGGTTTTCTATAACTGAAAATTCACATTATTTGTTCGGTTGTTCGCTATGCTTTTTATTTATGTTTCTTTTAAAATAAAGCAGGAATATGTTGCATACATATGTATTAAAAAAAATATTCACTTTAATTTTAATTTGTTTTTTTATTTCGTTTAACAACAATCTACTCTTCTTCGTCTCTTAACAGGATCATCCCAGTCTGCGCGGCACACCGCTCGCCATGTTGGCAGCGCAATGCAATAAATTATCTAGTAAATCGCCACCACCTTTGGCAGATGCCGCCGTTGGAAAAGGCTTTCATCCTTGGAAGAAGAGCCCTACATCGCCGTCAAGCGGCGGAGGCAGCAATGGCGGCTCGCTTTCAGCTGGTGGTCAGCACTCACCCTGCACCATCTCTTCCGCTTCGTCATCGTCAGGTTCGGGCTCGTCAGCTGGCGCTTTGGGTTTAGGTGGCGCATCATCTGCTGCATCCTCGCGTACTCTGCCCACATCAAGCATCAACACAATGGTTAATATTACAGCTAGGTAAGCATTTATCTTCACACCTATGTATATCCTTATCTATTTCTCATTGCATAACTTTCTCCTCCCATCACTTTTGAAATCGTGTTACAAAAAAAATTATAACTGAGAATAATTTCAGCATTTATCCTTACAGTCGACCGATAGCCTCCTCCTGTGCTGCGGTTAGCAACGCCTCGGCCTACGGCAGCGACCTGTACTTTCCGAATGCAAGCAGTGGCGGCGGCAGCATGGTCACCGACAACCATCACATGCATCAGGGTTTGTTGGGCAAAGTAGAGGGTGCCACATTTGGTTCGGTATATTCACGTCACCCCTACGATTGGCCCTTCAACGCCGTTACAGCGTCAGCGCATAAGGCAGCCGAAGCAGCCAGCGTCAATACCGGCTGGTGGGATATGCATAGCGCAGCGGGTAGCTGGCTAGATATGGGTGGTGCGGGCATGCACTCAACAATGGCCAATTACGCCACAGCTGCTGGTTCCGACTACTCCTCCGCTCTGTCGCATTCACTTTCCAATACGGCTCATCTACTGGGCTCGGGTCAGCATTTGTTGCAAGACACCTACAAAAGCATGTTGCCCGGTCAGGGTGTTGGAGGCTTCTCGTTGCCCCACAGTTCGCCTTCGGCCGGCGCCACTGGCGCTTCACCACAAGCATCAACACCAACAACGCCGTCGCCACGCTCGCAGAGACGTTATGCCGGCCGCGCCACATGTGATTGTCCCAACTGTCAGGAGGCTGAACGACTGGGACCGGCTGGTGTGCACTTGCGCAAGAAGAACATACACTCGTGTCACATACCTGGTTGTGGCAAGGTTTATGGCAAGACGTCCCATTTGAAAGCGCACTTACGTTGGCATACCGGCGAGCGACCATTTGTGTGCAATTGGCTGTTTTGTGGCAAACGTTTTACACGCTCCGATGAGCTGCAACGTCATCTGCGCACACACACTGGTGAAAAGCGGTTTGCTTGCCCCATATGCAATAAGCGTTTCATGCGAAGCGATCATTTGGCTAAGCACGTTAAAACACACAATGCCACCGGCCAGGGCGGCAGCATAAAGAAGGGCTCGTCGGAGTCGTGTAGCGATTCGGAGGAGCCGGGAAATCAGTCCGGTGAATCGAATGGTTTGACGGGTGGTAATGGTCAGCAAAGCGGCGGTGGTGGTAGTCATCCGGGCACGCCTAATTCACATCAATCTGGTGGTGGCGGCGGCGGTGGTGGTGGTAATACAACACCAACCGGTGGGCTATTGAGCGGTGGCTTGCATCTCTCATCGTCGCATAGCATGTCTAATAGTTCGCCAGTTATGCTACATGCTCAACAGCAACATCATCAACAACAACAACAGCAGCAACAGCAGCATGCGCAAGCACAAGCACATGCACAGGCACAAGCGCAGGCGCAGGCGCAGGCACAATTGCAACACCATCAACAGCAGCAACAACAGGCGCATGCGCATGCACATATGCACCACCATCACCATCATCATTTGGTGGGTAGTTCGGCGCCCAGCCCGGGCTTAGATCATCACAGTGCGTTGGTGGATATTAAGCCGCCAATGGTTTGAGGGTCGTTGGGACCCTTTCTCTTTACCAATTAAGTTGCGGTTGAGAATGGGTCCTACGACGAAATATCTATTCACATAATAGATGGCGCTGCTTTGATGGCGGAGGATTGGTTCAGGAAACACAAGTTATGAGAGCAGTCAAAAGTAGAGTATAAAGTGGGAGTAATAGTGGCTAAAATGTAAAATGTAAATACTTGTGTAGTGCTTGTATGTATGCATGTGTTGTTGTAAATCTAGAATAATCAAAACTGGTAAAATTGAGGTAAAACAAAAGAAAAACCTTAAAAAAATCAATAATAATATGTACATATGTATGTGTGTAACAAACAAAACCGATTTTATGCAGAATTTATTGTAAATATAAAAATGTATAATAAGCGAAAATTCTATAAAATTATATACATACATAAATTGCTGTATGTAGAGCGAAGATGAATAATATTTCAAAACTTAAATACTACATACATTGATGTTTAATGAAGAAAAACATTTTAGATAATTAAAGAAAAATTAAAAAAAAAAAGATGCATGTTATTTTCGAGCAAAATTATACTAAAGCAGCGGATAATGAATTCAACATTTCTAGTCCAATTTTTAAAAGTAAACAATATGTTAGCGACTAACTAATCATGTATGTAAATCAGCTTATATTCGCTTGTGGAAATGCTAACCGCAAAATTTAAAACCTTAAGCACTTGCGATACGTCTTTGTAAGAAACTTCAGAGAAATAAAATATCCAAAATAAGTATATTATTTAAAGGTTTTTACAAAGCAAACAAATAATTAAAATATGCCTATTAATTGTAGTGCATAGTTAGCTTTCACAAATAAACGATTAAATGTAAAATTATTTAAATAAATGAAATGTAACTAAAAACAGAAAAATTGTTGATTTTTAGCTAAACAAAGAGATAAATAAATACATAAAAGTATAATTAATAAAACGAACTTAAATCAGTAAATAAAAACTTTGTATATCTATTGTTTAATTAAATTAATAAAAACAAATATTGAAGCTTGCTTATAATATAACTATTACATTATTTAATTTTAGTTTTAATGCCTTGAAATAATAAAGAAATACTAGATTAGTAAAAAAGTAAAGTCAAATTATGTAGTACGTATATCTGTTATATGAAAAGCCTCAAGCGAATTTTACGAAAGTAAAATTTTCGATTCTAGAAATTGCACTAAATGGACACACAGTTGAAACGAATAATGCTACCATATGTATGCGGTAGTGATGGGCGAGTCCGAGATGTTTGAGGGTTGCTTTGAAAGCGAGAGAGATCGATGGATAGACCGAGGTGTATTAGCGATTGCTTCGAAAGCGAGAGGAAACGTTGGCGAGACCGAGTTGTTTTAGCGATTGCTTGGAAAGCGAGAGAGTTCGATGATTAGACCGAGATGTTTTAGTGATTTTGAAAGCAAGAGGAAACATTGGTGAGTTCGAGATGCTTTAGCGATTGGTTTCGAAACTAGAGGAATTGTTGGCAAGACCGATTTGTTTTAGCGATTGCTTTGCCGCTGTTATGCCATGATCAAAATGACCGTGGTCAAAATACACTTCTTCTCTCATTTTTTCGATTTTTATTCTCTGTGAGATATTAGTTG
This sequence comes from Urophora cardui, assembly GCA_960531455.1. NCBI lineage: Eukaryota > Metazoa > Arthropoda > Insecta > Diptera > Tephritidae > Urophora > Urophora cardui. Next base: position 120,964,814 of record OY482671.1, read on the forward strand.
CAGGTTGGTTCGGTACCAGCGCCGAATCACGGTCAAAATTGAGAGTATGAGTGTGCTCTCCCGCTCTCTCTCTCTCTCACTTTTCGCTTTAATTGAAAAGCAATAGCAGAAATTTGACCATGTTCATTTTGATCATGGCGTAGCAGCGGCCTTTGAAAGCGAGAGGAAACGTTGGCGAGTCCGAGATGTATTAGCGATTGGTTTGAAAGCAAGAGAAATCGTTGCGAAACCGAGTTGTTTTAGGGTTGCTCTGAAAGCAAGGGGAATCATTGGAATGACGGCTATTCGCGACTGGGCTCGAATACGAATAAAAATTATCGAGGGCATTCGAGATTTTTAAACAATGGAGACAATCGAATAAAAAATCTCGGTTTCGCCCGTCACTAGTATGTAGCGGTTTTTAAATTAAGCCACTGCACTGTTCACAATTTTCGCGGGTTGGCGCTTTGTTAATAAGAGAAAAACTTCGAGTCTTTTTAATCTATTTAATATTTGGCTAAAATTAAAGAGCAATCGAGTTCGTTTACTCCATATTCGATTAATGCTAATCAAAGATTAATATTTTAGAAATCAATGGGTTATATGTCAAATTAATCACTTTTTGTTTGCTTGCTTTTCCGACAGAGTAGGAATATGATACGATTTTCCGTCATTTCTTGCAAAGTTTGGTTTGAAGACACTGCAGATGGCGCATATTAGCCGAAACCGATTTGTCTTCAAAGCAAACTTGATAAGGGATGACGGAAAAATATTCCACAATACGTCAAATTAATGATTGATTAGCGCTAAATTAATGAGCGATAGCCGAATATAGAGTAAAGGCCTTCTACCATTTTTTATTATTGTTATGGCTAACCCAATAAATGTATTAAGTTCAATATGTATTCTCATAGATTCTTTTTCTTACCTTTTTTTTGCTTGACGATTTTCATATTTCAGAATGTATGAAATAACTGTAAATTAATTAAAATAATGCAAATAAATCATCAATATTATTATGATTATTCTAAATAAATGTGTGAAATGACATTTTAAAGATGTGGGCATATTATTCATTTTGAGCACATTTAACATTGACAAGAGATGATTATGTATATGTTTATCATTTAACAAAACTTTGCTGAACTGTTTAGGTACCAATTTACTGCCTTCCCCAAAGATAATCGTCAAAGTTTGAAATACGTGCAAATAAGAGAGTAATCTGCATATTTGACGCGCAAAATAGAAAGGGACCTAAGGGTAAAAACCGGTTTTTTTTGGGGCATGGGATCGATCTCATTTGATGCTCAGATGTTGTTCACATTAAAATAAAATAAAGTAAACAAATTTTTTTAAAAAGCTTTTATTTAATATTAATATAAAAATTTACTAAAAAGGAAAAAAATAAATTTCTAATATTTTTGAACAAGATTTATATTAGTCCTTAGTTCATTTGGATCTTAATTTCAATCCAAGCATACATTTAACGTATTTCTTTAAAGTATTTCTGTATATGTATCAACATAAATAAAAGCGTGGGTGCTCTTTACATAATGCATATCTTACGTAATTGGAATTTAAAGTTTTTATCGCTTCCTTCCATTTTACCAATACTGTTTTATAACATGAATATCTAATGAGTACCCGCGCTTTTATTTATGTTGATACATATACAGAAATGCTTTAAAGAAATACGTTAAATGTATGCTTAGATTGAAATTAAGATCCAAATGAACTAAGGACTAATATAAATCTTGTTCAAAAATATTAGAAATTTATTTTTTTCCTTTTTAGTAAATTTTTATATTAATATTAAATAAAAGCTTTTTAAACAAATTTTTTTACTTTGTTTTATTTTTGCCTTTTTAGTTTTACAATGCATATTATATCTAATATTTGTCAACACTCCTACTATCAATAAAGTCCAACATTTTTTAATATGAAGTGCACTATGTTTAACATTTTGATGGTTTCTGCTCAGCCAGTTTTTTTATTATCCAATTCCTGTGGAGTCTTTTAAGTGGTTTTACTATACTCTTTTGTGAATAGATTACTTCGTCCAATCTTACCTACATATGTATGTTGGCGTTGTATCAGTGTTTCAGAATCTCTCTTGATAGTTTTTTTACTTTCGCAGATTAATCTTAATCAATAGACCGGCCTTATAACTTTGTTTATTGCTAACGCCTCCAATGTTTCAAGATTGTCGGCATTTTTCCGTGTTTATAGCTTTTTCTGCTACTGTTCCGTTATTCATAAAACTTGCATCAATATGTCGACACCTGCGTCATTTATCGGCAAAATTTTATTACGGATTTTCTCTATTTTTTGTGTGTTCAAAATAGGAACAAAATTGGTTCATAAATACTAATTTTCTAAATATCTTGACACTAGCGCCACCTAGTGGCGATTTATTTCCACGGATATATTTACTTTCTCATAGGCAATATATGTATATACCGAATATGAACAAATTCGGTCGGTAAATACGAATTTTACAAATATCTCGATACCAGCGCCATCTATCGGACTTTTTTTTATTTCACAATGCATTGTCTTCGGGCCCTGAACTATGTTCCAAGTTTCAAGTACCTAGCTCAACTGGAAGTATCTTAAATATTCGTTGCAAACTTCCACGACATACACCCATACATACAAAAAGTGAAGTTAAATAAAAGCTTGTAAAAAAAAGACATGATTTTTTACCCTTGGGTACATTTCTCTATGCGCTGTCACATATACAGATGTAAGTAAAATGCTGCAGCTGACTTTAAGTGTGAAGGTGGAGGCAGTTTACCCATAATCAAACGGCACTGCCTAAAAACCATTCAAAAACTATTTCAAACGCCATAAAACTTAACATGAGAGCCATTTGCAATTTTATAATTTTAAGTAAAAGCAATTATTTCTAATTGATTTGAACTCATTAGGCATTAGGCATTGCTGAATACAAAAAAAAAAAAACTAAGCAAAAATTCCCAATTAATTTCAATAACTGTTCAAAGATCTCTTGCCCTCTTAGCAATTGACCGACCCCCAGCGAAAGTAATAAACGCCGCTTAAATGTTGGACCAGCCCAAAAAGGCAGTTTTGCCCGCCATTAACGACATTTAAATGTACAACAGTCACTCAAGAATGTGGGGGATGTTAGTCGAAGGACGTTGGTAGAAAAATTTTCAAAAATTGCAAAGCACAAGAGCACCACCCATTTGCCACCCACTATTACTCAATAAAATACACAAAGAAATAAATAAATTCGTAAACCCTCTAGCATCGAAGTATGCGCCTATGCATGTATGTACATATATATGTATGTATGTAAGGCGGCGTAAAATCACGTCTAAATATTTGGAAATGTGGGTGGTAAATGAAATTTAACAACAACAATAAGAATAAAATTGAATCACCGTTTACAAGCAAAACAGCAGCAATACTACAAACTTTTATGGCTAGACAATAACAGGATAACCATGATAACGTTGAATGGTGCACTCGAAAATCGTATGCTTCCATTTGACTTCTCTACCAATGCCGGGCATAATAAAACGCCCAACGAAATGAGGTAAATACATATGTATGTAGGTAACGTTGTTTTTTGTTGCTCGCTCTGTGAGTATCTGGTTGCACAGTTACATAAGCCCATAACCATAAAATATGTTTTGGTTCAAGTCGCATTAAGCGACCTCTAATCGCTTTGCAAAAAGCTTTCGCTCCCCCCAATGCTCTGTAACGTTTTGTCTATGTTGTGTTTTTTTTTTTTTGGTTGGAGTGCCAACAAGGATGGATGTGCTGTCTTCATACAGGATGTGTTGTATGGCATTTGTGAGGGTGAATTCTAAATGAGTCAAAAAGTTAACATTGAATGAATGAAGTGGTACGGGAGCTCATTGTCGATGATGATTGTGGCAGTTTATTTAATGCTTTTGATCCACTGCTAAAACACCAAAACACCAGTAGTGCGGGTACATTAACAAACGAGGCTGCGTTTCAGTGGGTGGACTAGTAGGAATTTGCTGATGTTGCTTTTTGATAATGCGGATGGATGATGTTTGTTGTTGTGCGGATTGAAGTGATTTAAATTTTATTAACAAGGATTTGTTGTGCATTTATTGGGGATTTGTATACAAAATGTTGAACAGATTGAGAATTGAATATGGTTAAATTGATTGGATGAATGGATAATTGGGTAAAGTAAATGTTTACATATTAACATATTTAATGGGTAAATGGAAATGAAATGAACATGCTTGAACGAAACTAATTTGTTCAGAGAAATATTTACATATCGTCGTACCATACAAAAACTAGCACTCAAGATTTTCTTACGGCGATATGTACTTGGTGATCTATGAGACTACAGGTTGTGATTGCGCTGATATTTGTCCAAGTCAAATAAGGTAACAGATATGTATGTATTTATTCGTAATTGTTCTCAAACTCAAATTTAAGTAAATCAGATACATATCCGAATTGACTTAATGTACTGAAAGCTGAGGCCTTTCCTCGAGGTATTTGAGTTTATTGGTTTGCATGCCGAAACTACCGGGCAGATCATGATATGATACTATGGTCACCTGGTATTAATTTAGGATTTAGACCACATTTAATTCTGGTATCTCAACCCCTTCTCTAGTTATAGGCCAATATATGAACCCCGAAATATTTTTGCCATCAAATTAAGGATTCCAATCAGAGCTTCAATAGAGAGTTTATGCCATTCCAACTTTCCAGTCGGTTCCACAGGTATAGACCAAAACGTGGACCTGGATTACGCCAAAATATGTTTGCACAATAATTAGTTCATCAAGGTTCTCATATCGTCGCTCCCAACAAAAACGTGGAAGACTAGCATGCTTCATTTCTTGAAGGCGTATTACACGATATGTTTTGTCAGATGTATATGCCACTTTTTTGTATGGATACGGAACAAAACCGTGTAAACACTAAAGAGAAAGCCAGGTTTTATATGCACAACGTATGCACATACTTAAAAGTAGGCCTAGTACAAGTCTAGGAATATTTGAAACTCATATACTTTTCAAACAAGTGAAGCATGCTAGTCTTCCACGCGAAGAACAAACCGTGCTAGTCTTCGTTGGGAGCGACGATATATATTTCATACTGCATGACTATCTCAATCAGTTTCCGGAAGTGAAGCCGAAACATGGACCCAAATATTTTTTAAATATATTTTGAGCAATATTGGCATCAAATTAAAGGATTTAGTCAGAGCTTCAATAGCAAGTTCATTCCAATCCAACTTTCCAGTCGGTTCTCCAAGTAGAGACCAAAACGAGAACCCAGATTGCCGCCAAATAGAGAGAGTATGGTTGGAAGAGATCACAGGAACGGGAGATGCATTGTCGTAGGGAGACTGATAGAGAAGGGAGTGGCATAGTGTGATTTGTCGCTGCGAAGTGGGACGGGTATTTGCTTGTATTAAATAAAGGATATACCTACATAAGTAGATCTGTGAAGTCTATTAAGGAAAACCGTAAGTACCCACCAAAAAAAAATCTACGCCTTATTTAAGAATTACTACAGAAGACTTAAAGGCTTAGGTAATAAGGCCTAAAAAGTCTAAGGGAAGCTAAGTTGCATGGGCAAAGGCTTAAAATTAGGCTGATTTTCCTGTGATGATGTCATCAGGCAATAAGGAATACTCTCTCTCTCTCCCTCTCTCTCTCTCTCTGAGAGCTCACCTTATTCTTAAGGATTGTCCGCAATGTGAGCTAAGGATTATTTAAGGACTTATTATGGACTGATAATCAGGCCTTATGTGGTGTATTTATACCTTATAAATGCCTTACTAATAAGGTGTTTTCTGTTTGGCCGCATAATTCGCAATTTAAGCGTTGCGGCAAATTAATAATAAAAAGTATTTGTAACTATATATCGGAATGCGTGTATAACAGCAAGCAGCGCTGCCAGCGTATTACTGTTTCATACCTGATTCGTTAACAATATGCGTAGCCTGGTTGCAGGGTATTTATTTACATATATGTACGTATGTACACAACTAAGCTCATACAAACAAATAATCCTAACCAAAGCCAAACACGGCTTACATTCTGTGGAATCGGTAGCAAAAGTATCAATGACTGTGGTGACCGCATATCAACACATTAACAATCGCAATAAAAATCACAGCAAACATGGAACAAACAAACAACAGTGAAACGATTAATGACATTAAAGAAACCACGGGGAGTTAATGAAATTGTTACGGATAAAATACGCAATTTACAGACACATAAAAATTATGTATGTCTACGTACTACAAACACGTCGAAGAGTGCAAAAGTGCGACACAGCGCGCTTTGCAGGGAGCACAATAAATGTCAGCGGGCGACGCGATTTTTGTTTGTTGCATAATCAGCAAAAGTTAAGCAAAATTAAAAGTTTGTGTAGAATAAGGGCAAAAAATGTGCCAAACTCAGTGAACATTGCGATAATATTTTCTTTTGCATATTTACATATTTAAATTTTTTGTTTGGTATTCTTGGCATCTGCCATACTTACATACATATTTCATTTCTTTGACTCCAATGTCTTTTGTTTAAAATCCCATATTTCTTCTCATTGCTGGTAATTAATTATTACGCTTGCTGCGTATGCAACATAAGAAGAAGAATGTGCATAAATCACGACAATAAATTAGTTGCTTTTAATTACGATTATTACGGCGATAATGGTGTATTTAACGCGCGATAAACATAAATAATGATGTCAAACAATCGCCGAAGTAAGAACTATAAAAACAAAAAACAAGAGCGAAAAGTGATAAATAAAATCGATGGAATATCTACACAATGCACACCAAATGGGAGCTCCAAAAAATTTTACTTCACATTTAAAGTGGCGCATATATGTATATGCGTACATACTAAATTATATATGTATATATGTACAGATATTTATGTGAGAAATCATACACATTTGGTTAATGAAAGCAATGTGTGAACATAAAATGCCAACAAACCCCATTAAAAAATTCCAAAAACGAAAATTCCACAAACGTGTTGAAGTGCGACCAGTCGGAGTCGAGGCGCTCATCGTAAAGATATCGAGAAGTAGCTACATATGTACACATGGCATACGAAACCCCTTAATGAAAATAAATACTTAGGGATGCTTAGTAGATTTGTAAATATGTATGTACATGTTCATAAAGTGCTTAATCATTTCCAGGACATCCTTCTGTTCAGCCACAAATACTGCTGTTGACACTTTTTGCCGTAGCTCCATCGTACCATCGCAACATCACCACCACCATCATGCCCATGCTCATTTTTCAGCTCGAGCTCCTTTGCAACAACGACTTTATTAGTTCTCTTGTCGCGATGGTTTGTTAATTATTTAATTTGTGGCGCCATCATTTGCGTCGGCATAACCACCGCCTCCGCGAAACTGAGCGGTTGTCGTCAGTTGTTAATTGAGAGTTGATAATGCATTTTTTATTGGTGGACAAAAAAAAAACCAAAGTTCTTGTACGAAGAAAAATTGAAGAAATATGGAAATTATAATGTAGAAAATATGAAAATTAAGCGCAGCGCTGTTACATTCATTAATCAAAAACATGTCCTTGGCATATCCTGTTGGTGCTCGGCTGCCGAAAAGGAGCATTGCACATATGTGCATGTGTGCTGTGTTTTTCTGATAAAAAAAAGAAGGAATCTGATGCCTTTTTTTAATTGATTTTCTCTATTTGATCTCATATTTTTTATGTGTTTACTACATATGTATGGAACGGAAACGCGAAATTCTATATACCCAGATCGTATAATTGGAACTTTATAACTTTATAATTTGGTGTAAGATTTAATCCTTTTAAAAATTGTTGAAATCCGTCTAGACTTCTGTCTTTTTATAGGCAGACTAATCGCCAAGTTTTCTCTTACAAGGGCAGGAGGAACCGATTAAATATTTCATTATCTTTCAAGTGACATGTACATAAGTGACAACTTTATAGTCGGGGAGTCCGCGACGAAAACATCAAAGAGTTTTATGGAGGCTTATATTTGCTGACTCTGTCTACAAATTTTAAGCTTTCAGAAAAAAGTTTAGCTTTCAGTATCTGAAGATGGCACATAGCCGAAACCGGTTTATAACTAAATCAAACTCGACAAGGGATGACGGAAATTCGTTCCACAATACCCTGTCGGAAAAGCAAACAACAAAAAAGAAACTTTCAGAAAAACGTTTGATAGAGGTTCGGACAACTTTGAACCTCTCCCCACACCAAGTGTCCCGGTACTAGAAATGCTGACCTTTAGTAACATTCCATCACTAAAATGCTACCTCTTCTGTATATATAAGACTTCAGCAAACTCTTTGATGTTTTTGTCATGGGCTCCTGGACTATTAAGTGTGCCAAATAAAGATACGGTAAATTGATATTTTTTTCTTGACGCGCATGCACTCTACCAGACAGTTAGGCATATAGTACGTTTTAATCGGTACTGAACAGCTGGGTATAAAAAGTTAATTCCTTCTTAGTAGTTAAATACATAATATGCACATATGTATGTACATTTAACAAACCGCCACGCTGCGAATTTCACTGCGATTTCGACACTCTCTCTCAAATTTATTTTATTTTATTTATAACTTATTTTGCTGTCATTTGTTGTCGTTTCGACTGATATTTTGCTGTTATAGTTGCAGTCGCGGTGTTACTTTGAAATATGAATACTTAGTACATGTATGAACACACATGTACATTAGGCCGTCTCGCTTATAGCGACCAAAAGAAAAAGTCCACCGTACGCACCCCATATGATGTCAAATTTTTTTAACCCTTTATAAGCGGTACCAGAGGGTTAAAATGTTCTAGAAAATTATTCGCCAGAAAATTTCTGTAGGATATCCTCAGAAAAAGTCTTTATAAAATCAACCACAGTAAGCGAAAAACATATATTCCTAATAATGTTGAACGTGTTTTATATCATGTTCAGACATAAAAATTAATTAAGTCAATTGGGCTTGATTGAACATCTCTAGATTTGGTGTTCAGACATATTTAATTTACTTGGCCCATTTAACAGGTCGGCTCAAGATACATAGACACATACACGCCGTGAGCTGAATATCAAACTCTCGTGACCTAAATGTCAAAATTGCAAGGAGGACGAAATAATTTGACATTCATCTCACAATTTTTACCAATCGTAAACACGAATGCATGTATAAAATAAGCAGAAATAAAAACAAATTTGATAGGTGATGAAGAAGAACAAGAATGCAGCTGATCTGACGAACCAACCTGTTTAGTGGACACTGACGCTAATCACATTTCTCTTTTCATGACATTTCATTTTACTTATGAAACAAGCCTTTTAACAGGGTTGCATGCAGAATTGTTCTTCATTAACAACTCATTAATTTCTAATGAAGCATTAACTTGGTCAATTTTTGTATGGTAAATTGAGAATCATTGGGCTTGAAAATTGAATGAAGGCTCTTAATGTTCAATTAAGGTTGTGTCTGAACATAACATTATTTCCGGTTTTACTGAAGTGATTGAAATACTTCTTTTGCAAAGGATTAATTAATGATTAATGATTTTTGACTACGTTTAACATGCAGGCATAAAAAGATACATTGGGATGGTATGAACTAAATAATGGGTGGTAGTGATCCCAATGGCGCATATAGGGCTAATAAGATTATACAACTAGTAGGTATAAACCGCCCTTTCAAGCCAACGACATTGGTGCATTAAACTGAGAGATCGCGCTAAAAATACCGAGGACATGAAAAAAATGTTTTAGGGCGACATCTGGCGGCGCCAAAAAAAATTTTAAATTTTCCGGAAATGTTTCCAAACAGACATCATATGGTGGGGTGCACGGCGAACTTTATTTCTTTGCCATGCGGTCTAATGTACATACATACGTACGTAGTATGTATGTATGTATGGTTATAGCTGATAGCAAGTGAGTATATGTATTTCACTTTGTGTACGAGCACCCTTAACAGCAGGAGTCCGTGTATGAATATGAGATGTACGGCAGCATCCTTTTACAAGAGACAAGCGACAAAACGTTAACTCACACTTCTTTATTGAAATATCTACACACTCGTATTCTTCATGATGTTTTACTCTTGGGCCCACTCAACGGGTGTCCAACCTCATTTGACACTCTGCTTTGGACAACATTTTGCTTTGCCATTAGAGCAAAAATTAATGGTTGAAAGGATACAAGTTTTAACGCTTCAAATTTCCATTTAATTAAGTATGTATTTTATCTATTTAGTAAGTTAAATTGGATACTGTTGCAGGACAACTGCGAAAAAACAATTCGGTTGCGGGAGTTGCCAGAGCTGCAGATTTTCAAATATGCTTGAAGTCACTCCAGTTAGTGTTCTCAAAAAATATCAGACCAAAAAATCTCAAACGTTTGAGAAAACCTTAATTCTCAAAAAATCTTCATTTTCTGGAAAATTTCACCAACGTTTGAGAAAAATGTTCCTTTTTGTTTGAGAACGCTATCAAGGGAAATTTGAGGTGTATTTGATAACAAACGTTTGAGATTTGAGAATAAGGTTGGTTCTAAAATGCATCTCAAATTGAGAATTGAGAAAAATGTTTGTGGGGTTTAGTCAGAAGTCTTACTATATTGTAGACTACTGTTGCCGCCGTATATTCGTGGATTTTTTTTTTCACAATTCAAATATGTTTGAAATAAGCTAACAAAAAAGTAATGTTGGAAGAAATTTTTCGTTACTGAGTCTAAGTTCACATTCACACGTCCACATACATACAAACGAGTAAAATACGTATTTATGGATGTATTTCACCCTTCTATTGATTTGATTGATTTAGACAAAGTACAAAAAGGTCTTTAGAGGGTGGGTGAACACCTGAAAATTTCCAAATAATACCAATTATCTGAAAAATAACTTCATTTATAGAAATCGACTTAAAAATGTCATAGAAGCACAAATTATAGTTCAGTTCGTAAATATGCAGGTACATGCACATTACACAGGCACGTAGTCATACGGGGGATTTGGGTGGGGTCGTAAGCTCCAAAACTACGCGACGAAGATATGCAGTGTTACACTATATCTAATAAGGCTTTCTTTACTTAAAATCATGGGATATTGTCTTTGCTATCCATTGAATTCAATAGAATTCATTAATTTATATGAATAATATCATTTTATTGAGGACGCGTAAAACTTTCTTCACGCTTCTGGAGATTATTTATTGTACAAAACTCATTAGCTTCTTTTGCAAAACCTGTTACGTAAAAGTTTTGTTTTCTTATGCAAAATATTGCTAGCTGAGAAATTCGTGAATTCGCCTCACCAAAATAAATCCAAACTACGGCCTGGTTTTCGACTATTGCCATTGTCAGTGACAAGCTTTGTGCGTACGAGTAGTATATTTAATGCATCTGTCTAATGAGGTCGTTTACAACTGTGACATACTATTTTCCATTTAATAATGCAACTTATAATTTGAGTATAAATATAAGTTTATGTATGCCTATGAAAACTACTCTAGTCATAGCATACAAAAATAGAAAAGCAAATTAAAGGGTTAAATTATAATTGTTCACATGAGAGTATGTATTTGGAAATTGTGGTTTTTCATTGCATTGCATTTGAAATGGTCGCGGTTGGTTAAATATAAATTATAAGATGGACAATACAAAATGAATTTAATTTAATGGGAATTTCATTTAAAATTACTATATAATATTCGTATATGTTTGTATGCAGATGTCTATTTCAATGGCGTTGTAGGCACGCATGAAGTATTCACATGCATGTACTTACTTACGCTCGTATGTCCATGTGCGTATACAATATGCAAAGCAGACACGCAATGTATTTTAGGGTTTGGAAAATTTAAGAACAATGCCTTAAAAATTCGAATTAAAAGTATTGAAAATAATCCCTTGATACTTTTTTTTAATAACTTTACTTCAATATTCATGTCACACGATATTTCTTGCATTGAACTTCTGTCATCCAATCGAATTAATCGCATTCATTCGTCTACAATAAACTTTAACAACTTGATTGCATTGAACTAAATTTTTGTATATAATGAATATTCTACATTTTCACTCTCCCACTTAACAAGAGTAGAGGCTTACGAAAAGTCTCATGCTCTGTGTTGTGTTCTGTACTCATTACTAAAGGGTTTAGGTATCTAACTTCTTCATTGTTGTTTGTTTTTCGTTCGGAAACGGAATATTTCTATGAGTAGAAGAAATTATTCTAAGATTTAGGTTGAATATACGCTTCATATATCTAAATTCTTTATATCTGGACAGTGGCGTAGTAATGGAGGGGGTGGGGGAGTTTGGGGACAAAACCCCCCCGAAAGATTCGTTTTGACCATAAAACCATCTTTGACTTTATTAGCATGCATTTCTTTTTCAGGAAAAAATCAATGAGAATAGTAATTTTTCGAAATTTGTAATTCGAAATTTAGCGCTTCTTCACGAAGTATTACTTATAATTCTAGCGTTTGTTGAGCCGTAGGAAAGTGCAAGAACCGCAGGAATTTTACCACAATTTACATTCTTTGTACTTATATTCGCTCTTTTGTGGTAAAATTACTACGGTTCCTGCACTTCCCTACGGCTCAACAAA